>WOVY01009915.1:0-1200000 GCA_013436015.1 Rhipicephalus annulatus | reverse complement strand
CCAACTGCAAGACGAAGTCGTCTACAAGTATTTTCTGATTTTCCCAGTCCTGCATGATGAGTATCCGCGTTGGGTCTGCAAATTTAATTGCGTCATTTAAGATAAAATTGCCTTTTTCGACCATGTTCGCTATATTTTCGTATCTATGATATCCATCCGGAAAGCTGACCATTTGTTATCTATCTTTTGCATTACATGAGCTGCCCTGGTTAATTTTGTTTCTCTTTATAGTAGCTGAAAGGTCAGCTTAATGACGCGACACGGGCCAACCACTGATATTGAAAGATAGCTACACTTACGCGACGCAAGGCAGAATATTTGCCCCTTATTCAAGTTTTTCTAGGGTAATTTTTGCTCCTTATTTAAAATTTGTGGGCAATTTGACGTCATAGGTGACGTTTGCACTGAGTTCACGTGACCGTCCCACATCTGACGGTGATTGGAATCTCGCTGTTGCGCTTTATGAAATAAGAGCACGCAACAATGCCACTAAGGAGATCAACGTTATCGCTTCACATTGCATCATAATAATGTGGCGAGAAAAATAAAACAACGTGAAAGTCTTAGATGTCTCATCAAAGACGAAAATTCATAGTCGCGGCGTCGGCTGCATCGACGCGAGTGATGAAAATATCCTCACGACGTGACGACTTCCCCACGTGGTACATTTGACAGCGATCTCTGAAACTGGTGACGTCACGTGATGTTAAGTTATGGCGTCTGCACATAGCGTCGTCTTTTAGTCAAGGCTAGCCGGTCGCGAAGGCATGCGAAACCAATTTCATAAGGCTGCTGGATAGCGGAGGGGCAGTGGAACAATAGCGTATTAACAAAGAATACCTTCGGAGTCTTTTGCCTCGTCAGCTTCTATCTGCGTAATGACACGTTGCCATTACGACTCGACGACCACTGCCATTTTGTTTTTGTTCTTGCTAAAATATCAAGAGGGGTCATCGAGTGAAACACATTAGGTCATAGGCGGCAACGCCAGATTGCTTAGGACCCGTTTCGCTGCTGGCAGCGCTTTGTCAAGTGCGATATCTTCACACTCCTCGTGTGCGAATACCGTAGCGAGCGCTTCATTGTTGATAATGGAAAGTCGGAGGTGTGTCACTGATGATTAGAAAGGTGCATATCTTCACGCTAGCCTCATGCTTGCGTCAAAACGATGGTTTTCAGCAGAAAAACAGATATCTGACCTCACATATTCCGCGCATCAGTGGTCACCTCACTCTTAGTGAAAGATGAAAAGAAATCCAGCCGATTCAATGGATTGAACAAGCGTTGCAATCGGCAAACGTGCGTACATCGTGGCTGTAGACGAGACCATTGTCTAGTTTCCAGTGATACTGGTATACGTCTTGAGAACCATTTGAGAGGAATGCCAGAGCTTGTACATGAAGGATTGATTGATTGACATGTGGTGTTTACCGTTCCAAAAACCACAGTATGAATATGAGAGACGCCGTAGTAGAGGGCTCCATAAATTTTGACCACCTGGGGTTCTCTAACGTGCACCCAAATTTGAGCACTTGGACCTACAACATGTCCGCATCCACTGGAAATGCAGCCTCCGCTGCCGGGATTTGATCCCGCGACCTGCGAGTCAGCAGCCGAGTACCTTAGCCACTAGACCACTGTGGCGGGGCTGTGCACGAAAAATACGGTAAATTTGTAAGAGCACACGTTTATAAGCAAAACCACCATAAAATAAATAGCAACCAGGTTAGTCTTGAGAATTGTCAAATTTAACTGTTTCAACCTTTGTGTGGCTCACTGTGAGGTTCGTTTTTTTTTCTCTCTATCATGGAGTTAGCTTTCTCTCAAAGTCGACCTCCACGGCCCTGTGACAGTTTTGTAGTCGCTATTCCATTTTCTTCCGCCTACTATTTTTTTGACCAACTCTAATGGTTTATCGATTGAACTCTTTCATCTGGACCCTCGCAAATGCTATCACTGTTTAAACTTTCCAACAGCTAAGGTGTGTCACGTAGATGGACAAACAGCCTTCGGCTATTTCGAATAAAATGGGTAGAAACTTGGCAGGAGGCTTTGTCTAGCAATTTTACCAAGATTTTTTTTATGTACATTGTTCATGGATCATGAGAAAGCTAACGATGTAAGGTGAAAAAACAGAAATGATTAAAGAGGTAATAATCTGAACACACATCTGCCTTTTCCTACTATCATAGCGAGGAATCGCAAACATTGACGCAGCTAGGAAATCTCCCTCCAGATGTCACTATATACACAAGCTAAAAGACTGCGTGCGCTCCGCCAGCACCAGTTGCGAGACAGACTCGTAATGCATTCAAGCATCTCTTCATCTTTGTCCCCTGCACCCGCTTCTGAGCACTGTATTCGAAAACTATGTCAGCACTACGAGCTTTTTCGACACACCCTGTCATAATGCAGGAGGTTATGGTGGTTTTGAAAACAAGATTTCAGGCCGGCAAAATGACCCGAAAAGTCACTGGCTTTGGCTACTCATTAAAGTTAGACTTCAATTGAAGCAGTGCTTCTCAGGAATTGTACAATCAAAAGCAGGTTTCGAAACCTCTCTCCTTATTGTTGTAAGAGAACTTGAAAGAGGCCCCAAATTTGCACTAATCTGAGGCAGTTTTTATAGGCTCTGTCGTAATGTCTTCAACTCACTTGGTAAGAGGGGCGCATTTCGAAACTTTGTTGGAATTACGCCTAGAATGTGATATCGCTTTCGTAATATCTGAAACGGGAAGTTGTTTTCAATATCATATTTTTGTTCATTAGGTATGCTCTTCTTTTTCGCTCTTCCCTCACAGTTCTCACGTCCTTATACCCCGGTGATGACCTGAACAGGTAAACTGAAAAGTTTAAAAGCCAAATAGTTGATTACTAGTCATATTTTTAGTGCTAGACTGCAAGTTATGAGGCATGCAATGCATTGACATAGCTTCTTTTTTAAATCTATTAATAGAGGAGGAGGAGGAAGAAAGTTTAAGCGGAAAGACAGGGAGGTTAGCCAGTTCTTAGACCGGCTGGCTACCCTGTGCTGGGGAAAGGGGTGAGGGGAATGATAGATGTTAAAAAGAAATGTTGTGAAGAGAGGGAGAAATTACAAAAAAAAGCGACAGAGGAAAGGCACAGAGGAAAGGCAGAGTATAAGACACTAAAGTCTGTCTCTGATGCAAAATAGGGGAGACATAAATCAATATAAGCCAAAAAGCAACAAAAAGGAGGCCCATTATTACACTAAATAATTAAATAGGGTCCTTAAACCTGTATCGGTGCAATTGCACGAGTTTAAAAAAATTCACGCGTAAAGTAGCCTTTATTGACACTCGCCTGGTGTCACCACTAAAAGACAGCGAATGGGCCGTGCGCAGCAGCAGCCGCAGCAGCAGCAACAACAACAAATAAATAAATGCAGCATCAACAACAACAAAAGTCGACAAGGAGAGATGGCTCATGTCACTGCACGCGCCATGATAAGGCTCAAGGTTACGGAGAGGACCAGGCGAGTGCCTAAAGTGGTCTGGCTGTTATGCTAATGCCTAGCCAAATTCTTCGCATGCCGCCGAGACATTCCTGCATGCAGACTCGCGTGCAGTGCGCTCTTTGCGTTGTCGCTACACTGTCGCGGGATCTTGTTCTAATCACAGCTTACGCCTGCCCTGCCCTGCGCTTAATCCGGAACTAGCCAATCGGTCGACAGCGCTCTGTTTACCATCGCTATTTAGGCTCAGCTTCTCAGAAAGGTTTCATTACCTTAACAAGAGATACGGGTCACACCCTTTTGGAAATAGAGAAGGCTGAATAATAAACGCAAAATTTTAGTATGGTTTCATTATATTGTCCACGAGCCTCTTCGTGACCTTTAATGTGTACTGCAGGCGGAACGCTTTCATTACGAATATTCAATTGCCGCTGTTTTGAATCAGCCGATTCTGTTTTATGCGTAGAACTTTTCTGGTGTAATGTCGTCGTTGAAGTTTTTAGTATTCATCAAGCCATGCCTTCTCTTTGTTAACACTTGTAGTTGGTAACAACAGAAGCAAGACAGAATTGTTCAATCAACCCTAGGTGCCGTTTCAAAAGATATAACTTTTTATTTCTTCATCTTGTACCTAGATGACGGATTCAACTGAAATTAATGCCAACGGTGTGCTTTATTGCTAGCTCTTTTCATTACCTCATGAGCTCAACACCCTTTTTTTTCTCTTAATTTTATTGAAAAACACTATACTTTCTTTTCAAAGAAAATTGACCCAAATTTTTTTCGCCATAAAATAGTCGCTGGGTTTGCGTGAAGAGCGCTAACAAAGTCAGTATAATAGACATAAAACAACCAAGTTGTCGCCGTTAATTTCGAGCTGAGTGTCAGTTGTTACTTGGTAGCAGTCGTCCCGTAACTACGTGAACGAGAAGCCCTGCTGAACAAGTATACAACCGTGAATACACACAGCACCACAGAAAACGACTTTAGGTTAACTATGTAGCGATGGTAGTTCACTCTTTCTATATTATTCTGGGCGTGCTTGACCACATTTGAAACGTATGCGTCGTAATTCGTCAGGTAATTGATAGGCAAAATCATCACAACGACACATCACACCAATTCAGCATGACTTGCACTAATATTACGTATACAGTAATGTGCCACGCCCAGACCAGCAAGCCTGCAGTCACAACTACGAGCGGACAGTTCCCGGCCCTCTGGCTAGTTTGAGTCAGTGCTCGCCTGGAATACACTTCTTCTCATCCCTATCGTGTTGTTATGATTGATGTGTCTAAACGGCATCAGATCCACTGCGTTCTGAAGCCCGCTCGGAGGCATCGTTTTCACGCCCGCTCGGAGGCATCGCTATTGAAGGTTCGAACTTCACAGTGCTTGCAGCGGAATTCTCCTCGACTTGATCAGCCCAAACACATCGACATTCGCCTGACAAGTCTTTGCCAAAGACACTCTTCCGCCACATAAGGCTGCTGCCACATGCATGGCCGTCACTATATTCCGGTCCATGTTCGGAAACCCAATACTAATGCGTTGTTTTAGCGTTATGGGCTTCAAGCTCAGGCAGGTTGGTACAATTTTCATGCAAATAAAGCCTGCTGGAAGTCAGCTGTCTCCGTCTATGCTTCTCTGTTTTTTATAAGCACTTGTGCACGGTAAACACCTTTTAATGATGTCGGTGTCTGAAGTTGTAAATAGTTGTAGCATCCAAATTTCAGCTCTTGAACTAAACGGGAAGCATGAACTGAAAAGCTCACCAGTTTCTCTAAACGCCCTGTGTTTACGGTGCTCGGCTGCTCGGTGCTAGGCTGCTCGATAGATGCGGCTTCAGTCGCGACCACGGCGGTTCACATTTCGGTGGAGGCAAAGTGCTAGAGGCTGCTGTAGAGGTGATTTCCGTGCGCGTCAACGGATCTCTTATGGTTAAAATTATCACGACAACATAAATGTGATGTTCGTCATAGCTTAAGGTACTTGAAGAAGTTCATTCAAAGAAGTCATGGGGCTGAAAACAGAGGGAGCAAAGAAGAAGACAGAGAAAACTTCTTTCTCAACACTAAAAGTGTTGGATGTTAGCACTGTGTATATGTCGTTATTACATCCTCTGTTTTATAAACAAGAGTCTCTAATGAAGTAAACTGGATTACCAACACGCCGATGCCTACGCTTTATTAAGAAGACAGGTACGTGCGCGCGCCCAGTCATTTTCCTAGGTCTCTTTGTTTACAGCGCAAGGGTTTCGTCGTATACATACCAAACCAACTAGACCAAAGTCTGCAAAGTCTGTACTCCTGGCAGGTCAGCTCCACCAACAAACCAATCAACCTAAGAAAAGACTATATTTAATTGGGCCCCTGTCTGGAATCTTAGCCGCACGCAGTGCTCCACCGATTCGAACCAGCATTCTGGGACAGCGCTGGAATGCCAAATGCAAAGCGCGTTCTACGGCGGTGAAAGTCAACACGGGAGAGGGAAAGCGCGAGGAGTGACATCGTTGGGATTTCCCGCGGTGATCGCGCACTGAGAAACTACGCGAGACAGACCGCGCCACCTTCGTCGACCCACTTCGGCGACCCGCGGGAACGCAAATCGCCCGTGGGTGACTGAACCCCGTCGCCCGCTTGAATCTGCACTGCTCCACGCCGCGAGTGAGAAAGGGTAGAGAGTGGCGCACCGTGTAATTAGCGAGAAATGCATGCGTAACACCGCATTCGTAAGAGATCCCTGCTGTTTTCCTGTGAGTGCGATAGACAATGCCTCGTCACAGTTGTGTGCGAATGGGGCGACAACGTAGGACGCAGCTTCCGCTACGAATAAATGCTACCGGCAAAGTGCAGTGTCTGGATTCAGGAGTGTCGACACATTGTATGAATGGCCTATGTTCTTTTGGTAGTATTTTGCTCTCATATTTTTTATGGTACTCTAGGTTTTCAGCATCTTGTTGATGTTTTTTTTTTCTCTCGGGGGCCTCGCCAGGACCTCTTTACTGGAGAGGGGAGGGCTGTATCCATGAGAAGTAAGCCCCCTGGATGAGTGAGGGGAGGTGTCAAAGAAGCGGGAAACTTATGGGATGTGCGGGTTATGTTTAGGCGTTTGATGCCTTGTGGGGCAGAGGAATGCCAGAGAAATGTCTGGGAAAGCTACAGAACTCAACCCCTATTGTGCACTTGTTGTGTTTTGCATGGGATTTTTTTTTGTCAATGAAATAATAACAAAACTACGGGAGGAAGTAAAAGAGTACAGTTTTGGTTTGACTTCATTTTTTGAGGATGTGCAACACTTTGATGAATACTGGTTGGTTCATTCGCGTGTAATAATACCACTCCACTCCGGTGAAGCAAGGTGATGGGAAGTGTTCTTGAGACAAGTGAAAGGGTCTTCAAGACGAGCAAAGCGCTTAGAAAAATTCGGTGAAAGGGTACGTTGTCTTCGGTGTAAAAGTAAGATGTTCCGCTTGATACCAAGAAATAAATTCGCATCGCGCACTCGAAAGTGGAAAAAGCATTTCAGAATCTAAAGAGCCTGTCATTAAACTCGTATAACACAGCAGGTGTGAGGAATATGGTTTCATGGTGAACTTATGTGGCTAAGAGAACCTGTCAGTAGCCACATATGCAGGACCGAAATGAGAACTATTCAGAGGCTGTAAACAATCCAGTGCGTCATGAATTCAAGGTAAGCGCTTAACATCTTCCCTGTCAACGTCACTTAGACGTTAATAATTGGAACGGAATGTTTTCTGCAAAACAACATTTTCACAAAGTGGTAATGCTTAAGCTCAAGAAGACGTACATATTCGGGGTGACACATAGCTTACATCTTTAAGTGCAATTGCGTCACGCGCGTTTGTGTTTTCACTTGTAATGCACTGCGCTTAACACCTGTCCGAAGCCGCGTCCCCCTCTTCTTTTTGTTGCTTTCCTTCTCGCCTTTTCTTCACATTCCTTCCTGTAATCTCAAGTAATCAGCCGTAGATCCCTGCGATGGCAAATGTAACAGCACTGGCTCACACCTCGTTCTCATCCTTTAAACTCTGGTGTATTGTGAGTGTAAACACTCGAAAGAAGTCTGTCTGTTTTGTGTTGTGTAGTAGCCTACAATGTGGCGTAGCCACTGAAAATTCAGGGACCCTAGCCTCATCGAGCAAGAGCTGGTGGCGAAGGGCGTAAACGAAGTGTCACTGGTGAGTGACTGAATAACTATTTCTCTTTCTTTCTTTCTTTCTTTCTTTCTTTCTTTCTTTCTTTCTTTCTTTCTTTCATCTTTCTTTTTTCTTTCTTTCTTTTTTATTTCTTTCTGGGGCTTTGTGTACTGCTGCTCTAGGAGTTTTCTTCCTGCCTGCCGGAAACTGTAATTTCATCCGTGTGCTTGTCAAAGCAACACTTCACTCTCTAGAGGCCACAACGACTACCATGCGTTCATATCCAAACAAGAAGAAAATGTGCCAACGTAAAATGAGAAGCCACTTCGACAATAGATCGAATTGCCATAACAGAAACGGCTCAGTGCGGAAAACCTCATGATCCAGAAAGCATCCCTTATCGAAAGACAGTTAGTACAAATGCCCATGCCCCCCGCGCACTTTCGAGAATCTCACTTCTGTACGCTCACAGTGGCGGGGTTCCTCGCCTGCATAGCTGCCATCGAAATCAACCAGTTATAACATGGTTCATTTGAAGAAAAATGGCGAATTTTAAATAACGTGCTCTGTACGTCCACAACAGGTCAACACACCAGCAGGGTCGGAAACCAGGCCAGTTTGTTTACGTTCATGTCTGAAAATTTCCTTGCCACGCTAAAAAATACGGACAGCTGAAAACAGATACGACAGCTCTTAGACTACACAAAAGTTTTATTAAACATAAAACGTATATGAAGCAGATAAGTCTTCTTTAGATATCTAATTATCATGCATCTGAGCATCGTGTACCTAAAGCAGATGAATCTAGAGATATATAAAGCGAATGCGCATTTCTTCGTGGCACGTGGAATCGTCTATCTGCTTTCTATACCTTTTGTGATTATTAGAGCTTTTGATGTGAGTGTAAGCGCTCTCCTCTATTTATGCTTATTCTTTCCGTGTTTTTCAGTTCACCTAAACCCAATTCTGAAACATATTAACATGGTCTACATCAGCAGCGCAGGCCGAAAATAACCGTGAGTACTTCACTAAAGGAAGAATGCTAAATAAACGAAATATGCGTATGCATTGACTTTTCGCTATTCTATATTCCGACGTGCGCCGCCACGTTACGTTGAATATGCAGGAACTCCACGGAAGCGGGGAAATTCCTCAGCCTCCCACGCTTGGGCACGAAGGTGGTCCGCATTGTGTTGTGCCTCTGTCATCCTGGGGCGGCCGTATGCCGTAAACGACACCCGGTTGATGTATCTGCATTCCGGTCATACCTATCTTGCAGGCATAAAAATAAGTCATATGAGTACTGGCTCGTATTTCAAATATCTTCAGCTTGTGGCTCAAAGTAAAAACGTGGGTGTCCAGCACACTTAAAGGAGTGTCGTAGTGCTTGGCCGTGCTCTGATTTGTCTTATTTTCTCACGCGTTCATTCAATGTGACGATATCTTAATGGATCATTAACTGATAAGGTTGTGTTAGGTCCTTGGCTTGACGTCAGCAGCACTAATCTGGTTATAGGAGTCGTCGTTACATTCTTGCAAGCCATTGTACTGGATGCACGTTTTTAAAAGGTTGCCCCAGCCTAACAGGACGATACTCTCGGCTCCCTAGCTCACCATCGTAATTCATGACTCTTTTCCTTCACCGTTCCCTTCCCCCTTGTAGAGTAGTAGGCCAGAGCAAACTGTAACCAAGGCCGACCTCACCGCCTTTGTTTAAATAATTTCTCTCTCTGCCACACACATGTGGGATATATCACGGTGTAGACCCACAGGATTAGACAACTCCGTTAAATTAAACTCGCCTGCAGTGATTGAACTCAAAAACATTAAAAAATTATTGCATCAGCCTAAACGTAAATGGTGGACTTGCGTTTGCGATATCCATTGTTATCTATTGTTATACTTTGAGCAAAAGCTAGTGAAATATTCATGCCGATGTTATAAAATATTTCATTTTAACAAGGCATGTTATCCGACTGCGGACGAAAATTTAGTGGACCCTAAAGCTTCGCCTTGAAGGGTAGAGTGCTATAGCGATATTCAGTTCTCAGTGCGTACTTCAAACACTTTGTGCATGAAACCTTTTCAAACTTGACATGCACCCTCTTAGGTGGCTTTAAGAGAACGTGAGCAGTAGCGTGTGGGATTTTTGTAGTGAATTATCAGCTTTAAACCACAAGTCATTATGATGATCACATGTTCTGATGCCTGGTGGTAATGGGCGCTTGTACTAAGTATCATTACTGCAATATCATGCTGTAATGTGAAGCATGTGTACAGGACGCGCGTGTTTGAAAACCGTGCTACTCTCACAGCGGTTTCATGCAGAGGAAACTATTTTCACCGCATTTACCAGCATACGGGTGGCCGCGTGGTAGAACATCCGCTTGGCACACAATTGATCCATGTTTGATACTCACTCTGACCCATCACTGTTTTCGCATAGTTTTCGATATTTTGGTCAAGCATAACATGATAATTTTCCGCTCACAACGAACGACGCCGACGGCGGCATTTCTACAAAATGAGCTGTTTAACGCAATCATCGTAAAATAGTTTTCGCTATACAACCGTGAAGTACAAAGAAGCAAAGAGAAGCATCAGGTTTTTCGCACGACACGCATGAGAGCAACACTTTGGAAATAATATTAGTTGGCAGGAATGCGCACTGCAGGTTCTGGTTTGTAAGTTCCAAATTTATTTGAATGGTATATAATTCGCGCATAAATAATTAATATTTTTTTTCCCACTACGTATGTAGCAAATGTTTATTTACATAAACCTCATGGAGAGATAGGCTACACTTGAGCCGGCCAAGCCATCATCCTGACGTCAATGTTATGAAACGAAAACTGAACAAATGAGAAAAGAAAGAAGTAATGATCACAAGCCTATGCATTCGGTTTCTGGTGCGTCCTGAATACCTGCACGAGCAGGTGGTATACCTTGTATACTGCAGAGAAATTTGTAGAAATAGAGTTCATGCACCTCAGTATAAGTGCCGAAAATGCAATATAATTAAGAAAAGCAATAAGATCAATGTCGAACAGATTGTTAAACTTGCGTCTATCAAAATACTTGCCTCCGTTCTTTATTGTCAGAGTGTTGCCATGGTTCAAGCCTTCACTAATTGTGAGTGGTTGTCTATAGAGGCTGTTGAAATTATATCAATCAGTTATTTACATTGCGAACATTATGGCGGAATTTATGACACAGATATTGCCCTGACATGCATTTCAAATAAAGCCTCTTGATGTAGTTTCGCCCTGTGTTTGCTATATTTTGTAGCTTGGAGCTGTTCTTTCGAAATATGTCTTGCACTCGATTTAGGGAAAAACAATTCAGTGGTATCGATAAGGCACACACACGAAAAAAGACGTATTAAGTGCCATGCGTTGCGTGCGCAATCTTCGTCGATATTTGTCTACCTCGATCGTATATATCGTTCAGCCCGAACGGCACCCACCTCCTCCATTCTGATAGGCGAGATAAGGAAACCGCCAGACGTTGCCAATGCCCACGGATAGGCCAACGCAGGAGAGGAGAAACTCCCAGCGGCTTCCCCAGTTACCGCGTGACGTCACCGACTCGGAGCGCTCCCTGTGAGGAGGGGGAGGCGCAAACGGGTCGTCGTCGTCATCTTGGACTTTGTTTGCAGTCACCGTCGGAGGTTGGTGAGGGGGAGCTGCGTCGTAGCCATTCAGGTGGACAGGAGTCAACGTCAGAGATCCAGTACTCTGCGTAAAGGTAAAGAAGACAATTCAGAATATAAATTTGAAAAGAAATAAAAGAAATAAATGTACAAAATAGAATATAGAGTGCACTAACAGATAACGGCCAACATGCAAGCCGCTTCTGCGTATGATTCCAGGCTAATCTAATGGTATCTTGGAGGCATCGTTCGGTACCATGGAAGCATCTCTTTAGTGCAGTACAATATAGCTTAATATTCTGCAGCAAGTTTGGCTTAATTCACTTCATTATTCGGTTTTGAGGATTGATTTGATGTATGTTGGGCTATTTCTTGTATTATGATCACGCATACCGATGAGCGGATTTCTCAAGGAGGGAGTTACATACGCTAATGTTAGGACCGTAGTATGCGATTCTGAATTCCCCATAGTATTGAGTCCTATAATACTATGGGAGGTTTAGGGCAGCTACCATGAAAAGTGTTCTCATGCACCTCTGTCCCAACATTGTGAAAGGTATCAGGAGAAACGAATACCAATCAGCTATTCTTACTTCTGGCTGTCTTAGCGTCTCCTCTGCTTCCTTTGGTCTACTTTATTAATAATATTAAAAAATAGTAATAATATAGTGATAATAATATTATTAATATGTGTTTTTACGTCCTAAAACCATTATTTTCTTTATGAGAGGTGCCGCAATGAAGGGTTCCGAAAGATTTAACCACCTTCTGTTTTTCATTGTGCGCCGACATCGCACCCTACACGAGCACCTACAGTTTCACACGCTGTGACCGAGATAAAACCCTCGACATTCGGGTAAGTAGCCGAGAACCACACCTGCTGCTCCACCGGAAGAGTGCAGAAGGCTACAAAAGGCGGGGAAGTGACGTAAAATTGCAGTAAATACGGTTATGAAAACGCAGGCACACACAACTGTGATTGTTTCTCAGGAGCCCTAGCAAGTGAGTCAAAATTAACGAGAATGATCGTGTGCTAAAACTATTACTAAAAATTTCCGCATATCCACGAAGTGAATAATGATGAAAAAAGCTTGCTCCAGAGGTCAAACCCGGCAAACCATGTATCCTCTGTACATATGCTCAATCATCATCATATGAAGACGTGACACGAGAGTTGTGGTGTGGATGTATATACACGTCATATACATAATGTTTAGTATTTATATATAAATGTACTATATAAGGATATTTAAATACTGATACAGTATATAATGTTTTGTTCATGAGCCTAGTACAAAAAACATTTTCCTTTTAGTATAATGGCTATAATGGCTTTGTAATCCGTAAAGTACAAAGCCAGCGGTACTTGAATTATAAGGTGTAGTGCAAAGTTCGAGAAGGGTCCTGACGGCGATCCCACGCTGCAGCCGCATTTCGAGCCCTCCGCGCCGCCATCTTGGCTTCGGCAATACTAAAAGTTGGTAGTAGGTGTATTGACGCGCACAGAGTGATGTCAGGTGAAAGAGAAAGGAAGCGCGCCGACAGCGAGCGCACCATACCAAACGCAAGTAGTGATGTGGAGAACAGCTGCGCCTCTAGCGGGAGCAATGAGCACTAGCGTACACACCGGCGCAACCACGAAAGACGAACCCCCCCCCCCCCGCCCCACCCGAGCGAAAGAAGCAAGCTCATAAAAAATAGACATGAGATAATTACTATATTTCACATATTAATATTTAAGCCCACTACTCAGTCCGAAAGATCTTGAAAATCAACTATAGCAACAGTTTTGGTCACGCCTTCAATGATTCACGCTGATTAAAATAATCGTGACAGAAGCTGACTAATTGTTTTATTGCGCTGGTTCGAGTGAGCAGCACGTGCGTTACAGTAAGTCGCAAGAGACTGCGTAGATGCTGTGTGCATCGTAAATGTTGGCAGAGTTGGTGTGTGTTCAATTTGATCAACTTACGGTGCAAGGCGGGAGTCCGGACACACCAAAGACAAGAGACATAGAAGTGCAGAATTACGGGAAACAAAATAAAATCAAACTTCAAGAAAAGTGAACGAGTTTGTCTCTTTTTATTTCGTAACATTCCATTTGCTTTGATGCGAACGTTACTGGTCGGTGCCCATTATAACTCTCCTCTAAATCAAGACGTGTAGATCTTGTTCGTCGAGCTACGTATATAGTCGATTATGAATACCAAGTACGCGTAGCTTTCCATTCCTACTTTTTCGCAGAAACATTGCAACACGTTGAAACAGGAGGAAATATGTTCATAAGCAGATGGAAATTAGCATGCGTCGCAAAGAGGGAGACCACTTCACATCACGGGAGCCCGCGAAGTGTTGTGCTACACGAAGACACGTTGGCATCATGTTTCGCTTGCCAGCGTGTGCAAAACTGCTTCACCTGTCGGTAGTATTACAAAACTTGATTAACACGTTCTCTTCAAAGCATTGTAGCCTTAGATTAACTCAAAAACAGACACGCATTTGCTTTCTTAAAATTGAATAACTATCGGTTGTCTGGATGGCGAAGTGCAAGAGGTTCCTTTAAAGATTCAACAATGACGATGTCTAAGAGTATGCACCTACATTATTGAAGCTTCCTAAGAAGATGTACTCGTTTGACCAGCATTTCCTGTTGTGGTGAAG
This sequence comes from Rhipicephalus annulatus, assembly GCA_013436015.1. Taxonomy (NCBI): domain Eukaryota; kingdom Metazoa; phylum Arthropoda; class Arachnida; order Ixodida; family Ixodidae; genus Rhipicephalus; species Rhipicephalus annulatus. The sequence goes on along the minus strand of WOVY01009915.1, from coordinate 1,186,053 downwards.
AATACCTTCCCTGGAGAAGTGACACTTCGTCCGCCAGTACTTGTGTTACACGGTCTGGCTCAATAACTCTGCAGAAGGGTCCACAAATTCGGCTGGATCGACGATGCAGTTAGTAAATAGGCAGCCTCGCCAAATAAAGACAAATACCGAGCACACTGATGGAAAACTTCCTTTTGTGAGCTGTCGATGGCACAAGCACAGCTTCGTAACATGTATATGTTCGCCACCTCGGTTTCATGGCTAAAGGTGTTGTACAATATCAGCTTTAATGTTGAAGACAGCAGGTGAAAATAATTTAATTAACATGTGGGGTTTAACGTCCCAAAGCTATCATATGTCCGAGTGACGCCATAGTGGAGGGATGAGGAAGTTTTGACCACTTGGTGTTCTTTATAATGCACTGATTTCCCACAGTAAACGGGCCTCTACCATTTCGCATTCATCGATATGCGATCACCACGGCCGGAATCGAATCGGCACCATAGCCGCTGTTCCACCAAGACGGTGGAACATGCATGGCACAGGACTCAATGCGCTCAGCGCATTGCATTTCTTTTTCGTTGTGAAGCATTTGTTTCGCGGTTCCTTGGCACTACGCAGCAGGGACGCTACACAAAGCTGGCCGTTCTAACAGCCAATAGTCTATCAGTTCCAAGCAATGTCTGCAAGCCGGGCACAAAATGCTAGACCCATTGGAGTCATTCAGATGCTATTTCTTTTATGGCGGTTTTGCTTTTAAACGTGTGCTCTTACAAATTTACCGTAGTCTTCATGTACAGCCCCGCCACCGTGTTCTAGTGGCTAAGGTACTCGGCTGCTGACTCGCACGTCGCGGGATCAAATCCCGGCAGCGGAGGCTGCATTTCCAGTGGATGCGGACATGTTGTAGGTCCAAGGGCTCAAATTTGGGTGCACGTTAGAGAACCCCAGGTGGTCAAAAATTATGGTGCCCTTCACTACGGCGTCTCTCATATTCATATTGTGGTTTTTGGGACGTTAAACACCACATGTCAATCAATCAATCCTTCATGTACAAGCTCTGGCATTCCTCTCAAATGGTTCTCAAGACGTATACCAGTATCACTGGAAACTAGACAATGGTCTCGTCTACAGCCACGATGTACGCACGTTTGCCGATTGCAACGCTTGTTCAATCCATTGAATCGGCTGGATTTCTTTTCATCTTTCACTAAGTGTGAGGTGACCACTGATGCGCGGAATATCTGAGGTCATATATCTGTTTTTCTGGTGAAAACCATCGTTTTGACGCAAGAATGAGGCTAGCGTGAAGATATGCGCCTTTCTAATCATCAGTGACACACCTTCGACTTTTCATTATCAACAATAAAACGCTCGCTACGGTATTCGCACACGAGGAGTGTGAAGATATCGCACTTGACAAAGCGCTGCCAGCAGCGAAACGGGTCCTAAAAAATCTGGCGTTGCCGTATGTGACCTAATGTGTTTCACTCGATGACCCCTCGTGATAGTTTAGCAAGAACAAAAACAAAATGGCAGTGGTCGTCGAGTCGTAATGGCAACGTGTCATTAAGCAGATAAAAGCTGATGAGGCAAGGGACTCCGAAGGTATTCTTTGTCAATACTTTATCGTTCCACTGCCCCTCCGCTATCCAACAGCCTTATGCATTTGGTTTCGCATGCCTTCGCGACCGGCCAGCTTTGACTAAGAGACGATGTTAAGTTTAAGTGCAGACGCCATAACTTGACGTCACGTGACGTCGTAGAGCGTCACAGTGACGTCACAAGTTTCAGAGCTCACTGTCAAAGGTACCACGTGGGGAAGTCATCACGTTGTGAGGATATTTCCATCACTCGCGTCGATGCAGCCAACACCGCGACTGTGAATGTTCGTCTTTGATGAGACATCTAACACTTTCACGTTGTTTTATTTTTCTCGCGACATTATTATGACGCAATGTGAAGCGATAACGTTGATCTGCTTAGTGGCATTGTTGCGTGCTCTTATTTCATAAAGCGCAACAGCGAGATTCCAATCACCGTCAGATGTGGGACGGTCACGTGAACTTAATGCAAACATCACGTATGACGTCAAATTACCCACAAATTTTAAATAAGGAGCAAAAATTACCCTAGAAAAACTTGAATAAGGGGCAAATATTCTGCCTTGCATCGCGTAAGTGTAGCTATCTTTCAGTATCAGTGGTTGGCCCGTGTCGCGTCAATAAGCTGACCTTTCAGCTACTATAAAGAGAAACAAAAATAACCAGGGCAGCTCATGTAATGCAAAAGATAGATAACAAATGGTCAGCTTTCCGGATGGATATCATAGATACGAAAATATAGCGAACATGGTCGAAAAAGGCAATTTTATCTTAAATGACGCAATTAAAGTTGCAGACCCAACGCGGATACTCATCATGCAGGACTGGGAAAATCAGAAAATACTTGTAGACGACTTCGTCTTGCAGTTGGATAAGAGAGGCCGAATTTGAAAATCATGGTGCTGATGTTGAGGACGAGTTGGAAGGACACGAGAAGAATGCTTCTATGCTATCTCTCTCTTCTTCTTTCCTTCCGCTGAAATAGACGGGTTTTCTGAATGCGCAAGTAAAAAGAAAAAGGTGAAGGGTAAACGCATCAATTGTCACATTCTTGTAGCCTCGCATCGTTACCCGTTTTCTAAGCGTCACGCCCATCCCTTTATATATCGTGAAAAACACTCGACGCTTATCGAGTGGCATGCTGTTATCTTGAGATAGTACTACCATTGTGTCCGTGTGGCAGATAACTGAAGTGAGCTGTTGCATTTACGAGTTTGCAAAGTAGATGTTTTTCTTCTTCTTCAGCGTGCTCATTCAATATGACGCGCATAATGATTGTCGCAATGATAGGAACCCGTCAAAGTATGCGCTTGTGTTTGCTTAGTGTATGGTGAAATATTGATGGATATGTGTTGTTCAACGTCCCAAAACCACCATAAGATTATGAGAGACACCGTAGTGGAGGACTCCGGAAATTTTTACCACCTGGGCTTCTTTAACGTGCACTCAAATCTGAGCACACGGGCCTACAACCTTTCCGCCTCCATCGGAAATGCAGCCGCCGCCGCCGGTATTCGATCCCGCCACCTACGGGTCAGCAGTCGAGTACTTTAGCCCCTAGACCTCCGCGGCGGGGCAATATCACGAAATAATACGTATAAATTTCAGTATTTATTTATTCTTTTTAGGTACACGTAGCATTCCTTATCTTAATAAAGGCGGGAAATTTATTATTGGAATGTTTTTTTTTGTTTTGAAAGCACCTTAAGTAGTGCACAGATAGGTAAAGTTTAACAAAACCAGCTTTTAATAAAGAAAAAAACTGAAGAAAGAGACATGTCATCTACAAGACAAAATCAAAAAGCTAAAGCAGTAACGCATGTAATAAAGACATGCTATTTTTTTGCAATCTACAAAATAAAGAAATAATTGAAATATGTAGAAGGGTTCTGCTATTGAATTTGTGGTGGCAATATGCTGATGATAGCTTAATATATGACGTGCCTAAGCGATCTCGGTAGTTGTACAGTCGTTACTGCGCTCAGCTGCTGACTCGAGGGTCATGGGTTGGATCTCAGCCACGTTGGTCTCATTTGGAGGCAAAACGGAAGAGTATGGTAAATTGTGCTATGTCAGTGCATTGTCGGAATATATTAATCTCATCCCTATGGCATGCCTCAAAATATATTGTGGTTCTGGCACGTCGAACTCTGTAAGTTATTATTAAGCAAACGCTTTTAATGGGCATCCACCACTTCGAATATGGGATTTAATAGACACTAATTTAAGGGGCAAGAATGAAAATGCAATAGTTCAATTTTTCGGGAGCCATATCTTCGTCGGGTATGGAGGCTACCGTGCTTCTATTTTTTGTATACAGATTGACTCATGATCTTTCGACGCATGCATTAAACAAGCTGAATAATTTGACTTGTTGCAACTGATTCATACGACTGTCTTACTATGGAGATTGTTCCCGGTACTGAATAAGGAAAAGATATTTTTAAAGGAGCGCTGCAGATGTGAGAAAAGTAAATAAATTTTAAAAATTGGCAGATCCCACATACTGTGGGAATCCATGATACGTGAAGCACAAATGAGAAATGTTGATATGTTACTTTAAAATCGGCCCAACGTTACGAGATGGAGGTAAATGATGCCTTGCACGATTTTCGTGTCATGATTTTCATGTTTGGATGCGTCGTTAACCGTCGTCATCTATTCACGTCACGTTATACCAAACATTGTATATTTGGAGCTAACAAAACGGCCGTGAGCATGCTATAAGCGTGGTGTGTTGTCATGTTCTTACATGACAAGCGAGTCAGGATTACCATGTTTTTATTTATTTCGTCATCCATTGATGTCACGTAACACCATATTTGGTATATGTGGAGCGAGCAAAATGGCCGCGAGTGCATCATAAAGAGCACAATATACTCCAATTTAGCGTTGACGCGCGCGCACGCTGGGCACAGCGACGCTACGTTAGCAAAACGCGAGCACTCTATAGTCTGACGCCAGGCGTGACCAGCGTCCATCGGCGTGGCCCGACGGCAACCGGTGCAAAATGCGACATGCTGCAATTCACGCCAATGCGTTACCCACACAACAATGCATCTCCCTCGTTTCGTGAAGAAGGGACGCCGGACGCGCTAAAATGCGCATGCGTCAAAGCAATGCAGCCCGGCACATGCCTGCGAGTGTATGGCATGACCAGTGCCTGGCGTGGCAACACCGGCGTGACGCGACGAAATGAACGCCGGTGAGCACGGGAACCGCGTCACGTCGAGATGTATTGGCACCTTGACTGTGGCATGCATGACACATGTTTTCATATGACACGCTTCAAATGATTATTATGTTTGCACCAGTCACATATCTTCGTCATTCATTGGCGTCACGTAATACCAAATTTGGCATATGTGAAGCTAGCGATATGGCCGCAAGCACATCATCAGTGTGGCATGCAGTCATGTTGTTACATGACACGGATGTCCTGATTATCACGTTGGGATGTGTCATATACCTATGCCGTCCATTCGCGTCGCGTGATAGCGAGCTTGGTACATGTGAAGCTAGCAAAACAGCTGCGTGCGCATCATGAGCGTAACATGTAGTCCTGTTGTTACATGACACGCATCTCATGTTTATCATGTTTGCACCAGTATCAAGCCTTCGTAATCTATCCACGTCACGTAATACCAAATTTGGTATAAGTGAAGCTAGCAAAACAGCCGCCAGCGCATCATGAGCGTGCAATGTAGTCATGTTGTTATATGACACGCATCTGATGATTATCATGTTGGCACCAGTCACATACCTTCGTCATCCATTAGCGTCACGTAATACGAAATTCAGCATATGTGAAGCTAGCGAAACGGCCTAGAGCGCATCATTAGTGTGGCATGTAGTTATGTTGTTAGACGACACGAATGTCGTGATTATCACGTTTGGGTCTGTCGCTTGTGCTCGCCACGCAATCATGTCATACCATAGCAGTTTCATATCATGTCATGAGAACAAAGCCACCGCAAGAACTGAAGGACCCAAAATGGTAAATCATGACATACATATCATGATTTGAATGTTATGACTCGTCAAATATGTTCTTCAAACAGTCATGTTATGCCATTCCAAGTTTGGTATCGATAACATTATCGAAACGACGAGGAGAGCTATAAATCGTAGGCACATAGATAGATAGATAGATAGATAGATAGATAGATAGATAGATAGATAGATAGATAGATAGATAGATAGATAGATAGATAGATAGATAGATAGATAGATAGATAGATAGGCTCAAAGTAGCTGAAGTTCGCTGAGAATTTCTTCGCATTTAATACATACATACCTTTAAGCTGACCTTTTCCCCGTTTTTCCGAAAAGCCCCTCACTTTTTCACATGCAGAGCACTGTAGGGTGCCCAGCTGTCATATTCTGCCGACACTATTTGACGTTGTGCTCCATGTACCGCATATACAGCGGGCACTCGCACAAATGAGAAGTCTTCTTCGCCTTGTTTTTTCAGCACTTTGATGGTGATCGCTTATCAACACAAGCAAAAAAAAAACAATTTGTGCATTTGGCGTAACGCTTTCAAAACTACGTAAAAAAGCGGAAAATAAGGAAGTAAGCGCGACATAGCCAGTTCAGTCACGATGTGTATAAGTCTACTTACCAATTTTAATGGCATGCCATGCACCGCGTGTTTCATCGAACGGCTCGAAACTTACGACCGTATTCACAAACGCCCCACGACTCAACTTTCATCATTCATTTCAGAGTTGAGCACTGCGCCACTGCTCGGCAAAAAAGGACGCTGTGCTACTCAAGAAACGGATCAGATAATCCCTGACAGACAGTGACTTGCCGTTCTTAGAGGTGGCGCTCCCATCGGCTTTCTCAAGTGAAGGGGAAGCGTTGAGTGAAGAGACGTTCTAGAATACGGGGGTTAGTGTGCAAATGCGCACGTGCCTCCTGAGTTGACAACTGGCAGTCACGTAACTTCAATGCGCCGCGTATTGCTGCAAATGATAACTTTGCCGGACATACCGCCATCTTCGGGAAATGTGCGACGTGAAGCGCGTGCGAGCACCGATGTGAAAAGGATTTTTCGTCTTTACTAGAAACAAATACAACCAAAAAATAAATTGCGCATGAATTTTGGGCCTAGTAGTGGATTCTTCTCACGCAACTACTGAAGTTGACCAGTGGCTGAATGACTGAATAATCAGTTACAAACGAATTACCTTGATTCATTATAACTGACAGAAAACATCACTTTCTTTCATTTTCTTACTCGAACTGTAATACTTGGTGCTTTGGAATTGCTCCACGTCAATTTAACGCGTTTTACAGCGACAGCTGTTAAGAGACCACTTTTCGGGTCACGCGCAGTTGCATGTTGTCCGCCGCTGCCGCCGCTGCTGGTGTCCGTAACCACATCACGTGAAATTTCAAAAAAAAAACCTTGCACCAATAGCAATGTGGAGCTCAAACCCTGCTCCACTGGGTAACCAGCCAAGCATTCTACCACTGAACTACACCGGTGCTTGCGACTTGTTGTCATACTTGCCTTAGGCAGGCTTAATGTCGGGAAAGACATCGTGTTAATTCGACTTATAAAGCGTTTTAAAACAGCGAAAAAGCAACTAGTCGTCGCACAATGCGATTAGCATAACGAGGGGGCCGTGGAATGCTCCAACCGATAATGAAAGCTTGTTCTTGTTTCCCTATTAACTGTGGCGCATACCCACTACAGCCATAATTCCTCATCCTTGTCTGCCACTGCATGGTTAATTGGAACAAAATTCCTTGCAAGTGTTTAGCGGATACCACGCTTCTGAGAACAATGACGAAAAATAGCACAGCGAATGCCAGCCTACTACCCAAAGGTTTATTATTAATGCACTAGTGGCTACCAAGCAAGTGTGATTGGAGTAGTTAGCCAATGAGTGTTTTGAAAAGACTCTGAAAGGCCACTCTTCCAGCTTTCGCTGTGACTGTGCTGCCTCTACCACGCATGCCTGGCTTTTTAGGGGCGAAGCTCCTTAAAGCGGCACCCGTTAGTCCCTCGTAGTAGTCGTAGTCGTAGGGTGTAACCAGTCTTACGTTCTGACCTGCAAGGTGGTGCCGGTGGGAGACTTCTCCTGTGCGTTGTTGAACAATGAAAAATTTGCAGCGTGGCGTTTACTATAAGCTGAATTCTCCTGTCTCTCATTCCCCATTAGCAGCCATTGGCATGTACACTGAGCACTATCTGACAGGAAAAGGTTGCTACGTTACACTCACTGGGCGTAACCTCCTTGGTTTTAGAAAGGTTTAGCGAGCGTTGGGCAGCAGTGCGATGAATACAGTGACCTAGTATATACCATGAACTCGAGGTGGTTAAAGGTGGGAAGGAGACACGAAGCGCAAGCCGTAAGAAAGTGTGCGTGTGCCACCTCTCGTTCAGTCCTCGGAATGTCCGCTAGATGGCGGTGCTTCTATATAAAGAATATATGATGAAGAGATCCGAGATGGTGGTACTATGAGTGTTGAACAGTTAGACGAACGGACACACAGACAGATGCATGGATGGACGCATGAATGAACGCATGGCCGGATGCATGGACGAACGCAGTTACGGACGCACGACCAGATGCACGCATGGACGGACGGATGGACGCATGGATGGTCACACAGACGGACGGTAGCAAGAACAAATGGACGGAGGGATGCTTCGCCCCACTCTACATCATTCACTCCGTGGATATGCTGCCATTTTTTTTTTCGAGCCATCAGAGCACCTACCGAAAACAAAATCTCCTCATTCCAAAGAAAAGAAACCCTTTTTTGTGTTGTCAATACATTTCATTGTTTCACTGCAAGATCCGCTGCAGGACATGATGTCGTTGTCTCTAACGCACACTTGATTGCATTCAACGCACAACAAAGAAGCAACTTCCTTCAATTTGAACGACGGGACAAGGCTCAAAAGGCGTTTGTTCATTCAGTAAAATAAAATTGTTACTTATTTACCTTAAGGAAACTAGTTGATGAGTCCCGGCCATAAGCGCTGTCTTTTCAACTACATAGTGCTGCAATGTTGGAACACACCTTTAATAGACCGTCAAAGCTTACACGTAAGCCGGTTCTCCCTGCGGGCATCAGCCCTACTGGGAAGTAACGAAATGAAGCTGTCAGTGTAAAATGCCAACTACGTCTTATGTAGTCACTGATATAACTAAGATCCGGCCGATAAGGAAAAGAAAAATCTCATAGAACATGTGCCAACAGCATTTACAGCCGCAACGTATATTGTATAGTCTTTCTTTTTTTTTCCTTTGTAATGTTTAGCGTCACTCAAACTTCGCTGTCTCTTCGAGTTTCCAAGATCCCCGGTTTCAAAGACCGGTCCCGTATCGAATAACGAGCGCGCTTTCTAAGGTATTGAATTTTCCCGCATTGTCCTTTTCATATGTTGAGTGACGCTCAAGAGGACTGGCACGTGCGCGTATCAAATCGCAGCCTTGTCACCGTCACGGCGCTCGACACGGGATCGCTACACGTCAGGCAAGACAAGAAGAAATGACATCTCTGTAATGGTCCTCGTTGTCAACCAGACTACGACCGCCATTCTTTTACCTCCTCTCCAACGCCTCTCTCGTTTCCTGCTGCCGAGTAACCGGATTCCATGGCCCGCATGCCTTCGAGAGCATCGAAGCCCGTCCTTAAATATATTCCTAGAAATTTTGTACAATGTTTCCCTTGTCGGATACTCACTATGACAAGCGCCGCACGACGAATTCAAGGCGGCCAGAAGCGAGGACACACGTACTAGGCACTTGCACAAAGACTCATGCTAAGTCTAAACAAATAAAGACGATGCATAGATCATATAATTTTAGTAACATAGCATAGCTGGGTCATGACACTAGGCAAGTAGCACATACACTGAATTGAATTGAAACAATAAGAAAGATTTTGCGTGCCCAAACCACAATATCATATAGAAGCACGCAATATCATATCGAATCACGCAATTTCGATTAAAAGAACTTGGTCACTGGGCTGAGCTGCAGTCATGCTTAAAGCAAGTTTTACAGTGTTGCAACAAATGTCTGCCTTGAAAGCTTAAGTACACAGGCGTTCTTCCCGAGTGCGCCCACCGCCGCAGCTGAGTACGATCGACGAAATACCCGCGCCTCCACCGGCAGTGCCGCAGCCAGCTTAGCGTGCTAGCCCAAGTTTTGGCACTTTTCAATTGTCTGTGACAAGCCATGGTTCAATTCTATATACTCTATCTACGCCAAAGAAACACCTCGCACCAGCCAAGAAGGCCACGTTCGGCCTTTAGGATGAACATGATTTTTCGCTGTTTTCTAGCTTTACAAGGCTAGAGTAGACTTCTCCCTATTTTGCAAGTCTGTTCCATTCCTTCCAAATAACGTTTTTCTTCCGTTTTATGCAGTCTTTCATCATTTTATGCAGTTAAAAAGCATATTCTTACAATCGCAGTTCTCTGCAACGGCCACCTCGGTGTGCTTGAGACCCAAGTAAACAATCGCGGCTACAGGCCGGGCGAGCAAAGCGAGAAGTCGGGGTGGTGGGTGCAACGCCGGAACTGGGCCGGACGTGCCCGAGTGTCGACACGCTCCTCGCAGAACGCCGAGGCCGGGCCGTCCTCACGCAATGCTCCCATCTGGCCTTCGACCGAGGCACGACCGGCAGACGCTGAAACACCTGCTGAAAGGCCCCCTTCGGCTCGTCGATGTTTTCATTACCGTATTCGTATTTGGAACAGAAGGCACGTGGTCGAACGCTGATCCAACCCTGCCGCACTCTTTGTGACGCCTAACTCGTTATTGAGCGGAAAGCGTTCGCGCTCTGAATACGGAATGTCCTACTGCTGCATGGAATATATTACGAGCATATCTAACGCTTTTTATTGATCGCGCGCAATACAATGGTTACAATGACCTTGATGACATTCCCCCCCCCCTCATTTTTTTTGCGACGAACCATAGAGAGTGTTATGGCGGGTTTTCCCAGAAACAAACATTCCCGAAAGATGCAGCATGAAAGGGATATACATAAGAAAGCTCAATGGTACAAAGTCACGAATGCGGGCAGTTGCTCTGACGGTCATGATAAGACTTCGTTGCCTAACATGCAGCTCACTGAGTCATGTACACCAGTGACGAATAGCATGCTCGTGCGTTGAATGGCCGCTTTTATGTGCTTTTACGCGTTTGTTTTCCCTTCACATATAACAAACGAGTGTTCAACTATCTGTCACATGCGCTTAATTTCTCCGTCCTGTGTGGGCGCCGTTCAATTTAATTCGGCTTGACAACCAGCAGACCACGTGGAAGGGGCACCCTTTCTTCTTTTGCGAATATTAGGGGAAGCGTTTATGGCTCACGGATTTTAATGGCGCCTTCGCAAGCCACAAACCGGAAGCCGGTGAATGAAATGTGCGCCTCGCAAGTACGCCGATCACGTGCGTAATAAATTGTGTGCAGTGTGTTTCGGTAATCGACGCTACGTTGAATCTGGGCTTGCCGGCATTCAGCTGTTTATGATATGGCGATCTCATCTTCTATCACGGCCACATGTTATTTCATGTCTCCACATTTTATTGTTGCCTGGATACGCATGCTTCACATCGTTGTTGATAGCAGTAAGTTGCGTTTTAAGCGCGTAGATGGGTTGCGTTTTAAGCACGTGCACTGAGCGGCTGTTTCCAACATGGAAAAATGAAAACTTAAGCATGAGTGCGGTGGCATGAGATAGAATGAAACAGAAGAAATGCAGGAGGTAAGACTACATGAATCTTCACTTATCTGTATTTTTTATCGGGCAAGAGTTTCTGAATTTTTCTACGAAAAAACAAACGGGCAGATCCCACGTGCAGCGGGGAATCCATGATACGCGAAGCACGAATGAAGGCGTTTGTTATGTCACTTGAAAATCAGCGCAACATTATGAAGCGGATGTAAATAATTCCGTACATGACATCTTTATCATTATTATTCTGTTCCGACGTGTCACTCACTTTCGTCGTCTATTCACGTCACGTGATACCAAATTTTGAATAAGTGGAGCTATCAAAACTGCCGCGAGCATGCCATCAGCGTAGCCAGTCATGTTTACATGACAAGCATGCCTTGATTATCAGGTTTGGACGTGTAATTTGCCTTCGTCGTTCGTTGAAGTCACGTGCTGCCCAATTGGGTAAATGTGAAGCTAGCGAAACGTTCGCGAGTGCATCATGAGCGTGCCATGTTGTTGTATTGTAACTTAACACGCATCTCATTATTATCATGTTAACATCGGTCACATACCTTCGTCATCCATTCTCGCCCCGTAAAACGTAAATCGGTATATGTGAAGCTAGCGAAACGGCCGCGAGCGCATCATGAGGGTGGTATGTTGTCATGTTCTTACATCACACGCATGTCATGATTATCATGTTTGAACCATTCATATACCTTCGTCATCCGCTGATGTCACGTAACGCCAAATTTGGTATGTGGTAAACTAGCGAAACGACCACGAGCGCTTTATGAGCGTGGCATGAAATCATGTTGTTACATGACAAGCCTTTCATGATTATCATGTTTGCAGCACTCACTTACCTTCGTCATCCATTCACGTTCTATAATAGCAAATTTTGTATTGAAGCTAGCGAAACAGCCTCAAGTGCTTCATGAGCTTGGCAAGTAGTCATGTTGTTACATGACACGCATCTCATGATTATCATGTTTGCACCAGTCATATACCTTCGTCATGCGTTCATGTCCCGTAATACTAAGTTTGGTATTTGTGAAGCTAGCGAAACGGCTGCGAGCGCACCATGAACGTGGCGTGTAGTCATGACGCATGACTTACATGACATGCATGTCATGATTTCCTCGTTAGAGGCTTTCACCCGTTTTCGCTATGCAGTCATGTCATACCAGGCCAGTTTTGCAACATGTTATGAGAACGGAACCACCGCAAGAGTATGAAGTGTAAATCCCGACATTCATGACATATATATCATGATAGTCCTGTTATGACTAATGACTTATGCTCGTCATACCCTAATGTTTTGCCATACCAAATTCGGTACCGATACCACTAACGAAACGGCCAGGTGAGCTGAAGTCGTAGGCGGCTAGATAGATAGATAGATAGATAGATAGATAGATAAATAGATAGATAGATAGATAGATAGATAGATTGATTGATTGATTGATTGATTGATTGATTGATTCAAGGTCGCTGATTATCACCTAAAAATACTTCACATTTAAAACAGCAAGAACCAAAGAGGTGGTTGCAGCGACCGACTGGCTGGTCTGGACAGGTGTGATTAGGGTAGCACTGCACTTCAACAGCAGGCAACTCGCACACTGTGACAGACTATCTATGCCCGCGCGAAATATGTCGGGTCTTTCTTTTTCTCGAACGCTGCACCGCGGTCACAAGTAAACAATAAAACACGCTTGCGTTTTTTATGAGGCATGCCACCTTTCGCCTTATTTACATAAATATATTGCTGTCGTTGTGAAAAATAAATAAAGAATTGTCGTCTAACCAGAAGAGTATCTCACGGCCCTTGGCAGGCATGGCTTCGATGGCAAACATACATAGGTGAATGGCTTCGCTTTCGCCACCTGGCCGCTACGGTTCGTGACGATGGCCCCGATACACCGGTGGCCGGCCGCTGTCCGTCCCTGTGCACAGCGTTTGCGTCATGTGCCCCACTCTCGCAGACTCGTGTTCCTTACCTCCGTGTGGTGGTGGCTAGCTAATTCCGTACAGTGTAGATGAAAATTCATCTTGTGGACTGGAAATGCCGAAGGCTCGTGTACTGCCCATTGTCAGTGCACATTGAAGAACACCACAAGACGGAAATTTCGCAGGGCCCTCGACTAAGGCATCGATTGTAATCATGTCGCGGTAGTGGGACACAATATCACAGACATTAAGAAAACTTGTTTCATAGCCCGCTGCCAGGATGGAAAAAGACAGAAAAAAGCGAAAAGCGAACGATGACACAAATTAGATAGATAGATAAATAGATAGATAGATAGATAGATAGATAGATACACAGATAGATAGATAGATAGATAGATAGATAGATAGATAGATAGATAGATAGATAGATAGATAGATAGATAGATAGATAGATAGATAGATAGATAGATGTTGGCTTTAACGTCCAAAAACCACCATATGAATATTCGAGACGCTGTAGCGTAGCGCTCCAGAAATTTCGACCACCTGGGTGCACCCAATGCTGAGCACATTTCACAACATTTTCGTCTCCATCGAAACTGAAGCAGCCGCAGTGGGGATTCAACCCCGTGACAAAAGAATACACACGTTATTTCAAGGTTACCATATTTCTTGCATGGACAGACTTTCGTGTAGGCTCGAAAAGAAAGGTCTCTTAATCCTTTTTCGGGTACCATCTTCATTTTTCGAACTTGTACACGAGCCTTTCCATGTTTGTAACAAGACAAGTCGTTGGTTTGCCCATAACCCTGTGTTATCAAAAAAATTGTAAAAAGTAGCGTCCCCCCCCCCCCCCCGCCCGAGCAGCCATATCAGCTCACTGATAAAGGATCGGCGAACACACCAGTCCAGTCTAACTCGGAAGATTGCCGAGGCGTGGGCCAAATATAGTAGTTGTCAGAAAAAAAAGTGAAAAAAAAATCACAGCATGTCCACGGAGTGAGTGACGGTTAGTGGGGTGAAGCTTCGGCTTTGGAGGGTTGTATCAGTACACCGTGAGTCGTCCATCCACTGGTCCATCTGTCTGTCTGTCTGTCTGTCTGTCTGTCTGTCTGTCTGTCTGTCTGTCTGTCTGTCTGTCTGTCTGTCTATCTGTCTGTCTGTCCATCCGTCCGTCCGTTCATCTAGTGAACACCCGAAGTATCACCATCTCGCATAATTTATAATATATTTATCATATACAAGTACCACAATCTAGCGGGCATTCGAGGAACTAAACGAGAGGTGCCTACTTACTACATACATGGAGGACACACGACCCACGGCTTACATAGCTTCGCTCCTAAAACGGGCCGCACCGTGCCGAAGCTATCAGCTAATACGTCGATACGCAGTGTTGTCATACGCATGTACCAGAAGTTTTCTCTTAGAGCGGCCCGGAAAAGAACATGCAAGACATTTGGAAAGATGAACATTTAGTGGAAATCAGGCTGGTTCACCAGAACATGTCCGGTTTACTATACCCGGTACTCTAAAACCGAGGAGTGAGAACAGAAACGATCATAAGAAGGTATACAATATAATGTGACGTTTCATTAAAGCATCGAAGGCACAACCGAACGAAAGAAATGTATCATCATCACGAACACCACATCCCGCAGTCGCAAACAAAAACTGTCTTGATATACGGGGAGAAGCCGCAACCTGCTTGTATACGACTCTTCGTATCGCAATTGGACATGTAAAATGTTATCTTCTCTTCAAATTAACAGCGGCTTTCTAATTCTCTCGTATTACATTTTGTGTTGTTGGTTATTTTCCCTCCATTTCCCCTCCCCGAAGCTTCGATAGGCGATAGGACCCATTCTTCAGCGCCACGCTGGTGCAGTGGTTAGAGTAGTCGGTTGCAAACCCAAAGTTGAGGTGTGCTCAATCTAGACCGAGGTAGTCGCATAAGCGCCGGATATGCTTGACACACGTGTATTTACATTTTAACACAAGTTAACGAACCCCGTGCCGTCAAAGTTTTCGCACCCTTACATTACAGCGTCTTCTATATTCACAATATAGTTGCGGCGCATAAAATTTCATGAAATATAATTAGAAGCAGCTCTTGCATACCTTCCCTGGAGCTCTTTCCTCTTTGCTTTTCTGCGCTACTTGTGCGCAAAATGCAGTACATGAAGTGACTCCGAATAGAAAATACACACATCGGTACGATTGCTGAAGAATGAATGTCGCTAAACGCACGCACAAAGGGCGCTGAATAACGCTGCAGCGGTATAATTCGCGTGAGCAATGTGCGTTCGCGTGATCGCCAATAACTGAGCAACCGGAGCCCCAGAGCACGCTTTTCTACTTCTAAATAGGAAAAAATTAACTATTTGTGTTCGGGATGTCCTTTATAGCCAGCGAATCTAATCAACGAACTTGTCACACTGTACGGTGCTGCACGTATCTTTTGCATTTACCGCGGAGCACTTCGCGGGAGCGAGATATTATAAAGGCAGAGAGTAGCATGGAAGAGGAGTGAGAGAGGTGGTCCGGCCTCGAGGCGTCCTTGGCATCGCCCAGCGGCGGCGCTGTCGGGATCCGGTTTAGTGACGGCGACGACGTAACGTCATTATGCAGAGATGCCAGCAACGCGGCCACCGTCGCACAGCGCGGGCCACGGAAGCACTCCGCTGCTGCTGCTTCTGAGGGCACATGTCACCGGCATCGTCGGGCTGTCACCGACATTCCGCGACGCGAGAGTTAATTGCGCATGTCGATCCGCAAGCCGTGCACATTACGACCCCAAAAACAGAGGCGCGGTGTAGATTTAGTTTTCAAAGTTTGATAATTCAAAGATTACTTTAGCTATACTGACCATCTGACGAAAGGTAACAGTGCAGTTTGCACGCGTACAAGCACATAAAGAAGTACAATGACATTGTGCACTCGACGCAGACAACTATATTGATTAACTTCAGCATAAGTAGTTGCAGTATGCTTTCTGTAAGGAAACATACAAATCCCGGCCATCGCAACTAAAGGCGTCACCACAAGCGACGGGGAGCTACTTGACTGGCAATTGTAGGCGGTTTGGGTGCGTTCCAGCATTGAACGCTTCTTAGGTTCTGGGTTTGGCTTGTCACAAGGGCCGACGAGAGAGCTTCAGCGAAACAAATCGTTTGAGCAATGCGCGTTCACGTGATCGACAAAAACTGAACAACCGTGTACATGTGTATACACAAATACACAAGAGTGCAGCCAATTTTCTAAGTGAAGCTACCATATATCTAAAAAATATTGATAATAAAAAAGAATGCGATTAGCTTCATGCAAGAGTGCACGTGTGACGCATAAGTTTGGCACGCATCGCGCCTCATGTAATGGTGAAAGCATCGTTAATTTAAAAGTTTTAAGTTGTTATCACTTCCTATATCACGCGTTCGAAGTAAAAATCAACTATCTTGTGGGCACCGTCTTTCATCGCCGTCACTGACAAAACGTGTTCAATTTAAAATTTACAGCTTTACCTAAACTGTAGGCCGCACAGTGATGCAGTCAGGTTGTCCAACGTATTTCGCGAAACATCCGTGCGCTTTGCGCAACAGATTCATAGATTTCCTCTTTTGTAGCTGGTGCTGCTCATAGAACGTGGGTAACAGCCCCACCGCGGTGATCTAGTGGCTAAGGTACCCGGCTGCTGACACGCAGGTCGCGGGATCCAATCTCGGCTGCGGCGGCTGCATTTCCGATGGAGGCGACAACGTTGTAGGCCCATGTCCTCAGATTTGGGTGCACGTTAAAGAACCCCAGGCGGTCGAAATTTCAGAAGCCCTCCACTACAGCGTCTCTTATAATCATATGGTAGTTTTAAGACGTTAAACTCCACATATCAATTAATCAATGAGCATGTATAACATATTGACTACGTGAGAATACCCCAGAGTAATGAAAATAACAGGCGTTTTATGCCCCCGAACCGTGCCCCGCCGCGGTGGTCTAGTGGCTAAGGTACTCGGCTGCTGACCCGCAGGGCGCGGGTTCAAATCCCGGCTGCGGCAGCTACATTTCCGATGGAGGCGGAAATGTTGTAGGCCCGTGTACTCAGATTTGGGTGCACGTTAAAGAACCCCAGGTGGTCGAAATTTCCGGAGCCCTCCACTACGGCGTCTCTCATAATCATAAGGTGGTTTTGGGACGTTAAACCCCACATATCAATCAATTAATCATGTCCCCGAACCGTGATATGATTATGAAAAACGGTGTAGCGGAGTGTGCCGGAAATTTCGATCATCTGGTATACTCTTTAACTTGCGCTGACATCGCGCAGAACAAGAGAATTCGACGATTCGCCATCATCGAAATTCAGCCACCGCTGCCGGGGTAGGACCAGCGACCTTCGTATCAGTGATCGAGCACTATAATTATTGCTTCATCACGGCGATCTATCCTAGAAATTGAAGCAGCCCTTGAACTTACAACGAGACTCAATTTTTTATTATATGAGATTAAACGCCCAGTGAAGAAAGATTGAGCCATATATTGAATTTAATGCCATTGCGGCAGGGAGAATGTCAATTTAATAACACAAAGTGATAAAATAATGAAGTGGTGTGCACACCCGTATTTAGGAGTGTGTTGTAATGGCATTATTGAAACTTGTCTATATCATCCGCTTATTGATTTATCATGTTCCGTTTCTAGACTGACAAGGGCTCCGTGAAAAAAAAGAAGTCTGTCGTCCTACATGTGTCGTTTCTTAGCTCTCATCTGCCATCAGAGTTGCGAATTGTCCACTACGTATTTCTGTAGTAATGCTCTCACCAGCGTGACTGCATGCTTTCTTGATTCCGTCTGATGATGATGACGCTTACGCTGACAATCGCGAATCGTAGCCGAATTCATTGTAATCATTGGACAGCTTCAAATCACTCTTGTTCATTACCACAGAGCGGCAACCAGCTGTGAGCCCACTCCTCTTGCAGCCAAAAAGCCCCGAGTCCCGTTCGTCTTTCTTGTCTCATTTGGCCGTGCCAAGCCAACAAACTCAAGTTAACACCGTTTTAAAGTACATTTCCGTCTAGGAAATATGACAGCTGCAAACGCGACTCCATATCATGCATGCTGACGGTATATGCGTTATTTTTTCGAAAGCAGCTTGAAGAACTGGTGAACACCCAAAGTACAACACTCGACTTGCACGCAATACAGGTTGGTTCAATTCCGTTTCGAACTCCAACTTGCATTCTTTGCCTCTATTGTAATCTTTTTTTTTACAAACAATGCTGCCAACGGCGACACCACATTTTCTGCGACACGGACAATTTAATCATGTCGTGCTAAAGGGAAGAAGAAAACACTCCAAAAGAAACAAACTAACGTGGTATTTCAATACGGCTCCTAACAGACACATGTAGCTCCCACAGATGTTAGTGCCAAATAGCCCTAGTCATTTTTATCGCAAATTCTACAACCCTGAAGGCACACATCGAAGACCTCGCTGCGGCCACTACACGGGCGACCGACTAAATTACAGGCGGACATCGGCGGACGTGGCGTGTTTCCGCGGCATGAATTGCCTGATGATTTATTCACGCGCCGTCCTTTCTTAGTGGGAAAGAGTTGCCCAGTGGTCGCGCCGCTTTTATGGCCCTGAAGAATGTCGTCCATGGGTAGCATGTAAACACGCCTTTAGTACACTCAGTCTGCTCACCCTCTCACTGATTCACTGACTCACCGCTGCAGCCGATACTGGTCCCGCCGGCAGTGCATGTAGTGCGACAACAAATACGAACTCCCATAGCAGTCCTAAAGAAGCACCCATCTACTGTAACGTCAGTACCGCGTGTAACTATGCTATTATGTTATTTTCATTTGTGCTCGCACAATGAAACTTTATTGGCAGTCAGTACCCATCCTCGTACGATGTCTCATTATCCACATTTCATTTAGCAATGTGTTTTATCAATGGATTCCAACGCCCGAGCTACGATTCAAAAAAATTTGACCAAACACACTGCTCGGGCAGTTGCACCTCTTTTTTTTTTAGAAACGGAAACGTCATGGTCTTGACGCAGATAAAAATGCCGTGTTTCAACTACCAGGTATTATGAGAATCGGGACTGTAGCGAAGCAATAAATATTAGTTCGAAGGTAAAAGATGACACTGACCAGGTACGAGAGAAATTTAAAACTAATGATATATTAATAATTGTCAGTCTTTTATGTCTCAAAATCACAATATGATTGTGAGACATGCTGCAGTGAAGAGCTCCAGTATAATTAACACACCGGTGGGTTCCATGACGTGCACACAAATGTACACAAGAGTGCTGTGCTCAACCATTTCGCTTTCATCGACATGTGGCTACCGCAAATGGTTCCCGGTCTTGCAAACTTGGGGTCATCAGTTGAGCACAAGAAGTTTAAAACAAGAAATTAAGGAAACAAGGCACCCATATGACCTAAACTTTCTTTTTCTTTGTGATAACCTTCTTGTGTTTGTTCGGCGTCTATTTTTAGCTTTGACCATGAGTAATCCCGGCATTTAGTTGTTATTTTATTACCTAAAAGAACAATAAAGAACAAAATGATTTATCTCGAATTTGTAACGTACAATTTCACAATCCTGATAGCCCTCTCTTAGCAAGCAGAAAATAAGCCGAAAATAAGCGCGGGTGGCAACGCTACTTTGAGATTCCCAAACACCGTGACAAGATATTTTCGAGGCCTCTTCTGGGCCTTCCGTAGCTTCCACTCGATGAAAATAAAGTACATTGTAATCTGTGGGGGCTGAAGACTTATACGAAGTTTCAGAACGTTTGTTAGAGCCAACGGTAAAAAAATACTGAAAATGCATTGTAAAATTTCTTACGTCATGCTCAGAAATTTCAGCGCTAACTTTCAGAATGAATTTTAAACAGCAATTTTCTCCACAAATATAGGGATTGTGATAGTGAAATATATCGCAATAAAGTTCCAAGAATGCACTTTGTTGATCTAAACAAACTCATTGTTTCTGTTCAGTATCTCTCTCAACCTGTGAAAAAGAAATTCGCAATAACGGTGGCACAGAGGTATGTCGTGTAAGATTTTCGTACAATCTCGGAATGACGGAACCCTTGGCTTGTAAAACTCACCAAGTAGTCTAAGTTAAAACGCATAGCTAACTTACTTGCGAATAAATGTAAACCTCACATTGGTCATGCTGGATTACCATGTTCCCTACGCTTGTACCCACGAATCCCCACCACACTATACCCTAAATTTCGTATTTTTTCATTTACTCAATAGGGGCTTCATTCAAGTACATCAATGGGTTTGTGCAAAAACAAATAGTACTATTCCTTCTAACTTTCCGCCCCAGCCTAAGCGTTGACCCGTCACTGATTGATGTGGCTGATAGTCGGTTCGACCAATGGCAGGAATCTCACTCTCGGTGAAGGGACGTGAACGACTGAAAAGTCCCAAATCTGTCATACTTCGCATGCTAGAAAATATTTTGAGCTAAGCGTACTTGCTTATTCGCTTTTCGGAGGTCACTTGTTTGTCCCGCGAAAGTGAAATGAGACAACGAAGTGAAAACGTGGATGCCGATTGAGTCTGTACGCAAGATCCCGTCAACACGTCGCCCGAACAAAGAGTGCGCATAAGGTTTACACCTGTCGTCATAATCGACTGGGACCCAATCGATATGAGATCATCTCACCAGTGTGATTGTATGCAAGCTCTCTAAGCTCGTTACTCATAACAGCTTACACACGCTGCCTTTCGCGAGGTTGAGATGATTGGCCAATAATTGAGCAGATGGCAAAAAACGTGACACGGGAAGTGTACACGCGATGGCGAGATAACGTGTGCGGTCTCACAGAAAGGCAGAGCGAAGCACCACAGACCAGAAATACGCCATCTAAAAGATGCGGTGAATGACGCCTTGTTCGTGGAAAGCTGGAGGATAATTTGGAGCGAAAAAATCCACAAGGCTCTCAGCTTGTTGATACAACAGGAGAACAGGTGTAAATATTTGCGTGGCAATTACCGATATGTAAAAAAAGACACAGACAGGAGCAAAGCATGCTAGCAAAGGTATATAAGCTCCACCAACACGGAATCTGAGGAGGGTCAATCATGCAGTATTTTTACACTTGTTTTTCTATTTGTTTCTTTCCTTTTCTCTGTCGTCTTCTTCTTCCACATGCCCGACTTGAGTTCTTTACAGCATGTATATAGGTGACGGTGTTCTAGCTCTTCTAATGTCGTCGACTATTTGTTGAGCTAACTATTATTTCACCCTTTATGTTTAGTGGCCTGGTTGCGAGTACCGAGGTTTACTTGATTTTTGAGGGGCATACCTGTTTTTATGACAAGCTAATGCCACATAGTGACGACACTCGACGCCGACAAGCCGACAGGGTAACGTGATCCGCACCTAAAATAGATCACTTGAAGTTGCACAGTTGGGTATAGATAACGGAATCGAATTTAAGATGTTATAACGCAACGAAACCGGATAGTGTAGGATAGTTCATGAATATGACTTTGTGCTATAGTAACAAATGATGGTTCATTGCAGATGGCTGAAGCTTAACTATGCTAAAACACGATATATACAACAGCTACTATATATATCCCACCTAATGATATTATGGTGGTTGAATTATCGAGCTGAACGTCGACCCCCTTGAAATCTATAAAAAAATGGATGAAATATCTCTGAAATTGAATCCACGAGTTCTGTTAAAGCAACAGAACTGCATAGACATTTGTTTCCGTTGCGAGTCACGAAAAGCACAATGCAGTTAGGCCAAGTGTTTTTCATGTATTTCTTTCTTCATATTCAAACTAACAAGTTATTTTAAAAGCTCCATTGCTAAGCAACTTGTGATTATAAGTCAGCTCATTTATATAGCGAGGCAACACCCGTTATACGACCAGTCCCTCATTGTGGGTTGTGCCAGTTTATTAAGAATCAACCAACCAACCAGCCTCCTTACTACAAAAAATTATGATGATTTATGGCATAGCGGGTACCCTGACCCTGTGCTTGTATCAGTTACCACAAGAGTGTTTGAAGAGACTGTAGGCAAGCTGCTTTTCCAGTTTTTCATATGACTATGCTGCGCATTCCCCGCAGGCCTGGCTTTTTTTCCCCGTATGAGAGAGCCAGGCAATACCACAGATTCACCCGAATATCGGTACTTCTATACCTGGTGCAAAAGCAGTAAGGAATACCGTCAAAAAGCCCCGCCACGGTGGTCTAGTGGCTAAGGTACTCGGCTGCTGACCCGCAGGTCGCGGAATCCAATTCCGGCTGTGCCGGCTACATTTCCGATGGAGGCGGAAATGTTGTAGGCCCGTCTGCTCAGATTTGGGTGAACGTTAAAGAACCCCAGGTGGTCGAAATTTCCGGAGCCCTACACTACTGCGTCTCTCATAATCATATGGTGCTTTTCGGACGTTAAACCCCACATATCAATCAATTGCCATTAAAGTGAACGAACATTCGTTATCAAAACAAACCGGATAAGAAATACCGCTGTAAGTAAAAAGTTCAGGAAATATTTTTGAAGGTATAACACATGTACGTATAAGCTTGTTTTCGAGTGCCTGCAGCATGCTTGCGTGGCAGGCACTCGAAAACAACTGATAGCGTAAAGAGTACCGATAAAGAGTAGCAGTAATAGATAGCAGAAACACAACGAAACGAATTGTGTTCCTTTTAATGGTAGACCTGACTGTGCACTGAAATAAACCACTGTCTCTGATAGGAAAGGCTAATCGTTGTAGCACGTACTTGTGCCGATACACACCGATGCTGGATCTTCTTGCAACTCAAGCAATAGCGAAACGGTGAAGCTGATTTTGGCATTTATGACAATGCTCTACTCTTCTTCATGGCGTGCGGCTGTTTGCCGAGCTGTCGACGCGTCTTGTGGAAAAGAAGTGCAAACACGATATCGCGCATTTGTGGAAAAACCCTTCAGTGCTGTCGTTTTTTTTCCTATCTTGTTTTTGTTTGGCCCTTTCAAATTTGCATTGCCGTCCAAGTACCGTCGTTACGGAAAAAAACACATTTCATTCTCTCCTGGGAGGATCTGCCTGGCAACCCAGACCACAATGCTCAGCGGAACATCATCAGCCAAGCCATTGAAGCTGCCGTGTTTCGTGCAATTCCGGCCGATTCCATATGGACTACAGGCGAAGTGGACTTTCTGCTGAAGTACATTGACTGATCCTCTAATAAAGTCTCCCCCTCTCCCTCTGTTATCTTCGTACTTGCACTCTACTGTGATGCACTGTGGTCTCTGCCAATGAATTGCCGTGCCTTCAAATCCACACTCTTTAGTCTGTACAGTAGATTCCGTTTCAATACATACATCTTCAAATACATACTGGCCTCGACATTAAGATACACCGTCACGTAAGCAATAAGCCCTACAGTTGTCTGTGTCAAGAGCAAGGCATTAAGAACGCTTACTGCCAAATGGCATTCACAACTGTGAAAAAGGTCTTACAGTTAGACCTGGCCCAAATACGCCTATGCATAGCGGGTCCGCGCACAGTACGCATGGATCGAGTGTTTACCTGCCCTAAGCGGCGGCGTGGAACCGCCGAACCCGATAGAGAACGAGCGATAAGCATTCCCAACCGACGACTTCACTGTCTCGCTCACTGGCTGACCGGCCTTTCATGCTCACTTTTCTTTTATCTTCGTTTTGCCAAGACGAGGGTATGCAAACATTGCGTGCGTGCCAAGTGCGGCGACCCACGCGTATGGAAACACTCAGTGCGCTCTCGATTCATATACCAGTGCACACTGTTCCGTGCAGTATAGCCACATTGGCGATCCGATAAACCGGCTAAGCAAGGTTTTAGGATAGATATAATCACCATCCAACCTTTCGTAGCTTGAAGCGACGAAATGATGGAAAGCTTAGGCTATTTCATGCTACCAAAGGCATACGCCAAAGGACGTACTCATATCTACTCATCTTCAACATCACTATCAGCCTCACATGGATTCACGTTTATACTAAAGTCTTCTCGCACTCATTACAAAGCAGTGTCGTTTATGAACGAACTCACTATTTATTGTTTAGAGGCGCGAATTACGTAGGGGGCTGCCTTGACTTCCTCCTCCACCCATTCACTCATTCTTCAAGGGAAGTTTTTGCTAAGTAGATTTTATGTTGTCATCTCTAGAAGAAAAGTTAACTTACTTGTTTGCGACCACTTACAACTGGTATTCGAAGGTACTATATCAAATAGCACCAAGAAAAGCAATGATTCCGTGGGATATTGATGCTAAAGAGCACAGACACCACGGTCGAAAAAATAATTATTGGCAAATGAACTCTTGAGTCAAATCACTCGAACTCACTCAGGCTGAGATCGAGCCGTGAGTTTGAGTGAGCCGGGGTGAGCAATGTTTTGGTGAGTTTGAGTCCGAGTGGATTTGGCTCAGGAAAGTTTGGGTGACTAAGTGAGTATAAAGTGCAAAATATATTTCATGGGTGAGTCTGACTGACCTCGGCACATTTTGCCCACCGATGGCGTATATCCTGCGCACAAGATACTGTTGATATAATCCGTGCTTGTGTAACTTACGGACCTATGCTTCGCAATGCCTAACCTTTCTAAGTTATGCATATTGATTTTGGTGTAGATTTACGCTACAAGACAAAACTGGTAAAAGGGAGGATATCATACGAAATAGCGGTTGATGCTGTACATTCGGCGTCGTTTGAGTCGCAGACCAGCACCCTGGGATATTTTTTCTTTTTTTTTTTCAAGTATATATGTACCTAAGCCTGTCTCTGTAAAATTATTCTACAAGATGACGAGTAACGATGTTTGCTTCGATCAGACGTCAGAATCCCTCGACTGCAGGGCGAGTTCAGCCCCACCAATTGGCGTCCTTCGGCGTTTGCAGTGCTGCACGTAATTAGGCGAGGACGAGTGCGAAAGAGGAACTGCGGTCTAAAGGGGTGGTTATTGGGGTCACTGCCTTCGCGTTTGCTCAATGGACCGATTAATTCGCTGCGCTCAATCGGCGCACTCTGCATGAAAGGAAACAAAAGAGGTTACCGTATAGAAAAGAACGTCCCACGCCGACGCCACTTTTACGGCTGTTGTATGAGCCACAACAAAGCCAAAAGAAAAAGAAAAAGAAACGAAGTGGCACATTTACGACGGCGTTGTGATGTAGCGACAGGTCCGTAGCCTGGAATTTTCTGCGGAGGGGTCCGTGGGGAGGAATGCAGAGGGTGAGGAGCACTAGCTGAAGGGCTTGCACTGTTTTAGGTAAGACCTATTTTCATTGTAAAAGGGCACAAAAACACGCGGACAGAGCAAGAGGACGACACGGTGCAAGAATAATACGTCATTTTACAATGAATTACTACCTAGCTCGTATTTCTGTACTACCTATTTTCACTATTAACTTCCTACAGAACACTCCCTTCAATAAAACTTTTTCGAGAGGGGGTGAGGTTTCATGGGGCTGTGAATAGGTGCGCGTTAAAAAGCTGTGCGACTCAAGATTAAATGTCTTGTAGTGACAGCAAGTAGCACTAGACAATTTCAGAACAACAGCCTCAAAAGACAAAGAAAGACTCTCCCAACCATTTTTTTCTTCGTTTTTTGGAACTCCTCATTTTCCTCCTGTGTCACTCTTTTTCGGGATTGCTATAGCACCCCTGAGACATTAGCGGGTTCATAGGAAGTCACATGCGTGGCATTTTGATAAATAATCACAGTAACTACAAGAGTAGCTAGAATGGCAACTACAGCTTTAGTTTATTATCAATAGGAGTGCTTTCCGTACCGTAATGAACCTAACACGAACTCGAGGAGAGGTCATATGGAGAGCTCAGGCAGATATATATAACACGCTTGCAACTCCTCTTAAGACGCCAGCAGCAGAGTTCCCACAACACGTTTCCACAGCAAACAGTAAGTCTTCAGTGACTACAACCTCAAAACAAATTTAGTGGTCGTTGTTGAAGTGCCAATGTCAGCAGCATCCCACCGCTGCCACCAGTTGTTGAAACTGGGGGCTGACAAGGATTTCACCGCTGCTATCCGTTGTTAAGTTGTTGGAACTTTGCCGTTACCGGCACCAGGGTCTCGGAAGGAAAACGGCGAGCATGAAGAGGCTGATGAGAACATCTGTACAAAGGTTTATTCTACATAATTTGCAAGCGAGCATATCTCGCCACAAGACGAACATGTAGACGGAGATGTCTTCCTACGTCGTGACGATATCGCCGAAGGCTTTCACGAGCCCACTTCAGCTGGTTATCCAAAGTCTCTTTTCCCTCACCCTTGAATAGGGGAATGACTCTAAACTTCACAGTCCAACAACCGAACCCAAATTACTTTCGATGGTGCCACCTACACACACACCCTGCTCAACGTCTTCGACCGGGACATTACCACCACACTCCCGCTCCAGCGCCAAGCTGTCTCTTCCTTGGGGTGAGAATGCCGCTGGGTGCTGGGTCCAATGCTCGCACTACCAGCAACATGAAAAGAAACCCCGCTCGTCACGCTCATTTTGCGGTACTTATTGTCATCTATGCTGTTGCCCCCATCTCTTCAAGGAGCGTGTTTCTCGTTGTACCCTTGCGGAGTCACGACTGCATGCGCCTCACTCCCTGGCTGGAAGGACAATAACCATATCTCAACGGCTGTAAGCAGGCCCGCATCATTTCGGCAACTTTTTCGCAGAGCTGCGAACACCCCTTTGTGCTTGGCTCAATTGTCGATCTTAAGAGCAGGCGTTCTACATAACCTCGACATCTTTACGAGGAACATTGTATGACAGTTGGAGTCCGAAATTCGAATTAACTCCTCCCCTCGTACCTGCAAAACCTCAGGTACTGGTGTACTTTTTAATAATCAATTCCTTGTATATCTTTTATTTATGTATTTATTTATTTATTTATTTCCTTTCTTTCTTTCTTTCTTTCGCATAGCACAATGCTTCCTCCTAACTTCATCCATCATCCATACCAGGAGTTTAGCCTTCGTGCTTAGCAGCGCAACGTTTGCGTTACTGCAGGCAACAGCTACGGCCATGCGTCCATGTCCAAGAAGCAATGTGGTGTGGAAACGTGAACAAAGAAATCAACTAGACAAAACGTCAGATTGCGCTATCGGAAAAGACTGATCAACGGCAAGCCTCCAATTGAGACTACATTATGTTTTCGAAACTGACGCATACAAATATACGTAAGTGACCGGTGCTCCTTTTGGGCTGCATTTCTGAAAACTCACCGGCACCAAGTTTTTTGCATACGACGCCACCACCGAAACGCGACTTAGCTTCGCCTAAGATCTCCGCCAATGAAGAGTGTCCCTTAGCCCCTTTTAAAGAGGCATCCCACTCCTTTCAGCCCGCTTTTCAAAGCGACGACGCCCTTGGGTTGCCCCGAATTATCCGAGTTGGCAAATATCTCCTGACCCTTTGCAGAAACATTTCTTGCATATCATCGCTACAAGCAAAAAGAACAACGCAGAGATGAACTCGTAATGAAAGCAGAAAAAAATCTACAGTAGTATATAAATGCGTGCCCCTAAAATAAGGAAACAAACCACCCATCATCTGGCATTCCTTGTTTCCCAAGAATCGTCAACGAAGACGACAGGCACGCGAGACGAAACGAAATGGCCAACTCACGCGAGTACGTAAAAGGTACGCGGGCGTACAACTCCTGAGAGATAAGGAAAGAACAAGAAGTGCGAAAGCCAAACGGAACAAAAACAACGCGCCCGAGACCTTTCCAGGTAGACGGACATTCTTTCTTTGTGTTTCAATCTGTGTCGACGGACGTCCTTCAATTCATCACTCAGAGGCCCGAGTGTTGGGTGGGAAGGTCGCGGCGAGGCGGCCGCTGAGAGCGGGATGAAGAATGAGACCCGTAGGAGTGAGACACGAGTGCACAGCGGGAAGCGTGCTCACAAATCGCCGCCGGCATCGGGTGCATACCAGCGTCCGTGCAGCAAACAACAAGGATACAAGACCACAGAGGCCATGCCCAAGTATGGCGCATACGAGGCAAGCCCGAAATGCTCGAAACGTCAGCCGCACGCCGAAGTACCGTTCGTGCGAACGAGTTCTCTCTTTTTCTCCCTCTCTCGTCGTGGTTTGGGGAGGGCAAAGGATAACGCAGGAGCTTGGCCACTGCGCCCAGAAGAAAATGGCTGCAACCGATAAAATGACGAACTTAAGGCAACAGCCCTGCTGCAAAGCCCATTCCCACTTTACCTTCTTGTGCGCTGAGAGTGGGCGCTACAGCATTGAAAGACAAGTGATGGAAGGAGGAAAATGAGAGAGCACAAGATGAGGCTGCGTGGCACGCGAGGCTTGTTTGTCATAACTGAAACCACTCACTTGTCAACCCGCTCTCTAGGACGCATTCGCCATTGCGCTGGTTCATAGCTGTCATCTTGTTTTTAGGAGCAT
Source organism: Rhipicephalus annulatus (assembly GCA_013436015.1). NCBI lineage: Eukaryota > Metazoa > Arthropoda > Arachnida > Ixodida > Ixodidae > Rhipicephalus > Rhipicephalus annulatus. The sequence continues at coordinate 1,157,355 of WOVY01009915.1, read as the reverse complement.
GTCAGCGCAACTGTGAATCTGCAAGCTATATTTGAGCCCTTTCTCGTTTTCATCTTTTATTTTCATTTCTTAGTGCTCTATTTCTGTATCACGTATGTGCATGTCTGAGCGACAAAAGGTTACAACGTGCTTATGAACTAGCATACCAGAACGAACAAGCCCTAAATGGATGGCGAAATGTATAATTTTGCCATCACAGTTAAGATCTGGCGGAAAAGAAAAGGAACATGCTTACGCGACAGGGGTAGAGCTTGGTACATAATTCAACACGAACAAAACCACTAAAATGTCAGAAAGGTAAATAATTGAGAAGCAGAAACAGAGACAGTGAACTCAAAAATAGCTACTAACAACCAATTTTCGTTTTTTTCTTTTTGAAAAAAAAAGAACTTTCCTCTAAGTCACTACAGGACATGCGCAAAAAAGCGCTGCCTATTTTCTACAAGACAAATCTCCTTTGTTCAAGAAAGTACCGCTCTCTCTTGTCAAAATTGCAAAAGCAGCGCTTACACATTTTTGCGGACCAGATCCTAAAGAGAATTGCTTGAGGCGTACGTATTTAGAAACTTCATCGGCAGAAATGTGTAGGCGCCGCTTCTGTGTTTTTTGATCCGGAAAGAGTGTGATTTTGATGAACAGTGGTAATTTGTAATTCATAAGATGGGCGCTGTGATCTAGTACGGTGCCTTTATGCGCATGCTCTGTACGGACCTAGGAGGAGGTGTGTTCTTCGAAATCAATGTCAGTTATTAGCAATCACCGCTGTGTTCAATGTCTCTGCTTATGTCTCGCAGTTTTTCCTTTTTCGACGCTTCAGTGAGGTTTTTTTTGTGTGTGTTCAATTTCACGGCATGCCTGGGCTACTAATCAAGCGCGCTGTATGTACTGATAGATCTCCAAGGTTTTCGTGACGAGATGCATGGTTTTATTGATTTCCTCTCTGGATGTTTCCATTTGGAAGCGTTGACGCTCACTGCATTCTACTCTCTTCTGAAACAAAACAAGGACTCTGTGTATTCGGAGTAAATTAGTCAAAGGTTAACCTGGTCAGACGCAATGACTAGGTCTAAAGGTTCACGTTGTAGTCCGCTCCTTGAAATGAGCAGCCTTGGAAATCAAAAACAGCGTGAACAACAACACAATACGACTACGACTGTCTATGTCCTGTTTTTCTGGGGTTCAAGCTCTAGCGCGTTTTCTAAGGACATCAAACAATCTGTCCAAGTGAGCACTCCAATGAAAGAAACAATCTCAATAGTTCAACTGAGTGAACGCTGGTAAGCAAAGCGTGAAGATTGCTCTTCACTTCACTTCAACGCCACTGACAGTTGCAAATTACTTACGATTGTCATCACTCGCCTTTACTGGACTTTAACAGTTTTGTTCTGAACTCACGCTGTTGAACTGTGACATTATGGAAGTTCTTTTCAAGCGTGTCGAAGGCATGTAATAAGCGGAAACTCTTCCAAAGAGTTTTCTGATGACGTCACTGTATGGATTACCAGTCGGAACTGTGGGCTCGGCCACACTATTGGACGCCTAAAAATTTGTGTTCACTGAAGTTTCGTATGAAGCTGCAGGACTGTAGCCTTCCTAAATACCGCGTACCACCCGATATGATCCAAACAGTGCGTCGTTGTGATGTATATGTAATAGATACGAAAGGGAAAGATAAAGTCCGTCCAGCAAGCGCTTTATGTGAAAGCGCTTACTGTTTCAACATTCATGACAACGACGTACTTGCCCATCATGCAGAAACTGTGTCTTATACTGTGTGCTTATACGTGTATTCCTGTGCTATCTACCAATAAGCAAGCAGTATTTAGTAGAATTCGGTATCGTGTATTCATAGCTAATCGCGGCACTTTAGTGGGGGCTGGCTTACAATAGAAGACGAAAGTGTTCCTATTGTAATCCTGAACATGGCTTTGTTAAATTGTACTGGTTTGTCTCCATCACTGCGTCAGAGCATTATGCACGCATAGCAACCACTAGTAAACGAGACCAGTTCCACGTTGAGATGACAGTTGGTCTAAAGGCCACTCCGGCGCAACCTAAGCAGAACTTCGTGTCAGCGCTGTGGCTTTTAGCGGCCATCTGATGGCGTTGCCGTTCAGCGCGTGCGGGTAGGCGAAAGATGAGGAATTCCACTCGGCGTTCTTGCATTAGGGAGAGGCACCTTTCAGCTGTGGTGCTGCCTCCCAAAAGTGGGCACGTGTGAGTGAGTGATGGCAATCTCTCTGAAGCGCTGAAAGGCTGAGACACGCGCGGCCTGACAACCGTGACACCTTCCGTCGCTGACGGTTCCGACAGCGCTCGTGATGGATGTGCCCGAGCTGAAGGCGCGTGAACAAGGGAAAGGAGGAAAGAAACCCGCCAGGCACTTCCACGACCGCGGAAGGCGGGACTTATGAGTGCGATGTCGGCAGCGACTCGTTGGCTTTCCCTTAGCCCTCGCTTCGGAGACTGAGGTTTCATTACTCTAATAGTTTGGAGTGCTCGATCTTTGCGTTCCGGTATGCTTCGGAGGTCAAAGGTTCTATAACCCACTTGAGGAAGCGGTCGAACAATCAAACCAGACACACTTGTTCAGCCACAGCCACTTACTAGATGCTTCCTTTTTTGTATTTTCTATGAAGCCGAGTGCATGCTTGAAGTCGAGAGTCGGACGAAAGCCAGCCTGGTCCAGAAAATACTAAGTTAGCATAATAGCAAGACATTCCGGCTCCCGTATGATCGCATTGACCACAATAAAAAAAATGAGGACTCAGAGTCTGGTTACGTACGCTAAAATACAACGTAGACAACGCTTGTACACTCGTGAGAAGTTGCCGCCACGACAAGCAGTAAGCGCGTGCTCAATTGTCAGACATTTGAGGTAAAGACTGGACGCCCAGTTTTTTTTCTCTATTTCCATTATATTTACATTATCCCCGTCTAACTCATGATAAGTTGCTTCTGCGTATTCTGCAAGTACATTAGTACATTCGATGAAACCTCCCCCACTCATACGTCACACCTGTGTTCCTAGAGTTTTTACTGAACGTTGCCCGTAGAAAACGTCTGCAACTTCATATAACTTTGTCCTAACAAATGTGGGTTTATGGAATCGGCATTATATTGTGAACAGACCGAGAAAAAGACATTTATTTACCGGGTAAGACGCCCACGGATTAAAACAAAAAAAGTAAAAAAAATACGAAAAAGAACGTTCATCCCTGTGCGAAAATTGGGCATGCACTGCATGGCGAGATTAATGGAGATCTCCCGGTTAAAACGTGACGAACTCAGCGTACATGAAGGTGCATAGACACGTACCTGCTCCATTGTGCCGACAGACCCACTTTCCAGGAAGCCGTCTAGGGAGATGAGATTCGCGTTGTGCGCATACGCGCGTCGGGTGCGTGCAACTGGATGCGTCCGCGCCGATCGCCGGCCGTGTACTTACTGAATAGATCTCCTTTTCCACAGAATAAAAGAGACAGGAAGACCATGTATGTGGGCGCCGTCTACGTTTCGCACATAATCTCTGCACCTCCTCCTCCTCCTCTTCCGTCTGCCACAGCCTTTCAGGCGTCTTTGTTATCGTGACGTTAACGGCGGGCTCGTCAAGAGACCTGTCACAGTTATCGCGTGGAACGGAAGTACTCACCTGGCATGCGTACCGATCAGATATCGGAGGGCATAGCCGACTAGATCGATAACATTGGCGAGAGGAATACGACATATTGCACGTGTTGGCGGCCTGATAACAACCTCACCCTCGTGCAGAATTGCGATCTATCTATCTTTTCATATCTATCTATCTATCTATCTATCTATCTATCTATATATCTATCTATCTATCTATATGTTTGGGCGCTCTCAGGGCTACCAGTCTTTAACTTTGTAGATAGCAAAATTTCTCAGGATTATATGAGCGTATATCGAACAAGAAACTCACAGAATGGTTTGCATCACACATGGTTCGGCATTCAAGACGCACAGGTCGGGACAGTGATAACATGACGAGTGTGTGAGTGCGGGAATAAGCATCATCACACTTTCTCTCCATATATTTCTTTTCGACAATTCCGTCTCCTTAAACCAGTGCAGGGCAGCAACCCGCTTGTACGTGCATCTGTTTGGCGTCCGCGCCTTTCATGGTTTCCCTCTCATCTCTTATTTTTTCGCACCCGAAATCCCCTTCCTCAGTACAAGCTAACCAACCGAAGTTTATTCTCGTTAGCTTCCCTTTCTTTTTTCTACTTCTCTCTCTCATTGTGAGCGCAGCGACATAATTGTGTCGACATTAGACACCTGAAGTCATCGTCACCTGACTAGGCCCACAACAGGACCATCAAGTTAAACGCCATAACGCTCGGGACGGCTGAAATGTTCAAGGTTTTTCGTGGGCCTGAATGAGCTTGATCATTTTCTCTTGAGTTAAATGGGACCGGTAGAGATGCAGCCGCCCTGAACACGCTCGAAGTCCGCATAACTAGCATACTGGGGGCAGTGCGTGCTAAGGAACTGTTCGAAATGTGCCCAATTCCTTACATGTGTGTAGTAAGTACTTCACGGATCCGCAGAACAACGAACAGCGGCATATTGCGTGCTTGCCTATTTCCTGAAAGTAACAGTGGTTTTGTGGCTTAGCGGGTACCTTGCTTGTGAACTCGTATTAGCCGCCCCGGGGCAGTCTACAACGGGCTCTGGATTGAACGCTGTTCAAGCTTTAGCTGCGACTATGCTGCGCCTGTTTCCGCAGGCCTCGCAAGGCTTTTTCGTTAGGTTTTGTGTTCAAGGTTGTTACTTTCTTTTTCCCGCTTCAAACGTTCGAGAAGTGGGGAGCCCCGTAGCTGAATGCCAAGGTGACTGATACCGGTTGCCTACACGGCTTACGTCTTTTTCCGCCCCGATTCCTCGACAGAGCACGCTTCCTCGAGACGAAACGTGATCGCCCGCCGCGGTGCGTTCAAGTGCGCCTATGCGGAAAAACCACTCTCGACTCTTTTCGTGATCGCGAATTAGCGACGACGGAAGGTGAACGATACGAGCCGCTATAGCCACGCTGTCTACGCCACCGCGCTCTCACTCTCTTTCAACAACGCAGCTTTATACGAACACGTCGGCTCGACTACGCGCACTCTATGCACTTTCGCTTGCGATGGAGCGTCCGCCCCGCGATCGTGATTTAGATATCGTATCCTGCATCGACTTCCTCGCGTAGCAGGAAGTGAACAGGATGTACTCGTTGGCGTTTCCAGGAGGAAGACCACAGGCGTACGGGCCAGCGGAGAGACGCGGACGCTAAGTGATCGACGCACCGGCAAACCCGTGCCCTCACAACGACCGCTAATGCATGCGTTTAGTAAGTGTATTAGAAGCGGTTTCACTTGCGAGTAAACCAATCAGCGAATTAGATAGCTGTGAGAAACCCTCAGAGTATAGATCGACTTGAACGAGAAAGTATAAAGGAACACAATGAAATGGAGCTGCACGATATATTTAAACGGGGAATGCACCTAAAGCATTGGCGAAGTTTGAGTTAAGCCGCACAAGGTTTGAGACACTGAAATTCAATAATTACAAAAAATAATCTGGCTGCTTCTATGATGCGTCTAGACCTGATGTGATGCAGGTTGCTCTTACGCCGTTGCAAAGCTTTAACTAGGTTATGCTTGGTTTTAGATGCGGAAGCATCTTATACTCGCGCCTTGTAGTGCGCCGTCCGCGCCGTCCGCGCCGTCCGCACCGCTTCTCGAACATTCGACAGCTGACGCGCGTGCATGCGCCGTCGCGCCGTCGCCCACCATCTGTGCCGCGCGCGCTTCTCCTTCGAGAACATTCGACAGCTGACAGCGCATGCGCCGTCGCGCTGTATATATACTCAAGGTCGGCGCTCGCTCGCTCAGTTGCCGCTCGTCGGTTGGTTTGTACGGCGCGTCGACGTCCAAGGTCGCGGTGAAATGAATTCCAACGAATCCACAAACACAATGATCGACGTCCCTTCGACCAGCGCCGTCCTTTCGCATACGTGTGTACGTGTTCACTCATTTAACACCCCCTCCTACAACCACGTTAACCAATTTAGCCATCGACCCAAGTAAGTCGCAATTTAACACCCCATTTCACAACCACGTTAACCAATTTAGCCATCGACCCAAGTAAGTCGCACTTTAACACCCCGTTAACCAATTATATGCTCCGCATACTCCTCAGTGTTCCCCCGAGGGAAGCTGCGGGCAATTTTTTTTCCATAATGTTTCCTAGGGCGCTAGTGTCCATAAGAACTGCAAGACATGGTGCTTCAGCGAACATAAGAATGATGGGTAGTACACTGATTTGTCTAATCTTCGTGCTTTTGGCTTCGTGTGTGTTCGTGTGGCTTGGAGCTGTTTTTTTTTTCAGGAAACAAAATTCAACAAATGTTAAGCGCTTGCGCTTCACCACCTTATTTTTTAGGCTTACCATTTTGAATCAAGTCACCGAACTGAAAACGATTTGTTCTTTCTTTCAAAACTACACGAAAACAAACAATAAACAAAGCTGCAAGTGCAATTCGCCACCCGCAAGTACAAAGACTATCGGCAATTTTGTGTACTACCCATCACTGCACGGTCGCTGAACGATCGCAGCGCCAGAGTTCCCATAGTTAATTTTGGGAAATACTATGGCTTTTTCTATACGTTGGTTTGCAGTGCAGTGAGCTTTCATGTTAGGCCAGGCAGTCACGGACGCTAGACGCATGTACAAACTCCAAGGACAAAACACCGTGCCGAAACCCAGCGTTCACAGAAATCATAGACTAACGAGTTTGTCCTTATTGGCTTATGCCTCCCGTCACTTCGTAGTCTCTTCGCCACCGCAGCTACCACCTCCTTTTCCTAGTAGTCTCTCGTTGCGAGCACTCAAGTTCTTCGGCCCGCAGCCATCGCTTCGCAGCCATTTGAGAGGCCTTTTTCATTTTTATTGTTCCAGGGTCAACTGTGGGGTCTACCCGATTTCTGTGGGATAGGGTGAGCTATCTGGCAGGCCGGACGGTGGAGAATACACGTTTTGCGACGATGATTTTAGGGGCGAAGCTCCCAAAGGCGTGGGTCTGCCCATCCCTTGTATGTATGTATGTTCATTACCACCTATAGTTCCATCTTTGCCAACTACACACTACTATCCCTTCTGAAAATCCCACTACGTCCCATTAATGATCCACCACTTCACCGACATGAGGCAAATACTGTTGAGAAGTACCCAATAATAAATGCAAGATGGTCGTGTACTTGTATTCAGGTGCGCGTTAAAGAACCATAGATTGTCCCTCTGTGGCCATCCCTTATTTGTACGTGACCACCTATAGTTCCACCTTTGCAAACTGCCCACTACTCCGTCCTTGTAAACATCCCACTACGCCCCATCATCGATACACCACTTCACCGACCATAAAGCCGTTACAATGAAGAAGGAACTGAAGTGACGTACCAATTACGAATAATGAAATTTCTTGTATAAATATATACCGTGTTTGTTACGTATTTGACGATGTAGTGGCTGATATTCACGAATAGTTCGCCGTATAACGGTGAAACCCTCCAGCGCTACGCCCCACTCATCATCATTCACTCTGTAGATATGCTGTGATTTTTTGTCCTCACATTTAACGGACCTGTGGTAAGTAGTGGGATTTACACAATATCTGTGGCATTAGCTCGTTCATTAGTCGTGATGCGGTTTACAACTCACACACAGCTGAAACAACTTCGCTTTTAACAAGCTTGATGGCATTATGAATTAGCATCGAGTGCTGCTGATGCCCTGAGTATATATGAACACCAGTGAGCCCGTCGCTGCACAAACACTCGTGGCGACAGCTTATCCCACTCCCGCATGAGAGAATTCACCAAACCATCACTTTTTTTCTAAACACAAAGCTAAAAACTGTTCAATACAATACAACCAGTGTATTACCAGGTAATTTACGAGGTATTTTAACGACGTGCAGTGTGTGTGTGTGTGTGTGTGTGTGTGTGTGTGTGTGTGTGTGTGTGTGTGTGTGTGCACGTGTTGGCAAAATGATGTTACTGAATCTCTATATGTGGCATAAATTTAAAGAAGCGCCACATTTATTTACAGAATTCATAGCACGTGAATCACTTGCTACAATGAATGAATGAATAAAGTTTGCTGACTGATTGACTGGCTCAATACGACGTACACGGGGCTCTGGGTACTGTGCCGGCACCAACGGCTGCAGTGCAGAATGGTCTGATAACAATGTATATTTCGTAATGCATCTGCCAGTGCAAGCCTCAACCAAGAAGCTTGCTCTAAACGTCCTTGTCTTGTATATTAAGGCTTATTTCCTGCACAAAAACCATAGTTGAAGTCCAGCCATTTTCTTCCTAAATCTTACTTTGACGAAGGATACTGCAAAATGCTTTACTGGCCAAACTAAGAAAGAACGAACGATGAATGATTAACTTTATGCATTACTCATGCATACAACTATGGTAACAGGGTGAGGGGTAAAGGAGAGACTATTTGAGGTACTCTCCACCAGCATCTTCGCCAAAGCCAGAACGGTTTCTCAAAGACTAGTGCTGGAGCTGCGCAAGGCGGGCTTCGTCTACTTCTTTGATAAACAGAAAGGCTTAAGCGCCTCACCGAATGCGAATAGTGGACATCTGTGGCATAAGCGTCATTGCGAAGTGATGCAAAAAATCACAGCATATCCACAGAGTACATGAAGATGAGTGGGGCGAAGCGTTCATCCATCCATTCGTTCTTGCTTCTGTTCGTCGTCCGTGCGTCCATCTGTGCGACCGTACGTGCGTTCATCCGTCCATTCGTTCATGCGTCCGTCTGAGCGTTCGTCCCTGCGTCCATTCGTTCATCCATCCGTGCTTCCGTCCGTGCATCTGTCTGTCTGTCTGTCCGTTCGTCCATGCGTCCGTCCATCTATTGAACACACTAACTACCGTCATCTTGCATCTTTTCATCATATATTAGGCATATAGAAGTACCGCCATCTAGCGGACATTTGAAGGAATAAACGAGGGGTGGCACTCGCGCACTTTCTTACCGTCTGCGCTTCGTGTCTACTTGCAGCCTTCAGCCGTCTCTAGTTCATGGCTATATACTAGTTCACTATATTCATGACACTGCGGCCGAACCCTCGCTAAACCTTGCTAAGACCAACGTGGTTACGTCCAGTGAGTTTAAGGAGGCAACGCTTTCCGGTCAGATAAGTGCGCCCTTTTCATACTAGTTTTTTCAGTAAGCATCGAATTCGAGGCAGATTTTATTGAAGCTTAAGTCACCAATACTCGTCTCTGGAAGGTATTTAAGCAGAAATAACTACCTTTTTATATACGATTAACGTGTGCGCGTTTCCTCCTCAATTGAAGAGAGTGCGCGCGTGCAGTTCTTCTAGTCCGACCGTGGAGGTGACTATACCTACTAGTACGACGACTAGTACACATACATCTCGGACGGAATACCCACGGCATAGGAAGCTTCGCCCCAAAAAGTCATCATCGGCTGATGCCGTAATTATGTCGACGTCATCTTGACCTCGCATAGACATATTTTGTGACGTCATTTTGAAGTGGTTGTGACTTCACTGGGCGTCACTTGATTTGACGAGTATCACGACACCTGACATCACCACAGGGCAGTTTGGTGGTTAAATACACGTGAAATGCAGAAAGTTTACAAGAATAGCGGGGCATTCATGGAATGAACTGAGAAAGAAGAGTAGCTTTAGTTTTTGCGCCATTCTGCGCATAGGTGCAATGAACAAAATTTTTTAGTTATCAATTCTTTGAGCAAAAAAGAAAAAAAAGGAGTGCAGGTGGGAGGCAACGCACCCGATGATTTTTGCGTTGGATCACGTCAAAGGGGCTAATGAATTACCTTGACACTTGTGCACAATATTGAATACACTGCTCAACCTATCAGCCCCTCATGCACGATTGCCCCCCCCCCCCCCCCCCACCGACAGCACCGAAGTTATAAGGCAACTAAAGATTTGCACCTTTCCTTCTAGCCTCCTCACCCTCATTTGGCGCTCACACACCTTTACTCCTCCTGCAATTTTATTTCAGCTTTGACAGCGCAGATAGTTTAAAGAGGAAACTACAGTAGAACCTTGAACAGTGGCACACACCCACACTAGAGGACTGGCCAAGAACCGGGTAGTTTTAAAAATAATTTGGTTTTCGAAGGTGGTCCTAAGCTCCCGTTCTCGAGCATTTTCGCAAGCCTTCCAAGATCGTGTAGGCGCACACTGGCCGGTACAATCTCGCAACGCACGACAAATATTGAAAAACAGGTCAACAATACCAATTCACTTGCACTGAACCACATGTAATTAATTGGTGGCAGTCACCACAATATATAACCAGATGGAAATGTGCGCCGCGTTTCTCACGCACAAATAACGCTAGAAATGTACTCACAGGTACAAATGAACGTGAATAGGCATCTCAGTTGTTACTTCGCTGTGTCGGAAAACGCACTATTTCGCAAACAGAGACTGTGCAACGATTGCAGTGGTCTTTTTGCGCCCGGTAACTACAAATTCTTAATCAAATTCCGCTAGCTGAGTCAAACTAGTTCTTTTCGCGCCCACATACTCTGGACTCTTGGTCATGCCTCTATGCCGGGCAATGAACGCGCACACGCCGTTGCCCGCGAAATTTTTCTCCGGGCGGCCCGGCAAGGCGAGGTGATCATTTCCGAGAGGCGAGATCCTTTTCTCACTTACAAAAAAATTCTTCGTCACAATTAGATTAGTACAGGCACTTGTACTGTGTAAGGTTACGTATAGTCTACCTTTCCACGTGTTAAACAAATCAGAAGAAGAAACCAGCGAGTCTATAATTAGGGGCGCCTACAAAGTGGCCATAGGGCTACCGGTAAGCACACCAACCCAAAAGCTTTTGGACCTCGGTATATATAATACATACCCTGAGCTAAAGACAGCGGTACTGAGTGCGCGGAGAAATCGTCTAAGTAAAACGAAAGCGGGGAGAGAGATACTTGCTAGGGTGGGCTTTCCACCATACCCCCAGAACCTGGACGAGGTTCTTGTAGAAATCCCGGATGCCGTCCGCAGCAAGATCTCGATCTCACTGCTGCCCAAAAACATGAACGTAAAAACAAACAGAAAGCGCAGAGAGGAGATAGTGCGATGGCTCCGAAAAACATTCAAAAGCAAATCAAATGTTTTGTATGTGGACGCTTTGAGGTACAATTTTAAACGGTCAGTTGCATCAGTACTTAGCAACGACAACTGCATGGTGACATGTGCATCGCTGTAAACGTCCTCGATCGCCAAGGTGGAATGCTTTGTCATTGCCCTTGCAATCAAAGCGCAGGAACAAAGAGATGAACCGCACACAACTATCATTTCCGACTCGCAGGAAGCGTGCCGTTTCTTTTTAGGAGCCCGCCTTCCGATAAAAATAAGCAAATTCCTAGGCGGGAGATTGACGGACAAATACAGGCTGATCTGGTGTCCAAGACACGCAGGCCTGCAGGGAAACGAAAGAGCCTACACGTTTGCTCGAGGGCTTACGAACCGAGCAGAGCTTCGATAGCACATTAAATCCTTTGAAACACTCCAGGAGGAAGCTATCGAAGAGGATAATGACCCATCCAGAATGGCCCCTCGCGAAATTCTTGCTAACCAGCGAGGCATGCGACAGAAATACAGCGCCCCCCCCCCCAAATCATTGGAAGGGGAGGACGCGATTGACCTCCGCCGAATTCAAACGGTAGTCTTTCCCAATCTTCAAAGATTACACAAAATTTTTTCAACGCTGTATGGGCACGCGTGTCCGTTGTGTGGCGGCTCGCCATCGCTCTACCACATTTCGTGTAGCTGCCTAAAACGACCACCAAATTTAGACACCTTTTTAGGTCAGTACAAGCTTTGTAATACTTTCGAGCAGTGGGAGGCACAGCCCGCCAGCTCTGACCCAGAGGTGCAGCTTGCACTTCTGCGTCACGTCAGGCAGGTGGTGGCAGCCAGTGGAGCCATGGACTTGGGGCCCCACCCATCAAGCTCATGACCCCTTTCGCAAACCCTTGCAAGTAAATTTTTTCCTTCCTTCCTCTTCGTCACTACAGGAACGTCAGTTGCACTCAGAGCGCCCCACCGCCATCTTTCTCGCGAGAGGAGGCAGTAGTCTACGCCAGCTACAGACTAAAACATTTCCCAATCTAGTATCACTTCATAAATTCTACCCGCAGTGCTATGCAGACCGTTCTCCGGCTGTGGAAACTCGCCCACGACGTTCCATGCCTCGATAAAGTGCACTGCGAACATATTTCCTCCCTTACCTGCTTTCCTTCACCCTTTACGTAACGAGGAGCTGTGGGATGATGCTCTCCGCGATGGACCTCCCGAGGTCCTCCAAGCTCTGATACAGCGGGCCCGGCTCGTCGCTGGAGTCGTCCTAGGGACCCCGGATTAGGGGTTCTTCCTACGCCCTCCTTCTCCATGCTTTTATGAATAAAGACGTTTGTCTTCTTCTACAACAAAATTGCCCGGTGAAAGCTTATAGGTACACTCACCAGGTTTGACAATTTTGAGCAGACAAGCGCAATGCCTAGATGAGGCGTTCATGATCACGTCCACCAAAATTTGCAACGCTACGCGCCGCGGAAATGGGGTCAAAGTTCAAGATGAACGCTGCTCATCCTTTCTTTTGCGGGCGCGCGCTCAGAGAATGGGGGCATGGCGTGCGCATATGAGTGGCCCTACGTACACGACAATGCAGTGACGTTGGGCCTCTGCGTAGACCACTATACTCTGACGTGTCCAACAGTGGCACGTGACATGGCAAAAATTATTAACACAACATGCGTAGTTTAATTATTTGTTGCATGAAGAGGTTTATAAATGGCTGAATAAATAACGAAACGCATTAAGGAAATGCGAGCGATTTTTTTTCGTCATTTTTTCACGTGAATTGCAACGAGATGCGGGGCTCATGTACCGGCGTTTCGCATGCATTCGTGTACCCGCGGCCGCAGTCAGCGCATCGAGATGACGACAGCCGTGGAACGCTCCCACGCATTCGCGCACTCATTGAGCTCATCTATTCGACCGCGTCTGAGCCAGCGTTTCCAAACCCTCCCGCAGAAACAGGCAGTAGACCTCAAAACAACGCTGGTGAGCAACAACAACAAAAGATACTGGCAGATCCCACGTACAGCGGTAATCGATGATATCCGAAGTACACATGAGAAAGGTTGATATGCCATATTAGAATCCGCACAACGTGACGAGGTGGAGGTAAATGATGCCGTACATGATTTTCGTGCCATGATTATCATGTTTGCATTTGTCGTTTGTTTTCGTCATCTACTCACGTCACTTGATACCAAATTTAGTATATGTAGAGCTAGCGAAACGACCGCGAGCATGCTATGAGCGTGGTATGTGGTCGTGTTCTTACATGAAGTGCGTGTCAGGATTATCATGTTTGCACCTAATATATACTTTCTTCATCCATTGACGTCACTTACCACCGAAATTGGTACATGTGAAGCTAGCCAAACGGCCGCGAGCGCATCATGAAGGGCACAATATTCTGCAATGCAGCGTTGACGAGCGCGCACGCTGGATATAGCGACGCTACGTTAGCGAAACGCGAGCACTCTATAGTCTGTCGCCAGGCGGGACCCGATGGCAATCGGTGCGAAATGCGCCATGTGGCATTTCGCGTTGATACTTTACGCAGACAACACTGCGTATCCCTCTTTTCATGACGGAGGGACGCCAGACGCGCTGAAACGGGCATGCGTCAAAGCAACCCAGCGCGGCGCACACCTGCGGGTACATGGCAGGACCGGCACCTGGCGTCCCAACACCGGCGTGACGCGTTAAAATTAACGCCGGCGAGCACGCGCACCGCGTCACATCGAAATGTATTGGCGCCTTGACTCTGGCATGTAATCATGTTCTCACATGCCACACATCGAATGATTATTATGTTTGCAGCAGTCACGTACATTCGTCATCCATTGACGTCAGGTAATACCAAATTTAGCATGTTTGAAGCCAGCGAAACGGCCGTGAGCTCCTCATGAGTGTTGCATGTAGTCATGTTGTTACATGACACGCATATAGTGATTAGAATGTTTGTATGTGTCATTAACCTATGCCGTCCGTTCGCGTTCCGTAGTTCCTAGTTTGGTATGCTTGAAGCTACTGAAACGGCCGCGAGCCATTCATGAGCATAGCATGTAGTCATGTTGTTACATGAAACGCATCTCATGTTTATCATGTTTGCACCAGTGTCACACCTTCGTCATCTATTCACTTATAATAATACAAAATTTGGTATATGTGACGCTAGCGAAACAGCCGCGAGCGCATCATGAGCTTGTTGACATGCGTGTCATGTTGTTACATGACACGCATGTGATGATTTTTATGTTAGGGTCTGTCGCTTGTGTTTGCCACGCAATCAGTTTTGCAACTTGCCATGTGATCGAATCCACCGCAAGAGCTGCAGGACCATGAAACGTAATTCATGACATTCACGACATGAAAATCATGATATATGATTTTCATGTTATTACTAGTTAAATATGTTTCCATACACTCATGTTGTGCCATACCAAGTTTGGTATCAATACCATAATTGAAACGGCCAGGAGTGCGAAAAGCCGTAGGTGGATAGATAGATATATAGATGATAGATAGATAGATAGATAGATAGATAGATAGATAAGTAGATAGATGAATACTAGATAGATAGATGTTTAGATATATGAATACGCTAAAAGTGGCCGAAATTTACTAAAAAATGCTTAGCTATAAAAAAAATGCCGCTTGTGTGCACCAGGGTTGGGCCTGTTCGTGCACGTCATGCGCACGTGACCTCTTGGTCGGTTGCTGAAAGAGGGTAGGTAAGAGATTTGGCTTGCGAAGGGTACGCGGAGCAGCGGCAAGGATTTCGAGTTCGCCTCTTCTCATCCTCGTTTCACGCCACTTCTAAAAAACAGTTTTCGCAGCTTGGAATGAACCGATTCAAAAAATCTTTTGTGGCAAAATGTTCCTCATCGGACAGCCAACAACTTCCACGGTCTAACTAAAATTTGGTATGGGGCCTGGTGAGTGGCCCTTTAAGGACAGCCAAGACATAAGATGCTCCCAACCGTGAGATAAGGGCGCGCGAGTGTGCGTTCATAGGCTTTACGACCACCAACTTCTCTCTGCGAGGCTTAGTACATGCGGGAGATGAGAGCGCGCGCCACCGCACGCCGCTGCGCGCTCATTGCGCCATCTTGCTGTTAATGCTGAAAACATGATAGTTCCCGTCCGAGTTGCTCATCACCAGCAGTAAGTGGTAGATATAGTTAGCTTCCCGTTTGCACATTGAAGGACGTGCTCTTCGGCGGATGTGTGGTTAACGCTTCGCACTCACGACGCGGAAGTTGCAAGCTCGGTTTCAAGAGTCAGAGTCTTCTCTAGATTTTTTTCTTTCTTGTTTTTTCATAATTACATATACGTATACACATGCGGTGAGTGACGCCGACGTCGATGACGACACTGGCGGCAAAATTCAGCCAAATGTTTTACTATCGCAATAATAAATTGCAAACATATAGGTCAAGAGCTCCTAAATGAAATGGAACCAGACGAGGCAGAGTATTCTGCACTCTACTACGGGAGCGCTCTAGGCAGCTGTTCGTAACAGTGTGTTACGCTCACTTGTAACGGAAGCTTATTGCATATTAGTGAAAGCAGTTCAGATGACTTAAACTGCGCCGTCTAACAAAATGACTTCAGTGGGACGTACACACAAGATAGAATAGGCATGATGTCACTTACGGCGCTGCAATACTGTCGCCGATCACGGAAGGAAACGATGAGAGGAACGATCACAAATGATCCATCTCCCACTAAAGGAAACAATTTGTACCTGCGATGCAGAGGACGCTGGCGCTCAAACTGACGGTGACGTTGGCGCTCATCACGGCGTTGCGCAGGAGAGAAACCAGGGGAGGTGCAAAACACGGAATAATGGAACCATGGAAGAAAGTAAAACTGAGGAGAGGCCCTATTCTATCCCGATGCATTGCGAGAAGTGTGGCGGAAGTGACGTCAAATTTAAGGGGCAAACAAAACAGCAGACGCTCCGCCGCGTGCTCTCAGCACTGGTTCGCTTCTGCGCGGACTTATAGCCAAGGCGTAAACTTAACGCGTATTGTATGGTTTGCATTCTTTCAAATGTTGCGAGCACACATTTTTGAGACTGTTCTTGCCTGGCAGGCCCGAGCGCGGCGTGCTGACGTACTTCGTGGAGTTTTCTTGTGCAACAGCATAGAGCACCGGTACGTGTCGTAACCAAAATCATTCAGCCCCTACATCATCGTATTCGAACTCACCTAGCAGTGACTTACGCGTTCTGCTCGCCGTAAGGCCTGTTTTTTTTCCTTTGCCAGATTTCCCAATCTACGTGCAGATCAGCAGTTCTTTGCTCGTATATAGTGTCAGTGTGGCAATGCACGATTTTGAGATCTTGCTTCGTAGCTATTCCGTGCAATGCCAGCATAGTGCTTGACGTACTTCACGTCGGTGAGAAGGCACCACTGTATTGTAAACGCGATCCTGCACGTAAAGTGTGTAACTCCAGTGCGCACACAACTGACACGCAGCGAGCGCACACCGTACAACACATACGCATTTTGTTCGATAACAAGAAATGTTTATCCTTCTTCCGTATGAACGACACAACTTCTACAAGGCGACACGATGCCTACAACACTAAAAACGAAAGTTCGCGTGTGTTCTCAGTTCACATGATGAGTAAGAACCAACGGAGCATACAGCGGAGAGTTCCGCATGCAAATACCATGCATTATTGGTCAACAGTGAAGTGAACATACAAGAAAAGTGCCACCAGGTACATCCGGCGGTGTATGCGATTCGCACCGAGTATACGCTACAGCTGGGCATCGCACAGCTTTCCTAAAAAAAGCACACAAATCATTGATTGATTGATATGTGGGGTTTAACGTCCCAAAACTTTTTTTACATGCAACTGTCCTGAAAAACAAGTAAAATTGTCGCTGGATAGCAGGTTTTTGAACTCGAAATCTAAAAACATTTTGTTGTCTCCTCCGTTACTCCTATAGGCTGGGCCCTGAAGCAATGTGGATCAGTGACCGGAGCTGGAATGCTGTCGCGTACTGCTGCGCGGCTCAGTGCGGACAAGTACTGCAATAAGGACAGCATCTGCCTTTGTGGACTTTTTCTGAATTTGTTTAGTACACATAATTTCTCATTCTGCTTGTCAACAAGTTGTTGTGCAACATAACGTTTGCTAACATTTGAAAATGTAACATGAACTCACGAATTGCGAGAGCAAAGCTGCTCCTATGGAGACTTGTTATTTACTTTGAATAAAAAATTGCAAATGCAGTTCGTAGAGCTGGATGTTTTCGCGCCCAGTTATCCTCGAACAAGCGAAATATGTCCTGTTAGGTCATCTGCAAAAACAGTCACACGACACTGTGTTAAGCGGTGAAATCAAAGTTGAACCCACCTCAACTTTTCGAGGGCTAGGTGCACTTTCCACTGCGCAGTGACTTTAATTTCTAGCATGTTTATATTCCTTGAATTGAAGTGCTTTTTTATTGGAATAAAGACAAGGCAAACTTGTAATATAAACTGCAGTAGAAATGGTAAAAAACAATGTTTAGTCATTATACGTAGTTAGGAAAAAAATGGCAGTAGAATTGTGAACTAA
Source organism: Rhipicephalus annulatus (assembly GCA_013436015.1). Lineage (NCBI taxonomy): Eukaryota > Metazoa > Arthropoda > Arachnida > Ixodida > Ixodidae > Rhipicephalus > Rhipicephalus annulatus. The sequence goes on along the minus strand of WOVY01009915.1, from coordinate 1,139,602 downwards.
AGAGACTGATTATTGATACACCTGACAACTCAAATCTATGTAAAAGTGTCGAATGACAACGTTCAGTGCATAGTGATATTGAATTCTAAAAATGTATGGCAGCACATATGGTAGTGTGTTTGCGTAGTACGTGTATGTGGTAGTAAAAAATTGTTGTTACAGATGAACCTGGTGGGATCAGCGTTTACCAATTGAAAGTTTTGGAAGACATTCGCTGTTACGGAACCACTAGGACACTTAAATACGAGAATCCCCAGTTTATAGTTGAATAAATTGCACACTGTTAGTACACTATGTTGCTGAAAAAGTGGGGGCATGCTGCCAAATGGAGTACTGAATGTTAGGATGTGAGTGGCTTGGTTTTGGATACGTTGAAGAAGGACCACATAAGATGAATAGGTTTTCGCCCATGACGAGATGCAGTACGTAGTATGACTGTGGATAATGGCGTAGTATAGTCTAAGGAAAGTTGAAGCATAGTCATGCCTTAAATGTTGTTCTGATACTATGAACTATCCTACGTCTTATAAGTGAAATGTTATGATGGTACTTTAGATGAGCATCTAGCAATACTCCGAGAAATGTGAACTTAATTTTACAAAGATGCCTGTGTCTGTTGATAGTAATAGTGGGGTGGGTGAAAGATCATTATGACTACAATTTAAGACATTGACCTGTGTTTGATTTGTGTGAATTATTAAACCATTACCTGTGCCCCAGGTTTCTTTAACCATAATGGTGTCCAAGGACTCCTACTGTGCCGTTATAAAAGCTCTTTACATCCCATTTTTATTCTGAGAATATGGGGGACTACAAGTACTTCATTGTGAGCAGCACGTCATTGCTTCTTTTTGATATTTGTTTCGAAACCTTCACTCTTACACCTTGCTAGGCAGCTAGGAATGCAAATTGCTTTAAAGATCAATAGGCTTTGTTCCATAGTCTCCATTAAGAGTGGCACTTGTATACTTCTCTGCTTCACCAGATGAATTCACATTGAAAGAAAAAAAAAAGATAGCTTTTGATATTACATTTCACAATTTTGCTGTTGTACACCTGCACATTTCTAATAAAAGGAATTTCAACTTGCTGGATTTATAGGTGTAAACGTCTCATCAATAGACATCAAAACTAATATTGCCATGTGGTCATGCATGATGTTGAAGACAGCAGTAGTCAGCGGTATTGAGACCAAACTTTTTATTTCAGGGAACCTTTGCCTGAAGAACGGAAAGTCAATTTACAAGCAATACATAGTCTGCCCTGACAGCGGTAAACATTGCGTCGGCCATCAATATTCTGACAAGCAGTTCAGCGCATCTGCTTTTATACATGTGCTATTGAAAATTCCAGGGTTATTGCGTGTGGCTGCGTAAGCACTGGGCTATTCACGTCCTGTCCACAAACTCAAGAGTGTGATCTCAAGTTATCGCAGAGCATCTTAAACACTGCATCCCCTCTAGTTAAATTTGGGAAATCTATGCTGTGTAAAGGTAGACGCAGTGCTGTCTGGGTCATCTGTCACGTCATCGGCGCGAAATGCAGCATGTAGCATTTCGCACTGGTTGCCACCTGGCCGCGCCAATGGACGCTGGTCATGCCGGTCACGCCTGGCGTCAGACTATAGAGTGCTCGCGTTTTGCCAGCGTAGCGTCACTGCGGCCAGCATGCACGTGCACCAACGTTACGTTGGAGTATATTGTGATCTTCATGATGCGCCACGGCCGTTTCGTTAGCTCCACATATACCAAATTTGGTGTTAGATGACGTCAATGAATGACAAAAGTATGTGTCGGGTGCAAAAATGATAAACATCAGATGCGTGTCATGTAAGAACATGACAGCATACTATGCTCATGGTGCGCTCGCGGCTGGTTCGCTAGCTCCACATGTACCAAATTTGGTATTACGTGAGGTGAGTAGACGACTGAGGTAAATGTCATGTCCAAATATGATAATCATGACATGCGTGTCATTTTAAACATGACCACATGCTACGCTCATAGCATGCTTGCGGCCGTTTCGCTGGTTCCACATATACCAGATTTAGTATCACGGGACGTGAATAGATTATGAAGGTAAATGACGCGTCCAAATAACTCAATCTTGACGCGGAAGTCATATATGGCATATTTTACCTCCGCTTCGTAACGTTGTGCTCATTTTAAAGGAACATATCAACCTTCCTCGTTCGTGCTTCACATATAATCGATTCCCTCAGTACGTGGGATTTGCGAATTTTTTTTTTGTCTCGTGCTCTTATTTATGCTATGCGCACTGTCACGTGATATCAAATAGAGTCGGTTGTGAGTTGTGTAGAGGCCCTCCAACAGCGATCGGGTGGACGATGCCTGAGCTTCTACTGTCAGGCCCACGGGACTGGGTTAGGCTCTCTCATAGTCGAGTGCTAAGTACTCGAAATCGTTACCCACTTATTCTAAACACACACACACGTTGCCATAATGGATTGAAGCCACCCTCCTTCAACTATTCATTCACGCCAGCTACATTCATAATCACGTTTTTTCTTGCTTATCGTTCAAGCTTATTCCCAGACGCTGGAGAAAACGTGAATCACGATTCACCTTGCCTGGAGCCTTCGTAGCGAGCACGTACATCGTGTCTTACCGCACCCATAGCACACGCTGAATGTGTCTCTACAGAGTTTGTCGGGCTGTGCATGAGGGCTGTTGCACGTAGAACGATGCAGTACCACAAATTCCTGCTCGACTAATGCCACCTAGTCGGGTTTGTGCGGATTCAATCCATGGTGTGGCGCCTCCATTGAGATGCACTTTTTTTAAAGGTCTGCACCATAGAATCGAAGGCAATAGAGCTAAGTTTTTCAAAGCCTTGGAGTATAAAAACAATGAAGAGACTCAGATTTTTGGCACATAGAAAGAACCGATTGGAGGTTGTCTGATTGGTGGATCGATGAATACAGGCATAAAATTTGGTCTTTCGCTACCCAAGATCAGTGTGTCATCATGAGTCTCCCTCGATGAAACGGTCGCAGTGGTGCTGGGCTCCTAACTCGAAAGTCGTGGGTTTGATCTTGGCCGTGACGGCCGAGTTAGTAAAGGCCTGTGTACTGTGCGGTGTCGATTCGCGTTAAAGAACATCAGATGGTCAAAATTTCGGGAGCCTTCCACTACCGTGTTTTTTGCAATCATCTCATTGTTTGGGTAACTAAAATCCCACTTATTATGTTATCGTAGGTCACGGCTTGGTTACGCGATATATCCCCCAATCAAAAGTGTACAGCTCCATCCATCCCTCCATCCACCAATCAACGGGGAGTGCGTGGCTATTTGATGACTCAAATCAAGGCCTCTTGAGGGCGAAGGTGCACCGCAGTGAGGCTACACGACGGGAACGGACACATCTGCCTTCTGAAACGACTCCGCAGAGCACTCATTACGCTGGAAGTAATACCCGCCAAGCCACACTGGTCTCGCGTGCTTATGTGGAATTCAAGAGTGCATGACAGTATTTTAAACAGCGTAGTTGTTTTATAGTTGCGGTCTTGGAAGTTTATTTTTTTTAGTTGTGGTCTTGGAAGTTTATTTTTTTTCACTAATTTAACTGAAATGTTCGCAGTTATATAACAGAAGCACAAAAAGTACCAGTTAAAAAGGACAAAGAGAAAAAGTACCAGCCAAAAAGGACAAACAGTGCTTCTTATGCACTGTTATCCATCTTTGGTAATATTGGCCGAAGAAAGGAAACTACTCCAGGAGAGGTACATTGAGGTGGTAGCTGGGGGGGGGGGGGAGGATAGTATGCTTGCTATTTTCCGTTTTTTGTCCGTATTGAGCACGCGCGGGAACAAGACGAGCATCAGGTTCGGGTGTGTATTCCCTATTAAAGAAATAATGCTTTCTGTTGTGAGTAAACGTTTACACTTTCTTGTATGAACCAGGATCAACCAGTACACTGTTTGCGAGCGCTTCAGATTGAAATACCGTGGTTGCATATTATTTCGTTGTTTAATGCGCTGAAGTTTTCTGCTGTATCATTGGCACTCTGAGTAGTTTCGATCAATTTTACTAAGACCCTACCACGTAATGGCGGTTCAGGAGAACTGCTATTGTGGCGCAAACCACGTTTTACGTTTACCTTTATTTATCAAGTACTAAAGCTTTGCCGAGTACAATGCTGTAGTTTACACGTTCTCAAGCATATACCTTTCACTCAGAAGCAAGGTGATCTACACTGGTCTTCTTTTAGGGCGTGATTTCATAGTATAGTGACTGCATTTGAAGTGAGCTACTGCTTTAAGAGGCAGGCGCCATATAAGGCAGCGCGTCACATATGGCATGTTGCTGTAAAGGACGCGCAGTAATGAAGTTCTAGCATTTACGTGGACGTGCGCCGTGACAAATGTGCTATAGTGTTTGTCAGTTTAGGCACTATTTCTGGGATGGGGAACACCCGGATAAGCAGCGCAGCCTCGACAATACTGAACCGAATCTAGAGGGATCAAACCTGTGGTAGTCCTTGCGGCCGCAGCCTTCTACAATGCCGCGCAAGAAGGTCACCCCGGCTAAAAGAGGAGTTGTGGGCATGACCCTGTCTAATTACGACCTCGAAAGTGGACACTATATCAAATATATACACACAAGTGCATATACGGCTGCGCATCTGCAATAATTCGGGCTGAAAAGACAGCAGCGACTGGCTATCCCAACCCTGGGTAATGATAGTGAAAGGGAGTGAGCGTACGGCTACGGCGGAATATGTATAAAAGGCCTCGCAGTCAAGCATAGCGCTTGACCTCCGCTGGCTTTGCTCTAAGACATAGCTTCCATGCAAGTTGGCGAGAGTATATATGTGTACTTCTTCTATACGGAGATAGTGAGGTTGGACATCTGCCAGGCGATGACGGCGACGACGTCGAATTCCCCGGACGAACGCGTCTGCTGCAGCGCCGTTTACGGTCAAACCTGTTTCCCTCGGCCACTACGGCTGCGCACTGCCAAGGGCACCCGCCCTCGGAGCGGATGTGAGGAGCTGCGCGCAGTCAGGCGCTCGCGGAGCGGAAGTCGCCTCTTCAAACGTTCGCGTGGAGGTTTGAGACTTGCGCAGCCCAAGCGCACGCGTATAGGATAATTACCCGCAGATGTCAGCATTATTCTGATAAATCCTTCGTAAATGAAGACAAAGGCACCTGCAAGTGAACCGGCAACAATTCAAACGTTTAAGGTTATCATTGCGCTCTGTGTGCCACGTAAAAAAGTACACGTACCACTTCATTTTACATTGCGGACTATGAGCTCTCAAAATAGCGTTAATTTCAAAATTCCACACTGACAGAAGCCGTGAAGATGATGATGACATAGTGGTTTTACGCAGCAATGTCTGCTTACGGCGATATAGTAGGCCACGCTGTTGAGCTCTGAATTAACGTTCACCAGCTGGAGAGCTTCACCATTAGGTACGCATGCATTTCAGACTTTCACAGACATCTAAGTGCGGCTAATATGGCCGGTTGTTGGACGCGTGCATAAATCGGCAGGGAGGGCATAGACGAACAGTCATGTTTGAAGATAAGTTATTGTCCCACGAACCAACATTTTTCGATCATTTCTTCACAAGCAGGGCATGCACTCTTATTGACTTTTTTTGTAGAAACTGATCGCCTTGGAAAACTTAGATTGTTTCTTATTGTGGTGTGTTACAGCATATTCTGTTTCTATTGTGCATTGTATAACTCATTCATAGTACACATGACACCTATTCTTGCGCGCTTGTTGCTGCACGGCATAAGCTTCGGCGGTAGTTAATAAAGACGCATTATAACAACGCAGCATGTCCCAGCTGCACATGCCAGGTTCTGGATACGTTAACCTGCATGCCGCTTTTGCCCCCCCCCCTCCCCCTGTTTCTTTTGAAGTACTTGAGTGGTGGCCAGCCGTACTAGCTAAAGTATTCATGTGTTCATGTTGCGCTAACCTGCTCAAGAAATAATTATGGCTGGCAACGTTGACTGCTGTCCCAAGAGCATACACATTTCGACGATGTTGTTATTATTAGTCTTCAATGTAACGTTGTTTCTTATGATTCTACTTCCGATTTTATTGTAATCCAAATCGCGCAATGCTTTGGGACATGTAAGGCATTTTCAATATATATAAGTATGAAAACTTATTAGCATTTCATATTTAAATCTTACAAAATTGCACCGCAGTGGACGACCGAGCTTCGTAACACTTTTATACAAAGAATTTTTGTTCCTGTGAGGTTAAAGAAAGCCTTGTATGTGTTTTACGAGTCAACATGTCTTGCGAGAAAAGGCGCGACTTGCTAGACTGTGGCGTCGACACGAGTTATTGAAAAAAAATTATTAAAATCTGTCAAATATCTTGTAATGCTCGAGTGGAAGTGTGTCCATTAGCGTACCAAAACTCATGTGACCTTACTGCGAAATGTCATTACGTCGTAGGAAATCGCCAACACTTGTGACGTCATCCTAACGTATAGTTGGGAGAACGGTGTAACATGGTTTGGAGGAAGCCTAACTAGAACGCTATACAGCGTCTCCTGAAACGGTTTGATTGAGCCAGCACCCCATGGCTTAGTGTTTTGTAGCCAAGAGTTTACAAATGCATGTCGACATACTATCGAAGCATACAAAGGTACTATCTCGGCAACAACGCTCAGCGTTTCGCGGCTGGCATCAGGTAAATCAATCCAGGCTACACTGTGCAGCATTCCAGTTAAGATTATTGATGACTGTGCATGCTACATCGTCGCCTATTAAAGGATGGGCCGATTGTCGAGACAGTACAATGCCACATACGGTTCAGAAACTTCTAGTGAAGTAGAAAAGAATCAGTAGAATCGACAGAAAGGAAGAAAAATTGCACCATGTCCCCCTAAAGGAAACATGAGGGGAGGCGAAGAGGCATCGGGGGTGCAAACCCAGTTTCCGTTCATGTTCCCTCGGGGTGCCGGCGACGGAAGCAGACCGAGAGCACGCACTTATACGAAATGGGGTAAGGTAAGGAGGGAGTGGATTTAGAGGCTGTAGTACTGGCGCAGGAGACGAGAAAGGGAGTCCGAACGCCGTCGTTAAGTAGGAAAGTGCGTGGATGTAGCGCAGGGGAAAAGGAGAGAAGGCGACCGAACACCAGCGTAAAGGATAGCGAGTGAGAGAGAGTCGGCGTATGCGCAGTAAAGAGCGCATGCCACCGGATTAAGTTCGCTCATCGTGAGTTTCGATTTTAAAAAGAGGCGAAAAAAAAGGACAAGCTCCGCCTTCAAAAATCTTTATGCAAATACCTGAGGGTACGTGTAAATTTTTCTTATGTCACATGGTGACTGCTTCACGACTTAGAGGGCGATCATGTGGTTGAGATTTTGATGGCAGTCGCTCAGGCTCACTTGGCTGCTTGCTCTGAGGTCCACAAGAAGGAGATCAAGCATATAAGCACCTTGATACAACAGGAAGTTATGGCGACAGCTAGTTGGCAAGAATGCACTTTTGAAAGTCGCACACAGCATTCACCGGAAAAGACACTGGAGACGAGAATAGCGTAGCGCAGACGAAAAATTACCATTTTGTCGGACCCCCTTTTCGGTATTCGTACTTGCAAGTCTTGCTCTCGTTCGAAATTGATAACAGGTGTGTCCACTACTAGCGCTGTGGAGAAGAAAGCCAAGAGGGATGCATGCATTTGGACATAGCTGGTGAGCTGCGTTGCTATGCGGAATGGTCCAAGCTTCTCGGCCAGACGAGTTTGCTCCGAGCTCCCGCTACGGCGGCTGCACCAAGACAGTGTGGAGAGAGTGATAACAGCGCAGCTGAAAATGGCTGCAAGAACGCCTGTGTGGTCATAAACTCGTATTGGATAATTCCGCTGGTTATGAAACACCTCGTGCGTGCGCGTCAGCGCCATCACTAATTCAACTTCTCAGCAGTGTAGGACCGTCAGCTTGATCGTCGCGCTATCGTTTCGCAAACTCAATCATCTCCCACCGGCGTGTTCTTGGGCGTTTGTCCTCTTTCGGGAAAGACCTTTCGTTCCTCTGGCAGCATGAAAATTTCCACTCTCCAAGGCAGCAAGGGTGCACACGCAGCACTCTTGTGCTGCTCCTTTTTTCCATCACATATTGCACATAAACATGAGGACAGTTTATCACCAGGGGAATTCTTATCGTGGCGGTAACACGGCTTTGAGTGGATACGGCGGGAGTGCGATATAACTGAATGCAAAACATAGGAGCCAGGTGATGATATAACATTCACTTCTGCGTGCATGTGTGCGTAGCCGCCGCGATAAAGCTGAATATGAATTGTGCCGCTCACTGGCGTTGCGGCATGAACACTGGTTCTCGGCACAAGCAAAAGTGGAGGGTACGCCTGACCTACGCCACGGGCATCTGTCAATCGCACTGATTGACGCCTGAACTCTGATATAATCACGTTGATTCTGAGAAGGCTCAGTTCTATCCATGACGGCCATGGTGCCTGTATGACTGTCATTGCAATGGGCACTTATCTAGGGACACTGATGCAATGGACGCTAATCAGCATCGTCTTTTTATATGAAAACATGGGGTCATCTTGCACTACTTGTGCAAGGCTTGAGCCATGGAGGAGCTTGTGATAACATAGCCTCTTCCAGCATTTCAATTCGGTCGTCTACTCATCTGCTTGGTCTGCTTCGAAGTGAAGGCCGTATCAGCTACGTTATATTTTTTGTAATACTAATTACCTAAGGCTTGAAAAACCTAACATTGAACAGTTTTGTCTAAATTCATAAGGTTTAAATTCAGGCTGCAATGATTATCTTGGGGTGTATTTAGCAAAACCACAGTACATAGTTATTTGGCGTAATTTTTCTTTTAGCTCGATTCTAATCGCTGCGGAAGTGGTTATAGCGTTGGCGCTTACATCTACAACAGCCAGTGTACTAATCAGCGACTCTAAAGCCGTGATTCCAAATTTTGCTCATGGCAAAGTCTCGCGACGTCGATGTCTATACGGAAGCCCGCTTACTCTTCCCTCATAGGTAATGAAACCGCATACATCTATCTAGCTAGAGAGTTAGTGGACTGAGGCAGTGCATGATTGACGCAAGAGCGCGAGGTCTCACACAACAAAACACTACGGATTAGGAAGGCAGCATTACTCTCAACCACATTCTTCATTAAATACACAACAGGCCACAGCATGGCGCCTACTACAAACAATCGCCTTCCCAAACCCAGTTGCTTGCGGTCCATTGCTATGCAGATCACTACTCCGACAAATGTAAACTCTGCAGTGATGGGGTGGACCTCACACACATTATCAGGATTTGTCCTAACCTCTCGAACGGGCCAAACAATAAATATTTCAACAAACAGCAGTGTGGGACCACGCTGCTTAGCCCAAACATCCAGACCGGCTATAAGTGATCAGGCAAGCGGAAGATGCCGCTAGCGCCCAAGGACTCTTAGCTGCAATGTAGGGGAGAATATACAATTTCTCTGAACCTTTCTGTTTCGATTAAAGTTGTTTCTCTCTCTTTCCGTAGCATATGTCACCTCAATAACACAAAATAGGTAATGGAAAGTAGCACAAAATTAGTTTTGCATTTGTAGAAAGTAAGCATTCATTTTTTGAGACGGCAACAGAAATGAAAACGACAGAAAGATGAAAAGCCTCCACGCACACTGCTCAGGGCTTTAGAACGAGGGGCTGCAGAAGTTGAACGCAGAGAACTAAGTTCCAGATGTACAAATTTCTCCGTTTAACGCTCAAGAAATAACGAATGGAATCGTGGTCCTGCGTTTAACAAAGTAGCAGATCAAAATTTCTGCACGGGACTAGCCGAGGCAACACGAACAACCCCATTTTTCTTAACGCTACCACTGTAACCCCTCTGGACCGCTCCATGACACCACGGCAACACCACCCGAGACTTCATACTTCGCATAACCACCAAGTAACTACTGCATAGCCCTAGGACTGCAGGGTTGGCTCAATTACCCTCGTTACATAAGCACCCAGAGTATACGGGCGCCCAGCCCTGCCACCGCTTGCTGCCCCCTGCTGGGATTCTCTCCTTTCATCATCTCCGCAGCTCAACTCTCGGCGGCCGTGGATCGCGAGGTCGCTCAACCAGTTCGCGACACGCGCGGGCGCGTCTGGCCACGTGCGCTCGATCTTATACAATATCTTCCTCCCCTTCTCTCACTCCTTCGTCGTTTCGCGTCACTTGTTTGTGGACATCTTTCTTAAGTACGCGTCGAATCACCCTTAAGTTTGCTCACCCTTTTTTTTAATTGAAAAGAGACAAGCCGACGTGAGTGAATAACACCGGCGTAGCTTATGTCGTCTTTTGGTGCGAAGCCTAACTGATCCACGCGCTGTTTGTTTCGTTCTGTAAACCGCGTCGGTGTTTCTTAACGGCTCTAGTAACGCTGATCTGGTGTTATTATTGCGATAGCAATTATATAGACACTCTCTGCTGGATTTCGCCACCAGTGTCGGCGTGGGCGTCGACGTCGGCGTCGATGTCATGCACCGTACATGTATACGTATATAAATTAAAACGCATGAAAGAAACGAAAAATCCAAAAAAAAGACTTCGGCGCGCGAAGGCGAATGTGGGACCTCCGCGTCGTGAATGCGAGGCGTTAACCTCTAAGCCACCGAGAGGTACCTTCTTCAACGTTGAAACGGCCAGCTAGTCATGTCTACCACTTATTCTGTTGGCGGGCGTCTCGGGGGGAGGGGGTAACTATCGTGTTTTCAGCATTCAGAGGGCGCAGTGAGCGCGTGGTGTACATTTCTGTGCATTTACCCACCACGGTCTTCTAGTGGTTATAGCACTTGACTACTGACCCGAAGGCGGCAGGAAAACATGTGGGCCGCGAAGGCCACATTTCAGTGAAGGCGAAATTAGAGGCCCATGTGCTTACATGTAGGTGCGTGTAAAAGACCGCCAGATGGCCAGAAGATATTGAGCCCTTTATTACGGTGTCTTTCGTAAGTATGTCGTAGTTTTCGGGCATAAAACCGCCACATCTATTTCTAAAGCTTTTCGGCGCCTTTAGAAACGTTGCTAATAAGTTACGCGGTCAAGAACAGGTGTGCCCAGGGTTATTCATTGTCGGGGTGGGCGGGGGGTGGTAGTTTTACTACCCTACCTCTTCTTGTATTGATAAGTCCGGTAGGAAAAAATGGCAGATTCCACGTACAGTGGGCATCGATTATATGCGAAGCACGAATGAGGAAGGCTGATATGTCACTCTAAAATCAGCACAATGTTACGAGGTGGAGGTAAATGATGCCGTATGTGACCTACGTGTCATGATTATCATATTTGGATGTGTCGTTTACTTTCGCCATCTATTCACGTCACGTGATGCCAAGTTTAGTATATGTTTAACTAGTGAAACGACCGCGAACATGCTATGAGCGTGGTATGTTGTAATTTTTTTGAAATGACATGCTTGCCAGCATTATCATGTTTGCAACAGCCATATCCTTTGGTCATCTATTGACGTCACGTAACACCAAATATGGCATATGTGGAGTTAGCAAAACAGCCGAGAGCACATCATGAAGTGCCCGATATACTCCAATGTAGCGTTGACGCGTGCGCACGCTGGCCACATGTGCGACGCTCCGTTAGCAAAAGGCGAGCCCCCTATATAGTCTGACGCCAGGCGCGACAGGCGCGACCAGCGTCCGTCGGCACGGCGCGACGGCAATTGGCGCGAAATGCGACTTCTTGCATTTCGCACCAATGCGTTACCTAGACAGCACTGCGTCTCCCTCTTTTCGTAATGGAGAGACGCTGGACGTGCTGAAACGCGCATGCATCAAAGCAACGCAGCGCCTACAAGTATATGGCAAGACCGGCGCCTGGCATGGCAACGCCGGCGTGACGCGACGAAATGAGCGCCGGTGAGCACGCACACCGCGTCACGTCGAAAGGTATTGACACATTTACTGTGGTATGTAGTCATGTTCTCACATGACACATCCCACGTTTATCATGTTTGCACCAGTATCATACCTTCGTCATCCATTCACGTCCTGTAATACCGAATTTGGTATAAGTGAAGCTAGAGAAACGGCCGCCAGCGCATCATGAGCGTGGCATATAGTCATGTTCTTACATGACACGCATCTCATGATTATAATGTTTGCACCAGCCACATACGTTCGCCATCCATTCACGTACCTTATTACCAAATTTGGTATATGTGACGCTAACGAACCGGCCGCGAGCGCATCATCAGCATGGCATGTAATCATGCTGTTACATGACACGCATGTCACGATTTTCATCTCTAGGGGCGAGGATAAGGGCGGGCGCCCGCAGCTATGGCTATGGGAGAGGGAGTGAGATTGGAGGGATAACACCTGCCGTCGCGTGGCCACCAATGCGGACGCCGCCGCCGGATGTGTGACATAGCCTGACTAAGAAATGCATTAGAATTTAAAGGTATATAGCCTTGTGACACCGCTATAACCTGAATAGCTCCAAAATGTGTACAAATTACGCATGCGCCTCGAGAATCGAAGAAGCAGCTCATCACCAAGCTTCAAATGATTTTACGTTATGCGCGGAGGCCAGCACCTTGGGCAGTTTAGCCAACGTATTCTGATTGTAGCATGCCGTATCAAATAATATTAGTGTCCTAAAATGCCGAATGCACCAGCCCAACAGTTCTGATGCGTGTGCGTCGACCATCGACCTGTTCGTTTATTTCTGAAAGATACAAAACAGTAATGACAACAGCCCTACAACGCGGAACCGAGACTGATACGCAAAATATTTTATAGTATTAAACATGGTGGCTGTTCGCTACCATGTTATACTATGTATCGAAGATTCGTCGGCACTTACGGGCTGCATAGCTGAATTTGCGTTATGAATACAGCCCCGTAGAAATGAGATTTTGTGTCTTACAACATAGCTGAGGTGGCCGAGTTCTCCGTGTACCTTAGATAGCAAACGATCATAATCATGAACTGGGAATCGCGCAATAGGCGCCAGTGCACTCGGTACAGATCTTCAACAAGAGAAGCTTGAATGTGTGGACCCTAATCGCTATTCGATGCCCGCGTGCTTTCTAGTCAATTTTTAGGGATTCTGGCTGTGGTGGAGCCGTCGTTACGGTGAACGGTTGTTGACCCAAAGGTCACGGACTCAATCCCAGCCGCGGCAATCGCGTTTCGACGGAGGCGAAATGATAGAGGAGCGTCTACATGTGTGATATCAGTGCACATTGAAGAACAAAACATGGTCCAAATTTTTCAAGTCCTCTACGACGGCGCATTTCCTAATCATATCCTCATTTTGACACGTAAAATGTCAGATATTTTTATTCTTCTTAATAATAATAATAATAATAATAATAATAATAATAATAATAATAATAATAATAAAAATAATAATAATGGTATTATTATCTGAAAATGAAGTATATCTGAGTTTTGTCGTGGAAGTGCAGATGACGTCGGCATTCAGAGTTTAAATAACGTGTACTAAGGCGCAATGTATTGCGCCACGATTCTTTATTTTATAGCGTGAAACAAGATGTTGTGGTCGTTGCAGTAGCCTTTCAATTGTATTTATGTGTTCACTGCACCTGCGCATGGCCTTGCACGTGAATGCACAACCATGAAAATACAACGATACTCTAAATTTAGTAAAGCACACAGTGAGCAATGGGTTCTCTGAAGGCAACAATAGAAGCGCTCCCGTTGCATCGAGACTACATTAAGTTTCAGAGAAAAAAACCATCCTATAAAAGGTATAATGTTGCAGTATATACACATAAAGAACACATGTTGTCGGCCTCTTTAGTGTCAGTGCTATCCCATTGGCGAGCTTAAAAACTTCGTCTCAAACACACATGCAATTCACAAGTGTCTCAATGCGAGAACGCGTTTTGTAAGCGTTTACCGCATTCAGCAAGTTCCCGCAAGGTTGAAAAAAAAAGGCCCGTGTCACGGCAAACCAAGAGACACAAGCCGACAACTTTTTTCGAAAACACGAGTCTTCGTTTCGTAAATCAGAAATTGCGATACGTTCGAAGAAAAAAGGAGGTACTCTGAGGTGAAAAGTCTGGTAAAAGACACCGAGCATTTAATGTATATGGGCGCATGGTATCGGTCTACATTGAGGCCTTTATAATTGACTGATATGTGGGGTTTACTGTCTAAAAACCATCATGTGACTATGAGAGACGCCGTCGTCAAGGGCTCCGGATATTTCGGCCACCTGGGGTTCTTCAACGTGTACCTAAATCTGAACACACGGGTCTACAACGTTTCCGCCTCCATTGAAAATGTAGCCGCTGCAGCCGGGATTCGATCCCGCGACCTGCAGGTCAGCAGCCGAGTACCTTAGCCTCTAGACAACCGCGGCGGGGCAACATTGATGGCTTAATTTCTGAACCTGTGCGACATACGCCCCCGGCACGTGTTACGAGGACATATACTTGAACACACATGCTACTGGGAGGGTCAACAGTTTTTATTTCAAGGAAAGAGCATATTCACGCAAATTAGTGAGTGTTATGGAAACAGTTTTAAAGCCCGCTTTGAAAAGAAAGGAGTATTTATAAAGTAGAAGTTCTGGAAAACATATTGAATAAATGAATATTTCCTCAATATCAGATATATTCACCGTCTCTAGCGCCTTAACGATGAGAAAACATTATGTACAAAGTGTTGTGAATAATTTATGTTAAATGCACGAACATGAGTGTCGACTGAGTGTAAGAACCTGTTTGCAAGCTTCTGAGATGCTGCAGATGCTCCAAACGACATTAGTTTCCGGAGTCAAGTTTTGTTGCACTTAATTTAATGTTGCAGTGACGTAAGGGGGTGTAGAGGTTCAAGTTCATGTATTTACATGAGGGTGCCACTTTGTTTTTTAAATTATGCTATTGAAATTTGATCTTACGGTCAGAAAAAGACTTTTGATTTAGTTTTTACGCACAAACAATTTGTGTTGCCCTTGTGGTAGGTTTTGGGTTTGACTGTGTTACAACTTTATTATTAAAAGGGTAGCGAAAAATTTCTCTCTCGATTTAGGAACATTTTCGTTTAACGAAATATTTCTTGAGTGGTTGTTAGATATAATTTCAGCGGTATATCTCCCCGAAATCGTTACTGTATTTAGGAGTGCGCAGGAGTAGTGATAAAAAGAAGAAAAATTAGACAGAGAAAAGTGACACTTTGACGGTCCATATCATGATTTAGTTATGAAAACTCACACGCATTATCTAAATCAACATTAAAGATAAAATGGCTGGCTTGCTGTTCTTGTTATACATTCATTTTATTCAGCTTATGCGTGTTCACGCGTGCTACTAACAATGAGTGACATTCTAGGAGTGTCATTTTAGAAAAAAAAATTACTCATTTTCTTCAACATACCACCAAATTGATGACCCGATGGGCGGTCTTAATGAAGTTCTTCAGCCATCGTGCACCATATGCGATCTCCATCCCAATCTCCAACTCTCAACTAAGCTCTAAATTTAGGTAGCGTTTCTCCTTATTAGTGTACGCCAGTTACTACAGGTATATTCTAAATGAATCCAACTTCTCTGTCAATAGTGATGTTATTATGCATTCTAACACAGTGCTGCTGCATGTGGTGGTTGCAGCGACGCTGTTCCAAGAAAACGTAGCGCGGAGAGAACGTGTTTAGCGGGGTTACGTATGCCTAGTGCGTAGTTGCAGCGGTGTCAAGGCCCGACGTCGCGGAACGCGATGATATGCAATACCGACAGCTGCCGCCGGCGATTCGTCCAACCACAAGGGTCTTCGGGATGTAAGGAAAAGGCGCTTGCAGCGGTGTTGCTGCTTGGGCTGGCTGGTATTCTGCTCTTCAAGGTGAACCCTGTTATTGTGTGTTTTACGTTTCAAGAAAACATGAGATGGGACATAGCACATTTCCATCTAAAATGAGCATTGAGATATGCGTGCGCTCTGCGCTATCTCAATTTCTCCTGTAACGCTTTGCCCACAAGAAAGGGTTTTACCTCACAAGATGCTTGAAAAATCAAAGAATGCGGAGGACACACTGCAGAGCTGCGGCGCGTCTCCCTATATTTTTTAGGTATCATTTTTACGCCATCCTAAGGGTGTTCAAACAATATTACCGTGTCCTGGCACTGTTCGGCTATCAATGGCCTTTGAGTCATTGAAGAGCATCATAATCACCATTGGGAACTTTCTCAGCTAATAATAGTCACGCAGTGCAATTGGCATAATATATCTTGCATTTGTATCCTAAAAGAGCCATATAGAGCAATACCGGTGATGGAGTTACTGCGTTAAGTCCGAAGTTACGGCTCTTCAAGGAGTACAGTAACTCCAGAGCAAACCAAACTCGACATCTATTCAAGGGGCAGAAGTTTCCCAGTTACCACTGAGAGGAGTGCGGCAAGGTTAGGAAATTTTTGCCAGTATTCCTTTACGCTTTGGCTACCGTTGAATTAGCTACTGCTGGTTCCGCGTCCTAGAGTCCTTCCCGCCGCCTTCGGGGTCATTGCGCAATTTTCCTGCGCGTATCAGCAAATACGCTGTGATGAATAACGGATAAGTATTACTGCGTACCACCGGTCATGTAGTTGGCACTGATGGTTCCAGCGGACAAGAAATATTATAACGTTCAGCGTACTGTTCGACATAAACACGAAATAATAGGGTGCTGTTCACAGTAACTTGGACAGAAAATCTTGCATAGTCTGGTGTACGGTACACAGGGGAGTTGAACCCAACGGACGGGCTGACCACCATTCTCGAGGCATCACCGGCCGAGTCACTACAGATAAAGTACAAATGAACCCTTATCGATGTGATACTATGGGGTCACGTCAGAAGCAGGGAGATTATGAAAGTGAATTAAAGCTGCACCTCACGCGAAATTTGACTGTAGACAGGCGCCGGATCAGCGCCGAATACGAACAAACACCTATGCACATTAGATGGATTTCGGGAGATATTCCTTGAAAAACGCAGCGAAAAATGCTGGTTACGTGACTTCATCCCAACCAAGGGCGTAGAAATCTTTTTTTTATTTTGTAGCAGGGGGGGGGGTAGCACCACATTTGCCTGAAGTAGAGAGGGACCAGGCAGGCAGGTGTGGTGAAGAGTAATTAATTTCCTGCTCTTCATGCCCTGGCATTAAATATTTGAGGCGGGGGGGGGCACAGTTGCACAGTTGCGGTGTGCTACTCCCTACGCCACTGACACAAACACGCGCGAACATGACCTACCAATGCACACCCCTACCACGATGGTCTAGTGGCTGAAGTACTCGACTGCTGACCCACAGGTCCGGGTATCAAATCTCGGCTTTAGAGGCTGCATTTTCGATAGAGGCGAAAAAGATGTAGGCCCGTGTGCTCGAATTTGTGTCCGTGGTAAAAAAACCCAGAAAGTCGAAATTTCCGGAGCCCTCCGCTGCGGCGTATCTCATAATCATATGGTGGTTTTGGGCGTTAAACTCCGCATATCAGTCATCAATCTACCAATACACGTATAGGAAAGAACCATCTAACCGCTAATCGAATAGAGACTTTATAAAGGGGTCGTGGCAGCCGGGACTCTCCGAACTGGACTTGGGATGAGAATTATGGTGCGGAATGATTGGCGATTCGTTTGAAGAATTTTTCTATATATATAACGCAAGAGCGATACAAGGACACACGAATGCACAGTGTTCTGTGGCCTTTATGTGCCTTCTGGTGTCCATGCATACTTTTTTTTATTTGAAGTAGGGAGACCCTGTGGTGAGCCTCGACCAGGAATGGTGACCCGCAATAGTCATTAAGAGGGGTTCTTAATGAGGGGTTCCAGAAACGGTAACTGTACAGTCTAAGTACGTGTTACCCTTTCCGGCCGGGAGTAGTGGCTAGCAATATATATATATATATATATATATATATATATATATATATATATATATATATATTATATATATATCTGACTCTCTTTAAAGAGACACGTTGCCTTTCGTGTGGGTCCGATGACTCTCCGACGACACTATATTGATTCTTCAAAAGAGCCTTGTAACTCTCCAGGCAAGTTTCCCTAAATAGTCACATGGCTCCTCTTTTTTTTCTTAGTGTGCAAGCGACCTTATTTTGCTACAGATTTATCTATTTTTATCTCCTGCGCAGTTAACGACTGGAGCCGAAGCAGGGCGGTTTATACGATTTCACAGATAGTGAGAGGTCATAGGAATGACTCAAAATAATCACCGAAGATAATTTATTAGGTCACACACAACTAAGTGGTTTTGTATCCCGATATTCCCGTCAGGATACTGGAGTCAAAGAACTAAAGTACACGCATGCAAGGTTAATCGAGATGTGGCAGCATGTTAAATGGCAGACACAATCTCCGCGCTCGCAATATGGTACGATTCATGAAGCAAGCAAAGTCGTTGGGCAAGCATCGGTCCTTGAGAAGACTACGGACGTACGAACAGCAAATCAGTGACGGCGCGCTGCAAGGGACGTGCTCTTGACCCTCGGCATGATTTATTCGACGAGTGCGCCACGTGTGTACTGTCCATAGTCATTGTGACCGGACGTTGTGAAAACGGGCAACTATGTAGAAAGTCTATGTTTTCATCGTCATGAAAACATCGTCATAGTAGATCGTGCTTTTCGTTGTTTAGGTTAAACGCACACTGAAATGAAACAATTATTTGACTTCGTTTGACGAACTATACTTTGTACACTCTCACGACGTTGAGTTCACCCTCATATGTTCATTAATAGAGAAGGAAGTCAAGGTAAAAGTTTCAACTCACGTGCCCAAAAGCTCTGCGCGCGATGTCACCTACTTGAAAGTGTATTTGTTCGCATTTTGTGACATCGGCGTGAAAATTTCTTCTAATTTTCCGACAGCGCCACATTTTATTATTGTCTATTTTATTATTGATCTTTTCACGCACAAGCATCGTTGTTTCCGGCAGCATCAAAGGTTTTGCCCAAGCACGTGGTCCCAATACGGGCAGACAAGTAGAAAGAAGTTTGAAGGGAGCATGCTAAGGAAAGAAAGAAGGAAAGAAGGAAGTAATTGATTGATTGATATGTGGTGTTTAACGTCCCAAAACCACTCTATGATTATGAGAGACGCCGTAGTGGAGGGCTCCGGAAATTTAGACCACCTGGGGTTCTTTAACGTGCACCCAAATCTGAGCACACGGGCTTACAACATTTCCGCC
This sequence comes from Rhipicephalus annulatus, assembly GCA_013436015.1. Lineage (NCBI taxonomy): Eukaryota > Metazoa > Arthropoda > Arachnida > Ixodida > Ixodidae > Rhipicephalus > Rhipicephalus annulatus. The sequence continues at coordinate 1,120,394 of WOVY01009915.1, read as the reverse complement.
TCCATCGGAAATGCAGCCGCCGCAGGCACGATTCAATCCCACGACCTGCGGCTCAGCAGCCGAGTACCTTAGCTAGTAGACCTCGGCGGCGGGGCAAGTAGATAATGTAATTATTATTTATATTTGTAATTATTTCTATGGCTATACCAACAAGAAATCGTCCAAGCCAGTTTGTGCATTCTGCTCTTACGTAAGACAAATAGTTAAGAAGAAAATTTTGAGTGAAATAAAGCGCAAAGAAAAAAAGTTCGGAATTTACCACGGACCTGGGAAATGACGTTATGTGAAGCATGTGGAGGGAAGGTGACTGTGTTGTAACTCTTTTTATTGAGCGAAAGGGTTACTAAATGACGCTAAAGATATGTACAAACTTATGCACAGACATGCCATAAACAGACGCGTATTTACTGTTGTCTAACGATGCCAACAGCAACATGGCTATTAGAAACACCAGAAGCGGTAAGCTGGCTTGTTACGTTTGTGCCAGCGAGAATGACGGCCCTGGACACTGCTAGATAAATAAGCTTCAGTGGATGGCAGTTCACTACAATTGTCGTTAACCCGACGTCATGGCTGTATGACAGGAGTACGTATGCACTGTTTACAAGACTAGATTGCTAGCACTGCCGCCACAATTGAAGTTTCACGAACATTAGGATCTGCTTTAAAAGCACTTCCAAATCCGGACTGTCCGTCTGTATTTGCCACTGTCTGTGCATCCTTCCTACGAACCGTCTGTGCACCCGGTAATCCGTATGTCATACCGTACGTCCATTCGTGCATACGTGCGCCCATTCATCCCTCCGTGCGTCCATCTGTCCATCTATCCGTCCTATAGTTATATAAGTCGGTGACATCAACGTATACATTACGGGCCGTAGGACCTATAGCTTCGCTCCCTCGTCATCAGTCACTTCATGGAGATGCACAGATTTTTCTTAACGCAGCCCTTTTTTTGGTCTTTCTATGTTCAAGTACGCTTACCATCAGCGTATTTGCAGTTTTCATACATAATTTAGGCCTGAAACATCTTTGCCGACCACAATACCAGCGGTTTGAGATACTACTGATCTATTATTCTACGCAAAAGCTATCAGCTTTGCAATTTATTGTTCACGTTTCATTTGCTTTCGACGCACTTTAGATGTGTTAGCGGGGCTCTAAACAGCAAATGCCTTAGGCTCTGCAGCTCTTAGTTTGTTGTACCAAGTCACTCAGTTTTGTGAACATCGCAGGTGATGTGCGTGTCATTATGTTCTCGCTCTGTTGTAGGGGTTTATCCCTCGCCTTCCATTGTTTAGTGACGAAACCACGGGCAATTCTCGTTTACGTTCATCCCTTTGCTCCTCTCAAATTCACGCTGTCATTCAACTGATATATATTGATACCGCCTAATTGATGGCATCTTGTAAGCACGACTTGCAGGCTATAATGGTTCGTAGTGGCTCCTGCTTTACAAGACGTTTATTCATCTCAAATTGATAATCAGCGAGCCCTACAACGCAGTATTTGTGACGGCTCAACGAAGCGTGAGAATTGTTCAGTGATCGCTCGTTGCGACAGCTTGCGATCCCAAGCCACCGAGCATGACGGGATGCATGACGCAAACAAGAGTATGGCATTCATATTGCAGGCATTATGAAGCTGAACAGGTGAGTTGGGAAACTTTCAGAACAACAGAATCTATCGCTGCGGCAACCCTGATCATTACGATTCTTTTTAGACGTCAACGTAGGCAAATAGTTCGTTCTGACGAACATTTAGTTAGTCGTCGGTTATTGGGGATGGGCAGTTTATATTTGTGGTCCGAAACGCATTTCAACAAAAAGAAAAAAAAAACTTGGACCATCTCTCGTCAAAGGAAACCATGTGTCCGCGAAGCGCCCGCGAAGCAGCGGGTGCTTACGCTGACACTGGCGGTAACGTTGACGCTGGAGTTCTTCAAGCGAAAGCTAAGTATAGACGTCCTTGCCTGATTGTAGAACGCATGATCCAGTGCCTACATATACGGGGTAGCCAGTGAACGCTAGCACAGCGTGAGCACGCGGTTCTATACTCTCAGACGCTGCCTGCGTCGCCCTTGCGAGGCGAGAGAGGGGGGAGGAGCGACAGTTTTACGGGTATCTTCTTAGACCGGTACGAGACGTGAGAAGCGAGCATGCGCAGTGGGGATGTACGGAGGAACAGCGTTACACAGTTGCATCTAAAAAAGAACCGGACCCGCGGCCCATGTCCAACTCCAGAAACAGTGTAGGTGTTTAAAGTCAGGAACGCTGCTCCTCAAACGTAGCAGGTTTGCTAAAGGCTGCCATAAATACATCGCGTCTAGCAACATGGCAGTGCTCGAACCAAAAAATAAACAATTTAGAAGTTTTAAAAACACCTAAAATACAGTTCAAAAGTGTTTTGGTCGGCGTCTTTCTTTAACCATTTGAGCATAGTTACTCTCACCAGACGAGCTTTCGTCGAACTCTTCATTTCATGGCGGCACTCACTTAAGTGACGGCTTTCGGCCAAAGGTAAGTTGACTCGACATATGAGAAATTGACGATGTTACCACAAAATAAATGCGCCTTTATGCTAATACTTTCTCCAATCTCGGGAATACAAGCAATGCTGGCCTAAATGTACTCATTGCTTCCCCCCCCCTCTTTTTTTTTTGTTGTCTCCCGACTACAGAGCTCTTAGCCTTAACGCCACTGTTTATTCAAATTTCGATTGTTTTGGTTCAACAAGGCAAGTTTTGGGGACTCGAAGAATCGCCGTTGTTCATGAGTGAATTGATTATCACTATAGAACTTTAAGATAAAAACAACTCAGTGATAAGCGTGCGCAAGGCAAATTCCTGTTTCGCCAGTGCATGGTAAAGAACACCAGATGGTCTAAATTTACGGAGCACATCCACTAGCGTCCCTAATAGTCATACCATCGTTTTGGCAAGCAATACTCTACATAGTATTACTATGATTACTCTAACTCAGCTATACTCTTCTTTTAATGTTGTCCATCGTTGATTATCGTTGATTTTGCCTATTGACATTGTGGTGCAGCAAGCAGTGACCTAAAGAGTGTTCGTGAGACCCTATTCAAAAAGTCGTACCTCAGCAGTCACAAAGCGCTTTGGGGCCGCAAACTTTTGGAGGCTGCATTTATAAACTCCCTTATGTTTAACAATACGTAGACAATCACCAATAATGCCGCTTATATGACACGACTGAGTAGCGCCAAATCGACTAGGTGTGAGCACACCCTTCGTCCATCGACGGGGAGTAGTCGGGCCACGCACGACCGGCCATGCGCCGCCACGTTCCTGCGTCCCATTAAGACTCTTCGACGCTGCAGCAAGGCGGCGTAGCAGAACGCACACGCTTGACGACTTCCAAGAGGTAGGACCTCGGTAAGAAAAATAAAAATTCTCCAGCTCCTCTCTCGTTTTTTTTTTCAACAGAGAGCCTGCGAAGGCAATGACTTGTGTGTGTTTCTTTTACTATTTTTTAAACTGCCCAACTGTTCTTGCGTTTATTACCGAGTTGTGTGCGTGATCAAGTCGAGGGCTAAAAAGTAGCCAGCGCCTTATTTTTGCGCCAAGATGTCCTCCCATTTCCAAACGTATATAAAGAAAGCCTGCACTTCCATGCGTCTGCTTTGGCGCTTTCACAATAGCGCAAGCATACGATGAAGACACATCGAATAGTGTACAGTTGCGCAGTACATTACTGCACCGTGTGAGTCAGATAGAATGAAGCATACAAGCATGGCCACCGTTCTGCACCTGCGCCTCATTTAGCGCCACATTGCCTCTTCGAGGCTTCTCCACAACCCCCACTTTACGGCTGCACACACATTGCGCAAGCATTGCGCACTTGTACTCGTACGAAGCCGCTTTCGGCTCACTTAGAAGCCTGTTTCGTCCCCGCCGCTACCTCGGGTCAGTTAGCAAGCATGAAGCGTGCTTTTGCACATGTATCGTTTCCTTTCAAGTCGTTTGCTGAATCATCAGATGCCATATTGTTCGGTGGGTGGTTTATAAGCATGGGCGTTCCCTGCCAACTTTCCGAATGCTGCGGGATGATTCGCGGTATCCGCCCTTCGCACACTTTCACTTAAAGAGTGTCACATGATCAGTCGCCAGGTGTGGAGTGCATGTTAAGACACTCACACGAGTTCAACTACACATAAACCCAGACACACTAGAAGACAAAGGTAGGAACACAGACATGAAGCCAGAGATCACTTCGCCAACTGCGGTGAATCCTTCCATGTTGCCCCTTTTCTCCCTCGTCGTAGCCCCAATTAGCCTAAAGGGTTGTTACTGCGGCCTCTTATGGGCCGAAATTTACGCCAATGCAGAATTTTGACGATATTACGGAATTCGAAGACGTCCGGTAAGGTATACGCCGGCAGGCATAGACAGGCTTGCATTTACCCGTAAAATACGCTTACGGAGATTGGACAGACGCACGCACACATGCACGACCACGGCGCACACATTTTGAAAGCGGCACATCGCCGTCCCATAATATATGGTGCAACCAGCTTTTACGCATCTTTCTCGCTCTCTGCTTCCGGTTGTCGTCCGCGATTGCACAGCCGTCGCTCGCGAGCTTGGCGTATCTTATCCTCGCGTCGCATTCACACCGTCGAGGAAAGGTGCTTAAAGAACGGTCCCCTCCCCCGTGTCCCCTTTTACGCAATCACAATACCGCGCGCCGCAGTCAGTAGCTGCTGCCGACTGCGTCGGCGAAGTCGCGCCTATGCGCTCCATTGTGCAACGCGCGCGACGTTACCCCCGCCGCCCTCCGCATTCGTAAACATGTGTGTGCTCGCTCTCACCTGCACATTGTACGTATGACAGGCCGCTTTTACAACACCCAGGACTGAACGACTTTTTTGCGGTTGTTTGTTTGGGTTTCCATTGTGGCAGTGGTCATGAATGGGCCACTCTTCTGGGGCAACGCGACACACTCTGAGCGCAGTCGTAGCTTTCAAAAGGGTAGACCTAAGCTTCAAATAGACGCAGTGTAACAAAATTCCAAGACAAAAAATGGGTACAATGTGGAGCTACTTGGCCTCGAGCTAGAATTGATTCAGTGGTGGCACTTGCATTAATTCTGGCCATCAGTTTTCCTGTTCTCAACTTTTCTTCTTTCTTTTTTTTTCTTGTCTTATGCTTTATTTGATAGTCTGATTTATATATTGCGTCCTCTGATCGCCTGACGGGCACCACACGCCCTGGTTGTAAACTGATGCTGCACTGCTTTGTTCACGTAATCATAAACACGTTTGTGGCCGGCAATAACGAAGGAAGCGGCGTATATAACCTGTCTAGCGCATCGCTTGACCTCAGCTTTGACTTTAGGGCTGCAAGGACACTTCAACATGCTCTGTAGTTTATTAGTCATTGTTCTATCACCTTTAATTACGTAGTAATCTCTTACTTAGCATTAACCGTGAAATATGTGCTTTGTCATTGCGCATCCTAACGAGCCAGGACAGTACAAGACAAACCGCGATGTCGTATAGTTACGCTACAATCGCAACCCCAGGACAACCCGTTTCACACAGATTTAGATTTTTGCATACTGCAACTTTTTGCCGCGCAAGTAAGCAAAGATGCAACTTACTTTAAATGAAGTATTAAGTTTGTTTAATGTTTCAGAGCATTGGTGAAAAAACGTCCGAGTGCAGGCTTGATCACCAACCTCAGCGCCGATGAGAAACTGCACAATGGTGGAACGAGATTGATGGTTGATTGATATGTGGGGTTTAACGTCCCGAAACCACGAAATGATTATGAGAGACGCCGTAGTGGAGGGCTCCGGAAATTTTGACCACCTAGGGTTCGTTAACGTGCACCCAAATCTGAGCACACAGACCTACAACAATTCTGCCTCCATCAGAAATGCAGCCACTGCAGCCTGGATTCGATCCCGTGACCTGCGGGTCAGCAGCCGAGTACCTTAGCCACTAGACTATCATGGCGGGGTGATGGAACGAGAAAGTAGGTCAATGAAGTAAGGGGAAGAAAGATTGACTATAGCAAAATCTCTGTAGGAAAAAAGTTACATACTCAACGACAAGTAGATGAGCTGAACGATTATAGGTGTTATAAATTTCACAGATATAACTTCTAAGCATTCTGCATTGTTCAAAAAAAGAAAAAAAGTCAGAGCCCTTGCATTACTGCGAGTATTTAAGCCAGTGAGCTGTGACTATGGTAGATGTGCAAGTGAGAAAATAGCTTCAGTAAATTTGTATTCGCTTTAGCATATTCACCAAACCACTATATTACCTAACTGCTCACGAAAATGTCCATTATTGTCTTATTGTATGGCGGAAAAAATGAAAGCAAATGCTGACGGAAGTTCAGATTTTACAAAAATAAGGAAGTAAACAAACTTTACCGACAATTTCAATGAGGTCTAATAGAAATCTGAGCGCAGCTTTGTGAAAGGTTCATTCCCACTGTACTTGAATATTTGGATTCTGCAGAGTATAGACTATGCCATATATCTTAGTTTCTGCGTAGTCGTACGGAAATTCTGTTGTGGGTTTTTGGGGGTCAGCGTCGTTGTCTGTGAGCGAGAAATCCAGACGAATGAAAAAGAATAAATGATGCAATTGTCTGGTTGAAATAAGGATCAAAGGCAGGCCTTTTGATTGACAAGCAGGTATTCTTTCGCTGCTGGGCCCTGGTTCTCAAAAACAAAGTCCGACATGAATGTTAGACATGAAATATTGCCTGACACAAGCACATATTCGCACCAGGCGTCAAAGCACGTGCATTTTGCAATTGGTGGGTGGCCTAATGACCCATCCATTAGTTGGCGTTCAGACATAATCAATCCTCATCCCACACCATTTTGGCTTGTCGCCTAGCGTACCAGTCCTCCTAGACTGTTTCGCATCAGTGAATTTTCTTCTTTTCCTGCTCCATCCTTCTTTGCTTCATCGGAAGCAACACCACGAGGCAAATGTGCCCGTGCGTGTGCTTTCTTACGGACACGTACAGGGTACTTAGGCTATTCGCAAAAAGGACGAATATGGCGTAGAGGGCACTCTCTACCTTTACTGGCAGTAGAGATGCCAGGCTTGTTTGAAAAGCTGAATTTTAGTACAATAATAAAAGACCTTGTTGGGAAACTTGGTGCGTGCTTAACAAAGGTTAGGGCGCCTTTTAGTAAACGCGTTTTCCTGCCCTCTTGTTTTCTTCACTTTGGGTTGCGTCCTTACATTTTATTTTGCGAGTACGTTGCATTTTGCGCGTTCCTTTCCTTGTAACAACGTTTAGGTGCCCGCAGAGAAACGAAGCTACTAGAACAGAAATTAGCGATTTGGAAAGCGATGCGAATAGTGTCAGACTTCTTATTTCGCGTGCTACTCTGGAAGGTGACGGTCAAGCCTCAATAAAGTTTTTTTCCCCTGTATAAGTCGAGTTAATCGGTTCGCTTAAAAGTTTTGCTCTGCGCGTCTTTTGTGGGCGGATGAGTTCGCCCAGAGTGAAGACATGCGTAGCTGACCCGAAGGTCGCAGGTTCGATCCCGGGTGCAGCGCTCACGTTTCGATGGAGGCTGAGTGGTAGAGGCCCGTGTGCTGCGCGTTGTCAGTGCACGCTAAAAAAACGCCAGGTGGTCGAAATTTCCGGAGCCCTCCACCACGACATCCCCGTCAATCAATTCGTGGTTTCGCGACGTTAAACCGCACATATCAATATTAAAACTAGGCATATGCGTTTTCAGTAAAATACATTCAGATCAGTCAATACAGTCACCCAGTGCTTTATATGCTACGCACAATATGATCTACGCGACTACGAAGCCTGAGCCACTATGGTCGAAAACGTTCGGCGGTTTTCGTGAAGCCTAGTTTAAAGGAAACCTTCGGTGTAAATCCTGCTGGAGCATCTGGAATGCGCCTAACCCTGCCCTTTTTATCTTGATACTTATCTGCAGACCACTTAAGTTTTCTTGAATTGTTGATAAGACCGTAAAGCGCTTGGGTGTTGCGCGGTCATTGCACAGCGATAAGATTAAGCACTGAACGGATGTCACTAATGTTTATTCTGTGCGCTCCAGCCGATAACTGCGAGAAAAACAATGCGATTGGGTTAGCTGTTTCCATTGCGCGCTGACAGTAGAGAGAGCTTGACAGCGGAAACTAGTGAAAGTGATAGCTGTCGCTAAATTCCACGAAGCTTAGTACTTGATTGGTGAGCTGAGGGTCACGGGATCGAATCTCGGCCGCAGAGGTTCAATTTTCATGGCGGCAAAATGTTACAAGGCCGTGTTCTTGGATTCGTTCGTTAGAGATGCGTGTTAAAGAAACCCAAGTAGTGGAAACTTTCCAGAGCCCTCCACTGCTCCGCCTCTCGTAATCGCATCGTTGTTTTGGGACGTAAATCTTAGCGATCATTATTATCTTCGCTTAAATGCTTTCTACAAAGAGCTCTAGCGAAAATAGGTAGCAGCAAATGTTTGAATGAATTTATGAGCCGGCATCGGAGTGGTAATCGCAATCGGCAACATCGGCCGCGCGATCAACTTACTGCGGCAGGGGAACCAACCAGGTTGCCACCCTTATGACATTTTTTTTTTCTTGCATAATCTGCTGCTGTTATTCGCGAATGCAAAACAGAAAGATAGAAGTAAGAAGTATAAAATGAGATGAGGAGGACGAGAGGGAGAGACAACGACGCGAGGATCGGGTTTCAGAATGGAGTGGCCGTCTTCACCGATATCCGCGTGGAGCCGACTTGGAGTAATTTGTACTTCGGGAGTCCGTGCATACCCTCGTAATACGCAAAGGGTCCGACTAGAACGTTCCCCTCGGGAAAATGACCCCGACCTAGCCATACTATGTGTGAGACGGGGCATCAGTTGAAAGGGGGTAGCACTTAACCGCTCGGCATGTTTACGAGGGGTTCCTCTCCTTAACCAATCGAAGGCTGGTCTCAAAGACACGTCGTAAAAAGCCAGACTGTGTTCATACCTCTTCGTCGCGCAAAACACCGCGCAACTCGGAGGACCTGTTTCCAAGTATTTAGTGCATTTTCGTTTTCGTCTTTCCTTTGCTTCACTTTTATTTTGCCCCGCCATTCCACCGTTGGAGTACTTTGCTTCGATTGGTATTCGGCTTATTTTATTTGAGTAACTTTCCCCGCGTCGAGATGTGCTGAGTTGGAAAAAGCCAGCAAGTTCGCGCCCCTGGATAAAGTCTTTTTCATTCCATCATCTGACATGAGCATCCTGTGCAACTGGAAGCTAGACTCATACCCACAGGGCTTGCATGCACGGTCACCAGTCATGTGGAAGGCAACTTTATGACAATATTCACTACAAAGACACTACAGAAACAACACTATTCTGCTCCTGTGGAGCTGCTATGCTCATATTCGTAGTTGGAACTTCTCTTACCTTTTTCTTTCATGCATGGTCTTTTTTAGTTAAGGCTAAAGCAAGTGGATGCTTTCAGGCGTCGCCTTATGCTGGGTATGCTGTAATACGACATGGGTCTCAGCATAAGAAGAGAATAGGCGGGTTATCAGGCGGAAGAAAGGAAATATGAGGGCAACATTCGGAGACATTGCTTCGTGCTTATGTTAAAGCACACAGTATCACCGTCGCATGCGCGAAAGCTACGTGACGTTTCTCGTAACGTGTCACCCAATTACTAGATCGTCAGTTCGCTTTCAGCTCTCCCTGGTACTCGTGGCTACGAAACAGCGATAACCATGATGGGTCGCGGCGTACGTTGCTGACTCACCGGTGACACGGCTAAGCTACAGAAACTAGAAAGGTATCGATGCTTACGTTGCGCTAGGCTGCACCTTTTCATTTCATTCTGATTTTGACAGCGACGCTATGACGTCAGACGTGACGTTTCTGCATAGGTCACATGACCACCAAAACTTTTTTTACCGCACTCTTTAGTTTGCAGAAGTGCGCTATTCCGCCAGTTGTAAGAACCACCACGTTCCATCCACGCTCGGAAAAGACTTCAAACGCAAGGCGAAAGTGATTGATTCATTGATATCTGGGATTTAACACCCCTAAACCACCATATGATCATGAGAGACGCCGTAAACGAGGGCTCCGGTAATTTCAGCCACCTGGGGTTTTTCACCGTGCATCTAAATCTGACCACACGGGCCTTCAACATTTGCGCCTTCATCGAAAATGCAGTCGATGTAGCCGGGTTTCGATCCCGCGAGCTGCGGGTCAGTAGCCGAGTACTTTAGCCAATAGACTACCGCGGCGGGGCGAGGCGAAAGTGATCCCATATTTTTTTGTGCATTATTAAAAGCTGATGATTTCAGGTTTTATCTTGGGGACCGCTGATAATATCATGCTTTTTTTCACTTTTAGGGGCGAAGCTCCTTATGGCGTGGCTTGGTCGTCCCTCGTATGTAACCACCAGTGGCACATACCCGAAATAGGTATAACACTTGACCTCCAAGGTGGTGCCAGTGAGATATTTCTTCTGTGCGTAGTTTAACAATAAAAAATAGTGCTCAATGTACATGCCAATGGCTGCTAATGGGGAATGAGAAACATGAGCATTCGGCTTTTAGTCAACGCGCACGCTGCGATCCCCACTAGCAGCCATTGGCATGTACATTGAGCACTATCGGACAAGAAAGGGATGCTACATTATACTCGCTGGGTGTAACCTCCTTAGCTTTAGAAAGGTTTAGCGAGCGTTGAGCCGCAGTGCCATGAATACAATGAACTTGTATATACCATGAATGAACTCAAGGTGGTTAAAAATGAGAAGTAGATACGAAGCGCAAGCCGTAAGAAAGTAAAAGCCGAATTCTCCTGTCTCTCATTACTCATTAGCAGCCATTGGCATGTAAATTGAGCCCTATCTGACAGGGAAAGGTTGCTACGTTATACTCGCTGGGCGTAACCTCCTTGGTTTTCGAAAGGTTTAGCGAGCGTTTGGTCGCAGTGCCATGAATACAATGAACTAGAATATACCATGAACTCGAGGTGGTTAAAGGTGGGAAGTGGACCCAAAGCGCAGGCCGTAAGAAAGTGTGCGTGTGCCACCTCTCGTTTAGTCCTTGTAATGTCCGCTGGATGGCGGTGCTTCTATAAGGGGAATATATGATAAAAAGATGCGAGATGGTGGGACTTGGAGTGTTGAATAGATGAACGAACGGACACACAAACAGATGCATGGATGGACGCATGAACGGACGCAGGGACGGGCGCACAAACAGACGCATGGACGGTCACACAGACGGACGCATGGACGGACGAATGCTTCGCCCCACTCTCCATCATTGACTCCGTGGATATGCTGCCATTTTTTGTAAACGTCCGCATTTATGAGGGTGGCAAGGAGCTACTTACCTGCTAATTACACTCATGAGTTTAATTTGTTGTTGTGGTACTCTAGTTCTATACAATTTTCGAAATTTTTTCCCCTTTGAAAACACTATCTCTTCTGACCCACCATTACTATCAGCTATCATTTGTAGAGACTGCGGTTTTGTGCATCTCTTCTCGCTTGATTGCCATCAACACTCTAAATGTTTCCTGATTATGCGAACCACAGATTCACTTTCAATCTCAAACCTTTCTGAGAAAGACAGTTGGCGCTTCTTTGTGGTTTTCTGTGTGAATATTCTGGAATTTTTTGTATGTAGTGCATTGAGTGATTTCCTGAATTTGTTTCAGCAGACAAACATGACTCATTCTGTTGGGATATACTCGTAAGGGCATAAGAAACACATTAGCTGAACCCCTTACAACTCAACCTATGTTTTATGTTATGATTTTTATTTGTACACTTTTATGCGTGTTTTTACAGTTGTACTTTTCTGTTTTAGTTAGTTTCACGCTGTACCCAAAAATACTGCCTTACAAAAAAATTGAGCCCAACATTCCTTGCTTTTGCTTTTCAGTAGTCACGTATGTATAGTTGTGTTTGTAGTCTCCTTTTTTCGATATGTTTTACTGTCTCCTTTTCTTCAGGGCACTCTCAAAACAGTGCATAAAGAAAAGCGTGGGAGAAGGTTTCAGCGCCCTCGCCGCCAATAAGGTGGCGGGGGGAGGGCGTCGATGCATCAATCTATATAGGCGGTTGTGCTGAGGCTGCTGCACCGTGGCTACCTTCTCGAAGCAAGCAAATTATCTTCATGACAATGAATGTCCGTGATCTTAAATGCAAAGCAATTTCAAGACCTGGCGTAGCTCTGTGAAGGAATATACGTTATTGCAACGCAGAGTGTTTTGATTCTATTCTAACTGAGATAACAGAATCTTTAACTTTGCAGTCATCGGCTGTACGCTGCCAATGTCACTTTCTTCTATAACGCTCTCAACTTTCACTTCCGGATGTCTGCCCTCGTTGTTCCGGGGTAGATATAATCGGTCAATCACCTGTGACTCAAACCCGCATACAGCGGCACGTGGCCGATGCGGATATGTAGTAAACGTGTCTTGAAAGGGTTTGACGACATACGCAACGGTGTTTTCCCGTTACTCATCTCGCGATGAGGCCGTCATATTCCTCAATATTTCTTACCTTCGCACCAATTTTGATCTACACGCACTTAAAGAAGTGATTGTTGTAGCGCCCAAACGTCGGTGGCTAGATAGATAGGTAGATAGATAGCTAGATAGATAGATAGATAGATAGATAGATAGATAGATAGATAGATAGATAGATAGATAGATGTCTAAACTACTTGCAGTAAGCAAAAAAAAATCCTACTGGAAAGCCGTCTACAAGTGCGAAGCAAAGAAATGCGAAGCGTTTCTTTGCTTCGCATCTGAAGCGCTTAGAGCGCCTGCAGCTCACGACGAAGTGGTTTGCGTGTAATTAGTCTACAAAATAATCAACGATTCGGTGATATCCAGCAAAAGCAGCATCAAGGATAAAGAGATGTTGCTTTTACACCAGGCCTTGCGGACGCATGATGGCCAAGAAGGGCCTATACGTCACACCAGCCGGAAACATATTCCGTCTATCCAGTAAGGGACGTGTGAGACTGCACTGTATGATTTGTCACTGGAATAGATGTCGAAATCATACGCCGAGTGCTGTCACTTTCGTCTAGTGTCAGCTTGCGGTCTCCTTCAGCAACAAAAAATAATAAAAAACAAGGTACATTTATTCTCACTGAACAATAAGTGCTTGACATGCAGGTCTTTGCATCAAAACTCGTTTTTCGCAGTCCCTAGTGTTAGTTAAAAGCAACTATGTCTCCTATGGTGATGGAAGTGCGTGCCTATGCACACTATAATGCACAGTGAATAAATAACCAAATAACGAACTAACCAGTTATACACATAAACAAATGAAATGGATAATAAATAAACAAGCAAACAAATGAATAAATAACCTTTCTTGATGGTGAAGGGTTCACTGTGAATCGCAGTACTTCTATGTGACTGACATTTTTTATGGTTTTATGTATACCTTGAGGGTGGAGATTGAGCAGCTTGTCCACTTCAGTCTTGCTCGCAATACTTTTTTTTTTTCGTCGCTACTCCTACGACTTGCTTCATCGAAAGATTGGATGGTATTAACGCGCCTTTTTGCTCATGTTTTTTTTTGCACCCTTGTACGCTGCTTTTAGCCAAGAAAGCTTGAAAAGAAATTGTGCAGGCTACACTTTCGCAAGACATTCGCAGCAGCTCTGCCCTGCATTTGCGAGGAGTTTGCGAGAAAAATCGCGGCCCTTTTAAATGATACCCAAACACAGACAAGGTGATTTTGTTTGGTAAACGTTAACCTCCGAGCATTTCTGCTCTCAAAGCTTACAGGAGACGCCGTACCAACGTCCTCTCTGTCGGAGAGATATTTGACGGAAAGTTTTCCAGATGATATTTGCGCCAGAGATAGGATATAAACATGAATAGCGCGCTTCCGTTATGCACGAGACTTCTGCATGTTTGAGCGGTGCACGGCCGCACACCTTGACCTACATCACGTCTTGAGAGCGCGCGCTCCATTGTGTATCTCACGGGCTCCCGTATTCGCAAGCCCTCACTTTGTCATAGCTGTCGGCTTTGACGCTCGCACAATTCGTGGTGTGGGCAATGCTTAGCTGGAAGGGCATACGCGCTATTATTCAGTGCAATCTATTGTGCTGTTGTTTTTGACTTTGTTTGCGTAGACATATAAGAGCAACTGATAAAGAAAAAAGAAACGAGCCAGCAATTACGCTCCCCCGCAACAATGAAAGCGTGAGCATAGAGTTGAGGAAAGGACACAGAATTTTCATGGTTCATTGTTCTTTAAAGAAAGATGCGCAGTGAAACTGTGCGCAATCTTGCCTTAATTACTATTGTTTTTGTTTATTTATTAGTTTTCTCATTTATATAACATTGCGCAATCGTTCCTTACTCCATACCAGTCTCATTGAATCGTTATCCATGGGCTCAGCCGCATGAAACTGCTGTTGCTACAGGCGATTGCGATGCTGAGCCGTTAATATTCCGGTACCAATAAAATGTGGTAACGTGAAATGAAAGGTGACCATAATAATAAATTAGACTTTCATATCGTTAACGCCTGATTGTGAAGCCCGCAGTCGAGAGAGCATCAGACATTTGAAAAGAGCACGTACTAAAAAAACTTGCATGCCACAGGGACGATCGAGAGCGGATTTTTTAGGGGCGAAACTCCTTATAACAGCCCCCGTTTGTCCCCCGTAGTATGTATCAAGTATAACATTTTGACCTCCAAGGTGGTGCCGGTGAGAGACTTCTTCCGTGCGTGTTTAAACAATAAAAAATAGTGCTCAATGTACATGTCAATGACTGCTAATGGGAAATGAGAGACAGGAGCATTCGGCTTTTAGTTACCGCGCAGGCTGCGATCACCATTAGCAGTCATTGGCATGAACATTGAGCACTATCTGACAAGAAAGGGTTGCTACGTTATACTCGCTAAGTGTAACATCCTTAGCTTTAGAAAAGTTTAGCGAGCGTTGAGCCGCAGTGCCATGAATACAATGAACTTGTATATACCATGAATGAACTCGAGGTGGTCAAAAATGGGAAGTAGATAAGAAGCGCAAGCCGTAAAGAAGTAAAAGCCGAATTCTCCGCCTCTCATTTCCCATTAGCAGACATTGGCATGTACATTGAGCACTATCTGACTGAAAAAGTTTGCTACGTCATACTCGCTGGGCGTAACCTCCTTGGTTTTCGAAAGGTTTAGCGAGCGTTCGCCCGCAGTGCCACGAGTACAGTGAACTAGTATATACCATGAACTCGAGGTTGTTAAAGGTGTGAAGTGGACCCGAAGCGCAAGCCGTAAGAAAGTGTGCGTGTGCCACCTCTCGTTTAGTCCTTGGAATGTCCGCTGGATGGCGGTGCTTCTATATGGGGAATATATGATGAAAAGATGCGAGATGGTGGTACTTGGAGTGTTGAATAGATGGACGAACGGACACATAGACAGATGCATGGATGGACGCATGAACGGACGCAGGGGCGGCTGCATGGACGAACGCTGGGACGGACGCACGAACAGACGCACGCACGGACGGGCTGATGGACGCATGGATGGTCACACTGACGGACGCATAGACGGACGGAAGCAAGAACGAATGGACGGACGAATTCTTCGCCCCACTCTCCATCATTCACTCCGTGGATATGCTGCCGTTTTTTTTTTCATAATTTTCACCGTCACCGGCTTTTCGCGCAGGGCACCGCCATCGAAATCTTAGTTATGAAAGCTTTGGTTACTATACGATGAAGACGGCCAGTGCTCTGTAATTATAAGTTTTCTGGTTCAACGTCCCGAAACCACGATATGATTATGAGAGATGCGGTTAGGAAGGGTGCCGGAAATTCTGACCACCTGGGCTTTTTAACGTGTGCCCAAATAAATGTACGCGAGTCTCACACATTTTTTGCACCTTTCGAAGATGCGGCCACCTCTGCTGGCATGCGATCTCGTCAATTTCGGGACAGCAATCGAGTACCATGGGCATTACGCATGCCTTCTGAGCAGACCGCTATGCAACGAAGCTGTGTGTCCCCGGTGAATATAAATTGTTTTATTCGAATGGTTCAAGAAATCGTGGCTGTTAAGGCTAGTTGGTATGACATGACGATTGTTATAGTGCGAGATCATAACGATGACGAAGGGACAAGAATAAGATGAGGCTCAATAATGCCTTTCTCAATTATTGGTTACTTCTAGGTTACTTCTATACGCATAAACGTTTATTGTTTGCCGCCCATGTGTCACCTTTCTCACCAGTGTTGAACGGTGCAGCATGTTCAAGTTGTATGGCACATACATGCTATAGATGTTTGCGTGTTGATTGAACGGAAAAGTTTCGCGGTGGCCTAGACATACAATGCTCCACTGTAAAATAAGTGAAGGAAAGGAAAAAAACGACCGCCATCGGGTAATCCGCGAATCCTCCGTACACACCTCCTTCCGTCACATATAGCCGTGACACGTTGTTATATATCACGTGACCGCAGGGTCGTGGCGGCGAGCCTGAGCTGCTGCGTTGCGAGCCCGCCGCGATGCTTCCTTGGCATCTGATGTGTTCATGCGGCTGAGCGGTAAAGAGGAGTGTTCGCTGCATGAGCTCCCGTTGAAGAGAAAGGAAGCGCACGCGCAGAGAGCGGTGGGCGCTTCCTTGAGCGGTGGCGCACCATCTAGCGAGCGTTTCCTGAATCGCGGTTGCCAGCGCCGCCGCCGGACAAGGCGCGAGCATAAGCAGCTTGCCAAACAAGACGATAGTTATAGCGAGAGAACAGAACGACGACAAAGAGACAAGAAGGACACGAAGGACACGAGTGCTCGTATCCTTTGTGTGCTTCTTGTCTCTTTGTCGTCGTTCTGTTCTCGCGCTATAACTATCACCATGGCAAAACCTACCTGAGTGGCTGTTTTATCCTCGTTATCGGAGCTTGAGAAGCCATAAGGTTTCTCACAATAATACGAAATCCGGCGCCACCATTTGAGCGAATTTCTTAAAGGTGGTGGTGGTGGTAGTGGTTAGAAGATGAGAAAAGGCACCTAATTTCTGCAACCCGGTCGGGAGCACGGCGCAGTGCCTGTTTCTTAAAGGAGGACGTTACCACGATGGGCATGGTGGTATGTTTGCCTGAGAGGCTCGTCTTGGCATGTGTTAGGCAAAACTTTGTCTAAAAAGCGGACATGACTTCGCAAATAACAATACTTTAAAACAAAAACTTTATGAATGTACCTTATTCACGCGTACAATATTGTTGAATTTGGCTGCACTCACCTGTACACCTGTATGGCATAACATACCACTAATTAAATAGACGAGAAGCAGACGCCAAATGAACGCCAGCCTTGTCGTCTTCCTCAGCAGTTTAGTGGCAATTGGGAAATTTTTACGCCTCGTAACACTGCACATCAACGCATAAGCTTTTAATGCTCAACATAAACTCGTTAACCTTCGTTCGGGTACCAAAGTTTTGTCATGCAGAAACCCTGGCAGGCACATAACGTTTTCTCAGGCGAGCTTTTTCTTCGACCTTCAATACTTCTGGCAGTGGAATGAACTGATAAACATGCTGAAACAAGATGTTCCCGAGAAATCACTGGCTGCGAGGATGACAGCGTGAAATAGCGGGTGAACATCATTGCCACCAGTACGAAATGTGTGTGCACGAAGCTATGTAAACTACTTGTGATTGCTATCTTATGTCATCATTATTGCTATCGATAAGTTCCACTGAACTATCTCATTTGGGCGAGTTGCTTAGGAAACCCACCATAGTGTACTTGTAACTTTGATAAAGCCTGGCCCACCAGATAAAATGTTAGCGAATATACCATGCCAGAATAACGAACGTCACATTCTCTTACTTATTCTACGAGCCACTAATAAAGGAACAAATAAATAACTAAATAAATTGCTAATAATTATAAAATTACCTATTATTGGTACATTTTATTTACCTATTATTAATATATAGCACTTCCTGTCATCCAGGTGTATTTCGTATAGCTTGAGCGTCCGT
Organism: Rhipicephalus annulatus; assembly: GCA_013436015.1. NCBI lineage: Eukaryota > Metazoa > Arthropoda > Arachnida > Ixodida > Ixodidae > Rhipicephalus > Rhipicephalus annulatus. The sequence goes on along the minus strand of WOVY01009915.1, from coordinate 1,102,410 downwards.
CGTGTTGAGAGCCGTCCAAGTTACCGCCATTATCCGGTGCGTGTAAGGGCGAAGGTTGCAGATGACGTCAACTCATACAGAACATGATCCGAGCTCGTAGTACGAACTTTACTTACGCCTTTAATGCTGAGTGAGCTCAAACGGGAAAGTGGTTCCGACAAACATTGCCAGCATGTACTTACGGCCGGAACGGTGTAAGTTTAAGCGTACACGTGGAACACCCTTCACTAGGTTGTGGCTGAGGTCAAATAAACTTACTTTGGGTGCGCGAGGGCATGGGCACTTCTACAGAATAAGACAGATGCTTGGACTAGTAGGTGATTTGAAATCAACATATTTACACAGTGCGACATTAAAGTAGTATCAGTGTAACTGCGATAGAAGAGACAAGCGTTCTTTTCTGGCCTTGTCTCTACTTCCATAGTTACGCCGTAACTACTCGTAGTCTTGTGCTGTGCAAATAGGTTAATTTACAGGATAATTGAGAACAGGGCAAGTTATTATCTAAAGCCATTTTTTCCTTTCTACGTATGGGAACCACCTTCTTGGGCTAGTAAATGAATGTTCTAGTTCGAATATATTAGTTGTTAAACCAAAGTTTTCTACGAGTGGCCCAGGTGACGTAGCCCTTGCTAACGGTTTTAGGTATTAACCACACGTAAATACCCAACAAAAACACGGGAGGGGCGAAGTACGTAAAAGGAAGCGTTTCAGTTCCGCTATAACACGACACCGTGAAGACGCAGTGTCTTAAAAAAAGCTTTCTTTCATGAGGTGCTAGTGGTGCACACCTGAAAGCAGGCATGTGGAGAAGGGTGTATCCACTAAACTAAGATAGAAGGAAGACTCAGTCGGAATGCAGCTTGCTCTAAGGTGCTTCTTTCGTACATATCCAGGTCAAGTTCCCCACAGTATGTAGAGAAGGCTGTTCCTGCCTAAGAAACACTGTCAGTGATTCGCTTGGCTAAATGTAGCCTTCTTCATGTTTAGTGGACAGGTGGTGAGTAGTCCCGTTTATGATGGTCCGCGAATGCATGACGCTTGGCGACGACAGAAGTCGTCGACAAGCCCAGACACTAAAGTTCCCAGCACCTAACAAGTGGACGGGAGAGAACCCTCTGTTGTAGCTCAAGTGGCTGAGCATTGGACACGCAGTTGGAACATTGTTAGTTAGGATATTACTGAGAAGAGGGTGGTTTTCAATCTTTTCTAATTTCTTTTTATCATCACTGAAAACAATTACATTTAGTTTAGAAACCACAAATAATGTCCCCTGGGCCTTCCTTGGCTCAATTGGCTATCAGTTGTCTTAGTTGTCAAAACGAAGTGGTTGGTGAACACTAACGTATACCAATGGGTGGCATGGCTTAAGGCGAATGTGGGCAGTGAAGACGGACAACAAGAGCACATGCTGACTGGACGGCAGAACTCTTTTTATTCTTGTAGGCTGCTTCGAAAAGTATCAATCGCGAAATTTTCAACAACAGCAAAACAGTGAGATGATTCTTTTCCACAGCATAGTTCTTCAGGTGCTATACGAAATATCGTCTAACAAACAGTACTGGCTTTGTATTCAATTGTGCAATGTCACTACAATGCCACGACCACTTTGATGATTCACTATTCCTCCTTGGTTAGTGGTTGCGTATTGAAACATGCCCTTTCATTTCGACCCGCTGGCTTTATTCAAGCGCAGAAGCACGTCAAATGTTTACACTGCTCACCTAGTAGCATTGCCATTTTTAATACGTTGGAAGTCTATTGGCACCTAGAACAAATGTGCGCACGAAAAAGAACATGAGAAGCAATTCTGAGAAAACTTTTCATTATTTTGGCTTTCTTATAAACATACCCCTGATGAAGTAGTACACAAGGACATTATTATAGAGAGTATATGACTGTAACAATCACAAATGTCAATTGAGCATTTCATATGATGCGCACGAAGCTTGATCAGGAGGTGATAGTAACGATGACGTGGCACAAAATTATTTATTCAAAATTTATCATTCGTTTATGCGACCTTCACTCATTCTCCTCATTATGAACGTAGTGAAATATTATATTACTTTGCTTCAACTGAACCCTAAAACGATGTTTAATCAATCATAGTCATTGTGAACATGCATACGTTGTAGTCTTAAAATATCACATATTAGCATTGTATTGCACGCAAGCTTTACTTTAATTAAGCCACCACTCTCTTACGTTGGACTTACTTCGTCTTTGTCATTAGAATTTCGTTGAAGGAAAAGCTAGCTAGCCCTCGCTTTCTCTAGTCAGCTTCCTTCGCTTTCTGCTCCCCTTTTCTAAAATTTTTGTGAATGAACACTCCAGTATGTTCCCCTGGAGACCGGCAGGTGATAACATTCAGCTGAAAATGAGAACAAGCGGTGTGACATTGTTACAGTACGATTTTATCTTCACGAATACACCTTGAAGAGAACCTGCGCTAACTTTAAACCTGAGTAGGTGTGAAAAACTGGCGTTTCCCATAGTAAAGCGCCAATAGCAATGAGTGGACAGCGTCCTCTGATCGCTACATGACGCCTCCCGTCGCAGGCAGCATCCATCAGAGAAACAAAATTTTCCCGTGCTAACGCGCCGTTTTATTTCACATTCGAAGAAGCGCAGGTGGCGTTGTCCATCATGGCAAAGCACGAGTTATGGCGAGATTTTCCTGAGTGAACACACCGTCTTGTTAGACACTTTTAGCCGAGTACGTAACACAAAGCTTACTACGTTACCTAACGAGTCCACGTGCGCAGCACTGCCACAGGAGAGGACTGCGCATGTGCAGTACGTAACGCGTTGATTCCAGCAACGCCTCCTAAAAAATTATGCCTGAAACGTGAGCCGCTAACGCGCTGCCCTACCCTCTGATTTTACCCTCCTCCTTCGGTACGGAGATGAGCGTCTCTGACGGCCGCCCCCTGCAAACACAGCAGTGCTCGCACAGTTGCCTCCGAGCAGCCGTGATGTCACGTGACAGAGTGGTATGTTATGTCACGTGATAGAGCGGCATGGTTATGTCTCGTGACTAAGCGGTGCGGAGGCAAGCGGTCTCACGCGGTGGCCAGTCGCTACAAAAGGCAGAAGGCATGGCCTCCGAGATTACATGCTGGCGGGAGCCTCCCAATTGAAAAGAGAGCAACGTTCCAGGCATAATTTTTCTAGGAGGCGTTGATTCCAGAGATGCGCGCGTATGCCCGAAACAAGATGCCACGTACGTAACGCAAAGTTTACTACGTAACGTTTTTGCGAGACATCGAAGAAACGAGAACGAGGGTATGGTGGCAGCAGTGGCGTTCGACGCAGACACCACCAGCGGACCTGATGCAAGGCATGTGTATTTCACAATGAAAGGCGGTGTTTTAATGCCACACAAGGTAAATTCAAGTGGCGCGTTAAAACATCCTGATGATTCAGAAAAAAGTGCCTCGCGTCTCACTAAAATCCTCAAGAATCGCTTTCGATAGATTGTGTGCGGGAACGCTTCTCTTTCTGTCAGGCCTCTCGGTGAATGAACCCGTAAATAAGACGGCACATTGGTACATACTTTTAAGTTCGAAGCATTTCTTAGCGAGCATCGGCGACTTTGAGCATATCTATCTATCTATCTATCTATCTATCTATCTATCTATCTATCTATCTATCTATCTATCTATCTATCTATCTATCTATCTATCTATCTATCTATCTATCTATCTATATCTATCTATCTATCTATCTATCTATCTATCTATCTATCTATCTATCTATCTATCTATCTATCTATCTATCTATCTATCTATCTATCTATCTATCTATCCGCCTACGACTTTTAGCTCTCCTGGCCGTTTCGATAATCGTATAAATACCAAACTTGGTATGGCATAACATGATTGTACGAAAAACATATTCGACTAGTCGTAACATGAAAATTATGACATGTATGTCAGCAATGTCATGATTTACTTTTCATGGACTGGCAGCTCTTGCTGTGGTTTCGTTCACACGGCATGTTGCAAAACTGGTATGGTATGGCGCGATTGCATAGCGAATACAAGCGACAGACCCTCACATAAAAATCATGACATCATGTCATGTAACAACATGACGAATATGCCACGCTATTAAATTAATAGTGGCACGCTACTAAATTACTGAATATTAAAGGTGGCATGTAGAGACACTTAGAAACAAACTCGATTGCACATTGAGTGAAAAGAGAGCAGTGTCAAGTTAGTCATGGGAATCGAAAAAACAAGGTGGACAATAAAATAGACCAACTCTTTTAATAACAACTATTTTATCTACGTCGGCACGAAACTACTACGAATTGCGTTGCGAACAAAAAGAGGAGGAGGAAGCAACAAAAAGGAAGAAGGCAGGGAGGTTAACCAGAAAGACATCCGGTTGGCTACCCTACACTGGGGGATAAAGGAAGGGGACAAGAAAGACGAGAAAGAAGGAAGAGAGGTGTTAACGATACGCCCAAAACAGACGGTACGACGAGGTCATTGGTCAATCTGCCAATATTATCTAGGAGTGCTGCAAGAAGTTCTGTCTGAGAAAGATAAACTTCAATGCAGGGAAGGTGTGAAAATGTGCAGAAAAAAATAAACAAAGACGCAAAAAAACACAAAATGCTCAAAAGAAATCTTTGCGCAGCACTGAACTAGTCTGTGGATCTAAAGCATGCATGCTTCCGCCAGTCTACCATATAAAATATTGGCAACTCGTTTTCCCAGAGCGAAAATTGGGGCAATCGAGGCATGACATGTGGACGCCTGAGGCACAAATTTCTTTCTTTCTCTCTTTTTTATATCACATTGAGCAAGAGCAATGCTGCCTTCTAACTCCTCTACCCCTGTGGCAAAAGTGCCTTCCTTCACAAGCTTAGCCACACAATGCTTCAGTTGCCACAGGCATCAACAATGGCCACGCTTTCGTATCCAAGTAGCAATGAAATACGTAAAGTGACCAGTCATCCCGACAACAGACCAGATCGCCCTACCAGAAACGGCCGATTGTTGACAAATACGCGATCGAGAAAAAAGTTGATTATCAGAAAGCGGCACAAATACCTACAACGGCGTACCTTGGAAAGCTGCATTTCTGTACAGTGCTGGGCATTTGGCGTCCGACATGTCACTGCTTTTTGCGAAATCTGTAACTCGTAACAGGCTGAGCCATTGCATCGCATAAGCTAACGGGAGCCAGCGACACAAGTAATTGCTGCATGCTTGAGTAGCAATGCAGCATTTCTGTCCATCTTATATGTATGTATTTGTATAGGCTTTTTTTTTCGTCCTCAATCCACCGTCTAGGATAACAAAAAATGAAAAATAAAACACTAATGGGACGAGCCTAAAAATGAACATTGAGGCATTCGTTCGTGTCATTTCTAGTGTCCGTCCCGTTGACGCTTCATTCCTTCGGTGAAAAATGCACCAACTACAAAGTGTTCTACTTGTCCGTGGTAGCGTCTGAGTGCCATAACATATGTCGTACCTGTGCCTTTCTGTTATGTAGGTGCAGTTCAAGTGAATTTCTGTTACCCGGCGCAGTTGTACTTACCTGAACTGCTACTTATAATATGCAATAAGAAACAAAATAGCCAAACGTAACAGCTAGCTTTTGCGTATTTCCATGAAAAAGCAATGACATACATTTGTTTGACTTCACCGCTGAGGCATTTGCAGATGTTTGCCTGGCCGGAGCGCGAAACTAGACGATGAGAAGAGATAGTGCAAGGGGGAAGAACAAAGGGAATCCTTCTCAAACATGTGAGAGGAGATAGTGCAAGGGGGAAGAACAAAGGGAATCCTTCTCGAACATGTGTCTACCTTGACTCATCTCGATAGTTTGCAGGGTGACGAGAAATAATTTCGCAAGGACGGGAACCGCAAGAGCAGAAGCGTCGACTTTATCGGCTTCAAAGTTTTTAGCTTGTATTTGTTGTGGTTTTATTTTTATGTCTACATTTCCTATATGTGTCGCAAAAAAAAAACGGTGTTTAGCAGCGGTCTTTGCCAGATTAGGAGATGCGTGGCGTTGATTGAATAGCCTTTAAAACATGTTTTGACCTAAAGTGCCTAAAGAGTTCTGTAAGTTGTTTTGTTGCGAAGGTCTGCTTATATAGGTTCGTCTCATTCGGAAAGCAGCAATAGATTATTATTATTATTATTATTATTATTATTATTATTATTATTATTATTATTATTGTTGTTGTTGTTGTTGTTGTTGTTGTTGTTGTTGTTGTTGCCAATCAGTCATTGTCGTTATCTTCCCAATTCACGCAGGCTTTGTCAGGTTGCCTACTGAACGAGTCCTACTGGGAAACAAAAATGATTTCCGGCTTCATTCGCTAGTTTGGCGATGCAGGAAGAAGCCAATTCATTAAAAGCGCCAGTGACGACGATCCCGCGGACATTGAGAGGACATCCTTTTACGAAAGTCACCTGAAGACATTAAGTGTAAGTCGGCAGGAAGTTGGTCTGTCGTCCCTCGGTGGGCTTTGGGCGTGCGTATCTTGAACGGACGTCCGCTAGAGATCAAATCTGGGTTCAAGGCACTCTCCCGTCTCGTTTTCTCACATTGCGGCGAAGCATGACTCTTTCCCCACACGATCTACATACGCGGCAATTACACAAGCCCGTAAACCGCGCCTCTCGCCAACCATTTTATCCTATTCCGAGCAAGCATGAAAACAGACCCCACCCCTATTATTTCGTGATACGAAGCAGATCGCAAGCAAAACATTAGAGGTAAACAAGAACACGAGCGTGCCGAGAAAGAAGAATTCACTAGTATACCGAACACGGAAACCTATACATGTTAATGCCCGCACTTCGCAAGTGTTAGTTCAATAGGAAATTTGATATCATTAGAAGCATAAGTATAAATGATCCTTTCAGGTACAGAGATTCCAGTAACAATCACCAATCACGTAAGTAAGCAATCAGCTGCTAAACAAATTACAGCGTAACCCCGAAGTGAATGATGATGAGTCGGGAGAACCTTGGGAGGGCTCAATCGGCAAACCATGAATCCTCTATACATTCGTCCACCTTCCTTCCTTCCTTCCTTCCTTCCTTCCTTCCTTCCTTCCTTCCTTCCTTCCTTCCTTCCTTCTTTCCTTCCTTCCTTCCTTCCTTCCTTCCTTCCTTCCTTCCTTCCGTCCGTCCGTCCGTCCGTCCGTCCGTCCGTCCGTCCGTCCAACCATCCATCCATCCGTCCGTTCATTGGACTAAACACTCCAAGTACCACCGTTTCGCATATTTTCATCATATATTCATGATATATAAGTACAGCCATCTAGCGCACATGTCAAAAAGAAAATGAGATGTGGCTACCTACAACTACATACATCGGATACGTACAACCCACGGCTTAAGCAGCGTCGCCCCTAAAAAAGGCTGTTATTCGGCCACAAGTCGGAGTTAGCATCTGCTCTACATATTCTATATATGCTACATGTCCTATGTAACGAAGACGTCACATAAATACTTAAGTTGTTTTCGTCGCTGTCACTGTGTTTTGAGAACGACTCCTACCAACGCAAGCAATTTATTTTTGTCTTGTATCAATGTTTTCCGTTTTGTCTTTTCGAAACAGTTCTACACAATCTAAATTTTTCGAATAAAGAGTAAGTACGTGGCAAATATACTCAAAAGCGCATGGAATAAATTTTAATGTCTATATACTGCTGAGTCACGACCGGAAAGTGTTAGCTCATTTCCCCCTCTCATTTTTTTTTACTGCAGTGAACCGCGATTCTGCACGCGTCAAATTGTAAACACTAGTCGCGAACACTGAACATCACAAATTGGATACTGAAATCGTTAAGAAAACCTGCTATATGAGTACATGATGGTTCAGCGAAATGGGAACGCGGGGTAAACACGGACACAAAGCAAAGAAGAGGCACACAGCACGAGTGCTCGTGCTGTGTGCCTCTTCTTTGCTTTGTGTCCGTTTTTACCCCGCGCTTCCAGTTAGCTGAACCATCATGAATTACCAACTAGCCCACCTTTCCATCCTATATGAGTACAATTTATTACTTACGTTCAGATCTGAAAGTGTAAACAAGCGCAATGGCATGTGGCTATGACATGCGTTTTTGTGCCGGAACTTCCACTTCGAACATTGGTATGTTGAATAAAAAATTTCGTTTTTAAGCATTAAGATAATGCTTCCCGAGGACGCCAAACAAGTTAAAAATGTCTTGCGCACACACTCACTTCTATTCAGAGTATGTTCTCATTACCTTCTATATCCATGACATGCGTACAATCCGCTGACATTTTCTTTGAAATGTGTTTGCATTTTTTTGTGGTCTTGGCCCCGCCGCGGTGGTCTAGTGGCTAAGGTACTCGGCTGCTGACCCGCAGGGCGCGGGTTCGATTCCCGGCTGCGGCGGCTGCGTTTCCGATGGAGGCGGAAACGTTGTAGGCCCGTATGCTCAGATTTGGGCGCACGTTAAAGAACCCCAGGTGGTCAAAATTTCCGGAGCCCTTCACTACGGCGTCTCTCGTAATCATATGGTGGTTTTGGGACGTTAAACCCCACATATCAATCATCATTTTTGTGGTCTTGATGCTATAACAAAAGGCATGGAGATATGGAACTGGTGAAGACGTTTTCAATGCATCTGTTTGGTTGCCGTCTCAACTACTCATCTGGAAACTGTATTTATGACGTAAATAATGTATTTATGACGTAAACACGTAAATGTATTGACTGTATTGATGACTGTAAATGACTGTATTTATGACGTAAATAAGCTGCAATGCGAAACAGCGCTCACCTTCTTGCTCAGGCGTTTTTACCATAATAATTGATGCAGCTCGACAACATGACCACTCATAAAAAAAAATTTCGGCGGTGACATTGGGAACTCTATTAAGACATACAGCGCGTAGCTACTTTACGAGCACGCATTATCTACAGGTAAATTCGCGTTTGTTGATCTGGATAATCAATAAGTACTGACATAACCAATAAATGCTACGGCCTCAGAGCCTGAGAGTGGGTGCACCTTGAAATAACGCACTGCGAAGTGTGCACGCCAAAATCAAATTCCACTGGGAGAATGCTTTCTCATATCAGTAATGTTCGCCTTACATTATCAGGCGCAGATCAACGTGACATCGTGAAAATATGAGGAAGCGGTTCCATGATGAAGCGGTTGTATAAGTTTTCGAGCAGCCCGGATAATGTTAGCTGTAGCGGAAGCATCAAAAGGTTTCACGAAAAAAAAACCATCCTCGCACGTATTGGGCCCATCTCATTCAGGTGGACATTATCCGTGGTGAGATGCATAATCTTTCAATGTTGGCAAATCTGACATGATACAAAAAAATTAGCGCTTAACGCAATTGAAACATTTTTTGACAACCAAACACCCAGATTAATCAGAACATAGGAAATATTAGATAAAATACAAACACATTAGTAAAAAAATTGGCAGATCCCACATACTGTGGGAATGGTCCTTATGCGAAGCGTGGTAGAGGAATGTTAATGTGTCACTTTAAAATGATTTGATTGATTGATTTATTGGTTTTAACGTCCCAAAACCACCATGTGAATATGAGAGACGCCGTAGTGGAGGGCTCCGGAAATTTCGACTACTTGGGTTTCTTTAACGTGCACCGAAATCTGAGTACACGGGCCTACAACATTTCCGCCTCGCAACCACTCACTTTAAAATGAGCACAACGTTATGAGGTAGGTGTTTGGATGTGCCCTTTACCTTTGATGTCTATCAACGTCACATATACCCGCTTTGGTATGTGAGAAGCTAGCGAAACGGCCGCCAGCGCACCGTGAGCGCAGCGTGTAGTCATGAATAGTCATAAAATGAAAATCCTGACATGCATTTCATGATTTACGCGTCAGGGTCTGTCAGTTATTTTCCTTATGCAGTCATGTCATACCATACCAGCTTTGCAAAATGCCATGTGAGCGAAACCCTCGCAAGAGCAGAAAGACCATGAAATGTAAATCATGACATTCATGATATACAGTTCATGATTTTCATGTTATGACTAGTGAATGATGGTCGACATACAGTCAAGTTATGCCATACCAAATTTTTTGGTATCGATACCACTATCGAGACGGCTAGAAGAGCTAAAAGTGATAGGTGGCTATATATATATATATATATATATATATATATATATATATATATAGAGAGAGAGAGAGAGAGAGAGAGAGAGAGGAGACAGACAGATAGATAGATAGATAGATAGATAGATAGATAGATAGATAGACACGCTCAAAGTCATCGACGTTTGCTAAGAAATGCTTCGCGTTGAAAATAACGGTAGAAGCTTTGTTGTGACGTTTCCGTGCACTAGCGCGAACTGTATATCGACGTCTGTTGTTTTCAAGGTTTTCAGGTCTTCTTGGCAGAGGGAGAATTTAGTGACGCTTTCTTGTGTTTTACGTACCAAAATTACGGTAGGATGATCAGACAAGCCGTAACGGAGGGCACCGAAAATATCCTTCACCTGTTTTCTTTGCCGAAAATCAAAACAAAGCAAGGGGTCAAGGCCATTTCATGGCGACTGCCACGCAATTTCACTTGCTTATTTGTAGCAATATAACATACAGGAAGAATGATATCGCTTAGCTTTTACTAGGATCAAAAATTTCCGTCTTAATACTATCAATTATCGTTCGGCACAAACAACTACAACGCACACACGTGATAGTAAGGTCAGCACTTATCACAAATAGCAATGTCTCATAGAAGTCTACTTAAATTGCACAGTGCATGGGCTTTTAGCCTTTCACTTGGGTCGAATATGCCACCGCCTCAGCGGCGGCATAGCACTGGCACCTTTGAGGTCGGTAGACGAGCAGTGTAACCGCTGTAACCACGACGACGATGACGACGATGAAATAAGCGAGTCAACGCACACGATTCATCGAAAGTGTGAACGCAACAACTGCGAGCACGCAACAACCTGAATCAGCCGGATCTACGATGCATCCTTCAAGCCGAAGGCTCGGCTAGACCGCTATCGCAATTCTCTCGCCGCTCTATCGTCGCATGTGCCGGAGGCTGGATATACATTCACCGCGCTTAGGCCGGCCTACGCAGGTAAGGCCGAGATGAAATAAAGTGAGGGAGAAAAAAGGCGACCTCAATTCAATCTAGCGTCGTGCACTTCCTGATGCCAGACTATTTCTCTCGCCGTAGGGCGAGTGCGAATAACACACACAGGAAAAAAAGAAATGAATTGCGGCAATTGAGTTTGCGCGGGAAAAACTACCTAACGGCGGCGCGGAGATTCGTTACACAGGACGTTGTCACTATATGAAACACAACGTGAACTCACGACACGCGGTGAGCACGCCCAGCTGCAGAGGACATCGCCGCGTGAAAGGTTCGTAGAGTCAGACGGCAGAGTGGCAGGAAAATAATGACAAAACAAATACAACAGGGCACCTTCTTTCACTGAAAGGAGTTTGATTTGACACGGAAGGCATGACAAAGCTTTAGGCATGGATTTTTTCACCTAAAATGATCGCTTTGCTCCAGGAAGTTTATGTCTCTTTCTTATACCGTATAGTGTATCATTGGGCTAGTTACACATTTTTGTTCATTGGGCCAAGGAGTGTCCGAAGCGACGAAGCACAAGCGAAAAATCCTGTGCTCTCTGCGTTTTTTGCTTGTATAAGACATCTTGAGAACATTCTCCTTCATGATAAGACAGAAACGTAGACAGACCAAGAGCTTTTTGGTTCTTTTTGCCATCTGCTCTTGCGCTTGCCCTCCTAAGCGTCGGAGGCCAGTTGCTCCATGATCCGAGTAGTGGAAGTTCAACTTCTGGCCACCAGAAGAGCCGAGGTGTTGGCTACCTGGCATTGCCAGGTAGTCACCGCCTCGGCTCATCTCTCATTAAGATAAATAGACCAGCCATCCTTCACAGCGCCAAAATTACTGGTCATCCATCACAATGATAATTTGCCTCGCCATAACATTGTGTGCACCATGCCAAACTGGTGAAATGAAGCTGTCTTCTTCACGTCTCAATCTTAAAAATAAAGATATAAATAAGTAAATAAACATAACATTTCTTATTTGGATAATGTTACGGTGCACGTTACGGTGTATGATGGCATGCCAAATGGACATGGGCCGGGCATGTAGTGCGTAGACAGGATATTAGACAGGATCACTGGTCATTAAGGGTAACTAACTGATTTCCCTGAGAAGGCAAGCGGGTTAGGGGGAGACAGAAGGTTAGGTGGGCAGATGAAATTAAGAAGTTTGCGAATATAAATTGGCAGCGGCAAGCGCAGGACCGAGTTGACTGGCGGAACATGGGAGAGGCCTTTGTCCTGCAGTGGACGTAGTCAGGCTGATGATTATGATTGTTACGGTGTGTAAGCTGGTGGAATTTTACATGGAATTACGTGGCTCCGACAGTTACTAGTGGCAGTGGATGCTTGGACATCTGGATAGGAAAACAACGGGCGTTACTGCTCAGGTAGACGCAGATCTTTTAAAGGGTTACCTCATACCAACTCTAGAAGATCGGCCAAGATTTAAGGATTGAAATACTGAAATATTTTAATTGTAGAACTTTGATGGGTACCGCTTTCCGACGCACGCGTTTGCTTATTCCTTCTCTATGACATGGACGGGTAACGACAACTCGATCGCAGCTGCGTTGGCAACGGCCGCATTGACAATGAAAACAAACTGATCGGAGTATTACGATGCCCCCGCCATTGTAACCGCACGAAAGAGAGCAATGAGGAATAAAGTTGTACAAAGCAAATGATGATACCCAGTTAAACATAACTAACAAGTTAGTTCGAAATGCTTCAGTGATACGCCACAATTAAAATTCAGATGCCCGAGAGTGAACAGGCCAGTTGCTAAATTGAAACTCAATATGCATAGATGTCTGATCATTAATGGACTTTGCAGTGTCATCAGCTCTCTAGCTGTACCAAAAAGGAAGAGAGAAAAATTCCGCAGCAGATATCTCGATGGGATGCCACACTCCGCAGGCTCGGTAAAAACATTCATGAATTACGTTAAACAGAATGTTCGCACGCAGAGTGAGTTATTTTCCTGTAGACAACCTTGGAAAGGAGAAGGAAACGCTGACATTCTGTGAACTCGGGCGCGGAAGAAAAAAATATGTCCCCACCTGTATGTATGTATGCACGTGTGGCGCTACCTGAAACCACAACACAAGGTATCACAGCGCGAAAACTCTTTCAAGTCGCGAGGGCCGCACGCTTTCGGAATGAAACCTATCCCGGCGCGACATCGCAAAAGAAACAGATAGGCGCGAAGCGCCGCCGACGTTTCGGACTCACCGTAGGCATGGTGGCTTCGCCGGCGAGCTGCCTGTATTCCTCGGCGGCTGTCGACGAACAAAGCGAAAAACTCCTTTCAATTTTCGTCCCCATTCGCCGGGGAAGGGTTGAGAGAGGTAAAGTGGAGAGGAGGTGTCATTACCTCCTCCTCCTTCTTCTGTAACGTGAATTCCCTCTCTCTTCGTTTCTGATGCGTGGCGCATAGCCCTGGCACCTTGATCTCGCTTCCCGTGTATGCATCCTTTGTTTCTTTTTCTTTTCCCCTTCCCGATGTCTTTTTGCACGCTCTCTTCTTCGTCGTCTTACCTGTCCTCCATACCTGCGCGAGCACGCGCGCGTGTCGTGTCGTTGCTTCTTTCGCTCCGCGCTTCTGGTGTTGTCGCTTTTGTTTCGTGAGGTCGTCTGCACTCCTTGTTTTGACGCCGACTGCTTTTTCACATTCGCCGCCTGTTTCTTTCCGCTGTGCAGGTCTCCGAGGTAGAAACAAAAGCCCAGAATGCGAGTTACGTGATCGCGTTATTTGGTTTTGTTTTGTTCCTTTCCGTTTCGTGTTTTGTCACTCTTTACTTGTCCATAACGCTGCGGTGTTTGCACCGACCTCGCGGCCATTACTTATACTCCCGAGAATGCCCGCTTGGGCTTTGACAGGTGAGAAATAGCGGGGGAGAAACAATACAGCCTGCTTTGCTTCTTCGCTCGCAATGCCAACTGTCGCTCGAGGTGTGTTGCAAAGGGAAGGTGTAATGGCCCATTGATATGACACTTGCCAGCATGGGTGTTCGAGCTCCTTTAGGCAAACATATCGCACTCCGAATACAGCGCGTTAAGATGGCAGTGACAACTTTAAGCACGGCTGCTCGACATAATACCCAAGGGTAGCATGCGGCCCGTGATCATGTCTTTTGAGGGATGTTGCGTTGTTGGGGGCTTTTATAGCCGTGGTGGTACTTACATTTGAGCCAAGGTGCGCGCTCGCGGTCGTTTCGTTCGCTTCATATATGCCAAATTTGGTATTACGAGACGTGAACGGACGAAGAAGGTAATATGTGCGATTTAACGTCTCTAAACCACCATATGATTATTAGAGACGCCGTTATGGAGGGCTCCGGAAATTTTGACCACCTGGGGTTTTTTAACGGGCGCCCAACTCTGAACACACGAGCATACACCATTTCCGCCTCCATCGGAAACGCAGCCGCTGCCGCCGGGATTTGATCCCGTGACCTGCGGATCAGCAGCCGAGTTCCTTAGCCACTAGACCACCGAAGTGAGGCCGACAAAGAAGGCAAATCACACGTCCAATCATGATAATCATGACATGTGTGTCATGTAAGAACATTACTTCATGCCACGTTCATGATGCACTCATGGCCGTTTCGTCAGCTTTACATATTCCAAATTTAACATTACTTGATGTGATTGGATGACGAAAGTGTATTACTCGTGGAAACATTGTAACCATGACATGCATGTCATGCGGAAACGTGATACATGCCATGCTCATGATACGTTCGCGGTGGTTTCGCTAGCTTCACATATACCAAATTTGGTATTACGAGGCGTGGACGACAAAGGTAAATGACACATCCAAACGTAATTATTATAACACGTGTGTCATGTAAAAGATGACTACATGCTACGCTCATAGTGCGCTCACGGCTATTTCACTTGCTTCCCATATTCCGAATTTGACGTTAGGTGACGTGTGTGGAGGACAAAGGAATGTGACTGGTGCAAACATGATAATCATGATATGTATGTCATTAGCGGGAACATGACTACATGCTACGCTCATAATGCGTTCACGGTGGTTTCGCTAGCTTCACATATGCCAAATTTGGTATTACGAGACGCGAACGGACGACGAAGGTGAATGACACGTCCAAACATGATAATCATTATGCGTGTCGTATAAGAATATGACTACATTCCATGCTCATTATGCACTCGCTGCTGTTTCTCCAGATTTATATACACCAAATTTGGTGTTATGAGACGCGAACGAACGACGAAGGTAAATTACACGTCCAAACATTACGTCCAAACGTCATGCGTGTCATGCAAAAGATGACTACATGCTACGCACATAGTGCGCTCATGGCCATTTCGCTAGTTCGACATATTCCAAATTTGGCTTTTCGTGACGTGAGTGGATGGCGAAGATATACTACAAGTGCAAACATGATATTCATGATATGCGTGTAATTTAAAAACATTACCACATACCACGGTAATGATGCGCTGGCAGCCATTTCGTTAGCTTCACATATACTAAAATTGGTATTACGTGAATAGACGACGAGCACAGATGTTAGGTGCCAACATGATAATGTGTATATGGAAATCATGTACGGCGCAATTAACGTCCAACTCGTAGCATTGAGCTGATTTTAGTGCAACAAATATACCTTCATCGTTTGTGCTTTGCATATCGTACCATTTTTTTTTGTTCAGTTGCGTACAGGTTTGTGGGGTGGCGCCTTGCATCTATCTATGCGTTCACAACGTGGGCTGTCACGCTTGCTCTATAAAATATACGGTGTTTTGAGATAGCATGTCGCCGTTCATTGGCGCTACGCAGGCAATCAATCGGGATGCGTCATTGCAACACTATTGCGTGCGCTGCACTGTGATGCTATGGTGGTGTTGTTTCGAGCCATGAAGAAACGGCACGAATAAACGAATGTGAGAGACGCATTTTAATGAGTGGAAAACACGTGTATCGTATCTCCGGGGCAAAACGCCCAGAACCACATGTGACGATAGCAGCGCTACCCATATTGTAGCGTATAGCATCCCGACCACTCTCTGAACTAAAGAAAACTGACGGCTCCCGTTGAGAGGCACGCGTTTGCACTGACTTTGAAAGAAATAAAGGAGGCGTTGGCGGAACGATACGGTGGGCAGAGCCCAATGCCATAGGCTAGACAGATAGACAGATAGATAGATAGATAGATAGATAGATAGATAGATAGATAGATAGATAGATAGACAGACAGACAGACAGACAGACAGACAGACAGACAGACAGACAGATGGATAGATAGATTGATAGATTGATAGATAGATAGATATACAGATAGATAGATAGATAGATAGATAGATAAATAGATGCGCTCAATGTCACAGAAATTCGCTAATTGTTTAGAAACTAAAAACAAGAGGAGAAACGCAATATAGTAACTCTTCCGGGAGGATGAACACTAGTTAGACGAATCGACCATACACATGAAGCTGTTGCGTGGACAAAGAAGGGAACTGGACTCGTATTCTTTCCCCCTCGTCGAAACGTTGTTTCGTGCTCACAACCCCTGTTTACGGATTTTATCAATACAAGCCTTTATCTTCCACTTGTTGCCCTTTTTGAACGCACTGATAACACCAGCCCTAGTTACTGAACCTAAAGTGGGATTTCCTGAACATGCTCCCTACATGACACTGATAATGTCAACTATAATGAGAAATAAACCGAAACAGAAGGGATTGCCACGAAATCGTCCCCAGAGAAACGAAGGATGCGGGATCGAATCGCGGCTGTGGCGGCTGCATTTTACATTGAGGAGAAAATGCTGTAAGCCCGTAAGCTCAGATATGGGTGCACTTTGAAGAACCCCTGGTGGTCGAAAATTCCGTAGTCCTCGACTGAGGTGTATCTTGGTGGTTTTGGGACGTTAAACCCCACATATCTATCTATCTATCTATCTATCTATCTATCTATCTATCTATCTATCTATCTATCTATCTATCTATCTATCTATCTATCTATCTATCTATCTATCTATCTATCTATCTATCTATCTATCTATCTATCTATCTATCTATCTATCTATCTATCTATCTATCTATCTATCTATCTATCTATCTATCTATCTATCTATCTATCTATCTATCTATCTATCTATCTATCTATCTATCTATCTTATGAAACGAAGGAAATCTTTCTTTTTTTAACAAAGCGTGGGCTCTGAAAACTGCACTGCAAAAATCTTTGCAACGCGGACAGCTAAACATTAGACGTCATCATTCATGACAGAAAGGTGAGGTTTTTTTTTCAGAAGTAAGCGTGTCCCTAAGGCAGGTGTCTCAAACTCACATGAGCTATCGGCCTTGAGGTCAAGCGGAGTTGCCGCCTGGCGGCAACGGGCTCAAGCGCGCAATTGTGGATTGCTCCATGTGTCATCTGCTATAGCCACGTCATGTTTATATGTGCGGGTGCGTCGTATACGTTCTCAAAAGGTGGTTCTCTGGTTATGTCATGGCGAGTGTAAGTGCTTGTACGTATGCCTGAAACAACGTACGAAAGCGTGTGGTCTTGCTCAGCTGCTAACGCATTTTAGGATGGGCGAGTGCAACTTTCCAGAGTGTTGTTTATTGTCATCGTGCCCTCCATTCACCAAAATATTACTAGGGTGGGTGCCGCTTGCTCCTTCAAGCCTATCGTGAAATGCTCTAAGCATCTTCCCAAACATCAAAACAATTAAATGGCGCGTGAATGCAATGTTTTAGAGACTCGGTTGTAAACAAATAAGAGGCTTCAGGCCACGCCCTTGAATGATGTTGGGAAGTGTACAACTACGGCATTGTATTTGCCGAATTGCCGAGCCTAGGTTGTGTTTATCCGGCCGTCGTACCACTACATAGACATAACTATGAGATAAACTCTGGCACTTAGGTAATTTAACTGTACTTAAAACGCAGTTGCCATGCGAAAACGCACGTGCGCATGTAGGAACGCGTCAAAGAGCCCATAAGTTTAAAATATTTCAGACAGCATGCGTCAGAGTTGATGTTGTATAATTTCACTGAAAATCTCATCTTTTAGGGGCGAAGCTTCTTAAGCCGTGGGTCGTGCTTCCACAATGTAGTAACAGTAGCAGCTAGCCACCTCTTGTTTAGTCTTTGGAGTGTCCGCTGGATGGCGGAACTTGTACATGATGAATATATGATGAAAAGGTGCGATATGGCGGTACTCCGACTGTTCACTAGATGGACGGATGTATGGACGGACGGACGAACTGACAGATGAATGGACGCATGAACGAAAGCACGGATAGATGGATGCATGGACGCACTGACGTCTGCAAGCTAAACATTGTTCAGAAGTACGAGGCCAGACCACCCGAAATGGACGCACGTACGGATGAACGGACGGCCGGATGGACGCATAGAAGCACGGGCGGACTGACGGACGCTTTGCCTCAGTCATTATAGTTCCCTTCGTGGACACGCTGTGACACCGTTTTAATGGCATACAAAGCAATGGAACTGGTTACTACTACGACTAAGACGGCGTGGGACGTACGAGTCACGGTGTAAGGAGCTTCGCCTCCCCCCCCCAAAAAAAAAGACATGATTGTCTCACAAGATAACCAAACCTCTATTGCAGCACTGTCATGCCTGGAATTCAACGTTGAAAGCTTTCTGCTGATTGCTTACAAGGTTTTATACTTCTACTAGTGCAAAAACATGCGCGTATACGTGGTAAGCGCAATGTATAGCGCGAAGCCCGTCATCCACTAAGCTTCCCTGGTTATACTGTTTCACCACTTTGGTTCAGCACTACGAAAGCTACGGGTGTAAAAAGCCGCACGCTTGTGCAGCGGAACTTAGTCCCATCATGGTCCCTCAATAAAAGTATTGAGGGACCATGGCCCCATTTACAAGTGCCTTAAAATTGACAGAGTTGATTAGAGTGGCCTTTCTTTGGTGTTTTACGTTGCATCAATACATGATGTGTTTTTTGTATTTGTTTCCTACAATTTAAAAACTTCGAAGGGTATCGCTGGAGTAAAAGGTTGATTGATTGAATGATATGTGGGGTTTAACGTCCCAAAACCAGCATTATGAGAGACGCCGTAGTGGAGGGCTCCGGGAATTTCGACCACCTGGTGTTCTTTAACGTGCAGCAAAATCCGAGCACACGGACCTACAACATTTCCGCCTCCATCGGAAATGCAGCCGCCGCAGCCGGGATTCGATCCCGCGACCTGCGGGTCAGCAGCCCAGTACCGTAGCTAGACCACCGTGGCGGGGCGCAGGAGTAAAAGGCCAAGTTACTCGTCAAAAAGTTTTTCTACTCTCGCAAAAGTTCAAATAGAGTGAAATTCATTTTCGATCTTTATGGAACGAGACAGTAAAACACTTTTAGATGCGGAAGCATCTTGTACTCGCGCCTTGTAGTGCGCCGTCCGCGCCGGCCACGCCGTCCGCACCGCTTCTCGAACATTCGACAGCTGACGCGCGCGCATGCGCCGTCGCGCCGTCGCCCACCATCTGTGCCGCGCGCGCTTCTCCTTCGAGAAAATTCGACAGCTGACAGCGCATGCGCCGTTGCGCCGTCGCCATCTGTGCCGCGCGCGCGCTTCTCCATCGAGAACATTCAACAGCTGACAGTGCATGCGCCGTCGCGCTGTATATATACTCAAGGTCGGCGCTCGCTCGCTCAGTTGCCGCTCGTCGGTTGGTTTGTACGGCGCGTCGACGTCCAAGGTCGCGGTGAAATGAATTCCAACGAATCCACAAACACAATGATCGACGTCCCTTCGACCAGCGCCGTCCTTTCGCATACGTGTGTACGTGTTCACTCATTTAACACCCCCTCCTGCAACCACGTTAACCAATTTAGCCATCGACCCAAGTAAGTCGCAATCTAACACCCCATTTCACAACCACGTTAACCAATTTAGCCATCGACCCAAGTAAGTCGCACTTTAACACCCCGTTAACCAATTATATGCTCCGCATCCTCCTCAGTGTTCCCCCGAGGGAAGCTGCGGGCAATTTTTTCTACTCCTCCGCTCTTTGAGGGAGTGAAATGCCCATATAGTCTTCAGGCATGAGAGAGTTAGACGCGATTATACTACTGCCCTTCAATACATTTAGATGCGTCGGTGCACCGCGAGTGATTAGCACTACATAATAACCACACACATATGCAGTAGAAACTATTGAATTTCTTTTTTTTTGTGGCGTTAGAGATGATTGACAAAAGAACAGCGCTTCCAGTGTGCGCCAGTGAATTTCAGTGAACTGGACGGCACTTAGAACTCTTAATATTCATGTTTTTAGCTTTGGATATACGTAGGGAAATAAGCGAAGATTATCTCATTCAACAGGTCACGATCGAAAGTCAACGCAGATGGCTGTGACATTCTACTTATATTAATGTTGATGTTTTTTTGCTACGGCAATCACACACGGGCGATGGTACCGTAAGTCTAACGCACGGTACGGCTTGAGTGAAGTATCCTGGCTTTAGTTGTAGAAGGTGAACAAGACTGACCGAAAATATTTTCAAAGGGGTGAAAGAAAAACTACATTTTTTAGTGTAAACATAAGAAGTGCAAATTTTCATACGCAGAAATGACAAACATTTTGCGAGTCAGTGCAAAAGACGTTCATACGATTGGTTGCGCTAAATTTCCAGTTTCTACTGGGAAAAATGTGTAGAATATGCGGTATAATCTCATCAAGCACACAACAAACGCAGTAAACACGTTAACTGCAGTCCAGCTGGCTTTAAGAAGAGCAGAGACACTCAAATCTATGCGTCTAAACAAGAGATTGCAGCCAAGTCGCCGAAATTACGTACCACATAAAACAATATACACACCGTAGACGTCTGTTGAAGTGGTGTAGAAGTTAGCATTCTGCTTCTGGTCACTGACGCGTGCGGACGCACGATGGCAGGCTCGTCAAGTGCTGTGAAAGCAGCCGACTCTGGCCGTGCTTTCTCGTGCACATCACTTCCCAAAGACTACCATACAATTCTGCCACCACTGCCCTCAGGAGAAGGACTCAGACGCACGTTGGCTCTGCACTGCGACATGGCCGTGCGCCCGTACGGAATTAATGACTTCCGAAAGCCGCTCAAGGAACTAGGCATCATTCAAGTGGTTAGCGGCATGGCAGCGTAATAGATGTCGCACGCATGGCTCTTAACATGAAGAGAGATGAGGCCAAGAAGACACTTCTGGATGCTGGCTTACTCTCCGTGAAAGACCGGCCCTGCGTCATCGCAGACCCAGAGAGGCAAGAGATTCGTCTCAAGTTGCATTGGGTAGCCATTGATGTCAACGCAGAGACTGTACAGCGTGCGTTCCAGGAGTACGGTGAAATGAAAGAAGTCATCAGCGACAAGTGGAGAGACGAAGACTTCGAAGAAGTTGAGTCAACCGCAAGATTCGTTCGGCTATTACTTAAGTAAGTCGTTACTACGGATCGCATACTCCACCAGATGCGTCTCGGGAGCGGTACGGCACTGGTGGTCGTGACAAAAATAGCGCCGCTGTGCCAGCGTTGCCGGAACACTGGACACATACGTCGCGACTGCAGGGTGCCCAGGTGCGTTGGTTGTCGTGCTTTTGGGCATGAGAAGGTGGACTGTACTCGTTCCTATGCAAGTGCAGCAATTCGAGCAACAAATGCCGACTATAATGAATTGCTGATGGATAAAAAGGAAGCAGAGAGGAGGCACAAGGAGACTGGTAACAAATAAAACTGCGGGTGAGCGTATACCTGCGTTGCGGTCAGTGAGACAGGGGTGCCCACATCGGTTCTGCTTTTTGCTATTTTTATTGAACCTTTCTGTTTATGAGCAATTAATAACAGTGCATGCAGTATAAGCAGCTTTAAATCACATGAAGCTGAGGTTCACCTCCTTGCATACGCAGATGACATTGCAGTTTTCTGTACAAATTATGAGAGTATAATGCATGCTGTAAGTGTCATGAAAACTTTTGCCAGGCGAGCGGTAGTGTCGTGAACTGGGATAAGTGCCTTGGCTTTGGAACGCCAAGAATAATTCTAAACAATAAATGGCAAGAAACACCAGTGAAGTATTTAGGAGTGCCGCTGCAGTTCTATCGCGAGAGCGAACCGAATTGGAAAAAACAAACACAGGCATTGCGCAATGATGCAGAAAAATGGAAAGGTTGGGGTATTTCCATATTCGCACGGGCCACAACGTGCAACTTGTTTCTGGTGAGCAAGCTGTGGTACGTAACGCAGGTTTTGCACTGCAGTAGAATAAGTGTACAGAAAATACACAGACTATTTGCAATTTTTATCCTGAGTTCTGTCTGCGAAAGATGCAGCCGCACAAACCTCTTTAGAAAAGTCAGAGATGGCGGGCTCGGATTAGTTCATTTGTACATAAGACAACTTGTCAATCGTTTCATTTTTATGCGTGATGTAGATGACCCTTTTTTGAGACCTGTTATACAACTAAGCTTATATAGAGTGCTGCTGGGATTTCTCGTATCGTCATCAAATATACAAGAACCAATACAAGGGTATTTAAAGGAAGTTGTTTCGTCTTTTGACTTTTTGTCAGTGAGATTTTCGCTAGAGTATCTGGCTGAAGTAGCACGTCAAAAATTGTATAAAGACCTTGTCGATGTTTTACTGCCTATGTACCATTGTACCATCAGCTATATTGTGCAGGCCCCGGACAGAAATTTTTGAAACGTGGTAAAAGAACGCTTGTAGCGCCAGGGGTCGAACCTTTTTTCTTTAAATTACATACTGGTACCTTACCAGTTAAAACTTTGTTGCAGAATAGGGGAATATTCGTGCTATGGAGCACACACTGCCACTTGTGCAGTAAACCGCAAACAATTGAACACATGCTTATTGTTTACTGGAGCGGGGTCTTTTTCTGGGACATATTGCAAAGAATATTGAAAAGAGAATTAACGTTAAGTCCGCACCGCATTCGTTCTCTTTCGGGTAAAAACGAGGCAGGCGTACCTGATGATCTAATCATACTTCTGGGCCTGCACAGTAAATGGAAAACCCGATGTGTCTTTTGAAATGCGGATGTAGAAGTGCTATCTGTCCGCCAATATTTTTGCAAATCTTTGTGCCATTTTTTTGAACTGCTGAAAAGCCAAGAGAATGTACCAGACTGGACAGGGCGCATTGAGCAATTCTTACGAATGCCTAAGTATTAATTAATAATCAGCTAAGAGCGGACGGTACCTAAATGAATTCTGTGAGTGTGTTTTGTGATGCACTTGTATTTCGACAAATATGTAAATAAGTTTAGTATGAACAGTCTTGATATGCAAGGCAATAAAAAAAGTGAAGTATTCATTGTCGTGACGCTTTTTATTTTTGGGACATTCTAAAAAGAACGTTAAGAAAAGAACTTCCAATCACAGCCCATGGTATTAGGTTCCTTCCGTTCAAAAAGAGTCTGACAGATAATACTCCTTACGACCTGTTTATGTTGTTGCGACTTTATTCATTGTGGAAAAGTTACATGTTCGATAGACACGCCGAGCCACCACGGTCGACGAGATCTGTCTTCCGAGAAGCAGCTGCTCAAGTGCGCAGTGTTATCGAGACTTTTGACCCCGTTCCGCAGTGGCTTCCCGTTCTTGACGCTTGTGTGTGTTTGCCCGACTTCTGATGAAGTATGTTCTGTGTAATTTACTGGTGATAACTTCACTCTATAAAGAAAAAAAAGTGTTGTGCAGTGGTTAGCGTGGTGGGCAAGCAATCCATTGTACGTCAGGGGGTTGAAGGTTCGAATCCCACTCGGTTGTGTTTTTCACAATCTTTTTTTGTCGTAGTGTTCGTATTTAGCTACCCTTACAATTCGGGCGCGCGGGGATCCGTCAAAAACAATTAAAAAGCCCAGTTACGGCTCAATTTCTTCTATTTTTTTTGTGAGGTGTACTGTTACTCTCTTTGGTGGGGTCATGCTACTCTGCTCCGGGCAGCATTATGCTACTTTCCTGAGGTGGAGTGATTTCACTCGTTCGGGGCAATCACTGTACTCTGCCTCAAAAACAGGTGATTTACTCGAAAAAAGAGAGTGAAAGATTAGACAAAAAATTACCCTCCCAAAAAGAGTGCCCAGCACTTTCTCAGTTTTTAGAATGTACGCATTTAGTTATTTGTGTCGGTTGCCGCTGATAAATGTGTTTTTACATCAACATGGCAGCACTCATGCAGAAATGACTGCCCACTTCGATCCGGACGTGATCTTGCTACATGTCCCCTGCGGTGACAACAGTAAGCAAATGATAAAATCAGCCGTTTATTTGTTTATTCTCACTGTGCGGCTAAATCATCAGGTAAGTTTCGTCGATATTTGCGAGATATGCTGCTTGCTTAGCCACACCTGCTTAGCCTAACGTGCCGAGGCAGTGTTTGGACGTCATCGTCATACCGAGAACCCTTCATCTCCGAATATCCAACGTGGCACAGCATTCCGTGCGCGTCAGATTCTCGTTCGGCGGAAACAAAAATAGAGAAAAGGATCGTCGCAACAAGAGACACGAAAGGGCGCGTCGACGGAGAATAAGACATACGAGAGCCACGAACGGCGTCGGAGAGAAACAGCCACAAAGTGAAGTTATCAGCGGGCATGAAATTCTGCTGGTCTGCAGGAGAGCAACAATTCGCTCACGGCGTAGTTGCTTGTTTATTAGATTTACTGCATTTTAAGGTAATAAAGTACACACAATATCTACAATTCGTAGCACAAATGCCTTGAGCTGACGACACGGCACGAATGAATACATGTGGAGGGATTAAGCGTTCTTGTATTGACAGAGGGGCCCGCATCCTTTCCAGTGGCGAAGGGAACTTTTGAAACAGATTATAGACTTATCGACTGTTGCACATCTCATAGTGAAAGGAATGAAAAAAAATGCTTATGTGTATAGGTGAGAATCATGGTACTCAACCAATCGCGCTGATATGTGGGTTTTCTACCATCTTTCTTTCTATAGTTTTTTTGTTATGTAGATGAGAAGTAAATAAGTAAGTAGTTCAGTCACGCTACGGCAGTACGTAGCAGGCGAAACACAAGCCTAAGTCGCACAAAAGTCACAGCAAAACCACGATTTTGTGTGAAAGCGCGCAGACAGTCGGTGAGAGTGAATCCTTTTGAAAGGCACAATGCGCTTTACTCGCCCGTAATGATTTTGTTGCATATGCTTCGTGCACCGATCCAGTAGAGAGGAGCGTAGATGTTAACAGTACACTGCAGTCAAGGCATTTTATTGTTAAGCATTCGGGTCACAGCGCACGCAACGAAGGGATGCTGTCTGTATTTGTATATACGCGCGGCAAACGCCGCTAGACACTTGCGCGGAGATGGTGCTGCCACCTATTGGCTGATCTGGCCGCAAATAGTGGGCTGCAGTTATGAATATTTACGCCAGCAAGAGCTAGAACAGCTGAAGAGAAGATTGTGGCGTAAAAAGGGAGGGGGAGGGTGTAGCTAGAGCAGCATTTCAGTTAACGTTGCAACTAGAAAGAAATCTTTCTGCATATCTGAAATATCAAAAGTGGTCCCTCATGAAGGACATTTGATGCCGGGATTCCAACAACATACTGATGCCGATCCCCAAAAAGACTGAGATCTAGACGCCGGTGCTAAGTGTGGTTTCATGGTTGTGTACTAAGACATGCTGACAGTGGAGAGTGTGTCGGAGAAAAATGCTCAATACTAGCCACGCCTGTGAAGTTCGTATGAACATAGGTAATATATAATTGAAAATCCGCACCCAAGCACTCCGTACTTGTGGTTAAACAGCGAAGGCTGAAACGTGGGGCCCCGGTGTTTAGGAGTGGGTTCAACCCGACGTGGCACTGAAGACTTTCACAACTACTGATCACATCTTCGCGCTCCTTACGCAAGCTAGACACATGCTTGGCTTGGTTTTGCAGTGTTAATTTCAGTGTTTATTTCACACGTCACACATTGTGTCTCGCATGATCATGGTCATGCAGGAGTGTAATGTGTGGTGAAATGCGTTTCGCAATGCGTTCATCACAGTGGTTGTTTTCGAACCACCGGCACTCAATGATAGGGCAACCGAAGCCAATTCGCCACTGGAGAACTGCTCGCCGAAGTCGCGCGTTCGCCCCGCGGAAAGCGCTCCCGCAATCATCAAATTTACACCACAACGCCGCGTTTTCGCAAGCGATTGGCATTGCGATCTAAATTGGCGGTGTAGTTTCCAGGCTCTGCCCTTCGCTGTGCGCTTGCATTGCCGTTAACGATTTAGCGCGGCTTGGAAGGCTGCCGTATCATCGGTAAGCAGTGACGGCCGACACTCGGCCTCCCAGGCCTGTTTTGTGCCAAAAATGCACCATCGGGACAGCCATTTTGAGATCTCTCGCGTTTCCGCGGTCAGTGCTCCTCTAGAGTTGTCGGTGTCAAACCCATGTGGAGGTTTCAGGAGAAACGCATGCGCTCGCGCTCAGCGCCACACGTGGCGGGATAGACGACGTCAATCAAGGCAGCCAATGTCGTGGGTGCTAGGGTACGACGCTGCGAATGACGTAACTAATAGCACAGTCAATGAATAGCGCTCATCACATCGATTCCGAGCGATTTTCCATTTCTTCTAGCCATTTTTTCTAGCCACACCATTTGTATTCGACTCATAGTTCTTCTTTTTAGAGCTTTTGCTTTAAAAAACAGCTACGGGTCGAAGACAAATGACCTTTGGCCAGCGAATCATTATATGACAGCTCGGTGGGCCGCGTGTTTCCGACCCTCTTCAGGAATGAAGCAAGGCCCCCACTCTTATTATTGTTGTCCCACTCTCAATATTGTGGCCCCCCAAATGCACCATTAACAGGAATAGAGGCCTTGCTTAAAATGGCAATCAGACCAACGAGACACTTTTCCATGGATGCTGACGTCTCATAACGTTGTCACGTCAACTGACGTGATACAAGAACCAAAACAGAGAAGAATCTCACCAACAATATATAACATTGGAGCCAACAGTAGTGTTCCAGGCTCTATACAGTACATCGTAAAAACGATGTAGGCACGCACACACGGATACTGGAAAATACGTCGCGTGGTGACTTCTTCACCTGTTCTTTTTTGTCAGTGTGAGTACGCCAGTGTTCTTTTATGATGAATCTGAACAAACTAGCCCAAGTTTCTGTCGTTATAAGCTTCATTTATGCCGTACGTTGAGACAACTCACAGGTTGTGCTCCAATAGTACAATACCACAGCTATGATTGAGCTATCATCATTACAAACAGTGAAACCGAAGCATCTTTTATTTTATTTTTTGGGCTGCATAGTCCAAAGTAAACAACGGCTATTTTGGTTAGTTGGTTAAAGCGAGAATTTGTGGTTTTTGTGGTTCAAATATGGAAGTGCCGAAGGAAAAAAAATGAAAGGGAAGCGGATGGCACGCTCTCGCTATTCGTTTCTTCTCATTGCTATTGTGTCAAAGAACGCAAACTCTTTCATCTACATTTATTTCATTCATTGATAGCAGGGGTCTCGTTCTGGCCTTCATCTATTATGGGAGGGATTGTTGTTCAGCTGCCAGCTTGTCATAAGGTCGCGTGGTGTGTGTGACGCCAACAGGCAAAGAAAAATAATTTTAAACCCACGTTGTACAATGGCGGCTAGTGGCACTGACTGACACGGTCATGTTTATACGCATATATAAGCCCAATAAAGTGGACGGGGAAACGACCAACACCACTTCTCAGTTGGTAGAGCATCGCACCCGTTATTCGATGGTCGGAGAATCACTCACTGCCGACGGCAAGTTATAAGTTATGTTGTGGTCAAGTTTTTTTAGGGGCGAAGCTCCTTAGGGCGTGGGCTGTGCGTCCCCTGTAGCCTGTATGTAGCCACCTCTAGTTTAGTTCTTGCAGTGTTCAATAGATGGCGGTTCCGTCCCCTGTATCTAGACACCTCTAGTTCTTGCAGTGTTCACTAGATGGCGGTACCGTCTCCTGTATGTAGCCACCTCTCGTTTAGTTCTTGTATTGTTTACTAGATGGTGGTACTTGTAGCTGATGATGAAAAGATGCAAGATGTTATAAACTAGAAAGCGGTACTTGTAGTTGATGAAAGACGCGAGATCTTATAAAATAGGAATGATGTCACATATGGCGCGTGTCATTGGTTGAAGGCAATCGTTCGATTTAGTGCGGCGACGTACGCTAGGGGGAGCGATGTAATAAAATCGAGTGGGCAAAATGTACAGAGGATTCATGGTTTACCAGGTTTACCTCCGGAGCTTCGCCCACTCATCGTCATTCACTTCGTGGATATGGCGGATTTTTTTTCTTCACGGTTACACTACAATTGCTTCTTATACAGTACCCCTATGCTTTGATTTCGATCATTGTCTGTTACTTCTCATTAACACTCTGTAGAATATGGAATGAGACATGTGCTAATAACAGTGCATATTCAGGAGGTTGATTACAAAGATAAATTCGTTTACTTGCAGGATGACAGTCTCTAGCAACACTTACTTCAATGAGCTCACCATTACACGCTAGAACACCGAACAACTCCATCAATCAAATGACCTACGCATTGTTGCAATTAGGTAGATGTAGATTATCTATAATTGCTTGCCTAGTGCAAAGACGTGACAATGGAATTGATGTAATATAAAAGAAGGTATTCGTGTTCATTTTGTAAAGGTTGCGTAGGGAAAACTAGACAAGATTCGAAAAATAGTGGGTATATATTTTGATACCACTCGTTACCATTAAACGTCACTGCAGACACTTTCCCTCAGGTATATGATATGTGCTACATAAATATGACCATATTGCCATAATTGAAAATTTTATTGTAAAAATAAGTAAACAGACACCAGGCTTCTCGTTTTGGCCTAGCCTGTGGAGCAAAAAGATATAGCGTGAAAAAAATTAATATCTTCAGTCGTCACAGTACTTCACTCCGTCGGCCCTCTTGCAGTCCTCATAAGCCCAGTTTTCGCACTCCACGCAGTGAATCCAGACAGAATCAGGCGCTCTGCTGCTCCGAAACTCCTTTCACAACAAACTCCATCAGTGACTTTTTTTAAATGGTTGTTTTTGAACGCTTGTATTTCATCGGATTATTTATTGAAGAAAATGAGGAGGCGCTGTGATCGCCAGAGCTCACGAATGCGTTTCGCATGGACTCTGCATTTTCACGTTGCTGCATCGCCACAAGTTCCCTTTTCTACGTCTGAGAAGTGACCCAACGATACAAGACGACACCAGGCCCCATTGGTAATGACGACTTCACACCAGCAAGTTGTTGTTTTGCTGCTGTGAACGCAACGCACCATGCCCGACAACGTCAGGCCGCCGTGCTTACCTCAACTCCGGCGTCGTTGCGACAAGACACCACTTTTCTCTGTCAGCGTTCGCTTCCAGAGCGCGTCCCAGACAGGAAAATGGAAGTTGTCGTAACAGGAAGGCAATAACTGATGAAGAACTTAATGACGGATCGTGGTCACATACTGCGTTGACCATGCAACGCCGATATCGCCATCCTGATCCCGAGCTCAGCTCAGACGTGGCCGACAACGTGACCACCGACACCCAATGCGGCAAGTCGGCTCCTTGCCGTGCACGACCACCGCCCGCTCCAAAGCGACGCCCACTGCCACGGTTACCACCGAAAGACTACAAAATAGTCCTGCGACCGCAGGGTTCATTACGCCTAGCCGACCTGGGACCAGCCCGCCTCTCTGAAACCTTATGCGCCGCTGCTGGATTAGACTCACCCGCACTCTGTCACACCGACCAGATGCGCATTCACCTGACCAACAACACTATCACTGTCAGCACGCCTGATGTGAACCATGCAATGACTTACCTGAAGATTACCCAAGTGAAAATTGCCGACCAATCCTGTGCCCTAGCTGTGTACGCCCCTGCACCCAACAAGTCGGTTAGAGGCATAATATTCAATGCGCACAGCTTCGTAAAATGATGACCAGATTTTCAACGAGCTTCGCGTCCGCAATCCAACTATCGACATCGTAAGCGCCTGGCGATTGGCAAAGACCGGACATTTCGTCTTAACGATCGCTGGTCATACCTTACCCGAGCATGTCCGCTACCTTGCTTTCACGCTCTTGATATTTCCTTTCAGAGAACGGGTAGAGGTGCGCTTCAATCGCAGACAAACTGGTCATAGGGCCGACGTGTGTACGAAGCCGAAACAAGATAACTGTCATCGTTGTGGCGAAAGCCACTCGCAACCTACCGACATCAAAGAACTCACTTTCCCGGTGCAATGAGTTGTTTGTAAAGCCGGCTACCTAACTGGCAGTCGCAACTGTAAATACCGGTTTCCCAAAAAGAAGCTTCCAGGAAACGACAACGGCACCAACAAAGCAAGTCAGCACCTTTCCGACTCCCAGACCGAGGGTACTACTACCGACAATAAGAACTGTCAAGAATCTTTCCCGCCGCTTGGGGGAAGGAGCGCCATTGCTACCGGACCTGAAAACGGCGCCCACTCCCGATCCCCGTCAAAGACTTGGGATCACCACAACATACTTCCGGCCGTCCCACATGCAAAGAGTGTTGCTTGGCAGACAGACAAGAAGTGACAGCAGGAGACACAACCCTTTGAAAACCAACAGGTGAGGAAGTTGGCAGAACAGGTCAAACTATAGCAACAACAATTGGCTGCCGCTAATGATAAATTAAACAATTGCAACGCAAACAAGCGCCCGCTAGCGCCACTATTACGAACAGTACCGAACAGATCGTGGCCTGTGCCGCGCAAAATGAAAACACTGCCACGATGGACGTAGACGCGGTAAGGGGCACGAAACGTAAGGCTGCCGAACCAACAGCCGTTATTACCACCGCAGACCCTAACGTCTCAAAAATCAATGATCGGATTGAAAGGCTAGAAGTTTTATTCGACAAAAAGTCTAGAGAGCAAACAACTCAAAACAGCTCACTGAGAGTATCTGTGCCCTTGGTATGGCTCTCACTAACCTTACAGCTCGCTTAGATTCGCTCCCCGCTCTGACCGAGAGTGCAGCTGCGGCCGGCGTAATCACATCACAGACACCGTCCTCAACTCCCACGCAGCCCATTGCTCACAAAAGTCCCAAAACGTCCTCGACCCAATCTGTCAGGACAACGCCATATTCACGAAAAGATGGCCAACGCGACTAGCACGCTCTTCTGGCAGTGGAATTGCAGAAGCTACCGCAACAAACGGACAGTTTTGCAATTTCACCTCCAATAGACCTACCAGTCCCCTGATATAATTGCGTTACAGGAGACAGCCTATCCTGCGAAACGGTCTGGATATGGCGCATTAAATGAATTTACCACTGCCGGTAAGCAGCCGGCTAATGCCATACAGGTGCAACGCAATCTCACGGCAATCCAACGTGACTTGCAATATCCAGAGATAGCTCACACTCTCGTAGAACTTCTCCCCCACAAACGCTCAGATAGCAGTGTATACGTTTTAAATTTGTATAGTCCACCCAGAGATACTAGTACCCACGTTGATTCAGTTCTAAGAAAAGTTAGCAGAATAGCGGGTCACTCACAGCTCATAATAATACATGACTTTAATGCCAAACATACTGAATGCGGCTACCCCAAATGTGACCGCAAGGGCACTAAACTATGGGAAACATTAGGAACTTGGGTCTTACCCTACTCACGCTCCCCGACCGACCAACCAGGCTTGGGAATAGCGTCAGTCACAACACAACGCCCGACTTGAGACTTGTTAAAAACGCTTACGCAGTTACATGGGAAAACACTGAACGACATTTAGGAAGCGACCATTATCTGCTTTCCATGAACGTACCCACTAAAGGCTGCATAAAAAAACAAAATTCACTACTAAACACACGAAATGGGATGTCTTTCGATTCCTGAGAGACAAGCGCTTAACCACCACTATCGAAGATCTCAATGAGTGGACTACCGATCTCACTGATGATGCTAAAAGCGCTACATGCCAAACCCCAATGGAGCGAGACGGCCCCGTCCCGGACTTGAAGCTTGTGCACCTGTGGGAAGCACAAGCAAGCTTACATCGCCAATGGCTCCGCCAAAAGCACAGTCGAAAGTTGAAACGCCGACTAGCACAAATTGACAGGGACATCGAGGAGTACTCAAAAAAACTTAGCCAACACAATGGCATCAGCTATGCGACAGGCTCAATGGTCAGTAATGAAATAAAACACCTGGCATCTCCACAGGCAATTATCAGATCCTGAGCCGACTTAAAGCACGTCACGCAATAAAATGCATCAGCTCGTTTACAAATACACGGGCATCAATCATGTAAGTGAAAGAACCAATAAACTGGTATTTAAACACAAATGTAGACTCGTCACAAATGACTGAATACTCCGGAATTACTTAGCATGAGATAGATCGAGATATAAGCGAGGCATAAACACGTGCTGTTTTGAATAGTATTCGTACAACGGCTTCCTCAGGAGATGATCAAATTTCCAACAAAATATTGCGTAACCTAGACGATAAGTCTATTACGGCAATTATTGAGCTTATGAACAAACTTTGGACGTCTGGGACACTACCGCCAAGTAGAAAACATGCTAGAGTAATATTTATTCCCAAGCCGGGCAAGACATTGTGTCTGGAACATCTTCGGTCCGTTTCCCTTATATAATGTGCAGGGAAAGTAATGAAACATGAAATTATACGACGACAAACAGCTTATGCAGAGTCGAGGGACCTGCTACCCCCCACGATGGTGGGATTCCGCCAGCAATTATCCACACAGGATATAATGCTGCAACTTCACAATGATATATAAATCCTAGACACACAGCGGCTACCAAGACCATTCTGGGCCTGGATATCACTGAAATATTTGATAATGTGTACCATGCTGCTGTACTTGACAACTTGGCCCAAATGAACGTCGGATGTCACACTTACAATTATATCAGGACTTTTCTGCATGAACGCACGGCTGAACTAACCATTGGTGATCTAAAAAGCGACAAAATCACCCTTGAAACACGGGGCACTCCACAAGGAGCCGTGTTATTACTATTCCTCTTTAACATTACGATGCGTGGCCTGCCCATTCTCTGGGATCAGATCCCCCACATTATAGGCACTCACTGTATGCTGATGATATCACCATATGGACCTGCACAGGCTCAGATGGGCAAATCTGTGACGCGTTGCAAACAGCCGCCGACACTGTACAGGAGTACGTAAAGAAAGTGGGCCTTAGTTGTTCTCCCAACAAATCCGAACTCTTAGTAATCAGAACCAAAATGAAGAAGAATGACCCCTACAGTGGAGCACGCTCCGTAATCGATATCGCAGTAAATAGGAACGTTTTCTCCACATTTCGCACAATCAGGGTTTTAGGAATGCTCATACAGCATAATACTCATAACACAGAAGCTATTAACAAGTTACAGGCATCCGTTCAGCAAACGACTGGGCTTCTAAAGAGAGTGGCAACGAAAAATCAGGGAATGAAGGAATCTGACCTATGCAAGATAATCCACGCTTTCGTAATCAGTCGAGTCACCTACTCGTTCCCCTACTACCCGCTCAGAAAGAGAGATCTAGAAAAACTAAACTCTCTAGTTAGACAAACGTATAAACGTGTCCTAGGACTTCCCAGATACGCAAGCACAGAAAAACTACTGCGCCTTGTTATCCACAACACAGTGGAGGAACTAATAGAAGGGCATTTGACGGCCCAAGAAGAAAGGCTCTCACGAACCAAAGCAGGCTTGCACATGCACAACCGTCTCGGACGACGCACTAGTTGCATGCTCAACAACGAGGTTTTTCTGCCTGTGGCAACTCGTGCAGACATTATAAATAAACCCCTGCCCAAAAATATTGTCACGGGGTCGTGACGTGGCCGAAGACAGGAGACTTCGTGTTGGGATTTAACTGTTTATTTGGGCGAACCTGTGCCCGGTAAAGGAAAGTGCAATTACAGCAGCATTCTCGCACAGATAGCAGTCTCGGACTGATAGCGGCGAACGGAGCGTCGGCGTTCGATCAACAACTGGCAAGCGGCGAAGCGCGTCGGCATTTATACTCTTGCCGTCGAATGTTCTAGCGTTATCGCTGGCGGTGGCGTAGGTTCCAGAACAATCTCTACCGTTCGCACAGTGGGCGTGATCTTATCTAAATGATCTACTACAGTCCCGAACCTTCTCGAAAACTGCAGGCGTGGTTTGCGCTGAGAATCGTGTGGTGTTTTGGGACGATAACAAAAACTTGGGAAATGGAACGTGGCATTGCCCCCCTCTGAAAAAAGGCATCGTCCCGATGCTTTAACTAAAGATTAAAGTACAATAATAATGCAAGAAAGTACAATGAATAAATTAGGATACAACAATATTACAAAAAAACACTGGTTCAGTTTGTTAACGCGCATGAAACGGCTTGAGGCGCGTGACATGGACGACTTCAGGTCGCGATCGGCGTCGTTGAGAGTTCGTGATGCCGTCGGGAACAACCTCGTAATCAAGTGGGCCGAGACGTCGAACTACCCTGTACGGTCCAAAGTACCGTCGGAGAAGCTTTTCACTTAGTCCACGTCGGCGTATCGGCGTCCACACCCAAACACGTTCACCGGGCTGGTATTCCACGAAGCGTCGTGGAAGGTTGTAACAGTGTCTGTCGGTCGTCTGTTGATTCTTGATACGGAGACGCGCAAGTTGTCGGGCTTCTTCGGCGCGTTGAAGGTACTCGCTCACATCGAGGTTTTCTTCGTCGGTGACGTTGGGTAACATGGCATCGAGCGTCGTTGCTGGGCTCCTTCCGTAGACCAATTTGTATGGAGATATCTGCATCGTCTCCTGCATCGCCGTGTTGTATGCGAAGGTCACATACGGAAGAATGGCGTCCCACGTCTTGTGTTCGACATCGACGTACATTGACAGCATGTCGGCGATCATCTTGTTAAGCCGCTCGGTGAGGCCGTTGTTCTGTGGGTGGTACGCTGTCGTCCGGGGGTGGTTTGTTTGGCTGTATGCCAAGATCGCTTGAGTTAAGTCGGCAGTGAATGCCGTTCCTCTGTCGGTGATAAGGACCTCCGGGGCACCGCGACGTAGGGCGATATTTTCGACGAAGAACTTAGCTACCTCGGATGCACTGCCTTTTGGCAGGGCTTTTGTCTCGGCGTAGCGGGTGAGGTAGTCGGTAGCTACCACGATCCACTTGTTTCCGAAAGCCGACGTCGGGAACGGCCCCAGTAGGTCCATACCAATCTGCAGGAAAGGTCAACAAGGTGGATCAATTGGCTGCAGAAGTCCCGCTGGCCTCGTCGGCGGTGTCTTGCGTCGCTGACAGTCCCGGCATGTTCTCACATAACGAGTGACGTCGGTGGTAAGACGTGGCCAGTAGTACCTTTCTTGTATCCTCTCGAGCGTGCGAGAGACACCGAGGTGCCCAGCCGTCGGATCGTCGTGCAGGGCCTGCAGGAGTTTTGGTCGCAGAGCTGAAGGCACCACAAGGAGGTACTTAGCTCGAAGCGGTGAAAAGTTTTTTTGTAGCAGACAGTTTTGTAGAAAGAACGACGCAAGTGCGCGCTTGAATACTTTTGGGACTTCGGCGGTTCTGCCTTCGAGGTATCCTATTAGGGCCTTAAGTTCCGGGTCGGCCCTCTGTCGTTCAGCGAAGTCGTCGGTAGTTATCGTTCCTAAGAAGTAGTCGTCATCCGGGTCGTCGGGTAGCGGTTGGTCGACAGGTGCACGAGAGAGACAGACGGCGTCGGAGTGTTTTTTGCCGGACTTGTAAATGACAGTATTGTCATATTCTTGAAGTCTCAGGCTCCATCGTGCGAGGCGACCTGAAGGGTCCTTCAAGGTGGCTAGCCAACACAATGCGTGGTGGTCGCTCACAACTTTGAAGGGCCTGCAGTAGAGGTAGGGGCGAAATTTCGACGTAGCCGAGATGATGGCGAGGCACTCCTTTTCTGTTGTGGAATAATTTGCTTCTGCTTTGGATAGCGATCGGCTGGCGAAACTAATAACCCTTTCAAGTCCGTCAGCCCTCTGCACAAGAACGGCGCCAAGACCTTCGCTGCTTGCGTCAGTATGTATTTCTGTCTCGGCGAATTCGTCGAAATGGGCAAGTAATGGAGGCGTCTGGAGGCGATGTTTAAGCTCATGGAAAGCGTGTTCCTGCGGCGTTTCCCACTTGAACTCCACGTCGGCTTTGGTAAGGTTAGTGAGAGGATCGGCGATGCGGGCGAAGTTTTTCACGAACCGCCTATAATAGGCACACAAGCCCAGACATCGGCGCACGGCTTTCTCGTCAGTGGACGGTGGGAAGTCGGCGATGGCGTCTGTTTTCCGTGGATCGGGACGAACCCCAGACTTGCTGATAACGTGCCCCAGAAACAAGAGCTCCTCATACGCAAATCTGCACTTTCCTGGCTTCAGTGTGAGTCCGGAAGTCTTGATGGCTTGAAGTACAGCTTCAAGGCGCCGAAGATGCTCATCGAAACTCAAGGAAAACACGACGACGTCGTCCAAGTACACAAGGCAAGTCTGCCACTTCAATCCTGCCAGTACTGTATCCATAACGCGTTGAAAAGTTGCAGGCGCTGAGCAAAGGCCGAAGGGCATCACCTTAAACTCGAAGAGGCCGTCTGGTGTTATAAACGCCGTCTTCTCTCGGTCTCTTTCGTCGACTTCGATTTGCCAATAGCCAGTCTTGAGGTCCATTGACGAAAAGTACTTGGCGTTATGGAGCCGATCAAGTGCGTCGTCTATTCGTGGGAGAGGATACACGTCCTTTCTTGTGATTTTGTTCAGGTGGCGATAATCGACGCAGAAACGTAGGGTCCCATCCTTTTTCTTCACTAACACCACAGGGGATGCCCATGGACTCTTGGACGGCTGGATAATGTCATCCCGCAGCATTTAATCCACCTGTCTCTTCATGGCCTCACGTTCTCGCGTCAAAACCCTGTACGGACTCTGACGGAGTGGTCTGGCATTTTCTTCGGTTATGATGCGATGTTTCGTGATTTTGGTCTGCCGAATTTTCGATGACGACGAAAAGCAATCTTCGTATTGCAGGAGCAGGGCCTTGAGCTGTTCTTGCTTATCGTTAGGAAGTCTGGGATTGACGTCGAAAGCTATGGGAGGGGCATGGTTCCTCTGAGCAGATTCCGCAGAATCGGCGAGGGCGAAAGCACTGGTGGCTTCGACAATTTCTTCGATGTATGTGACCGTTGTTCCTTTGTTCACATGTTTGTACTCATTGCTGAAATTTGTGAGCATAACCGTTGCTTTGCCTCCCCGCAGCTCTGCAATTCCTCTTGCGACGCAAATATTTCGGGTGACCAACAGATGCTGACTGCCTTCAACGACGCCTTCCAAGTCAGGTGATTTAGGAGCGCCGACTGAAATAATGACGCTTGAGCGAGGCGGAATGATGACTTGTTCTTCCAGCACATTCAAGGCATGGTGTCCTGACGGCGCGCGTGGCGGTAGTGCTTCTTCTGTGGATAAGGTTATCGACTTTGTTTTTAGGTTGATGACAGCACCATGGAGGCATAAGAAGTCCATGCCAAGGATGACATCTCTCGAGCAACGCTGTAGGACTACGAAGTCTGTAGGATAAATACGGTCGTTAATGGTGACTCTCGCTGTGCAGATTCCTGCAGGCGTTACGAGATGACCTCCGGCTGTGCGGATTTCAGGGGCTTTCCAAGCTGTCCTAACTTTCTTTAACTTCGCGGCGAACGACCCACTGATGACAGAATAGTCGGCTCCAGTATCAACGAGAGCGGTCACACTGGCCGTCGATAAGAACGTCGAGGTCGCTAGTTCGCCGTCTCGCATTACAGTTAGGGCGTGGCGTCGGGTCACGGCTCCGTCGGCTTGTTCCGCTACTTCCATGTTGCGTCGTCAGGCCACCTTCGGTAAGTGAGCTTTCGCCGTCAGGGCTTTGCCTGTTTGGCGTTGTGTTCGGAAAGCTCCGTCGCGGCGTCATCGTCGTCGGAGGATCTTCGGTAGTTCGTCGCACAGCAACCGCACCTCCACCGGTTGCTGCCCTTAGTTTCCCGGATACGGGCTAGGAGACCGGCCCCGTGTTGGGCCAGAGTACTGCCGGTGGTGCGGTGACGTGCGGCGGCTGGGCGACGGCAAACGCGAAGGTCTTCGTGGTGTCCACCGAGTTCCTGTCAGGTAGTCGGCGATGCCACGTGGTCGTTCTGCTGGCTGTGGACGCGGTGCATTGACGGCGAAGCCACGCAGTCCCATCTGTTGGTACTGGCAACGGTGGTATGTGTGTCCGGCCTCGCCGCAGTGGTAGCAGAGCGGGCGATGATCAGGGGTGCGCCAGACGTCAGTCTTCCTCGGTGCACTGCGCTGGGCCGCTGGCGAAAGGTATGACGTCGGTGGGGGTGGTGGCGGCGGTGGCGTCTGTCGACGGAAGTGCGATGGGGCGGCGTTTTGGTGTGGACGGGGAGGAGCGTTGTGGCGCAGTGCAGCGGCGTAGCTCATAGCTTCCGGCTCGGGCAGCGGTGCGTGGTGAATTTGAAGCGATTGCCGAACTTCTTCTCGCACAATGTCGGCGATTGAATCCACTTGAGGCTGCGCCGAAGGCAACAGCTTGCGCAGCTCTTCCCGCACGATTGCTCGGATTGTTTCACGCAGGTCTTCGGAGTTACTGGCTTGACCAGCAGCGCAGTCTGCAGTCAGGTGACGATTATACTGTCTGGTGCGCACGTCCAGGGTCTTTTCGATAGTGGTCGCTTCGGCTACAAATTCTTGGACGGTTTTCGGTGGGTTTCTCATCAGTCCCGCCAAGAGCTCCTGTTTGTCCCCTCGCATAAGGAAATGAACTTTTTTCTCCTCAGGCATATCTGGGTCAGCGTGACGGAATAGTCGGGTCATTTCTTCTGTGAAAATGGCGACATTTTTATTTGGTAGCTGAACCCGGGTCTCTAATAAAGCAGCGGCCCTCTCTTTGCGAGCGACGCTCGCGAACGTTTGCAGGAATGCGCCGCAGAAAACATCCCACGTTCGGAGCGTGGACTCTCGATTTTCGAGCCAGGTCCCTGCGGTGTCTTCCAAATAGAAGAACACACGACGCAGCTTTTCGTCATGGTCCCAGTGGTTGAGGGCGGCCACACGGTCTTGTGTTTCTAGCCAGGACTCCGGGTCCTCGAACGATGACCCATGGAAAATTGGTGGTTCCCTGGGTTGATGCATGACCATCGTGAACTGGGACGCTGCGGTTGTCATTGTCGCTGCAGTCGCGGTCATGGCCTTGGTCTTCCGCGCCTCGTCTTGTAGAAGCCCGTACTCCGGTGGTAGCCCTTGCTGTCGGCGGCTTGTTCGCTGCTCCTGGTGGGCTTCGGTGTCTTCTCCGCGACGTGGGCTGGGTTCACGGCTTGACGGGGGCGTCCGGTACATGAACGAAGCAGCACCTCCACCAGATGTCACGCGGTCGTGACGTGGCCGAAGACAGGAGACTTCGTGTAGGGATTTAACTGTTTATTTGGGCGAACCTGTGCCCGGTAAAGGAAAGTCCAATTACAGCAGCAGTCTCGCACAGATAGCAGTCTCGGACTGATAGCGGCGAACGGAGCGTCGGCGTTCGATGAACAACTGGCAAGCGGCGAAGCGCGGCGGCATTTACACTCTTGCCGTCGAATGTTCTAGCGTTATCGCTGGCAGTGGTGTAGGTTCCAGAACAATCTGTACCGTTCGCACAGTGGGCGTGATCTTATCGAAATGATCTACTACAGTCCCGAACGTTCTCGAAAACTGCAGGCGTGGTTTGCGCTGAGAATCGTGTGGTGTTTTGGGACGATAACAAAAACTTGGGAAATGGAACGTGGCAATATGCTAGCAGGAATGCGTGACGAGAGACGAAAGCCAAGAGCAGAAAAACTCGCAAAACAATTTCAGGATCGCCCAAACATTCTGTATGTTCACGCTGCTCGAAAAGCGAGAGACCGTTACACCATATGCACGGTGACCAGCAGTGGGGAACATATTGCTGCAGCCCTCGTAAAAACGGCCTCAGCATAAAAAGCAGAAGAAGCCGCCATTGCGCTGGCCACCTCCATCCCGGCAACCAATTCCATCCTGAGTGTTTCGAAAAGAGCGCTCATGAATTTTTACAATGGGCTGTGTTGGGCTGAAAGCGGCCAACATTATCAAAAATAAGAAACGAGACAATAAAATACAACTGATATGGGTGCCCGCTCACGCGAGGAATCCAGGGAATGAGGCGGCCCACCGTGTAGTCCGAGGTATAATAAACCGGGACGTGGACCCTTCTACCCTGGACTTCTCGCAGGAAGGGATCACCACGTATAACGAAATTGCAGCGTATTACCGAGAGAACCGCAAGACATACGCCGCCCCGCAGGCAGATATATCAAGGGAACAGGCCACGATCTAGAGGGAAATACAAACAGATTCTTTGCCCAGCCCTCATCGGCTGTCTAAAATTTATCCAGAAGAGATTACACCAAACTGCCGACATTGCAGCTGCCTGAAAGCTACCCAAAATCACATTATTTGGGAATGCGAAAGTGAAAAAATACTGCTAGCTTCCTCTCTCGAGGCGTGGGAGTCGCTCCTACCGTCAGCTGACTACTGTCTTCAGCAGAAGTGATTAACTGGGCCGAAACAATCGTGGCAAGCTTTTGGCCACCACCCTTCGAACCACCAGCTAATGAAGTTTACTGACCTTGCTATGCAATCAATAAAGTTGTTTCACTCTCTCTGAAGAAAATCTGGATATGTTTTGAGACCTCCAGTACTGCTCTTTTTGCCGTTTTGATTCAGAGCTGCGCAAGAATTTCGTAGCTTTCAACTTCGTCAGACGGGCTTGTGAGGCGATAATTTAGAATTTTCTATCACTTGCTATTTTCACAATTGTGATACAAAAAGGTTATCCTAAGTAATATTCAATTTCAAAACGTGCTTCTGAACGGGTTGAGTTGGTAATTTTTTTTAATTTTTCATGGATCTATTGAGAATACTTTTGGGAACGAGGAACAACCTCGACTGAGCGCGAATGGAGCGAGTTTTGGAGTCATCAAAAATTAGTGATTTTAACGTATTTTGTTAATCAGCACGCCCTATATCATAATTTATTGAACTTTTTATGCTTTCTCAACAAATATTCGAAGTATATGATGAATATGAGCGAGTGGTTCTGTCAATAAGATAGTCTCTAAGGCAAACTGATGGCGTTTTGACGCGTTTTGCGCGTTCGACATGCCAGCACTAAATAAAAATATTCTGTCTTGGTCCCGGGAACCAAATGAACCAAAACTTGAATAAGAAGTAGCCAGATGTTTGAAGTAACAAAATAAATACTACAATTTCTATAACAAGACACCAGAAGTATAAGGCAACAAAATCAATTCATAGCTCTCTGTACTGCCACTGTAGTAGCTTCACGCCTGGATCTGAAAACTTGGTTTTCAGCAGAATTTCAGCCCTTTTTTATGGGTAAGTTTCACACCAACAATAGCTGCGTAAGTTTTTTCACGTGAGCGCAGCAAGAAATAATCAACTATTGCACATGAAAATATAAACACGTACCGGCACTTATTGCTGGAAAAAAGAAACAAAGAAAATTACCTTTTGTATTAGCTACAGAGGCCGCCAAATTCAAGCATTTGCATTTTGCCCCAGGTCTCATTATACCCCACACTACCTTAAACAGGCCTTGTTATAACTAATAACTAGGGCTATGATAATTCATAATTTATAGCTATTATTTATGGTTGAACTAGGCCTTGTTATAAATCATAATTTATATTTATAGGTGAAACAACATCACACCTAATAAATATTATATTACTCGGCAGTTGGGTTTAGTAATTGAAGACGCTCCTGAGCCACGGTGAGCCGTACAAACCGCATAATTTCTTACCGCATCTTTGATGGGGAAGCAAGCTTCATCTGTGAACGACTGCCTGAACGAGACGGGGCTATGCGCCAATTACTGTTTTATGACTGAGGTTTCAGGCTTTTTCGCCAACGGCAGCTCAAGCAGCAAATTTTTGTTAACGTATAGTTCAGATTGAGTTGTCTCGAGCAACGACATTACACTCTAAAATTTTTTACATCCTAAAAGGTCTAAAACGGGTGTACGCAATAAAATCACCCATATGAACACCCTTTTACACCCCATTTTTAAAATTTGAGGTGTTAGTTATTAAAACACCGTCAAAACACCCTATTTACAACCTTATAGTTGGGGTGTAATGAACGAGACTACAAATAATTGATTGATATGTGGGGTTTAACGACACAAAACCATAATATGATTATGAGAGACGCTGTAGTAGAGGGCGCCGGAAATTTCGACCACCTGGGGTTCTTTAACGTGCACCCAAATCTGAGCACACGGGCCTACAAGGCTACAAATGCACGACATTTTCGGGCCGTTTTTCTTATACTGTTAGTATGCGTTAACCATCTTGATACAAGCAAGGCTCCCACTACTAGCTGCTTGTGAGTCTAGTAATAAATTGAAGCAGAAAGTAATGTGAGCGAAACGCAGGTTTCATCGATAAAGCACGCAAACTAATATAAGATGGAAGATACAATAGGAGCGACGCTTGTTCAATAGAGTAAGGGCCAATTCTCCTGTCCCTGTTTCTTTCATCTGTGTCATTTGCGTGATTAGTCAACACTCACAAAGTGCACTGATTTGCCTGAACAAAGTAATGTGGCACATTGGTGTAGCCATGCATAGAACACTCCCCCCTGCCCCCGTCCCCCATAAGATCGAAGTTTTTAAAGCTGGAAATAAAACAACCACCACCTGCAAAAAACAACAACAGCGCAGTTGTTTAGTTTAGCCATAACCACCACGTGAGCAGGCCATCAGGTCTCTTAAAAACGAACATTGACGTCATGTAGTTTTAGCAGGCACGTTTTATGTAATTACTGTAGCGAATGTTCCTCTTCATGTGTCCTTAAGAGTGCATCATGGAAATTAGGAAGAGGACACCAACCATAAAAAAAATGCAGAATAAGGACATTTCGGTGACCTTTACGCAGCCTTGCTCACAATGACGGGATCCTTGTGGACTAAATTGCGAACAAAGCTCTCCACAGGGGAGCCGAAACGCATTCTCTAGTTCTCTCTCTCTCTCTCTCTCTCTCTCTCTCCATTTTTTTGTGGATCCCCTTCTTGTAATTTATGTAACTTCCCCAGCAGACGTGCTTCGGTCAAAGCCTTGACTTTGTAGGTAGTGAGAAAACAGCATTGATGAAATATTCTCAGCCGTGGTCTTGTTCCAAGGACTGCAAGCTAAGTACAAATGTATTGCCGCAACGTGAAGGCAGATGTAGTATTTAACAGGTTGGGAAAGTAGCAGTACGTCAGTATTTTTATTTACTGCGTGCCAGAGCGTTCGTCTTCTTTCTTGTTATTGCTTGCTGCATAAAAGCGTGCAGATGCGTGTATGCGCTGTCGTCTTCGTCTTCCTAGCAGTACGCACGTGGCAATATGTTCTCATCGAATAGTGTGACGGCCGATGCAAGCAATGTTGCAATGTCTTTACCGAAATGAAAGTGCTGATAAAATATCGCCTGCGTGACCTTGAATGTGCAGTCCCTAAAGACCCATAGAGCTAAGCAAAAAGCATCAGCTTAGCTGTTTCACCAAAATTCCCTACATTAGGTCGGTAAAGGTGCGCTAAACATTGCTCCTGAATATTACAAATGCACATTCTGACTAGTAGTTCGTGCTGGCCGCTCTGCACCATCACAAAGTTCACTGCGATTCAGATGCACTGTTAAAGAACGAGTATAACGCAACAAATCGCTTCCGCAAAAAGAAAAAAAAATTGCCCGCGGCTTCCCTCAGGGGAACACTGAGGAGGATGCGGAGCATATAATTGGTTAACGGGGCGTTAAAGTGCGACTTACTTGGGTCGATGGCTAAATTGGTTAACGTGGTTGTGAAATGGGGTGTTAAATTGCGACTTACTTGGGTCGATGGCTAAATTGGTTAACGTGGTTGTAGGAGGGGGTGTTAAATGAGTGAACACGTACACACGTATGCGAAAGGGCGGCGCTGGTCGAAGGGACGTCGATCAT
Source organism: Rhipicephalus annulatus (assembly GCA_013436015.1). NCBI lineage: Eukaryota > Metazoa > Arthropoda > Arachnida > Ixodida > Ixodidae > Rhipicephalus > Rhipicephalus annulatus. Next base: position 1,058,240 of record WOVY01009915.1, on the reverse strand, counting down.
TGTGTTTGTGGATTCGTTGGCATTCATTTCACGGCGACTTCGGATGTCAACGCGCCGTACAAACCAACGGACGAGCGGCAACTGAGCGAGCGAGCGCCGACCTTGAGTATATATACAGCGCGACGGCGCATGCGCTGTCAGCTGTCGAATGTTCTCGAAGGAGAAGCGCGCGCGCGGCACAGATGGCGACGGCGCGATGGCGCATGCGCTGTCAGCTGTCGAATGTTATCGAAGGAGAAGCGCGCGCGGCACAGATGGTGGGCGACGGCGCGACGGCGCATGCGCGCGCGTCAGCTGTCGAATGTTCGAGAAGAGGTGCGGACGGCGCACTACAAGGCGCGAGTATAAGATGCTTCCGCATCTAAAAAAAAAGCAGCGCCCGCGTTATCAGTAGAGGGCCGGAGCTAGAGTTAAACCGCATCTAGCCGGTTTGAAAGCGCGCCGATGCCATGAAATCTCGTGGCCTAGACAACCTTGGCTGCCCGGTATTGCTGCGCGCCGGGCGCACAGCGCGGGAAAGGGGTCGACATCGTCTTACATGTCACTGCGTGCGCTGGCGAAAAACCCTCCTGTGCGTGTGCATGTGGTGCGCGTGGCATCTTAATCGGTAGAGTTTATTAGTCGGTGTTTAGTTTGAAATCGGCCTGCGCTCTGTGCTCCACCAGTGTGTTCTGTCAGTGCTAATTATTGCGAAGGTGCACCATCCTGAAGACTGGACCTGTGGATTCATATTGGGGAGCACTCGAAGTGAAATAGTGAGTACCGCTCTCATGTTGTTCCGTTCAGCGCTTTGTTAACTGCGTGAGCACGAGAATAACGCCTTAAAACAGTTTTGTTTTCAACTAGTTGATGATAAATCATCATTTGTTTACTTAGCGAGAATATTTCTCCGAACTGTTTCACGGGGATGATGGTGATTGTGGGCAAGTTTTTTTGTTTGTGTGTTTAGATTGTTAGGAGTACAAAGGAGAGTGAGCGTGCGCCGCTGAGGTTCAGCGACGAAATTGAACAGATTTTGTGGTGCCTTTTGATGGCAGCCGTTTTTAACGGGGCCCGCTCATGCTGCTCATCAATTTTAGTTTACTAATTAATACATGTGTGGGGACGGCGCCTGTTAGCTCTAAGCATCAACAGTATGTAAGACGCATATGCTTGGGCATGTCGGTAGTTCATGTACTTTCTTTTTTTTTTTCTTATCGCACAAAAAGACCGAGAACGGAAAACAAGGGCGTGGTGTCCATGTCGTTCTATTCGGTTCTTTTTCGTTTTGTGCGGTAACACTACCGTGATAACTCGGGTTGATGCATCGGGTGACAACACAGCATATTGTTTCGCGTTAGGTGCGCCTCGCTAAGTTTGCCTACTTGCTAATACATTCAATTTCGTTAAATTTGTCTGCACCGGTATTTACGTTCACCCGCAACGTAGCGTGACACTGCCGACAGCCGTGCCTATGTAGCGGATCGAGCACTGAAGCTGGACTTCTGTTTGAGCAGACCTTTACTATGTGTGTGTAGTCGAATGGCGTACTTGACCAGCGCAAACGCTTGTTTGAACATAACTGCTAATGTTCGAGCACATTTTATTCAAATGGTTTCCATCATGTGTAACTTTCAAAATATTCTTGTTATTCAGACTTTTATTGTCATCGCCTCGCTTTGGCGTTTAACTTCGCTAAGTACTTCAGATGGTAAAGGTATTTTCGGTATGTGAAGCGTATTATTAGTTTATTTGTTGCACAAAAGCACATTATTGTTACACATACTGCACGGTATCTAAGCATATGCTGCAGCCAAAATGTAAGACTGGGCAGCATATCTATCTGGGAACTCAACACGCACAGCCACTGAACAGCCTACGCTGCATCGTGAAGGAGTTATGCTTTCTCACCCTGACAGCATGATTGAAACAAAAGGCCCTAATTTAGCAGTATGCAGTGATCATTGAGTGCAGGTAACAGGGTCACTTTATTCGACATTTCCCGGCCAATTTGGCGGCTTACGGCAAATGTGTGTGAAAAAAAATCGTGCTGATTTAATGCACTAAATACAGTGAACTGCTTGAATATTTCGGAGAGAAAAAAGTTTTTGGTCTCGTGGTTGCTTTTCAAACTTTTCAGACTGCTGTTTGAGTGTTTGTGAAAAAAAAATATTTTCAAGTACCGCACCTTTTTTTTATACCAATTTTCGTACATGTTAAGTAAAGCGGCTTATGTAAGATGTTTGAAACTCAGCAATATTAATACAAATTTTCGGCCACATACGTCTGCAAGAATTTAGCCAAAGTGTGTTATGTTTGCATTTTCTCATTGCTATACTGCACATTGTAGGAATATCTGAGCTGTGAATACTTACTTCGCAGAAAAGATATTTCGATGAAAAATCATGTTTAGACATCTTAAGCTGTTAACCTCTACGAGAAAAGGTCACTCGCACTCATTTCACAGAATTGTCATTTTAGTCCTTATCGAGACGCAATTTGCACCATGTGGTGGTCCAATTAAAAATCACCTTTTACTTAAATTGAAAGCAAATAAACAGTTCTTTGTATGTGACATTCATCATTACAATTTCTATGTCAAGTAATAAAATTTTTTTTTAATTTTCCCATCAACGGCAATATGGAACTTCGAGGCGTCGGCTGCTGTATGACCAAATGGCGAATGGGGAACTTGGAACTTCAAAAATCATTTAGGGACGAAGCTCTTGACGCCGTGGGTCATTCCTTCCTCTGTAGTCGTACTAGTATTATGTAGCCACTTGATGAGTTGCACAATAGATAGTGTTAGTGGTTTTCACAGCATATACACGGACAAAATGATGATTCTTGGGGCAAATCGTTCATCCGTACATTTGTGCTTTCGTCCGTTCGTCTGTGCATCCATCCGTACGGGCTTTCGTGTGTCGGTCTGTCCGTGAGGCCGTCCGTCTTTCTTTTTGTCCATACTGGCGTCAGACTGTCTGTCCATACGTTTGTGCGTCCGGACGGACGAACGCTACGCCCCACTCATCATCATTCACTCCGTCATATGCTGTGATTTTTTTCTCAAAATATGAATGGCTAAGACAAAATTTGGCACATGAAAAGAACTGTTTATTGGCTTCGATTTAGGTACAAAGTCTATTTTAATTCAACCACCGCATGGTGCAAGTTGCGTCTCATTATAGACAAAACAATTATTTTGTGAAAGTTGCAATTTTTTCTCGTAAAGTGTGACAGCTTGAGAGGTCTAAAGTATTTTTTCCTCCAAACCTGATGTGGATTAAGTATTAACTCCTCAGAAATTCATTCAAAGTGCTGTATTGATATAGAAAAATGCAGATATAACACATTTCGGCTAAATAATTGAGACGTATGTGGTCGAAAAAAGATAATAATATTACTCAGCTTCAAGCACTTTACGCAAGCCCTTCACTTAAATTGTAGACCGAATTTGGCACGGAAGAAGAGATACCTATGAAACAATTTTTTTCACAAACATCCAGACAACATTCCGGAAAGTTCAGCAGGCAGCCACGTGACCAATAAATTATTTGTTTGCGAAATATTCGAGCAGTTACCTTTCTTAATGCAGTAAAATCAGCGCGATTTTTTTTCGCATACATTTGTGGTGGTCACCAAAGTGGCTGGGACGTCTGATGTAGAATGACCCAATAGCCAATTCTTCCATTAAATATTCGTGTCAATGTGAGCCAGTCCAAGAACACTAGTATCATTCGCATTTTAATACGTAACTGTACAGTACTTAATTTTACAAGTTACGTGCACTGAATACCTTCTCATTGCGCATACCGTCATGCATGCTCAGTGGCATTGTGCTTTTGCGCAATACAGATAAAATATGTATATGTTGTTGCGCGTCGTACTGTATTCCTTCTAATAAACTAATCGAATGAGTACCACGGTAGATCTGCAGAAATACACATGCAGCTTTGTTGATGCATACTTAAGCATAGAACTTGACATTCATTTAGATTGGTCGTTGCATTCAGCTAATGGAACATTATCAACTTGGAGCAGCAGCTTTTTATTTGCCCGCGCGAGCAAGCTTAAAGGGTAAAGTAAGGTTCATATCTACGGCACGAAGGGTATAATGATTCTGCCACAGCGCGCTTTTATTGCGTTTATTGCTCAGCATACCTTTTCTACCATTTCTCACTGCAGTGGAGCCTGATGCGTCTGAATATGCTTGCTATGCACTCAATTTATACTTACACATAAGAAAGCAGTTAGTTATGCATGGTGCACACTGTATGTTGCACTTTTTGTGAAATTTCTGTCATTGTTCCTTGTGTATTTATTTTGGGTTTCCGGGATTGAATTTCCTGTACAGAAAGAACAGCTTCGCCCCACTTCTCTTGAAGACACCAGCCATCTCAGCAGCTGAAGATGATTGTGCAAGCTGCAGTGACGAGTGGTTTTGCAGTTAGAAGTATACCAACACTGATATTGCATTAATACAACCCCGATTACACTACCTTGTTAAATGTTCTCTTGTGTAATGTCGAAATTTACTCTGCGAGATTTATTAGCTTGTAAATGTGATTCCAGAAACTCGCTCACTCTATCTACGTGTTTTTTTCTATTGTATAGGTGTCTATCAAACGCCAGACGTCTCAGTTGTTTGCCCGAATAGCGCAAATATTTTTGAAAGTTGTGGAGATTTTTCGTATTAAAAACAATGAACTTTTAGTATAGAGAGAAAGAAACTTGGTCCCGTGACATATTTCAAAATTTTGCAGAATGCCATCAGAGTCCTGTTTGTCAGGTTTGCAGTTTTTCTATAATAAAGGCAGAGCCTAACATATGGGCTTAATTGTTTTTTGCTTGGGCGTTATGTTCGGTTGGACCTTACGCTACTACTGCTTGCACTACTGTGGTGTGGTGGTGTGTGTGTGTGTGTGTGTGTGCGTGTGCGTGTGTGTGTGTGTGTGTGTGTGTGTGTGTTCCTTCCGCGTCTTTGTCGTTTACGGCCCAGTCGTCGTACGCATATATACACAGGTCTCATGCATCTCATTGAAGACCATGGCACCTTATTTTGTCAGCCGCAGAGAAGGTTCATATATGCTTCTTCCGGAGAACAATTAGGGCTCGGGCCAGTTGGTGATGCATATTTGATGGAATGAAGTGCTATGAACGGCTCTCCTCAACAGACAAGACTAAGCGTCACCTCCTGTGTCTGCTTTCGTTGTCCCGTTAATCGCGCTTCATTTGATATTGTATGCTTATCGATATAACTGCCATCGTTTCAAGGGGTTTTTAGTGTTACACCCAACTCGCATGGCCCCGCCGCGGTGGTCTAGTGACTAAGGTACTCGGCTGCTGACCCGCAGGGCGCGGGTTCGAATCCCGGCTGCGGCGGCTGCATTTTTGATGGAGGCGGAAATGTTGTAGGCCCGTGTGCTCAGATTTGGGTGCACGTTAAAGAACCCCAGGTGGTCTAAATTTCCGGAGCCCTCCACTACGGCGTCTCTCATAATCATATGGTGGTTTTGGGACGTTAAACCCCACATATCAATCATCAAATCATCACCCAACTCGCATGGGTGTAGCTTCATCCAACACCTATAGTTTAGGGGTGTTCATAAACACTTATTAAAGTAGGGTGTAACGTTTCTTTACACCCTACGGTTTCAGGGTGTTTATAAACACCTTATTGTTTAGGGTGTTCCTAGACATCCTTAAAGGTTATTGCCCATGGTACAAAACAAGTACAGCCTTATGGATGTAAAAGCTTTTAGAGTGTACGTTCCCTGTTGACACACAACGTTTCGTTTCAACGCTTTCTTTACTGTTATTTTTTGTTGTCTCTTTAATCTTGCTAACACCTTTCGCGAGAAAAGTGAGTACTGAGTTTTGTCATTTACCTAAATCTCTTTCGAGCCATTAGTTGACTACTTCCTTCTGTGTTTTTTTTTCTGCATTTTCCTGGTGGTCTGTCTTTGGCGTCCCATGGCGGAGGCCCATTTTGGTCTGTCGAAGATCTCTGCGCTTCCTTCTATTCCCTCAATGGTTATGGTGGAAGGCATGTTCAGTGCCTATAGTTGTCGGCTGCGGCGTACGGAGGATGATCCAGCAGCTGCCGCGTCTGGTCGAGCCCCTGGCTACGTCTAACGGCCGTACTCTTCGCCAACCCCAGGCGTGGTTAGGGTTAGCGGGGACGCTCGCCACGTCGAAACTTCAAAGTCCAAAAAGATGTCTAAGAGTTCACTCACCGCCAAAAATTGCGTCTCCACTGAACCTGCAGAGTTTGCTTGTTGGAATAAGCACAAATCCAAGTGATCTTGGAACAAAAAATGTCCGAAAACATTTAGAAAAGCGGGAGCCGACGTTTTCACGTCCGCGCTCCTCGACGCCATCCGCGATCTCCACACAGCGACGCCACGTTAGCAAAATGAGAGCACGCTATAGTCTATTGGCGTGAAATACAGCATGTCGCATTTCACGCCAGTGCGCTTCCTCGTTTCGGGACGGCGGGAAGCCGGAGGCGATGAAACGCGCATGCGTCAAAGCAACGCAGCGCGGTGCACACGTGCGAGTATATGGTAGAATCGGCACCTGGCGTGGCAACGCCGGCGGGACGCGACGAAATGAACGCCGGTGAGCACGCGGGCCGCGTCACGTCGAAATGTGTTGGTGCCTTGACTGTGGCATGTAGTCATAATCTCACATGACACGCATCTCATGATTATCATCTTTGCACCGGTCACATACCTTTGTCATCCATTGGCGTCACGTGATACGAAATTTTGCATATAAGAGGCTAGCAATACGGCCATGAGAGCATCGTGATTATAGCATGTAGTCATGTTGTTACATCACACGCATCTCATGTTTATTATGTTTGCACCAGTATCATACTTTTGTCATCCATTCACGTCCCGCAATACCGAATTTGGTTGAAGGGAAGCTAGCGAAACGGCTGCCAGCGCATTATGAGCATGGTATGTAGCCATGTTGTTACATAACATGCATCTCATGATTGTAATGTTTGCACCAGTCACTACCTCTCGTCATCCATTCACGTACTGTAATACCAAGTTTTGTATATGTGACGCTAGCCAAACTGTTACGAGCGCATTATGAGCGTGGCATGTAGTCATGTTGTTATATGACACGCATGTCCTGATTTTCATGTTAGGATCTGTCGCTTGTGTTCGCCATGCAAACATGCCGTACCATACCAGTTTTGCAACATGCCATGTGAATGAAACCCCCACAAAAGCTGCAGGATTATGAAATGTAAATCACAACATTCATGATATAGATATCACAACTATCAAGTTACGACTTGTCAAGTATGTTCTTTATTCAGTCGTGTTGTGCCATACCAAGTTTGGTATTGATACCATTATGGAAACGGCCAGGAGAGCTAAATGTCGTAGGCAGCAAGATAGATAGATAGATAGATAGATAGATAGATAGATAGATAGATAGATAGATAGATAGATAGATAGATAGATAGATAGGTAGATACGCTCGAAGTCACCGAAGTTCGCTAAGAATTGCTTCGCATTTGATGTTAGTATGGCACGTCAAGATGGTTTCACGAATGTGACGCGCTTGTGAAGGCATGAGTAATGTGGCGATCCCGTCACTACGTCATCAAACAATTCGCTGTAGACAATGGCACATACCCGCGGGTGGTTATGTGCCACTGGTGTGCGGGTATATGCAATCAGTGATTGACAATCAGTATCCACCCAGGAACGATGAGAGCACACGTGGGTAATTTTAACGCGTGAGCGTTGTTATGATCGACCTCCCTCACTTGGGGCCGCTTGGACGCATTGGACGTTGCGGTTGAGCTCACCGTGATTTTTTCGAGTCAGATCTGCCAGACATGCGCCAAGAGTGGCGGCACCACTAAAGTCGTTCTTAGATTTCTGCAGCGCAATCGACGACCCAAGTAAAATTTTTTGGACACGCCTGACCAACTGACGGGTTAAGAAACGCTGTTGGCAATCGAGGCTGCTTGCTTTGTCGTCAAGGTGCCTCGGACAATGAGACAGGCATCCGAGATCTGTCTGCGGGTTTTTTTTACACGTACTCCTTGATGCCTTTATGGTAACTGTTATCCACGTGCAGTCACCTGACTAGTGCCTCAAGCCCTATCGGTGAGTGACCACTGACCTCCTGAACACAGCTGATGTGCACGCAGGACTCAACGTCTTCGCGCTGTGCTGTGTCGTGCGCGTTGTGTTTGTGTGATGTTTTCTCCCTTGCCCTGGGGCGAACTGGTCGTGCCTCTTCTCTTTTCCCTGGAATATGGAGGAGGCAGTGCTTCAGTTTCCTCTTTTCGGGGCTCAGCTGAAGATGGAACTTTCATTGGATTGCCCAGGCCTCCATTGTGTTTCTCTGCAGGGAATCCTGGGAAGACCAGCGCATAAAACGCGAGTGCCGAGACGCTCTCGACAAACTCCCAGAAGCTCCCATCAAGCTTCCATGGAGAGCTTTCATGATGTTACCATCATTATGTAGTCACGCTCTTTGAACCTGTAAGTATTTAATTGTATATTCTTTTAATTAGCCCCGGCTTCTCTCCTCGGGATATCCCAGAGACTTTGGCTGGCTCCGGTACTATGGGCAGACTACCCACTACATCAACTGGTTGGCAGCGACAGGACGCCCCATGCTTCACTCGGGCCTCAATGTTATGGTTAGTGTTCGACTTTGCCATGAGGTTTGCCATGTTTTACCTTTTGCAGTTTTTTTAAAGTGGGTTTTTAGCTTCTATGTTCTAAAGCTGGCAGAAGTATTACCGTGCGTGTTGGCTTCGCTTGTTCTCTACATAACGTCATGGTGGGTAAGAAATTCCTCACTCGTGAACACCATAGAGTTGGTGGAGAAGCTAGAGAGACCAGACCTCTTGGTACTTCGCAGATGGAATTTAACGTAAGAATATATGAGAGGGAGTCGCAGCTGATTGGGGCAATTCAGGAATGCCGTGCAGAGGATGGCGAAATCGAGGAATGTTGAGAGAAAATAGAAAAATAAAAAAAGGCCGAAAGAAACCAAAGATGTGCTGGAGAAAAGAGGTTACTGATAGAAAAGACGACCAGCCCTATAGGCGCTTATCAGGCCTCAAGTAACCCTGTTAAGAGGGTAGCATCCTTCGGCAAGAAAGTGAGAGATAGCTCTGGCAAGAGCAGAACCGCAGCGAGCCACTGGGAAGATGCAGAAAAGTGGAAGACGCTCAAGCCTAGAAAACTTGTCGTCTGCCACCATTGCCAAAAACCTGGTGACCTAACAATCAGCTGCGGTAAGCGTATACTAGTGTTGTCTTTTTGGTGGAGAGCCGTGACAGTAATCTGGAGTCTTTAAAACTCCACATTCAGGAGTCAGTATCAGATGAAACGTTGTGTGACATACCCCCTGTACTCAGCAGCAACTCTGGATAGTGTACACCCCTACTCCGCAAAAAAATGATTTGACTACAGGGAAACGCGCGTGTGCGCGGCAGGTAGAAAGAAGAGGAGGACAAGAACAACACGAGAGAAGGCAGGGAGGGGAACCTGGCGCATGCCCGGTATGCTATCTTACGCTGGGGGAAAGGGATGGGGGAGTATAAAGATGAGAGAGAGAGAGATGAAAGAAAAGGCAAAGAGACAAAAAAAGATTGTCAGTCAATGGGTTGATGTATGGAGCGGTGGCACTACACAAAAGTTAAAGGTGTTCTTATAGGCCTGCAGTCCTCAAAAACCACAAGATGGCTTTACCGGCCTTTTGAGCAGACGAAAGAAGAGGACGGCACTCGAGTAGCATCTGTACGGCAAGTAGTTCACAAGAAAAGTGTATGTTTGCCGTAAGCCCACATTGAGAGTGATGTACCGTTTACTCTTTGCCACGGAAACTTTGGTGTCTCAAAATCTGCTTCAGCAATTTCCCTCTCAGAATGACGCAGATATGCTTTTGCGAAAAATAAGCCTTTAATTTGGTGACAATATGGCGAGAGCTAGGATGCGTTCGATGGCCTGTGAGTCTGCTTATGAAATTCCTGCAGCAGGAAGCTCTAAGAAAAGGCAAGTAGACTGTAAAAGTCTAGATTATGAGACACTTAGCTTAGCACGTGAGGGAGAGGTGCTTAGCATAGCGCCAGAGGATGATGCACTTAGAATAGCGTGAGATGATGAAGCGCTTAAATTAGCCGGAGGTAATGAGTCTCATCCAAAAGAGACATCAGAAGCTGAGCCGGCTGACCTAAGTGTGTCAAATGCACCGTTGCTTGAAAAGCGCTGACAGCTAGAAATAACACCGAGGATAAGCCAGTTGAGCCGCCTTGAGTTTTAGAAGTCAATGTCAAAAGTAGCGTACCTCCTTGTACTAGAGCGCAGGCTTTGAGCGTTCCGCGCCGGCCCGAAAGAAAAAGACGCCGACGAAGATGAAAGGCTAACGCCGAATGCCAACGTTGCCAGAAGCGAGCAGACGTAGCTAAACCCCTCAGAACGCCAAGTGCATTGTAAGGCCACAGATCGTAAAAGGGTTGCCGCGAAAACAATTAGCTTCAGGCCAGACATCGAAAAAGGCAAGCTGGAAATCAAAAGATGAGTGTCCCGCAGAAAGTATCATTAACGCATGGAGCGTGTTGCGAAGGCCCAGAAATCGAGACGCCGAAGGGGCCGCCTGATTTCATTTTCTTTAGTGCAGGCTAGACAGGGGTACGAAGCGAGGGGGCGTGTGCGTCACTCTAACGACAAAAGCCGCCACCCACTTTCGTGAAAGGGTAACCGCCTGACCAGGAGACATACAATGCGGAAGACAAAGCGTCAGTATGCCTGTTTGTCAGAGTTTGGGGGCCTCAGAACGAAGGTCACCACCACCGAGTGCTTCGGTAGCTTCAGTCAGGTCAGCTCTTTGTCCCTCCGTCAGGATCTGGCGCCTCGAAAACCGGTAAGCGCGTCCCTGAAAGGGTGTCGCATAAAGTAAGCATATGTAGTGTAGTGAAGGATACTATTCATTCTCTTGTATCCAGTTTTTATTAATGTTTTACTTCTAATATCTTGCCATCTACAGATGAGCAGGGAGTATGTCGATTTTCGAAAGCTTTATATTTCTCCCCAATCTACTTGTAGACATTGAAATAATTATTAAACTGGTTGCTTGCTTACGATTAGCAACACCCTACGCTCGAGAACAGAGCTTTTTCACCGAGTTTAACTTAGTATAGAAGGCTGACTAAGAGCCTTTAATAAACCTTCTGTTTTTTGTTTTGATGCTGTGTACTTTTTGTGTCGTGTTATACGCGCACAGTGATTTCAACAAAGAAGTACTCTGAATGTAAAAGACTTTGTTTAAGCCTTCTTTGCTGCAGTATACCTGTTGGTATGCGCATCAGCATAGAGTAGGTTTTTGTTTCTTTGTTTTTATGCGCAAGTTTATTTTGAACACTGCAGAGGCAATGTTCTGTAAGGTTATGTGCAGCGACATTTCAATACTTACTGGCTGCTTCTACAGAAGCCCTGTGTGGGGCCACAAAAGTGTTGTTGCTATCTATAAGTCTGTGCAAAATCATGCAAGCAATCATGTTTTCCTTATAGGAAATTTCAGCTTGCCTGACATTGACAGGAATACCATGCACCACACTGCACAATCATCCAATGCACTCACTAATTTTATGCTGCATTTAGGGCTTCATCAAGTTATAACTTTTCCCACGTGAACACGAAAAGTTAGTGCCAACGTTCAAGACTTAATACTCATTACTGACAACTTTCCGCTTGATGAACTATTCTTGAGTATCCTGAAGGTATATCCAATCACGACATGCCAAAATGCCAGCTACTCCTCGGATGCACTGCTACCCGCAAGTGTACTGAAGTTTCCATGCCCGATTAAAAAAAAACAGATGATTCAGCCGTACTTACCTTCTTAGAACACGAATACGAAGGATTTTTAAAATTTTTTTTGAATGGCCAGCGGTAGTTCTGTTCACGTCAATGAGATCTGGCTTTTTAAAGCGCATAACCTCGCACTGCATGAGCTTTAATAACCTCACATAAAGTAAAAAAAATCACCGAAAAGCAACCCTTGATTCACGCATGATATAAGTTATGTCAAGTGCAAAATAAAACACTTGGGACTTTACATAAAAACAAAAAATGCGCCAGCGCACAAAATACATCTGAAACACAGCGTGCCATCGACGATCTCAAGTGGAAAACTCGGTTAGCAAAGCAGAAATATATCAACAAAACCTTGCCTGAATTTACCTACGACAATCCTAATTGATTTTGAAACTTTTTTCGTGGACGCCCCATGACGAAACCCCATCGCGCACCAGAGAAAAAATTGGCACTTGCTGATAAATTTAACCAGCACTTTCATTCAATGTTCACTAAAAATAACGGCACACTTCCATATGTGGCACCTAAGTCAATTTCTTTGATTGAGTCATTGACCATAAGGAATTTCAAAATATTCAATCAGCGGTAAACTTGCTCTGGATGTAGTCCGGATGGTATCCCAGAGAAGTTTTTAAAGAGGTATACAAAATGCAACAGCGAATATATTGGTCTTATTTTCCGCAAGTCACTTTCGACGTCACACCTAACTGAAAACTGTATGATCGCGAAAATTGTACCAATTCATAAGTCGGGAGACGCTAATGTACCTGTCAATTACAAACAGATCTCACTTACCAGCACATCATGTAAAATTTTGGAACATGGTATACTTAAGCAGTTAACCACATATTTCGAAGAAAACGTTCTGGTAGATCTTCAGCATAGTTTCAGAAGAGGCCCATCGGTAGTCATTCAATTACCAGAAGTTGTTCAGGATCTCGCATTAGGTAGTATCAACCAGAACCAAACAGATCTACTCTTATTAGATTTCAGTAAAGCGTTTGACTGCGTGTGACATACCAAACTAATTTACCAAAAATAGCTCTGTAATTGGCAATACACCCATCTATAAATGGTTAAAAAGTTTCTTGTCCATTCGATCAAAATTTGTCATTGACGAAAACGCCTCATCTGCTCCTGCGTCTGTGAATGCGGGCGTCCCACAGGGCTTAGTATTGGGCCCACAGTTTTTCTTGATTTTTGTCAATGACATAACAAGTGACAAAGATTGCAAAAGTAAACTCTTCGCAGGCAAATCCATAATATATAGAGAAACGCACAATAGAGAAGATCATGTTCTGCTCAATAGCACACTAACAAAAACAACTGAATGGTGTGATGCATGGCAAATGCTCCTCAATACAGTCAAAATATTCTGCATGACAGTAACACAAAAAAGGGCCCGCAACTCTTTCTAGAGTTACGGGCCCTAGAGTAGAACACCACAAGTACCTTGGCATAATAATTACTTCAGATCCTAAATGGACATCGCAAATTAACAATGTGACTTCTGAAGCCCTGAAAAAATCTTTTTTCAAAAGGTGTTTTCGACTGGCACCAACTAACGTCGAACGTTTGGCTTATACGACATTTATTAGACCTGTTCTTGAATATGCTCAGGTAGTATGGTTTTCGCACGCTAAAACTCATACACGTGAATTGGAAGGCATACAGAGAAAGGCAAATAGATTTATTCATAAGAAGTACCGGAGCATTGACTCGCCTTTTTTTCTACTAACAGAATCAGGGATTTCTACCTTAGCGATTAGAGCAAAAGTAGCTCGTCTGAAATTTCTCCATTACATAATACACAGACACCTAAATCTAGATGCATTAAAATATATTACCTCTCATCAGTAACGCATTTCTCGCCTTAATAACTAATACAAACCAAAAGAGTTCTTTTGCTAGAATTAAACCTTTTGGTTTTCTTTTTTTCCGCGAGTTGTGCATGAGTGGAATAGCCTAGATTCATACAAGTAACACCTAATCACAGTCAGTTTTGCTAAGTCATTAGAAGGAGTTATAATCAATTGGTAAATAGTCATCGTGTAATTACGCTTTCTCAATTCATATTATGTAAAGCAACTTTGTACTGATGTTTGTTGAACTTCTACTTTTCCAAACCAAACCTAATTCTTACTTTTCCGTGTTTTAGTTGCATATTTCACTTCGTAGCAGAATTTCGTTGCATATTCTATTCGTGTATTAGTGTGCCAGATTTCAATATGACATTATTTCAGTTGATGTCAGTCGTTTATTTTATCTTCACAAAAAATTTACCCTCTGTTTGCATGTTACACTGCAAATGTCGTCGAAAGACGATAGTCTTGCGTTAGGAGACAGTGAGCGAAACGTTTATTAGATGTTCGGCGCTAGAAAATCGGTGAATGGTATTCTGGAGGCGCTGCTTTAAAGTGCCTCGAGCGTGCAGCGGAATCGAACGAGTTCATCAAAACATGTCACACGTGAGCCATGAGCGCTATCTGGCAGTTATGTTGGAAAACGAAATGCACGGTGTGCGCACCCGTCTTGGAGGTGATAAGGTGCAGAACGCCAGGCGATGGATAGGTCTTACCACCGTGTAATTTTAGCAAGGCGTTGGAAACACATGCCTTTCGGGCAAGCAGTTCATGGTCCGCGCAGCGTGATGAACGCTGTGAGAAACGAACAAGGGGACCCGGACCCGATCGTTTTGCTGCGTGGAAGGTCAAGTGATAAACTATGCGAGCAAGTGCCCATGGCTCATGCTCGTGCCCACCGCCACTTTTTTCTCCTTTATTTACAACAAACTCCCACGGCCACAAAAACTTGTACTGCCTACTTCGAGAAGGTACAGTTCTTGCACCACTCGCCTAATGATGGAGTGGTGCAAGAACTGATGATGCCAACCTAAAACGGCACGCTCGTGCGATGTTGTCGAGGCCGGTAAGCAGTTCGGTCACGCGAGCCATCTTCCACATTATTGGCGATGAGTCGTCGTGCACCAGGAACACGTCGCCGACCTGAAGTCACACTGCCACGTCGTGGGCCGACCGTGGAAGCAACAACTACTCCTTTCGGCCACGTTTCCAGAGATGATCTGTAAGCGCTTGTCGATGTTAGACTTAAAGCGAACCTCTCAGAACGTCTGACACGGTGATGGACAAGGGCCTTGTCAATGTCAGTTTCCAGAGATGATCTGTAAGCGCTTGTCGATGTCAGACTTAAAGCGAACCTATCAGAACGTCTGACACGGTGATGGACAAGGGCCTTGTCAATGACGATGAAACTAATTGCGGTGATGGTTTGTCTTGAGGGGAAGCCGTCCCTTTAAAAATGTAGTGTGTAGATCGCTTCACCGTCACGTTAATTGCTATCTTCAGGTCATACTGGGAGTTTTGGCGCTGCTTGCGTTGCTTGTAGTAGGACGAGTCTGACTTTAGTCTGCTCTTGTACATTTGAAAGGCTTCCTGATGATCATCGTTATCCTTGGGCTGTTAGCGTGTCAAGTGGAGCCTCTGCAGGAGCTGCACGAATACGCTCCGCTTGACCACTTCGACTGTCAGCTGATCCTGATCGTGTGCTTGGCTCACAGCTAGGTGCTACTGAGCTGAATGAAGAGTCCGAAATCCGCGACGATTCTTCTTTCTCGCTCTACGAGGACAACAATAACGCTGATGGATCCTGGCTTCTTCGCATGGTAGTTTCGCCAAGGATGAGAATCTCGTCCACTTTCGAGGGCAGCGGAGACTCATCCTGGTGTGCTGCAGCTGATAGCACATTGTTGGTGTCTAGTACGGCATCTCGAACGGCGGCGTGCAACGAGTTTACGTTCAAGAAAGCGAGGTTCTGAGCCATGGTTGCGTATTTGGTGGCATCATTTCAGGAGTCTCCCGACAATTTGTCGTTTACAGTGTGTCTCGTTTCGCGAAAGCCCTCCTTTCCACCGGTTTTCTGCATGAGGTGCGTGGCGTAGTGCTGGAGATGTGTGGTGTGGCGCTCTTACATTCATCGCAGGTGTCTGGCGTCAGGCGCCATCTTCTAGTTGTGGAGAAGCCTTCGAAAAGTGGATAATCCTCTCTAACGCCTTGTAGTTGTTCTCCTTCTTCGTAAAAAGAAGAGCAGTTCATGCAGAGAGTCAGTCCTCCTCGTTGACCTTCACTGTCTTGCATCATCGCCGAGTGTCCGCCAATAATCATCTTAACTTTGTGATGTTCGGCAATGTCGTAGACGGTCATGAGGTCTATGCCTTTGTTGAGAGTGGCTCGTAGCAGCGCTTCCGCTCGCACTCCCGATCGTCGACTTCCTTGAGCTTCTGGGGAGATGTACTGGAGACCCTACCACCAGGATCAGGTCTAAGGCGTATGTAGGACGAGAAGTATATAGGTCTTCGCGTGTTGTTCACGAGCCATGTCCGTGAAGTTCATGATTCCGCGTGACGGATAGTTGGTGCGTTCGCTCTCTAGATCTGGGAAGGGGGAGTGCTTTCGCACGCTGTAGTTCTGGCCGTGAAAAACCAGGTCCTTGTTGTCCATGCGCATGGTGCATCCGGGGTTTCTATTTGCAATCAAACTCTCTACGACGTACCTTAGTGATAAGTCCTTATACAGAAGTGCCGTGTATCACGTGGAAAGCGATGGGTTTTTCAGCGTGTACCCAAAACTTGTTGGAGTTGTAGTTGGCGTTGAAGTCGTGAGGCTCGTCGAAAGCGATGTCGCAGCCTGGGGTGACGAGAAAGCGAGAGGAGCTGTGAGGCTGGTTGCAAATGAAGTCACGGCCTACTGCGATGTCAGTACGAGAGGGGTCGTGAAGCCATTCGAAAGCGAAGTCGCGGCCTGCGGCGATTTTGAGGCGAAATGAGTCGACAGACCAGATGAAGACGAAGTCACTGTCTGCTGTGACCTCGAGATGAGAGGTTTAGTCAGGACGGTTGACTGTGGAGTCTTGACTTTCTGCTGTATCGAAACGAGAGGAGTCAAAAGGCTGGTCGAAGGTGAGCTTGCGGCCTGCTCTGACGTCAAAGCGAAAAGAGTCGTCAGACCGGACGAACACGCAGTAGCAGCCTGCTTCGATGTCGAGGCGGGAGGGGTCGAAAGGCGGATCAAAGACAACGTCATGGCGGGGGTCGATGTGAATGCGAGATGCTTACGGAGTGCAGTGGTAGTGACGGCAGCTAATGCTGGTGGGTTTGGCGGCCATGACGTGCTTGCGCGGTGAGCTCTCCCTTGAGCGCAAACGACTTTGTCCTCAAATTTGCTGTCTGTGATCAGGTCCGCTTCGAAGTCTTTGTAGTGAATCTAAGCCTAGATTTCTCTTTGAAGGTTCATTAGGTGGGCGTGTGTCGTGACGATAATTGCGAGGAACTTCTGGAGCCTGAAAGTGGGTGTCGTTGAGCTGGTCAAAAGGGCGTCCAGCATGGAAATTTCTTTTGTGATCACTGTCTAATAAAAGCTCGGCTCTACTCAGAGTTGGTCCATTGTGGAAGTCGAGGGCCAGACAACCGCATGAGTTTCCGCAAAGAACGAAGTTCGAGAAACAAAAAAGGGGACCTGGACCCGATTGTTTGGCTGCGTTGAAAGTCAAGGGATCAACTAAGCGAGCCAGTGCCGGTGGCTCTTGCCCGCCTCCCCTTCATTCTCCTTTATTTTGCAACAAACGCTACAGTCCTTATAAGTACTTATGTATGAGTTGTCTAGTGAAAGACACACATACAGAATATTGACGTCAGGTTATAGTGCCTCGGATAAGCGCAATAATTGATTTTTTAATGACAATCTCGGAAGTATGAACGCTGTCTTAAGCAATATCGGCGGAAGCTACGGATTTGGTCGGCTGTTTAGGGTATTGTATGGGGCCGTTTAGGGTACCGTTAAACAGTGCTGCCACTTCTAGGGACATTTCCTTAGAACTAGGGGATTTTGGTGGGATTTAGGGGAAAATGAAAAATCTTGAACATCACGAGAAATTTTTCGCTTTCATGGGAAGCAAGCAGATCAACGGAGAGACCTCCAACCCAGAACCTCTTTATTATTCTTTCTTCAACATTTGCTTTTTACATCTCCTTTACACTAACCCCAGGGCGCTGTGCCATGCCCAGTAGCAGTTTTGATACATGCAAAAGGGAGACAGAGATGGTCTCTGCCCCCATCACTGTATCAGCGCTCTCCTTTCCCCCAGTTCATTGCGGTTCATTCTGTGCCATCCGTGTTCGACTTCGAACACGGATGGCGTTATTTTTTATTTGTTGTTTTTTAATAAAGACGACAGTCTTTCTAGGGGAGCTTCGACACAAAAAAATGGTCTGTCTCTCTGTACATTTGTCTGTTTGTTCACCCTTAACGCTACGTTAAAAGGCACAGGACGTTACCCGAAACGGGAGACCACAACCGCAGCGCCCATCAATATTGCTCAAGAATCAGCGTTCATACTTGTGCGATTGTCAATCAGAAACAATTTGTGCGAATAACTGAGGCACCATAACAACACGTCAATATTCTGCATGTGTGTCTTATACTGGAAAAGGCATACATAAGTAATTTTAAAAACTGCAGCATTTATCACACTGCGCTGACCATGCAACGCTTGCACGAAAGACAAGTATTTACAACGCTTTCTTAAGGCGACAATGTTGTGGCACCTACCCGTCGCCTTGCGTTCGACACCTTATCACCTCCGAGACGGGCACGCACACCACAAGCTTTGTTTTCGAAGAGAACTGCCAGATAGCGCTCATGTTTCACGTGTGGCAAGAGTTCATGCGCTCATTCCCCTTCGCTGCACGCTCGAGGCACTGTAACGCAGCACCTCCGGAATACCATTCACCAATTTTCTTGCGCAGAACACCAAATAAACGTTTTCTTCACTCTACCCAGACGGAAGACTACCGTCTTTTGACAACATTTGCAGTGTAACATGCGTATACAGGGCCAATATTTTACCGGTTTCTCTGCCAACGTAGTCGCGTTGCTAGGGAGCTCCCCTTGGAGCTGTGTGGCTCCACTCACAAGGTTTAAAAACATTGGCTTCGCCAAGGTAACCAACGTTTTTGTGAAGAGAGAGAGAGGTAAAAATGCAAGGAAACGCAGGGAGGTTAACCAGACACACATCCGGTTTGCTACCCTCCACTGGGGAAGGGATGAAGTTTTTGTGAAAAGCGCGGCAAAAGCAATAGCCAGCACGTAGGCGGTTACTTGCACAGTTAAAAAAAGTGGCTCGTGAAAGACTGCAAAGATATATTTGAAACAAATATCCGGCCGCCAACGTTTCTAATAAACATATCTTTTCGCAACCATTCATAAAGTGGCGAGGGAAGAACTCCCAACTAGCATAATAGGCTTTCATGGTTAAACTATTGGCCCCGTATCTGGGCAACGGGACACTACGTTAGCAAAACGCGAGCACGCTTTCTTCTGATGCCAGGCGCGACCAGCGTCCGTCGGCGTGGCCCGAAGGTAACCGGCGTGAAATGCGACATGCTGCATTTCGCGCCGATGCGTTACCCAGACAACACTGCCTCTCCCTCTTTTCGGGACGGAGAGACGCCAGACGCGCTGGAACGCACATGCGTCAGAGCAACACAGCGCGGCGCGCGCCTGCGAGTATATGACACGACCGGCGCCTGGCGTGGCAACGCCAGCGTGACGTGACGAAATGAACGCCAGCGAGCACGCGCAACACGTCACGTCGAAATGTATTGGCGCCTTGACTGTGGCATGGAGTCATGTTTTCACACGACACGCATCTCAAGAGTATCATGTTTTCACCAGTCACATACCTTCGCCATCCATTGGCGTCACGTAATACCAAATTTGGCTTATGTGAAGCTAGCGAAATCGCCGAGAGCGCCTTATCAGTGTGGCAAGTAGTCATGTTGTTACATGGCATGCATGTCGTGATTATGATGTTTGGATGTGTTATTTCCCTATGTCGTCCGTTCGCGTCACGTAATACCAAATTTGGTACATGTGTAGCTAGCGGAACGGCCGCTTGTGCACCATAAGCACAGTACGTAGTGTTGTTGTTACATCACACGTAGTAATGTTGTTACATGGAGAACGACGACGAAGTGATTCTGGCGTAGAACACGGCTGTCACTATCTGTAATTTTTCAAAGTTTTTCTGCGACTCTGTGGAAGACACCGTTCCAGTGACTGCGGCGATGGACGTGGATTCGCCTGGGCTTCCACCGCAACCATCGACGTCGTCCGCAGCTGCCACGAGAAAGCGTACGGGCCACCCGAGTGATGCCGACAGCGAGGACACGCTGATTTACTCTACGGCCAGCGACGAGAGCTCCGATGAAGGCGACTTCGTGCCTGTGGCAAGGCGGCAGCGAAAAAGAAGACTAGTGATGCCGTCTCCAACAACAAGTAAGAATGTGACAACGACGCGAGAGCCCACGATATACACAATTCTGTTTGTGCCGGTCGATGCGGCTCATAGTCTCAACCGGCTCAATCGTCAAGTAACGTCTAGGTTTCTTGAGGAACTCGCCCAGGGAGAGATCGCGGACGTGCGGATCAATGGCCGTAAGAATATCCTCGCCGTAGACGTCACTCAACGAAGCACAATGGAAATGCTGAGCAACGTCAAGATGTTGGATAACATCAATGTTCGCTCATATATACTTGATGGCCGCGACTCTACGGCAGGCGTCATTTACGACGTCGACATTTCCATCAGCGAAAGTGACTTTGCTGCTCTCATCAAACCGGTGTCTGCAGAACTTACTATACTGCAAGCTCGTCGCCTTGGCAAGTCACGCTGCGTGAAGCTCGTGTTCAAGGGTGACAGCCTTCCATCGCAAGTCAAGGTCGGCCAATTTCGACACACAGTGCGACCCTTCGTACCGAAGCCCCTTCAATGCCGGAAATGTTATAGATTGGGACATGTCAGTGCTGTTTGTACAAACCTGGCTGTGTGCTCGCTATGCTAAGAATCACATAGCGCAGACGCTTGCCAGGCAGAACTTCGAAAATGTCGAAACTGTCATGGCCCTCACGAAGCATCGTCGAAAGATTGCCCAATCATGAAAAAGGAAATGAAAGTGTTGAGGCAAATGGTCCGGGATGGCTCAACTCACAGGGAGGCCGCTGCCCAAGTACGACGCCGGCGGTCTCGTCGCCGGAGGCCCCTGAGGAGACCCACTGCTGAAGCAAGGATTGAACCTCACCAAACGACCACCGGCATACCACCTCAAGCGTCCAGACACGCCGACAACAAATCCTCCAAGCAAGACAAGAGCATCACCGGCTCGCCTGAAGCATGGTCAGCGCTGCCAACAATAGACCCACCGTCTGAGCCACCGCATCGCTCGTCTACAATCACTTCGGAACGAGAATGCGGTGATAGTCGCGACAAAGAAATCGTAGCCATGGTAAAGGCCCTTATGAATACCATTCGTATGCTCCTCACTAGCATTGACAGTCCGGCTGCAAAGAGTGCACTTCAGTTAGTGGATGCGCTGAAGCCGGTGCTATTAAGTCTGGAAAGGCACCATGGCTCCGCCTCTGCAAGCCTTTCGTAAAGAGGTCAAAGGAGCTTCGATATTTCAGTGGAATGCCCGAGGCCTCAAGCCCCGCATTTCTGATATACGACAATTTGTGTTCAAAAACCAGTTTCCAATTATTGTTATCTGTGAGCCAAGGCTACACAATGCAATACGGCTATCCAGGTACGAAGCCTTCAAGTCCGCCACCTGCAACGAACAGAGTAAAGTCATTGTATATATCAGATGCGACCTTACCTATATCGAGCACCGTGTAGCACCTCACGATGACAACCAGTATGTCTGCTTGACAGTTAAACGTAGAGACCTCAATTTCACGCTCGTAGGCGCATATATATCACCTTCGAACCGTTTTGAACCTGAAAGACTACGTGCACTGTTAACAGCCACACCTAAATCATGGATCATCACCGGAGATTTCAACGCTCACCACCCACTATGGGGAAGTCAGAAGACAGAAGTCGCGGAAGGCAAATATTCTCCTTTGCTCTGGAGCAGCAGCTGCTTTGTGTAAACGACGGAAGTCCAACGTTTCGACGGGGAACGACATACAGCAGCTGCCTTGACTTTACATTTGTGTCACGAAGCCTAAATGGAAAGGTCAAGTGGTTCGCAGACTATGAAACTCATGGAAGCGACCACATACCAACTTATTTGAAGATCAAGGGCCTGGAAAAATCGCCAAACTACGACACTTCGACTCGCATCGACTGGACAAAGTTCAGGTCACTGACGGAAAAAAGGTGTCAAGAAAATAAAACGCCTCCTCTTGACATCCTCGAGGATATGATTAGAGGTGCTACTCAAGGAGCGACCTATCATATTCAACATACTTCAGATTATTGTGAATATCAAGCGGAATTGGAACGGCTCAGAGCGACCCGTCGTCGCGCAGAGAGAAGATATAGGCGCACTAAGTCCATTCACGACTTGAGGGAGGCAAGGCGCCTACAGAAAAAAATTCAGCGGCGAATCATTTCACTTCAGTCCTTTCGCTGGAAACATCTGTGCGAATCTTTGGATCCACATAAGCCTTTGACGCAGACATGGAGGATTGTCCGTGGCCTACGATTATCGCCAGATCAACATCGCCCCTTCAAGTGTCTTTCTCTCCACCAAGACTGCACCGAAATTGAAGTAGCAGAAGATTTCTGCATGAAAGTTGCCGGTCATGCGTCCGCGTGCACCAGGCGCCACCTAGAAAACGCTCCAGTTTCCAGAGATTCAAGAATGGACACCTTTTTCTCTCTAGAGGAACTACAAGCGGCCTTGACGGCATGCAAACGATCTTCATCGCCTGGCCCGGATGAGATCACGTACATGGCTCTTTGCAACCTCGGAGAAGCAGCTCGAGGGGCCCTTCTATCCGTGTACAACGACTCGTGGAGCAGCGGATTGATCCCTCATTAATGGAAATCCAGCCGCCTCGTCCCTGTGCTTAAACGAGGTAAATCTCCTCTGCACTTGACTTCTTATCGCTCCATCGCGCTTACCAGCTGTTTCGGGAAAGTGATGGAGAGAATGATTTTGACTCGCCTAGAGTGGTACTTGGAGCACCACGAGGTATACCCTCATGCTATGACGGGCTTTCGGCGTGGGAGGTCCGCAATTGATAACGTTATAGACCTGGTCTCTTCTGTTCAGCATCAAAAAAGACTGAAACGTTTATCTGCGGCATTGTTCTTGGACGTGAAAGGTGCATACGATAACGTATCACATGAAACCATTCTGGATGTCATGGAAAATTTTGGATTAGGGGGTCGGGTTTTCCAATGAATCTACAGCTATCTGAAAGGCAGAACTTTCTTTGTACAGACGGAGAATGGCACAACAACGCACCATTGCAACCGTCGAGGTGTGCCTCAAGGCGGTGTTCTTAGCCCCACACTTTCCAATCTAGCGCTACTCGGCCTGTTTGATGCACTTCCAGAATATGTCCATCTATCAATATATGCAGATGACATCTGCATCTGGGCGTCAGGCGTAACACGCCTTCATTTGCGTGTCCGGCTTCAGAGAGCGGCAAAAATAGCGACAAAGTACCTGGAAGAACGGGGACTAGAGCTGTCATCAGAGAAATGCTCGCTTATAGCATTCACGCGTAAGGCTATGAGCCCATATGTTATTAAAATCAACGGACACACGATCAACTACGTGAAGACCCACCGATTCCTCGGAGTCATAGTTGATCGCGACCTCTCCTGGAGCCCTCACATCGCCCACATGAAAACTAAACTCACCATGATCACCCACGTACTGAGGTTTCTTGCTGGAAAAACGTGGGGTGCATCGGTAAAAGCAATGCTCCAACTTTACACTGTTTTGTTCCTCGGTTATATGCGATACAGCTTACCCGTGCTTTGCGGGATCCGAAGAACAAACTTGCGCGTCCTCCAGTCGATCCAAGCCCAAGCCCTGAGGATATGCCTTGGTCTCCCGAGATGCGCGTCTACAGCAGCGACAGTCATCATTGCGCGTGATTATCCGGTCAACGCATACATCCGCGTAGACGCTTTGAGAATGCACATAAGACATTTCGCTCGGCTTCCATCTCATCACCTAGCCTCACTTCCAACTTCCAGGCCCCACTCAGCGTTCAGCGCAACTGTAGCTCAGCATTGCGCAGTGCTTCCATTGTACTTCACGCATGCAGCACAGCCGCCGATACCATTATGGTGCCTACACCCACTAAAAGCCCTTCTTACAATTCCTGGCATCCAAAATAAGAAAAAGTCGTCGCATCTAGCCCTGAAACAGGCCACATTACTTTTTCTGCAAGAGAAGCACAACGGACGCCTTCACATATACACGGATGGCTCGGTGTCTTCAGTAAGCTCTGCAGGGGCGGTGGTTATTCCCGCGAGGAACATCACAATTAAATTCATGACATCGCATTTGACGTCGTCGACAGCTGCAGAACTTGCAGCCATTCGTGCAGCTCTGGAGTTTATAGTGAAAGAACCTTCGGGAATTTGGTCGATCTTCTCGGACTCGAAGGCATCTCTTCAATGTCTTATATCACCCTTTCGCCATGGACCTAATGAACAGTTAGTAGCTGAAATAAGGCTTCTTCATCACCAAGCAACCGAAAAACAGCACAGCATAGTGTATCAGTGGATACCAGGTCATTGCGGTATATATGGCAATGACCGCGCAGATGATGCCGCTAGATCTGCACACGATGGTACCCAATACACAGCCATCCCGTTCTCAAGAACTGACGCAGCTACAAGACTTCGTTCGCTTGCACGTGACCTCACACTGGTACAGTGGAACTCGACAGACTTCACAAACGCGCGCCTGCATAACTTGGATCCCGATCTGCAGCTTCGTCTTCCCCCAAGGATATCTCGAGCTGAGGAGACTCTTCTATGCCGCCTGTGGCTTGGAGTGGCCTTCACGAACGCATACTCTTATCTCATCGGGATGGCCAGCTCTCCTACATGCACTTACTGCAGTTGCGAAGAAACCATGGCGCACCTTCTGTGTGAGTGCACCTATTTCAACGTGCAAAGACAAGAACTCACTGCAGCTCTGGATAGACTAGACAATCGGCCTTTGTCGGAACAAAGGATTCTGGGTCATTGGCCAAGCCCATCCTCAGCCCAGAAGGCTTTGAAAGCTTTGCTGCGCTTTTTGCGGACAACTGGCCTCAGAGACAGACTTTAGTGTCTTATACTCTTTGATGTTGCCTTTCCTCTGTCGCAATTTTTTTGTAATTTCTCCCTCTCTTCGCAACATTCCTTTTAACATCGATCATTCCCCTCACCCCTTTCCCCAGCACAGGGTAGCCAGCCGGTCTAAGAACTGGCTAACCACCCTGTCTTTCCGCTTAAACTTTTCTCCTCCTCCTCCTCCGATGTTGTTACATAACACGAATCTCATGTTTAGCATGTTTGCACCAGTCACATACCTTCGTCATCCATTCACGTACTGTAATACCTAATTTGGTATATGTGACGCTAGCGAAACGGCTGCAAGCGCATCATGAGCGTAGCATGTAGTCTTGTTGTTATATGACACGCATGTCATGATTTTCATATAAGGGATTGTCGCTCGGTTTCACCATGCAATCATGTCATACCATATGAGTTTGGCAACATGCCTTGTGAACGAAACCACCGCGAGAGCTGCAAGACCATGAATTGCGAATCATCACGTTCATGACATATATATCATGATTTTCATGTTATGGCTGGTCAAATTTGTTCGCCAGACAGTGATGATATGCCCTACTAAAATTGGTGTTGATACCATTACCGAAACGACCAAGAGAGCTAACAGTCATAGGTGGCTAGGTAGATAGATAGATAGATAGATATTTAGATAGATAGATACGCTCAAAGTCGCTGAAGTTCGCTTATTAATGCTTCGCATTTAAAAATAAAATAACACAGGCGACTAACGCACTAGTCTCTTTCATTTGTGTTCTCGAGTTCCTCTTCGTTAAGCACTGTACGGTTTTTAAGATGAACTCTATAGACCTTCCGGACTCTTTGGTTTTCTTTAAGTATGAGATTACTTCGATCCTACTCGCAAGACCGGTGGGATCGGCTTAACTGTGCACGAGGCGTTGGGGGGGAATGAAGCAGCGCACACGACTGCCTATGATCTCGACAGCCACGTGATGAAGTCATTACGAGGTCATAATTTTTAGGACAACTTGTTTTACGCCGATGGTCAGCGATCCGCATCTGATAAGGCTTCTAAAACTTTTGGTTTAGTGTGCGAGTTTGTAGATTATTGCCTCCTGCAAAGAGTCTATAGGCACCTTTGTAAAACGTACGAATACCGACGCGCAAGATCTACACAACGCTACACCAGCACCTGTGCCCGTAAAGAGATGCACCGGATATAATGGCGGATATGATTCTGGAGTGGAAAAGACACAGACATAGATGCATCTGTACTATTTATAAAAAACAGCGCTATTACAGATATCTGCAGGTCACCGAAATATAGGAAGTGAGGTTTATATATATGAACCAGAAACTACTGATGGCACATATTTGCATGCTTTCAATATGCGATAAAATATTACAATATTTCAATCCGTGTGGACACGGGCTTCATCCTTCCAAATGTTTGAAGTATTTGAAACGAACTTATAAACGTTTGGATTTACAACACGTAAGCTTCCTCAAAAGATAACTTTGCTGCAGTGCACAAATGCTCTGCAGCCAAACCACAATTCAAGATATATATATATATATATATATATATATATATTGCAATGAATTAATGAATCTTAATAACGGACGCTCTGCTGGCAATGAAGAACACGATGATGATGTGTGGCTGTTGTAGTAGCTCGCGCACGCCGCTTGCCATTAGCCAGACCTGCCTGATAAAGCACATTTTTCCAAGTTGCGTCTGACCCTTTTTCGACGTACAACACCTCTATTTTAAGTGGTGGAGGAGCCGGGGTTCTCATCAACCTGGAACTTCGCAATCGGACGCTACCATCGCCGTTCACCATGACTGCTCCTGGCCCTTCTCAAGCTGCCTTACCAACGACCGTCTACTGTACTGGCGTGCCTCGGCAACGCGACCCACCAATTTTTCGCGGCAACGACGAACAAGACGTCGAGGACTGGCTCGTAGAGTACGAAATCGTAAGCGCTTCCAACAAGTGGAACGCCCTGCGATAAGCTCACAAACGTGCGCTTTTACCTCGCTGATGTGGCCAGCCTCTGGTTCAAGAACCACGAAGGCGAAATTACCAACTGGTCCACCTTCAAGATCACAATCGCCACGGTCTTCGGTCGTCCCGCCGTGCGCCGGATTCGCGCGGAACAGCGTCTTCGTAGTCGAGTCCAGCGCAGGGACGAGACCTTTACAAGTTACATCGAAGATGTCTTGTCTCTTTGCAAGCGCGTCGATGAATCTCTAACGGAACGCGACAAAATCAAGCACATCATCAAAGGAGTTGACGACGATACCTTCCAGATGCTCGTCGCTAGAAATCCACAGACCGTCACCGATGTTGTCCACCTCTGTCAGGAGTACGACGAGTTGCGTAAGCAGCGCGTCTCGACGCGCAAGGCCGCTGAAGATACGGCTGAAGTTTCCGCCCTTATGCACGACGTCACTGCTGATCACACGGTCCTGCTGCCCCACATCAAGCAATTCATTCGTGAGGAAGTGTCGCGTCAGCTTTCTCTTGTGGCCGAAGCATCCGCGCCAGTGACCTCGTTAGACCCACGTCTACGCCAGGTCATTGAGACACAGGTCACGGAGGCACTGCCTCCATCACCATCTGTCCCTACGCCGCTGACCTACACTGCCGTCGTTGCTAGACCCCCAGCCCCACCTGTCTCTGGCGCATACCGGGGCACCGGGTCCTCCTACCCTACCACGCTGCCTACATACACGGCACCCCATCCCGTTTCGCCCCCAGCACCTTCTGTCGTTAACTCATGGCGCACCTTGGATAATCGACCCATCTGTTTCGCATGCGGTTTCGTGGGACATATAGCACGCTACTGTCGCCGTCGCAACTTCCAGCCTCCAAACCATGGGAATTCTGCAAATTACCAGGCTGCCCAGAATCCCCAGCGACCATCTTCTCCTATCACCGACTCAGTGTCCCCACGACGCCCTGTCGATTCTCGCCGGTCGTTACCACCCCGTGGCCAATCTGTCTCCCCGATGCTTCGGCGCACGAGCCCCGCTCGAGAGGAAAACTGACAGCCGCAGTTCCGGAGGCAAGAACTGCGTCGTCGTCGAAATTTCTATGACCTCCTCTTTGTCCGACCAACGAAATTGATGTGCTAGTAGAAGGTGTTGCTGTACGTGCACTTGTTGACACAGGCGCCGTCGTTTCTGTAATTAGTGAAAAACTATGTCGCGATTTGAGAAAAGTTACAACGCCGCTTACGAATCTTGCTCTGCGTACAGCCACTTCCCATTTCATCGCGCCGACAGCTCAGTGCACAGCACGCGTTCTTATTCGAGATGTTTGGTACGCCGTCAACTTTGTTGTTCTCCGACGTTCATCTTACGACGTCATACTAGGATGGGATTTCCTTTCTACCCATCAGGCCCTCGTCGACTGCGCTCGTGCTGAACTCACGTTGACGAATCCGTGCCTTGATATCGACCACCACAGTCCCTCGAAAGTGTTTGCCGCAGCTGACGTCCGCATCGCGCCGTTGTCCGCCGTCCTAGTGCCTGTGTTTTCCCCTGCTGCCACTAACTCGACACTCCTGTTCCAACCAGCTATAGCTAGTGTGCAACACCGAACCATCGTCCTCCCGTTTGCCGTCATCAACTTTTCCAATGGTTCGGCGGTACTTTATGCGTGCAACGTTTCTGCTTGCCCGTACATCCTGCTACGCGGCGAGTGTCTCGGAAGCCTCGAGACCTTAAATTGTATTTTCGAAGACCCGATCTATCCAGACAAGCCATTTTTACCGACTTGTGCCATTACACCCGCAACTGACGCCAATGAACCTATGGATGTATTCCGCAAGTCCATTGATTGCAACCTCACGCCTGGGCAGCAGGAACAGCTGATCAAGCTGCTACAGCGTTTTCGAGCCTCATTTGACCACAATCAGCCTTCCTTAGGTCGAGCGTCATCTGTTGTTCACCGTATAGATACCGGTCAAGAGACACCATTACGGCAGCGTCCATATCGTGTGTCAACTACCGAACGCCGTGCCATCAATGAACAGGTTGACGACATGCTGACACGTGGCATAATCGAACCGTCAAGCAGTCCCTGGGCCTCTCCTGTTGTGTTGGTGAAGAAGAAGGACGGATCCATCAGGTTTTGCGTGGACTACCGACGTCTCAACCGAATCACGCGCAAGGATGTCTATCCGCTGCCACGCATTGATGATGCTTTGGACTGCCTACAGGGAGCCGAATTTTTCTCTTCTTTAGATCTGCGCTCTGGATACTGGCAGGTACCCATGGCAGAGGCCGATCGCGAGAAAACAGCTTTCATCACGCCCGACGGGCTTTATGAATTCACAGTGATGCCCTTCGGTCTCTGCAATGCGCCAGCTACTTTCGAGCGAATGATGGACTCTATCCTTCGAGGCCTCAAATGGAACGTTTGCCTTTGTTATTTAGATGGCATTGTCGTCTTTTCAACTGATTTCGCAACCCATTTAACCCGCCTCGAGAAAGTCCTCGCATGTATTTCTGCCGCGGGGCTGCAACTGAATCTGAAGAAGTGCCATTTCGCCGCTCGAAAGCTTACGATACTTGGCCACGTGGTTTCAAAAGACGGCATTCTTCCTGACCCTGCCAAACTTACAGCCGTTTCAGCGTTTCCCAAACCGTCCACCATGAAAGAGCTCCGAAGCTTCATAGGCCTGTGCTCTTACTTCCGGCGCTTCGTCCGCAATTTCGCGACGATCATCGCTCCTTTGACCAAGCTCCTTGCTGGCTCTAGAGACCTTTCAGGCTGGTCTGCCACCTGTGATGATTCTTTCAATGAACTGCGCCGCCTCCTCACGTCGCCGCCTATTCTGCGACACTATGACCCATCGGCACCCACAGAGATCCACACCGACGCTAGTGGTGTCGGGCTAGGCGCTATTCTTGCACAGAAAAAAGACGGCTTCCAAGAATACGTGGTTGCCTACGCAAGCCGAACTCTTAGCAAAGCTGAGATCAACTATTCCGTCACCAAAAAGGAATGCCTAGCCATTATTTGGGCGATAGAAAAATTTCGACCTTACTTGTACGGGCGCCCTTTTGACGTCGTCACTGACCACCACGCCCTCTGCTGGTTGTCGTCACTGAAGGATCCAAGCGGTCGCCTCGCCCGATGGGCATTACGCCTCCAAGAATATAATATTCGCGTGGTCTATCGGTCCGGCCGGAAACATTCGGACGCGGACGCCCTATCCCGTTCGCCCCTACCCCCTGACCCGGACTGCAGCGAAAGTCTAACCTGTGATGCCACTGCCGTCACCATCGCCGACATGCCATCTGAGCAACGCAAGGACCATTGGGTTGCTTCGATTCTAGACATCCTGGCTGGGCAGACGGCTCCCCCCCCTTCTCGCACGTTGCGTCGGCAAGTGGAGCACTTCACCACTCGCGACGACGTGCTGTACCGACGCAACTACGCACCCGGTGGACGTCAGTGGCTACTCGTGATTCCACATTATCTGCGATCCGAAATTTGTTCCACGTTTCATGACGACACCCAATGTGGCCACGCAGGTTTCCTGAAGACTTATTCTCGCATACGTCTCCGATATTACTGGCGTGGCATGTACCGTTTTATACGGCAATACGTTCGGGCCTGCTCGACGTGCCAGAGGCGAAAAACTCCCCCTTATCACGCCAGCGGTACCTTGTTACCCTTACCATGCCCATCCCGACCATTCGACCGCGTCGGCATTGATATCTATGGTCCCCTTCCCAACAGTGCTGACGGTAACCGCTGAATCATAGTTGCCGTCGACCATCTCACGCGGTATGCCGAAACTTCATCCCTTCCCTCGTCTACAGCAAAAGACGTTGCGACTTTCGTACTTCACAACATCGTATTACGTCATGGAGCACCCCGGGAGTTACTGAGCGATCGTGGTCGCGTATTCTTGTCAGACGTCATCACAGCATTGCTGCGTGAGTGCCACGTCGTTCACCGCACTACAAGCGCCTATCATCCCCAGACCAATGGAATGACAGAGCACTTCAACCGCACCCTTGGTGACATGCTGTCCATGTATATCTCGTCAGACCACTCCAATTGGGACAGAGTGCTCCCGTTTATCACGTTCGCCTAGAATACCGCCATTCAAAGCACTACTGGGTTCTCTCCTTTTTTCCTCCTTTATGGACGCGAACCTTCTTGCACTATGGACACCATTCTTTCGTACAAACCTGACTCCTCAGAGTCCACGACTTTGTCTCAAGCCGCTACATACGCTGAAGAATGCCGCCAACTGGTAAGATCATTTACAACGCAAGATGAAGGACGCCAAAAGCACCACCATGACGCATCAAATGACACTACTTCCTACGATCCAGGTTCACTTGGCTGGCTGCATGTCCCTTCTGCTACACCTGGCCTTTCTACCAAGTTGGTCCCCAAGTATCATGGCCCATATCGTGTGCTACAAAAAACGTCACCAGTGAATTACCTCATTGAGCCACTAGAACCATCTTCTGACCAACGTCGTCGTGGCCAGGAAATTGTCCACGTCTCGAGACTTAAGCCCTGCTACGACCCTCCTGTGTTTACTTGTCCATAGGTCGCCAGGATGGCTCTGTATTTCGCGGGGAGTAATTGAAATGAATTAATGAATCTTAATAACGGACGCTCTGCTGGCAATGAAGAAGACGACGATGATGTGTGGCTGTTGTAGTAGGTCGCGCACGCCGCTCGCCATTAGCCAGACCTGCCTGATAAAGCACATTTTTCCAAGTTGCGTCTGACCCTTTTTCGACGTACAACACCTCTATTTTAATATATATATATATATATATATATATATATATATACATATAATGTGATGACGTTTATTCGAGCAGAGAAGTCGCAACGAG
The DNA here is from genome assembly GCA_013436015.1 of Rhipicephalus annulatus. Classification (NCBI taxonomy): domain Eukaryota; kingdom Metazoa; phylum Arthropoda; class Arachnida; order Ixodida; family Ixodidae; genus Rhipicephalus; species Rhipicephalus annulatus. The sequence goes on along the minus strand of WOVY01009915.1, from coordinate 1,026,389 downwards.
GTTGCAACAAAAAATGGCTGTACGGCAAGTCTGGCAAAGGCGGCAGAGGCTCTCGCGCAATCAGAGCACGGGGCTTTTCGTCGTTTTCCGAAGGCGCATATGCGTCTGTGCATGTGCTTCACTACAATACTCCCGGGGTGAAGAGTAGCCATGCTCTCGATTCAGGGAGTAGGCACAATGAGGGGGTCGTAGTAGGGCTTGGGACGGTCGACGTGTACGGTCTCGCGTCCTCGATGGCGCAAATCTGGTGATTGTGTTAGTGGATAGATGATGTAATTCACCCGGAAGATCGCGTCAGTGACACGGTACAGACCATGGTACCGGGCCAGAAGTTTAAAAGACAAGCCAGCAACGTGCGGGGGCACCCAAAGCCCCACAAGGGAGCCAGCACGAAACGGAAGAGCTATGCGATGAACGTCATCATGTCGAGTCTTTTGTAGACCTTGAGCCTCACTTGTCAGAGACCGAGCCAACTGATGGTAGTCTTCAGCCTATCTGGCGCCTTCCGAAAGCGGGAACACTCAGATGCATCAGGGCGGTACGGGAGTATAGTGTCGAGTGCGTGGGAAGGTTCGCGGCCGTGCAACAGAAACAATGGGGGAAAACCGGTAGTCACTCGCGTCGCGGTGTTATAAGCGAAGGTGACAAAAGGTAATACAGCGTCCCAGTTAGTGTGGTTGGAGGAGGTGTACAGCCTCAGCATGTCGCCAAGTATGCGGTTGAACTGCTCAGTGAGACCATTTGTCTGTGGATGGTATGCGGCAGATTTCCGGTGGATGATGTTGCATTCTGCGAGGATAGCTTGGAAGACCTCCGACAGTAACAGTCGACCCCTATCACTGAGTAATTTCCGCGGAGCACAATGGCGCAGAATGAAGCTGCGGAGAATGAAGAGTGCAATTTCGTGGGCGGTCGCTGTCGGTAGAGCTGCAGCCTCAGCGTAGCGTGTCAGATGATCGACGCCGACAATAATCCACCGGTTTCCAGAGCCACTATATGGGAGGGGGCCATAGAGGTCAATACACACGTGGTCAAATGGGTGAGCCGGGCACGGGAGTGGCTGTAACATGCCAGTAAGGTGCTGCGGAGGCGTCTTGTTCTGTTGGAAAGTGGTGAAAGACTGAAGGTATTTCTGCACAAAGCGATACGTTCCTCGACAGTAATATCGTTGGCGCAGCCTTTCGTAGTTTTTCAGGACAGCTGCGTGAGCACTACTGGGATCTGCATGGAAATTCATGCAGATGTCAGAGCGCACGTGAGTTGGGCAGCAAGGAGCCACTTCCGACCACCAGACATGTAGTTGTGGCGGTACAGAATGTTGTTGTCTCGTAAGGAAAAGTGGGCTGCTTGGCGGAGTAGCGCTCTCGTAAAAGGTACAGCAGACGGATCGGTAAGGTAGTCAACTAACAAGGCAAGGTATGGGTCTTTACGCTGCTCCGAAAGCATGTCAGTGGTGTCGAGTGGTGACAAGGTGGTAAAAAGGGGTGACAGACAAGCCACATCTGGTGTTAATGGCGATCGGGAAAGTGCATCGGTCCCCGCATGCTTGCGACCGGAACGATATACGACACGGATGTCGTATTCCTGCAATCAAAGTGCCCAACGCCCCAGGCGTCTGGACGGGTTTTTAAAAGTGGACAGCCAACATAGAGCGTGGTGGTCTGTGACCACGTCGAAAGGACGGCCGTAAAGGTACGGGCGAAACTTCATCACGCCCAGACTATGGCCAAACACTCCTTCTCTGTCACGGAGTAATTCAATTCAGCCTTCTTGAGAGCACCACTTGCATAAGCGACTACGTATTTTGTTTGGGTGCCTTTCCGTTGAGCCAAAACTGCGCCAAGACCAACGCCACTTGCATTGGTGTGAATTTCTGTGGCAGCAGTGGGTTCGTAGTGGCGAAGAATAGGCGGTGAGGTCAGCAGGTGGCGCAGCTGGCGAAATGCATCGTCACATGCAGGTGACCATGCAGATATACCTTTGCTGTTGGAAAGCAGACTACTCAGAGGTGCGATGATGGACGCGAAGTTTCGCACGAAGCGATAAAATAAGAGCAGAGGCCAATTAAACTTCTTGGCGCTTTCACTGATGTGGGCATTGGGAAGTCAGCGACAGCTCGAAGCTTATCGGGATCCGGAAGAACACCGTCGCTTGTGATGACATGTCCCAAGATGGTTAGTTTGTGTGCTGCGAAGTGGCACTTCTTGGTGTTAAGTTGTAGACCTGCCGAAGTTAGACACGTCAGAATCTCGTGAAGACGACCAAGATGTGTCGGGAAATCAGCTAAAAAGACTAGGATATCATCCAGATAACAAAACCAAGTTTTCCCCTTGTGGGCACGAAATATAATATCTATCATGCGCTCAAATGTCGCAGGCGCATTGCAGAGCCCAAATGGCATGAATTTAAACTCATATAGGCCATCCGGCGTTACAAAGGCTGTTTTAGGGCGGTCACGTTCAGCCATTGGCACCTGCCAATACCCAGAACGCAGATCCAAGGATGTAAAGTACTCGGCGCCTTGTAAACAGTCAAGATCGTCTAAATCGGCATCGTCTATTCGTGGTAGCGGGTAGACATCTTTGTTTGTATTCGTGTTTAAAAGGCGATAGTCCACGCAAAATTGAACGGTGCTATTTTTTTCTTTACCAGAACTACAGGTGACGACTGAGCACTTTGAGAAGGCTGTATGACTCCCCGTTTAAGCATGTCATCTACTTGCTTCGTAATGACGTGGCGCTCTTCGGCAGAAACGCGGTAAGGACGCTGTCGCAGAGGCGAATGAGAGCCGGTGTCAATAGTATGAGTGACAATTGTGGTGCGGCCCAAAGCAGGTTCCTGAAGTCGAAAGAATAGCGAAACTTGTTAAGGAGAGCAACAAGTTGGCTGCGATGCAAGGGGGAAGGTCTGCGATAATAGCATTGTCGAAGGCTGACGAACTTGATGGCTCAGACGCATGAGTGATTGCGGCAATGTGACATGGGGTTTCGTCGGTAAGAATAATATCATCGATATGGTCGACAGGTTGTACATATTCTGAGGTTTCACTTTGGAGTAAGCCAATGGGGTTGTTGCAGTGGTTGGCAACCAGCATTACGGTTAAACCAGACACAATTGTAAGAACAGCAAATGGGAGCACGATGCGCTGCGTTCTGTAAAAACCGGAGATGGCGTTAACACCACCGTGGCGTCACGTTGCGCCACACATGAAAGGCTAATAAGGACTGAAGCTTCCGGAGGCAAGGTGATGTCGTCGACAGCGATGAGTTGGCAGAGCAAAGTTGAATGGTCGGGCGATAAAAAATTCACAAATTGGGACTAGGGAAACTTCTGCACGGCAAAAATGGATGATAGCTTCATGACGTGAAAATAAATCCCAACCCAGGATGAGGTCGTCAGAGCAAGATGGTAGAACAAAAAATTGGACGATGTACAAAACGTCTTGGATGACGACGCGCGCCATACACACAGCCGAGAGATTAATGCGTTGCGCGCTAGCCATGGACAGCACCATGCCACAGAGACGTGGTCACTTCCTTCAGTTTGTGACAAAATTTTGCGTTCATCACAGAAACAGTGGCCCAAGTATCAATTAATGCTTGTGTGGCGACTCCCTCAACATCGACATCAACAACAATTCACGGCGAAAATGGAGCCCTTGATAATTGCGCAGAAGTTGCAGTTCTTGCCTCTGGACCTGCACTGATTAGTTTCCCTCCTCAGGAGGTGGTCTACGACGCATAGGAGATGGTGATCGGCGACAAGGACATGGAAATTAGAAGTTGATGGGCGACGATCCGATTCAGAGTGCCTTTGTTCATATGCAGACATGGTGGCCTGCTGCGACAGATAGGTAGGAGTTCCGATGGAGGCGCACGCAGGTGTGGGACAGCGGTGGCAGAAGCGTGCAATGTGGCTAGCGACGCAACACGCGAAGCAGATAGGACGGTTGTCATGGGTGCGCCACTCATTGTATGGACAGAAAAAGCGAGGTGAGGGCCTGTAAACCTGAGGCGCGGCGGGAGGAGGTGGAGCCGATAAGGATACTGGATGCGGAGGGGGCCGCGCAACCACAGCTGCGTAGCTGAGAGGTGAACATGGCGCAGGTGGTGCGTAGCCGACAGCTGAGAGATTAGATGCTGCTGAATTGCATGGGTAAGCGGCCTGCACTGTAGGCAGGACATCGCAAATTTCATTGCGGATGGCCTGCTGCAGTGTCGAAGGCAGACTTGCGGTGGGCGCGTCACTATGCGGCAGCAGGGAGAGCTGTCGGGAGACTTCCTCTCTGATGAAGTCTTTGATCTGGTTGGACAGACTTTCTTGGCGAACGTTGGCATTTGTGAGTGCGACGGCTGAAATCAAATTCGGCGGCGAGACGCTCTGTCGGGCGATGGAACGCTGATGGCGCAATTCATCGAAGCACTGGCACAGGCTTATGAGGATTGCCACCATGGTCGGGCTTTTCGCCAGCAACATCTCGAATGTGCCATCCTTGATTCCCTTGAGAATCTGCCGCATTTTCTCTTCGGCAAGGTTCCTTTTGGTTGCCCCGCCGTGGTGGTCTAGTGGCTAAGGTACTCGGCTGCTGACCCGCAGGTCGCGGGTTCGATTCCCGGCTGCGGCGGCTGCATTTCCGATGGAGGCGGAAATGTTGTAAGCCCGTGTACTCAGATTTGGGTGCACGTTAAAGAACCCCCGGTGGTCAAAATTTCCGGAGCCCTCCACTACGGCGTCTCTCATAATCAAATGGTGGTTTTGGGACGTTAAACCCCACAAATCAATCAATCAAGGTTCCTTTTGGCGTTGCATAAATTTGTTGCCAGACTGTGGGGTGGTTGTTGCCAGACTGCCGCTAAATTTGGCTGAAAAGTTTTCTCCTGTAGTTGTGGCTTCTTTGTAAGAGTTTGGTGCTATCCGCGGTGCATTTCTTGGCCGTAAATATTTCTTCTGTAGTTGTGGCTTCTCCGTAAGAGTTTGGTGCTATCCGCGATGCAATTCTTGGCTGAAAAGTTTTCTCCTGCAGTTGCGGCTTCTTCGTAAGAATTTGGTGCTATCCGCGGTGCATTTCTTGGCTGAAAATTTTTCCTGTGGTTGTGGCTTCTCCGTAATAGTTTGGTGCTATCCGCGGTGCATTTCGCGAGTGCATGAGTTACGCTGGCCGTCATTATTAACGGAATGAACCGAGCCTAGCAGAAGTCGAGCGTGGTGCTGCCATGCACTCTTTTAAGAGGCCGTTTTAATTCCGTTTTAATTAACGGAATGAACCGAGCCTAGCAGAAGTCGAGCGCGGCGCTGCTGCGCAGTTAAGAGGCCGTTCTAATTAACGGAATGAACCGCGCATCACAGAATTCGTTTTATTTACGGAATGAACCGCGCCTAGCAGAAGTCGAGCGTGGTGCTGCCGTGCGATTAGGAGCCCGTTTTAATTCCGTTTTAATTACCGGAATGAACCGCGCATTACAGAATTCGTTTTAATTAACGGAATGAACTGAGCCTAGCAGAAGTCTAGGCGCGTTTTCTTGCTGTGTGCGCAGCTGTGCGATTAAGACATCGCGTCTCAGTATTAGGGATGACGGGGAAAACTGAATAGAGTCACAAGAGGTGATGCGCTGCCCCCCTCCCTCTTATTTTTCTTTTTTTTCTCTCTCAGCTGATCGTGTCGCGTCGACCGGGGGACGTTACGCTTCCCCTAGCTGTGTCAGCACAAGACATATCATTCGGACTCGTGTATACATGTGATGACTAAGCGTTCCAAGGCTGGTTAATCGGGGTATGTCGGATATGCTACAGCTATGTACGCCTGGAAGGCTGCTTTATCGAAGCAGATGGAGCGAATTAAGCGTGACTTGCGCGTACCTGTAATCGGGACCCGGCCGACGAGCCACCATCGCTTAAAGGGCCCTGCCCACAATAAGCACAAACTACCAAAATTTCAAATGATGATTGTGTATTGTTTCTCAGCTCAAAAGGTTAGTATACAACAATAAGAATAAAATGACACAATAAACATAATGACAATAATATTACAACATAATGACAACATAAACATATAAATAATAATATGACAATATGTCTCACTACGCGCTAATCATAATTAAAATGGATACCGGTGAGCAATTACCTCCATTACTCGAAGAAAAGGGTCTTTCACGTTGGGACGTGCGTTATTTGATATCCATGAAAGCCAGGCGAGGTGAGACGGCATAAGTGATGTAGTCGTCTTGTTGCTGTTGCGAACGAGACGGCGCTCGTTCTTGTGCCATTCACTTTCAATCCTTTGCGTGTTGGCGCCTGTCGTAGGATCGACGAAGTTGACACTGTGGTTCACAGTGTGCCAGTTCAAGTGGAGCGGTGTTCCGTTGGCATCCACAAGTCTGGGTATGCACTGGTACGCAGCCCACTCGTCGCTGTACATCGTCGTCCCAGGAAGAATGTGCTGCCGGTCGAAGCGATGTCGCAGGCGACAGTCCGATTTCACGAAGGAAGGCCTCTTCCGCTCAGGGTACCTTATGATGTCAGTGATTTCGACAATGCTGGGGTCTATCCGTGGCGTGGCCATGACGAGACTCTTCCTGAACTGGTAACAGTGTAGCTTGCATGGCTAACGTTACGGCATTTTTTAAGGGTCATGAGGTGAAAGGGAATGGAGCGCACTGACGTTGACAGGGCACCTACGTGATGCAGCATCAGCGGGGAAAGGGGGGGTGGGTCACGGCGCCGACGTGGCGCGAGCATCAGCGGAGAAAGAGTAGATGGGCCATGGCCCTAACGCCACGCGAGCACCTGCGGAGATAGACGGGATTGACAAAGACGCCTGGAATAAAAAAACATAAAAAAACCTTTTGGATTTCCAACGTTGGTTGACATGGCACCGACCCGACGCGACGCGATTTTCTGTGGAGAAAGAGGGGGTGGGCAAAGACGCCTGGGATAAAAAAAATAAAAAACCTTTTTGTACCTCTAACGTTGGTTGACATGGCGTCGACCCGACGCGACGCGAGTGCCTGCGGAGAAAGAGGGGTGGGTCACGGCGCCGACACGACGCGAGCATATTTGTGAAAATACGGGATAGGCGAAGACGCGTCGAATCGTACAACACCTGGGTCATGTACTTCACTTCGGTGCCCCTCCTTCTCCACAGCAACGGTGACTTGAGCGGGAGTGCGAACGACGTTACGTGATGCTACGTGATGTGACCCACGTATCACGTACACAGTACACCACCCAGGGCACGTACTCCACCTCGGTGCATCAGGCGTCGAGATATGACCAAACTTGCTCACGTAAACCTCCTAAATTTCCTTATTTGGTGCTCCCTATCTCAGTCGCCGTCCCTAAGCTTTAGGATCGTGATCCTTATGAAATGCCGTAACGTTCGTTGTCCAAAGTACATTGTCACCATTTCAGGAGCTGTCGCGTTATTGGACTGTCGAAGACGCCATCGCTTCGAGCGGCAGTTCGACCTGCAGACAGTCGGGAACAGCACAGAAGTGGCCACCGACATTGGAGTGATGGAGAATTCGCAAGGACCTCGGCTTATTTATGGTGACCCAGGATGCAGTAAGTCGTCACGTACCATCGCTTCGGCAAAAAAAAAAAGAGCAGACCCACACTTCGGGTACAATGTTTGCAGGAAACAGCTAGCTGTCCCAGCTCCGCGGGACACTCATGATGCAGGGTAGACAGGGGCAAGGCCTCTCGAGACGTACTTGGTCATTGCACGTCTCAACGTGAAAGACCCTTTCCATCGATTAATGGAGGTGATCGCTCGCCGATATCCCGTTTAGGGATCCCTGCCATATCGTGAGTGATGAGCGTGTAGTGAGGTAAATATGCCATTTTATTCTTATGTACCCACCCTATTGTTTTATACTGCGCTCTTGAGCTGAGAGGCAATTTGTGCTTATTGTGGGTGGGGCCCTGTAAGTGACGGTGGCTCGTCGGCCAGGTCCCATTTACAGGTACGCGCAAGTCGCGCTTAATTCGCTCCGTCTGCTTCTATAAAGCAGTCTTCCAGGCGTACATAGCTGTAGCATCTCCGATGTACCCCGATTAACCAGCCTTGGAACGCTTATTCATCACATGTATATACGAGTCCGAACGATATGTCTTGTGCTGACACAGCTAGGGGAAGCGTAGCGTCCCCCGTCGTAGCGCGCGGTCGACGCAATACGATCAGCTGAGAGAGGAAAAAAAAATAAAAGGGGGGAGGGGGGTAGCGCATCACCTCCTGCGTCTATATTCAGTTTTCCCCGTAATTCCTAATACTGAGACGCGATATCTTAATCGCACAGCTGCGCACACAGCAAGAGAACGCGCCTAGATTTCTGTAATGAGCGGTTCATTCCGTTCATTAAAATGGCCTCTTAATTGCGCTGCAGCGCCGCGCTCGACCTCTGCTTGGCGCGGTTCATTCCGTAAATAAAACGAATTCTGTAATGCGCGGTTCATTCCGTTAATTAAAACGGCCTCTTAATTGCATGGCAGCACCACGCGCGACTTCTGCTAGGCTCGGTTCATTCGGTTAATTAAAACGGCCAGCGTCGCTCATGCACTCGCGAAATGCACCGTGGATAGCACAAAATTTTTACGAAGAAGCCACAACTACAGGAGAAAATTTGCAGCCAAGAAATGCACCACGGACAGCACTAACCTCTTACGGAGAAGCCTACACTACAGGAGAAACATTTTCAGCCAAGATATGCATCGCGGATAGCACCAAACTCTTACGAAGAAGCCACAACTACAAGAAAAAATTTTCAGCCAAATTTAGCGACAGTCTGGCAGCAACCACCCTTTCAGTCGGGAAATCAGTCATGCAACGCCAAAGGAACCTTGCCTTCTCTTCTTCAGGCGTAGATATGTTAACACGCCTGCAGAGGTCGAGCACATCCTCAATGTAACTAGTAAACGTCTCGCCAGGGTGCTGGGCTCGGTGGCACAGACGCTGGTCAGCGCGGAGCTTGCGGACCTCTGGTCGGCCGAACGCTTCAGTCACGAGGGTCTCAAAGGAGAACAAGTTGGCGATGGTGGTGTCGTGGTTGGTGAACCAAAGCTTAGCTACGTCTGCGAAGTAAAAGATAACGTAGGCGAGCTTAGAGTCGTCGTCCCACTTGTTGCTGGCGCTTACGCGATCGTACAAGGAGAGCCAGTCTTCGACGTCTTGCTCACCACTGCCGCTGAAGATTGGTGGGTCCCGTTGGCGACTAGTGCCGAGGCAGGTAGACAAAGCAGCCGATGGTGCTGGCTGGACTGGGACGGGCTGGTTGACGACTGCTTCAGTCATGTTTCGCGGCGGTCTCTCGGGCAACTTGCGAGAGCAGAGCTCCAGGTCTGCTTGGGGATCTCAGCAGCCTCCACCAAATGTTATGACGTTTATTCGAGCATAGAAGTCGCAAGGAGGTTGCAACCAAAAATGGCTGTACGGGAAGTCTGGCAAAGGCGGCACAGGCTCTCGCGCAAGCAGAGCATGGGGCTTTTTGTTATCTTTCGAAGGCACATATGATGCGTTGGTGCGTATGCTCCTGTACAATGAATATATATATATATATATATATATATATATATATATATATATATATATATATATATATATATATATGCCTGCATTGCAACCAGCTTCAAAGCTATTGAGCGAGCCGGGCTGACGCCATCCCCTAAGATGGCGTCTTACGCAACATGCGGCAAGCTGCCTCCTCCCAAGGGTCCGATTCCGGCGGCCCGATGATGCAGTCTATGTCATTTAGCCCGACGCGTCTTACGCAATGCGTGGCAATATATGGGTGCAATCTAGCGGCAGTTCGTGATTAGAAGCTGCTGACGCAAGGAAAATTCGCGGTTCCTGATTGGCGATCAACAATCAGCAGCAAGACTGTAGTGTACGAGTAGTTACGGCGGAACTACAGAAGAAAAGTCAAGGACAGAGAAGAGCTCTGGCCATCACATCACAGCACAACCACTCAAATATTGCGTCATAGCAAGTCAATAATTATCTCATTATATGGGTATAACACCATACCTAAGCGCAAAATCACAATCTATTGCACCAAAGCCAGAAATTGGATGTTTTTTTCAGTCAGTGCAAGCGAAAGCATGCTGATACAAATATCTCCCAGCATTTGCTTGTGATTGGCCTCCATGAACTTCAATGTTGCTTTGACACAAAAGGTTGCGCAAATGTGCTGCGATGTGCCGGTCAGCGCTCTTTTATGTCATTGTCTTTTCTTCCGTAGTTACGCCAAAGCTACTCGTGGTCCTATGGTGTGAAAACATGTTGATTCCAAATCACCAACTATTTCAAGCATCAGTCTTAATATGTTCCTAATTGGAAGCTGCTGACGTAAGGAGACCCCAAAGTGTATAAGATAACTAAGTGGCGCGACGACAAGCAGCAGACCAAAACGTGAGAGCATCCGAAGAAATTCCGGCTCATCGTCGAGCTCTTTAGGCTGTCGGCCCCAGTGCCGTGTATGTACTGCCTCTGTTTATGCTGTACATTAATGTTGTCCTAACTAACCATCCCCTTGACCTCCGTCTATCAGCTCCGCGCAGAAGCAGCCCCGAGCTGAGAAACACGGGATTCCCTACATTCTTCATTTCCGCCATCACTTCTCCACAGCAAAGTGTGGCGTGATGCTCAGCTGATATGCTAGGATTTGGTGTGCTAGGCAAAGAAGTTCAGTCGTGCATTGTAACCTGAATCTGCATCGTCACCGTACATAGTGTCGACTAAGGTTCAATATTACAGTCTGGATGTTCAAATCACCGTGATTCAAGACGCCGCAAGTCCTTGAGGGCGTTCTAAGGAGAAACGAGGAGGTACCCGACGATACATGGAATTACCATGCTCACTCGTGCATCTCAAACAAATATGGGGTAGTTATGGCGTGCACAGCAATCAGGTATACGCAAAGGTTTACTTTTAAATACCTATAGGGAATGCGTACCTGCGAAGAAACAGATCATGTTTTCTGTTTACCAGGCTCTTCTCGGAGCCTGCAGATGGCTCAACCTACCCGGATTCGTGCGGTAAAGGCCGCAGCAACTCAGTGATACGCACACGTAAAGAAGTCTACCGAACAAAATTTGTTAACGATACCTGCGCGCAACGTGTTAGCGATGATATAAATCTGTGCGCTGTTCCACTTTCATAGCGTATGGGCGAGGTGGCGTTTAAAATACGTGCACTAAATACACTTTCGGTTCGCTTTTGCCACCCGTCAACCCGACCACTGTAGCTCACAATGGTTTCCCGGCATGCTGACTCCCAAACACCAGTTGAATCTTGCTGTCTTTTTTCACCTTTGTTTTAAAATAGCATTGGTTATTGTAAAGTAATAACGAACATCTGCTGCAAGTACTATTCCTATTTGCCCACCAAACCACAACTGTTGTTTTGAGAATTATCGAAAAGCACACTACGCTTTCGTAAGGCTACGCGAGAACGTAGGTTTTAGTACTTGGTAATTAGTGAGCCTTCAAAATATGCCACTCGTTACGTAATTCACATGTTTTAATGCCTTGCGCATTTTCGTGCTTCCAATAGCCTCATTACATGAGTTTACCCTCCTTCCAGTAAATTACATTCATACTTCTTTCTGAATGAGTTTTGCTGAAACTTTCGCTCAGTCGTTTACACATGCTTGCCACAAAAACGGCTTTTGTTCGGTTATTGCTTAGAACGAAGTTTTTCATTATTTATTTATAATTCACCTTTCTTGATTTTCAATTACTGTGCATTTTTCTCTCACTCACTACCAATGACGCTGCCACTCACGCTGGTCCCGTTATTTCTACGAGGTGACCTCTTTCACGCTATGGCCTTGATGCGATCACCTGACCAATTAGAGCCATCACATATACGGCGGTAAACAATACAGTCGTCGTCCAAGAGACGTATTGGAGATGTAACACTTGAGAGAAAATCATTAATCAAAATTAGAAAGACGAGATGGCCAAGGACCGAACCTTGAGGTACGCCAGATATCACATTTGTAGTCGAGGAACGGTGACCGCCAATGACTGTGTATTGGATCATTTAGTGAGGAAAGCTTGTATCCATGACAGTATGAGTGGGTCTAGATTAAGGGAGTAAAGTTAAAGCGTATATATTTGGTGAGGAACGCGATCGAATGCCTTAGAAAAACCGAGAAAGCCGACATCGGTTTGAAATAAAAAATCGAGCTTGAAATAACCTCCGAATACAATTTCCCCACAAGTGTTACTACTATGAAATCTTCACTGTCTCTCACCTCTCTGGATCCTAAACGAAAAATAGCACGCCTTGTTCATTTCACAAACTGTATTTCAATTATTCCTACTTACATGGCTTCCTGCTTCTCTCACTGATTCGAACTTCGCGCCATCTCCTCAATTGTTTGAGTGTCGAAATTTCAAAAGGTTCAACCAACCTTTTCACCAAATCTTTCCTCTCGTTAACAATGAGGATTGGAGTCGGCTTCCAAATGAAATAGCCAACGAACGTAATACTCTGAAATTGAAAACCTTACTCGAAACTCATTTTAGAAGTACACCGTCATAATTTCTGTGTAGCCAATTGCCTTTCCCTCATTTTTATGCAACGTTGAATCATGCTATTAGTTGTATAACAAGTTCTGCTTTTATTATTGGCCAAAAGTATCAATTCTTGAATTGTAACCTACTTTATGTTTTTGGTCTGTAATTGACTTTGTGTATCCTTGTTCAACCCCCCCCCCCCCTTATGTAGTACCTCCTCTGGGGTCCTTAAGGGAAAATAAATGATGATGATGATGATGATGATGATGAGTTAATCAATCATCGACGCATGTTCCTAATGCTCTTAGTTTATATAGGTGGCACTCATTTGTCTGTTCATTCGCCTTTAAAGATCGAACTGTTTGCCGACGATTGTGTTGTGTATGCTAAATGTGACTGATCATTTGCCCAAGTTCGACTCAATAATACATTCCACTGAAATTGTCCTATGGTGGCAAACATGGGGATTAAAGCTTAAAGCTTCGAAGATGGTGTCTATTACTTTTAGCAACAAAAATAGCCCCTTGAATTGTCCTATAAAGAGACTGAGAATTTATTAGAAGGCAGAGAGATCGGCCTGAGCTAGTTCGCTCTCCCTTGCTACTTTACACAGAGGATAAAGGAAGAAGGAAGGAAAGAGAGGTGAAGGATGATGATAAGGACAACAAGAGGTGATGCGTATGTGCTTAGCATATCACCTTACAGTCTAGGATCTAGTCCACTCTCTCTTATAATATTAACAATGCCTAGATAGAAAAATTTTGCAGATACCACGTACCTGGGAATCGAAGTTATGTGAAGCATGTGGAGAGAATTAAGCGACACGTCTTGAATTCACGCTAAATATATGTACAAATGTTGCACACACAGACATGTGTTGAGATGCAGATGTTTATTTGAGCAGTTGTTTGCACTTGCGCGACGATGCCAACAGGACCATGAGTATCAGCACTGGTGCTCGCGAGGATGGTAGCCCTGGACACTGCTACATAAATCAACTTCAGCACATGACGACTAACTGCAATTGACGTTAACCGATGTGACGGCTCTATAAAAGGAGTAAATATGTAATGTTTATAAAATTGGGTAGGTAGCACTGCGACCACTATTGACGTCTCACGAAGATTGTTATACACATCTTTATTTATACACATCTTTATTGGTATACACATCTTTGTCATTGTCCCACCTGCCTTGTATAGGGTTCACTGGCCTCGTAAAGGTGTCCATAAACAGCTTTTAGCCAGTGAACCTCTTCAGAACCTGTTTCTTTCTGGGAAATTTGAAATTCGCGTCTATTTGAAAAAGTCTTTCCATGACCTGGCGTAGCTCTGTGGTAAAATGTTTCATTGCCACGCAGAATGTTTAGGTTCAATATCAGCTGGAACCCTCAGATATATTCTTTGCATTCGTTGGGTCACCGCTACCAATGTTGGGTATTTCCTAACGCTCACGCGTTAAAATTACCAATGTGTGTTCTCGTCGTTTCTGGGTAGATACTAAGTTTCTATCCACTGTGGTACATACCCGCATACCAGCGGCACATACCCGCCCATGGGTATGTGCCACTGTGTGGCGAGAGGTGTTAGATCACAACGCGACGAGATGGTGATATTTATCATGTGTTGACCAGCGGGTTATATTCGTCGAAACATCTTACCCCCCCCCCAAATGCTAATTTTGGTTCGCGCCAAATTAAAGGGGTGACCACGAGAGCACCCAAGCGTAAGCGACTAGATAGATAGATAGATAGATAGATAGATAGATAGATAGATGGATAGATAGAGATAGATAGATAAATATATATATATATATATATATAGATAGATAGATAGATAGATAGATAGATAGATAGATAGGCTCAATGTCACTGAAGTTCGCTAAGAAATGTTTCGCATATAAAAACAATCAAGAAAAGTACTGTGGTTTTAAGATTACAAACAGTTCAACATGGCAAACACGCATAAAAATTACAGCAACGTGGCAAAAAAGCTCGCATTTTTCAAACGAAAATTGCGTCGTACGTCAACTGTACAACTAACTGCATTAAAAGCTCGCGTGACACCTAAATTAAAATACGCGTACCTAATATGCTGCCCGCACCAAAAGAAGTTACTCAAGAGATGAGAAAGAATGCAAAACTTGGCCTTGAGGTTCATATATACCACATACTGGCGTTTTTCAGAGTGCCCGTTCTTCGAGATAGGGCAAAATAGAAAAAAAAACTTACTCATCCCAGAACCGTATCTCAAAAGAATTTTTTTTTTATCAGCTGTACCACGGTCACTACAGAATCGTGCATAGAGCCACTGAACTGAGCCCCCCATACGGTCTGGTGATGGAAACCACAACAAAACAGTCAAGCATCCGTTTAGTATTCTTAAGATACGCCAGCATTCCATTTTTCTACAAGCAATATCACCATTAAATAAATTAATCGAAGAAATAGTAAATACTTATACAACTGAATCCATTGTTCAGTTTTTAAACAACTTTTCGCTTGACATGAAAGTTCTGTTTATGCTGAACAACTTTGTAGCAGTGTGTTCCCGCGTTCAATTTTTCATGCATAGTGAGAATTTAGCTCATGTGTTGAATGTGCATGTGCATGGTTTGTCACTCATACTGTTGTGTGTTTGCTATTGCGAAGCATATTTATTGATTCAGTTTTTTTGCTTGTGTATGGTGGTTTACATTTACTCTACGACTTAAGTAAGCGATAACTTTATTTTTATTGTCAGTATTGTTTTTGTTGGTGTTGCGACTTCTGCTTGGCCCTAGTATGGACTGCAGTATCTGTAAATAAAAAATTTATAAATTGCAGTATGTTAGAGTTGGGCATGTGTCAAGACAAAGTTACCATGCTTTTCGTAGATATTTGTCCAGGGCCTTAATAAAAACTTCAACTCGCCATTTAAATGCTCTCTAATTTGGCACTGAGGCATCGGTCAGGGATCGGCTGCCCCATGGGCGCAAACTCTCTTGCTTTTCTTCGCTCTCCCAGTGAACGACATGAACGTTAACATTGTTTCCTCTAGGCCAGTGGAAGTATGTTGAACTCATCGGTGTGACTTAATATACGTGTTGGTTGTTCTGAGACGGAGAAATGCGTGCCTTCACATAATAGCGTTTTTCTTTCGCTGAAAGTGACGCCACCCACGAATCAGTGAAATGGTTATGGCGGTGTTTGAACGAACAAGGGCTGATTGTTGCGAAAAACTGCCACAATGAACTTATCGCTTGCAATAAAAAATCGCATATAAACAATGACTGGAAGGTAGCAAAGATCAGTGGCTATTCACATGCAGAGTTTACGTTGCTTATAAACATAGCACTAAGATGTGCGGTGGCCTATAAGTACTGAGGCATTGGTCATGTCATCGCAATAAGGCCATAGCGTGAAAGAGGTCACCTCGTAGAAATATCGAGACCAGCGTGGATGGCAGTGTCATTGGTAGTGAGCGAGCGAAAAATGCTCAATAATTGAAAAATATGAAATGTGAAAATTAAATAAATAATGAAAGCTTATTTCTAAGCAAGAAAAGAACATGGACCGTTTTTGGGGAAACATGTGTTCAACGACTGAGCGAAAGTTTTAGCCAAAACTTAATCAGAAAAAAGTATGAATGTCATTTTCTGGGAGGAGTGTAAACACATGTAATTAGGCCATTAGAAGCACGAAACTGCGCAAGGCAATAAAACATTTTAATTACGTAACAAGTGGCTGTTTTAAAGGATCACTAATTAGCAAGTGCAAAAACTTACGTTCGTGTGTAGCTTTGGGAAAGCGTAGTTTGCTTTTTTTATAATTCGCAAGAACAACAATTGTCGTGTGGTGGGAAATTAAAAATAGACTTCTTGTGCGTGCGCGTATCACTGAGTTACTGCGTCCTTTACCGCACGAATCCGGATAGGTTGAGCCACCTACAGGCTCAAGGAAGAGCCTGGTAAACAGAGAACATAATCTGCTTGCTTGTGCGCATTCCATATACTTATATAAAAATGAACCTTCGCGTATATTTGATTGCTGTGCACGGCATAACTACCTCATATTTGTTTGAAACGCACGAATGAGCATGGTCATTCCATGTATCGTCGGGCACCTCCTCATTTCTCCTTAGAACGCCCTCAAGGACTCGCGGCGTCTTGAATCACGGTGATTCAAACATCCAGACAGTATATTGAACCTTAGTCGACACTATGTACGGTGACGATACAGATTCAGGTTACAATGCACGACTGAACTTCTTTGCCTAGCACACCAAATCCTAGCAGATCGGCTGAGCCTCACGCCGCACTTTGCTGTGGAGAAGTGATGTAGGAAGTGAAGAATGTAGGGAATCCCGTGTTTCTCAGCTTGGGGCTGCTTCTGTGCGGAGCTGATAGACGGAGGCCAAGGCGATAGTTAGGGCAACAATAATGTACAGCATAAACAGAGGCAGTACATACACGGCACTGGAAACGACAGCCTAAAGAGCTCGACGATGAGCCGGAATTTCTTCGGATGCTCTCACGCTTTGGTCTGCTGCTTGTCGTCGCACCGCTTAGTTATCTTATAGAATTTGGGGTCTCCTTACGTCAGCAGCTTTCAATTAGGAATACATTAAGACTGATGCTTGGAATAGTCGGTGATTTGGAATCAACATGTTTTCACACCATAGGACTACGAGTTGCTTTGGCGTAGCTACGGAAGAAAAGACAATGACATAAAAGAGCGCTGACCGGCACATCGCAGCACATTTGCGCAGCCTTTTGTGTCAAAGCAACATTGAAGTACATAGAGGCCAATCAAATGCAAATGCTGGGAGATCAATGTACCAGCATCTCTTCGGTTGCACTGACTGAAAAAAAATGAAATTTCTGGCTTTGACGCGATAGAAAGTGAATTCAAGCTTAGGTATGGCGTCGTACCCCTATAATGAGATAATTACTGTCTTGATGTCAAGCAATATTTAAGTGGTTGTGCTGTGATGTGATGGGCAGAGCTCTTTTTTGTCCTTGTCTTTTCTTTTGTAGTTCCGCCGTAACTACTCCTACACTATAGTCTTGCTGTTGATTGTTGATTGTCAATCAGAAACCGCCGACTTTCCTTGCGTCAGCAGCTTTAATCATGAACTGCCGCTAGATTGCACCCAGAAATGAGCGTTATTGCCACGCATTGCGTTGGACGCGTCGGAATAAATGACGTCGACAACAACATCGGGCCGGAATGCGACCCTTAGGAGGAGGCAGCTGACCGCGTGTAGCGTAAGACGCCATCACAGGGGATGGCGTCCGCCCGGCTTGCTCACTAGCTTTGAAGTTGGTTGCATTTGCAGAAGCAATGAAGTTTGGTTTCGGCTACAAGGCGCCACTGCATCCCCGCAGCTGGACGATGCGCCGGAAAGAAGAGCTTTTTCTACGTGACGAGCTCGTTCGCCAGGTCCTTCCAGGTTCACCTCTAGCACCATGGGAAAGGTGTGGGTCCAGGCTCAGTTCCGTGAACAGGTCACATTCTTGAAGAAGGATCCAAGCTTCACTGGCTCGTCACCAAATCCTTTCGAGTAGCTTCACTCGCCTTTTCAGACAATTTGCCGTTTCAACGCTTGTCGATGGTTCTCCAACTTGTCAATAACGCTTCGACAACAAATCACAAAACACAAGCAAGTGCCTGAGTTACATACAGAACAGCGGACACAATATAGTACAATATATACTTAGTGACATGTCTATCGACATTTCGTTTTCTTTGCATCAAGAGGCATCTTTGAAACACAAAACTCCTAAAATCAGAACTCAAAACTTTACTCATGCAACAACGCACTATAATAGAATACAACATAAAGTTGGCCATTTGAGATAACTCTGGATGGGAGCGCTTTGCTAAGACCATGTGAAGACAAAATTTTGTCCCGACTTGCCACGAAAGACCGAAATGTGGAGAAGGTTCTAACAAAACACACGGCTCAATGAGTCTGCGTTAGCGTTTAGCTTTTCTTTCTTCTAGTGAACGTCTAAGTTGTGCTTTTGCAGTATCATGCTCACCTCAGTAACCGGCCACTTTTATTCTTATGCGATACCAAGAGTGGCCTATATTAGCTATTTTGCAGATCTGTGTGACTACGACAAAGGAGCGCTAATTTTTCATAAAAAGAAACATTCTTTTGCTTTGTTTCAGTTTGACACTTTTCATTAGCACTTGAATCGAGGGGTTTTCACGCTGCATTTGAAAAAGCATTTCTCGATCAACCTTCGACATCTCACTGCAACTTTCAGCTACAGGTGAGAGCGCGACACCCCTTTCACCCAACGGCACCATTTCGTCTCCACAGATGACCGAGACGACGCCATTCACTTAAGTGATGGGCGGCTCGAGTATTTCACTCGGAGAATTTTCTGACCAATGCTCGTTCAACTCGCAGCCAAGGTCATGCATCACGGCCACCTCTGTAGGTGGTGTTTCACTACATTAAATGAAATCAAGTTGCTGCGAAAGCTTCTGAGCTTGCAATTGTGTGAGGGCAATGCCAGCCAAGTTAAAAAAAACTAATTTACGCGGCTCTTTGCAAATGTGCTCATGATTATTCGTAAAAAGTTAGGGAAAACAATCGGGAAGCGCAGCACACACAGCTGCTTCGGTGCGAAGCTTATTGAAAGAGTCTTCAATGACAACCGTAGGTCTTTAGCCATTGGTATGTAAGCACTCTGATGAGTCTACGCGCATTCTTCTGTAAAGTCGTAAGGAGAAGTAAATGAAGGACGGACAAGGTCCATGGTTGCCGCTCTGTCTCGAAGTGCTCGACACGTTTTGTCATTGACACTAGTTTTTTGTAGATACGGCTCTAACAACCTCATGGTTTCTTCAGACTCCCGGAAGGCTGCGAAAGCAAACTTTTGTTCACAACTTAACGCAACGCACCCCTTTTTTAGTTGTTATAGCAGATAAGCTGCTTCAGTGACTCAAATGCCCAAGTGGTATTCGTGCGCTGTTTAGGAATCTCATTCGATTTCTGCGCTTTCCTTGCCCTCACCCTACAGTGTTTTTCGTAAAATGTGGGTACTTTCAGAAAGTGTAGTGTGGAGCGGGTTTCCGTTCATGATGTCTCATTGGAAAACCCTATTTTCATTCACCCTTTTCTACGCGCACTGCCCTACTATGCAAGTATCGGAGAGTATAGTACTCTTCAGCTGACTCTGCTGCCTTGTTTAGCTGTACTTCACTAAGTTTGTCCTCCAGCCAAAGCTTGACATCATCCTCGATGCAGCGGTAGAATTGCCACAATTCAATGCGTTCTATTACATTATCGCGATTGTTATAAACAATTTCATTCTTGGGCCATTGAAATACATCGGCTTTAAGACGAAACGCGAAGTCCACGTGTGACTCATTCCCCAATTTAGCATACAGAAACGTTTGCCGAAAAGCTTCGGGTAACAAATTATAACGTCTCAAAGGCACTTCCTTAACCTCGTTACACCTCTCAAACACTTCCCTCGACAAGCACGTTATCACGTCAGACACTTTGCCGGGAAAAAGAGCTAACAGGTTCTGCGCCCAAAGAGACGGCTCCAAGGCATTTCGCTCAAAGACGTGTTCGAACTTGAGATACTTCACCATGTGCTGCCCTACTACGAATGGTGGCAGTTGGTCGTCAATATTCTGACCGCTGACCTGAACTAGGTGCCTGCAAACACTGTAAGATTGCCAATTCTATTCGTTTCAACTCAAGGTGCTACTGTCTCTCAGCCTCCTCACGGCGTTCTCCCCTTTCAGCTTCTTCCCGTTCGCGAACTTTTCGCCTTTCAGCTTCGTCGCGTTCGCGGTCTTCTACTTCTTGCCTTTCAGCCTTCTCTCGGCGTAGTTTATTATCCACCCAGGCCTCATCGACTTCCTCAGCTTTCACTCCTGTTAATCTTCATTTAGATGTAGTAAATCGCAAACTTCAAGTCCTTGCTAAGACGTGTCCATATTAGCTGTGGCATGGTTTTGTGTACAAGGATGAAGGATGTCAACTCTTGGATTATAATCAGCGTTTAAAGGTCCAGAGTCAAGTACAGACGCAGGAACTATCGTCCCACTGTGGTGGTCTACTGGCTAAGGCACTCGGCTGCTGACCCGCAGCTCGCGGGATCAAATCGCAGCTGCGGCGGCTGCATTCTAGATGGAGGCGAAAATGCTCTGGACCCGCGTCAAGAACCCCAGGTGATCGAAATTTCCGGAGCCCTCCACTACGTCATCTCTCGTAATCATCTGGAGCTTTTGGGACGTTAAACCCCACGTAACAATCAATCAATCAGACAGGCACAAGCCAAGGCAAGAGATAGGTTTCTTTTCTATTCTTGTCGAACATGGTCCTGAATTTCTCTTGCCACTTTTCCTATCTGTATCTTTAGAATGACGCGACCGAAAGTTTTCGTAAATAATATGGCTTGTTCAACTTAGATACATTTAATTCCTCATTACCTTCAAGTGAGGCACCTTCAGCACTGTTTCCTTGATGCAGGTAATCGTAGATCCGGTATCAAGAGTAGCGCTGACAGGGTACCCGTTAATGATAATATCAAGCTGAATTACATGAAGTTTGGGTCAGTCTCCTTGTTTCAGTGGCCAGTGAAAAGGGCGGAAATGATGGCGCGTCAGGCCGTTCATTTGCCATTGCATCTGCCGGGGTAAGCCATCCGTCGCGCAAGGTCTGCGCTCGGACGTGGGCGTTTGTACCGGGACATTAGTTGGACGCTCACGAATGCTGTCGCTTGCTACGTTAATCCGTGTATTGCGCAGCTTCGCTCTCTGCATGTTTGTCTCTACACAAAGTACTGCTGTAAGCCATTCTGCTGGTTGAGACATGGCATGATCAGCAAGCGCCAAATATATATGCGCAAGAAGGCTGACGATAAGCCTTGATATATTGTGTGCATTCTTCAAGTAGGCAAGGCGTGCGTGAGAGATGTTTTCGTTATAGTATTCCTTCAGGCTCTGGCCTTGTCTCAACCGGCATTGAATGAATTGGCGGGAACAAGCCGCTCGAAGCGTTTTTCCATGCGTTGAGATAAGCTCTCCCAAAACGCGTAAGCGTCGAAGCGATGGTGAGAAACCATCGAAGAGCCTCACCTTCAATGTGATTGGAGAAGTAGCACAGCTTGTCTCGCTCCCTCCATGCGGCGGCCGCAGTCCTCACCTCGAGGAGCCGGAGCCACTTGTCGAAGGGGATGTTTCAAGATTCCCCCAAGTACGTGGCGATCTTAATGAATTTCTTTGATGTCGCCACGAAGAGCACCGTAGTCGACAAGTCAAGTGTAATGCAGGAGACGTGATGCCTGTACGAATATATATATATATATATATATATATATATATATATATATATATATATATATATATATATATATATATATATATATATATATATATATATATATATATATATATATTGTAAGCACATTCCAAGCATTTGATCGTTCTCACTTGCACATACCCATCATCATCGTCCTCTCTCTTGGGGGTGTTGTTCTGAGCCGAGCCAGACATCGCAGAATAAACGCTTCTGCTCGCCCTGCCTGCTCGCCGTACCTAGTCTGCCTGCGTCTTTCAGAGTGGTGGAAGTGCGGGGTAAGATCCCGACGTCCTCCTACGTTCATTTCCCACCTGGAGCTCCGATCTGGTCGCCGATTGCACCCAGCCACCCACACAGGTATGCAGACATCGGACCTAACGCCTAGCCCTAACGCTACAGCCCCTACGCCGGCGGCTGCCCGCTCTTCATCTACTGTCACCAGCCCTCAGCGCGAACCGCCCGTGTTCGCGGGTCTTCGCGGTGACGACGTCGAGGAATGGCTTGACCTTTACAACCGTGTGGGTTCAGCCAATCGATGGACCGAAGCAGAGAAACTGAGCTACCTTCCTTTCTATTTGACCAGCGTAGCCAAAACCTGGTATTTTAATCACGAAACTGACTTCGTTGATTGGTCGACCTTTGCCAACAAACTGCGACAAATATTCGGATGCTCATCGGGTCGTTCCGAAGCCGCGAAACAGAAGCTGGCTGTGCGTCTACAACTGGCACATGAGTCGTACACTTCGTATATCGAGGATGTTTTGGCCCTCTGTCGCCGTGCGAATAAAGACATGACGGAAGATGAGCGCGTTCGCCACATCCTTAAAGGAATCGGCCCAATCGCATTCAACGCCTTGGCTGTTGGCAATCCCGCTACGGTTAACGACGTCATTTCGACATGCCAACGCCTTGACCAGTTGCAGTCCCTCCGGCTTCAACAAGACAGTGATCCACGCATGATGCCTCCCTCTGAATTAAAAACCCTTATCCGCACAATTATCCGGGAAGAACTTCGAGACCTTGAACAGCAGCGGTCCACTGTCGCCTCCGCTCCGTCTCCACCATTCGACCTGCGGAATCTTGTTAAGCAGGAGTTAGCGGCAATGGCGACACCGACATCCCCGGTCGCTCCGCCAGCACGCCCGATGCCCACATACGCCGATGTGACGCCCAGGTCGACACCGGCAGCACCGGTTGTTCAAACGGTAATGCCCACATATGCGGAGATCGCTGCGATTCCGCCTGCTCCCGGGGCATCTAGCTCTACGGATACTGCTAGTAGCCATTTGGCTGCTATGCGAGGTGGAATGACTGCTGCACCCTTGTATCCTCAGTGGCGTCAATCCCGTCCTGTTTGCTTTTACTGCGGTATACGAGGCCACATTTCTCGTTACTGCCGTCGCCGCCAGCAAGAGGAACGACGAGGCTATGCTGAGTTCGAACGAGACCGGTTCCGAAGACCAGATCTTTATGCTCCAGACACCTACCCGTCCGCGCAGTACCGGTCTCCGTCTCCTCCAGTGTCCCCTCGTCAACATCAGGAATACCGCTCCTCCAGACGACGCTCTCCATCGCCCTACCGCCGCTCCGCATCGCCGCTTCGTCCAATCATCTCCCGTCCTGTTGACCAATCTTCGGAAAACTAAGGATTGCAGTTTTTGGAGGGAAAACTGCGTCCCGTCGACCAACAAAAATACCTCCTGTTCGCCCAGCTAATATGTTGTCAGTGACTCTTGAAGGTATTCCTGTGCAAGCTCTCGTTGACACCGGTGCAACCACTTCTGTTTTGCGTAGTGACTTGTGCTCGCGCCTCCGTAAAGTCAGAACGCCCTATGTGGGACCTGTGTTGCGTGGGGCAAATAACGTGCTGATTCAACCTGACGGACAGTGTACGGCTCGTGTTTCTATTGATGGTATACGTCACCACATCGAGATGATTGTGTTGCCCACGTGCATTCATGAACTTATCCTTGGTTGGGACTTTCTGCATTCTGCTTCCGCTGTTATATCCTTTAAAGAGAACGTCATTCACATAACGGATACAACGGATGCGCCCATTCCAGTTTCATCACCCTCGATCTCCAACTTGGTCATTGTTGAAGACTGCGTCCTGCACCCTGGTCACGAACACGTGATAGCTGTCGCATCTACCCAAGTAACCGACGGTGATGCACTTGTGGCTCCTTCGTTTCGCTGCACCTCCCGTGGAATTCTCGTCGCCTCTTGCCTCCTCCGGTTTTCCTCTGGCTGCGCTTTTCTGCCCGTTTCTAACACAACTGCAGAATCTGTGCTGCTGCCCAAGGGAATGACAGTGGCAAAGATTGACTTCTCTCCATTGACCTCCATCGCGACACTCTGCCCGTCTTCGTCACCAGTACCAGCTCCAGGTTCACGTTCTTTCCCTTTTCGAGCTGTCATTGGTTCAGACCTCACACCAAAACAGTCTGAAGCACTATTGGCCCTTTTGGCTAAGCACAAAGCCTGCTTTGATAGCTGTGCCACAACACTGAGTCAGACTTCCGCGGCTGTACATCGCATTGAAACCGACGGTTCTCGTGTGATACGCCGTCGCCCATATCGGGTTTCGCAATCAGAGAGAGAAATAATTGAAAAAGAAGTGAACGAGATGCTATCGCGAAATATAATACGACCTTCTTCGAGTTCCTGGGCATCTCCAGTCGTTTTAGTTAAAAAGAAGGATGGCTCTGTTCGTTTTTGCATTGACTACCGCGCGTTAAATAAGATCACACGCAAGGACGTATATCCTATGCCTAGAATTGATGACGCTTTAGACACACTGCAAGGGGCGAACTATTTTTCGAGCCTTGACTTACGATCAGGTTACTGGCAAATCCCCATGAACGAGGCTGACAAAGAAAAAACTGCATTTGCCACACCGGACGGCCTTTATGAATTTAATGTAATGCCATTCGGCTTGTGCAACGCTCCAGCCACGTTTGAGCGAATGATTGATACTGTTCTTCGTGGCCTAAAATGGAAGACCTGCCTCTGTTACTTAGATGATATCGTTGTTTTTTCATGTACCTTTGCCCAACATCTTCAACGATTAGACGAGGTGCTACAATGTCTCTCCAAGGCTGGCCTTCAGATAAATACAAAGAAGTGTACATTTGCCAGCAAAAGCATCAAAGTCCTCGGTCACGTCGTTTCCAAAGACGGAATCCAACCAGATCCCGAGAAGATCGCAGCTGTGCTACAGTTCCCTCGACCGTCCAACCAAAAGACGTTGCGCAGCTTTCTTGGTCTCGCGTCCTATTTTCGTCGCTTTATACGCAACTTTGCTACCTTAGCGGCTCCGCTAAATAAGTTATTGGCCACTGGTGCTCCTTTCTCATGGTCCAACGACTGCGAGTCTGCATTTGAAATTTTGAAAGAACGCCTGACTTCCGGACCAGTGCTGCGCCACTTCGATGAGAGAGCGCCTACCATACTCCATACTGACGCAAGCGCACAAGGCATTGGAGCAGTCCTTCTGCAGCGTGATTCCACCTCTAAAGAGCAGGTTGTGGCCTACGCTAGCCGGACTCTGTCAACAGCTGAGCGGAATTACACCATCACGGAGCAGGAGTGCCTGGCTATCGTATGGTCGATACAGAAATTCCGCCCGTATCTCTACGGTCGGCACTTCACCATCATCACCGACCACCACGCACTCTGTTGGCTTTCATCAATGAAGAATATGTCAGGACGTCTTGCGCGCTGGATACTGCGCTTACAAGAGTACGACTTTACAGTTACGTACAAGTCTGGCAAATGTCATCATGATGCCGACGCGCTGTCCCGGTGCCCACTTTCGCTCTCTCGTGACAATACGTCCACCGCATCGCGTTCGAATGACTCTGACACCCAGCTTGCCTCACAACACGTATCGCTCGCATCGCTGGATCCAATGCAGCTATCTTCGAACTCCGATTTACGTTCACTTCAGCTGGCAGATTCCTACTGTCGGTCTTTCATTGATCGCCTTCGCGGTGTCACTAAACCACCCAACAGCCGCTTGCGACGCCAGCTTCGACAATTTCGCCTTGAGGACGGTGTGCTTAAGCGCTACATTTACCATCCCACCGGTAACAAGTGGGTGCCAGTTCTTCCCCGCTGCCTTCGTCTTCGAGTTTTGGAAGCATTCCACGATGATATTGCTGCCGGTCATCTAGGCTTCCACAAGACCTACGATCGCATCAAGACGCGCTGCTTCTGGCCTGGCTTGTCCACAACGGTGGCCAAATACGTGGGCTCGTGCGCGTTGTGTCAGCACCGCAAGCGATCCACATCCCCGCCTGCTGGTTTCCTTCAGCCTCTTCCCTGTCCCACCACACCATTCGAATTTGTCGGAATAGACTTGTACGGTCCTTTGCCGTTGACACCTTCCGGTCACCGTTGGATCGTCACTGCAGTCGACCATCAAACAAGATACGCCGAGACTTCACCTCTTCATTCTGCTACCGCCACAGAAATCGCCAATTTTTTCTTGACCTCCATCGTCTTGCGCCACGGAGCCCCTCGCGTCCTTTTGAGTGACCGTGGCAAAGCCTTCCTTTCCAAGGTCCTGGATGAAGTCCTGCAGGCGTGCAATACAGTGCATAAAACCACTTCTACATACCATCCGCAAACGAATGGCCTTACCGAGCGCTTCCACCGAACACTCTCTGACATGATATCGATGTACTTGCATCCTGACCACAAAAATTGGGATAACATTTTACCGTTTGTCACCTTCGCATACAATACTGCGGTACAACGATCAACTGGCTACAGCCCGTTTTTTCTCGTGTACGGCCGATCTGCCTCCTCGGTCTTCGACACGGCATTTTTCTTTGCACCGGCTCCAAGCAGTACCTCGCTCCCAGAAGAGTTCGCAGCCCGAGTCACACAATGCCGTGAAATTGCTCGCAAAAACACAGAAGCAACCCAAAAGGAGAGAAAACATCGCTGTGATAAAAAACGACGCGACGTGGCCTTTAATGCTGGCGATAAGGTTTTACTATGGACCCCGGTTCGAGCATCGGGCCTTTGCGAGAAATTTCTTCACCGGTATGTTGGCCCATACACCGTTGTACGACAGACATCTCCAGTTAACTACCTCGTCACCCCGCTTCAGTCTGTCACTGACCGCCGTCTGCGCAGCACGGAAATAGTTCACGTCTCACGCATGAAGCCTTTTGTTACTCGTTCGGCCGATCTCTGACTGGCGGCCAGGTTGGCCGCTTCGCAGAGGGGGGGGGGGGAAATTGTAAGCACATTCCAAGCATTTGATCGTTCTCACTTGCACATACCCATCATCATCGTCCTCTCTCTTGGGGGTGTTGTTCTGAGCCGAGCCAGACATCGCAGAATAAACGCTTCTGCTCGCCCTGCCTGCTCGCCGTACCTAGTCTGCCTGCGTCTTTCAATATATATATTTCAACCTCCTATGTCTGACCTCTTGGCAGTTCGTAATTTTCTTGAAGATGTGGTTTAGCAGCAGAGCATTTGAGCACTGCAGCAAAGTTATCTTTTGAGGAAGCCTACATGTAGTAAATGAAACTGTTTATAGGTTCATCTCGAATACTTCAAACATTTGGAAAGATAAAGCCCGTGTCCACACGGATTGAAATAGTGTGATATTTCATCGCATATTCAAATCAAAAATACGTGCCATCAGTAGCTCCTGGTTCATGTAAACAAATCTCACTTCCCACATTTCGGTGAGCTGCAGATATCTGTAAGAGCGCTGTTTTTTTTAGATAGTAGTGATGCATCGATGTCTATGTGTCTTTTCCACTTCAGGATCATATTTGCCATTATATCCGGCGCACCTCTTTACGGGCACATATACTGGTGTAGCGTTGGGTAGATCTTGCACGTCGGTATTCGTTCGTTTTACAGAGGTGCCTGTAGGCTGTTTGCAGGAGGCTATATTCAAGAGACTGGCACACTACACTGAAAGTTTTAGGTGCCTTATCAAAGTGGAACACTGACCATCAAGCGTAAAACAAGTTATCCAAAAAATTATGACCACGTGATGACTTCATCCCGTGGCTGTCGTGATCTTAGGCAGTCGTGTGCGCTGCTTCATTGCCCTCCGACCCCTCGTGTACCGTTAACCCAATCCCACCGGTCAGCAGAGTAGCATCGAAATGTTTCCATACTTAAACAGGGCCAAAGAGTCTGAAAGGTCTGGAAGGGTCATTTTGAAAACACACACACTGCTCAACAAAGAGGAACTCTAGAACAAAAATTAAAACAGACTAATGCGTTAGTCGCCTATGTTATCCTCACGTATACACGACGGACGCGTGTAAAGCGTGCGGGGAAGGGACAACATTGCGGCACATACTTTGGGGTGTGCTGAAAGAGTTAACATCACTGTCGCCTTCCCTTGGCGACGCATGTTAGGCAGGGACGAACTCCGAGGCCAATTGCTGCTGCTAACACCACGCGAGGGCAGGGGCCGGCCTCTGCCGTGGCTGCGGTCACTGTTTCGGATCGGCTCGGAGGCGGCACTCACCAGCGACTAGCTGGCTGACCAGCTCTGGGCCGTCCGGCAAGCTGCAAGTGGCACTCGGGTCCAAGGACTTCGAGTGGTCACCCGAGGCGCCACCATCGAAATCGACGGAGAGTGGAAAGGAACAGGGGTTAATCCCTTCTTCCCCCACCATACCCGGTACAACTGCTGCCGGGCTTTATTTATTAAAGTTTATTCATTCATTCAATGCGTTAGTCCGGCATAGCCGTTCCTGATATTTATGGTAGTTGCTTCTAGCATCATATAACATTTTCCACCCGATGACGGCTGCTTTCAAGTGCTTTTGAGTCAAGTAACAGCACCGTCGAACCATTGCTTGCAAATTATTATGTAGGCACTTAGGACAACATATCACTGTATAAAACAAGGTCATCTGGCTGTTGGAGTGACCACTAAGCAAGACATCCAGCAATCAGCACACAAGATATAAAATCGCAGTCTTTCGCAGCCAACTGTTTCGAAAGGAATACATTGCATATTATCAGTGCTGCATAAATTACAATATGAAAAAGAAAACCGGCTCAGTTTACGATATAATGAAAACGTAAAAGATGGCTTTGTATTTGGTGTTTTTCTTTCCCTGTAAAATACTTTTCAACAGAATTTAAGAACCTTGCTGAGACTACTTGAGATTTTGGCATTTATATTTATGACGTTTTCACCTTGAAATAAATGCCTAGTTTTTTTTGGAACATAGCCAAACAATACAAATTCGGCAGAAATAACATATCAAGGAAATTGACGTTGTATTTATTTTCAGTCACACGTTATGAAATGACGCTAAATATATGGGCAAATTTTGCACGCACCTACATATATACAGTTAAATATGTTAATATTACCAGTCGTTCACACTCGTGCAATGGTGCCAAAAGGAACATCCGTATTAGCACCACCAGAAGTGATATGCTGATATGAAGCGCTGCTGTTTGGGAGGATAGGAGCGCCGGTAACTGCTACATAAATCAGCTTCAGCGCATTGCACTTAACTACAATTCACGTTAACACGACATGACGACTGTATCATGGGAGTACATAAGTAATTTTTATAAAATTGGATCGCCAGCACTGCAGTCACAATAGACGTTTCACAAATAATACGGCCAATTCAAAAAGCAGTTTTGAGACCTGGCATGGCTCTGTGGTAGAATGCTTAATTTCCAAGCAGAATCCTGGTGTTCTGTTTTTGCTGGGACTCTGACATTTATTCTATGCATACGTCGGGTTAACGCTGCCAAAGTCTGATGTTTTTTTTAAGCCGATGTAGTCTGCCAATAGGAACGGAGCCAGCCAAAGTCTCAAGAAGATGTCGAGGAGAAGAGTCGAAACCCTGTACGGACTCTGACGGAGTGGTCTGGCATTTCTTCGGTTATGATGCGATGTTTCGTGATTGCGGTCTGCGGAATTTTCGATGACGATGAAAAGCAATCTTCGTATTGCAGGAGCAGGGCCTTGAAATATTCTTGCTTATGGTTCGGAAGTCTGGGATTGACGTCGAAAGCTGTGGGGGGGGGGGGGCTCGGTTCCTTTGTGTGGGTTCCGCAGAATCGGTGAGGGCGAAAGCACTGGTGGCGTCCACAATTTCTTCGATGTATGCGACCGTTGTTTTTTTGTTAACATGTTTGTACTCAATGCTGGAATTCGTGAGCATAGCCGTTGCTTTGTCTCCCCGCAGCTCTGCGATTCCTCTTGCAACGCAAATATTTCGGGTGACCAACAGATACTGACTGCCTTCAACGACGCCTTCCAAGTCAGGTGATTTAGGAGTGCCGACTGAAATAATGACGCTGAAGCGAGGCGGAATGGTGACTTGTTCTTCCAGCACATTCAAGGCATGGTTTCCTGACGGTGTGCGCGGCGGTAGTGCTTCTTCTGTGAATAACGTTATCGACTTTGTTCTTTGGTTGATGACAGCCCCATGGAAGCATAAGTAGTCAGTACCAAGAACGACATATCTCGAGCAACGCTGTAGGACTACGAAGTCTGTAGGATAAATACGGCCGTTAATGGTGACTCTCGCTTTGCAGATTCCTGTAGGCGTTACGAGATGACTTCTGGCTGTGCGGATTTCAGGGCCTTCCCAAACTGTCCTAACTTTCTTTAACTTCGTGGCGAACGACCCACTGATGACGGAATAGTCGGCTCCAGTATCGACGAGAGCGGTCACACTGTGGCCGTCGATAAGAACGTCGAGGTCGCTAGTTCACCGTCTCGCATTACAGTTAGGGCGTGGCGTCGGGTCACGACTGCGTTGGCTTGTTCCGCTGCTTCCATGTTGCGCCGTCAGGCTACCTTCGGTAAGTGAGCTTTCGCCGTCAGGGCTTTGCCAGGTTGGCGTTGTGTTCGAAAAGCTCCGTCGCGTCGTCGTCGTCGGAGGAGGATCTTTGGTAGTTCGTCGCATAGCAACTGTACCTCCATCGGTTGCTGCCCTTATTTTCCCGGATATGGGCTAGGAGACCGGCCCCGCGTCGGGCCAGAGTATTGCCGGTGGTGCGGCGACATGCGGCGGCTGGGCGACAGCGAACGGCAAGGACTTCGTGGTGTCCATTGAGTTTCTGTCAGGTAGTTAGTGAATCACGTGGCCGTTTTTCTGGCTGTGGACGCGGTGCATTGACGGCGAAGCCACGCTGTGCCATCTGTCGGTACTGGCAACGGTGGTATGTGTGTCCGGCCTCGCCGCAGTGGTAGCAGAGCGGGTGGTGGTAAGGGGTGCGCCAGACGTCAGTCTTCCTCGCCGCACTGCGCTGGGCCGCTGGCGAATGGTAGGACGTCGGTGGGGGTGGTGGCGGTGGTGGCGTCTGGCGACGGAAGTGCGTTGGGGCAGCGCTTTGTCGTGCGCGTGGAGGAGGGGCGTGGCGGCGGGCTGCAGCCGCATAGCTCATGGCTTGCAGCTGAGGCCCTTGAGACTAAGGAACGCCCAGCGATTGCTGGATTTCACGAACGTCCGCGATGGAATCCACATGAGGCTGCGCTGAAAGAAGTAATTTTCGCAGCTCTTCTTGCACGATCGCTCGGATCATCTCACGCAAGTGAGTGGTTCCAAGCCCGTGAATGCCGGCGTAGCTTGTAGACGAGAGGCTACGGTTATATTGCGGCGTGCGCATCTCGAGCGTCTTCTCTATCGTAGATGCTTCTGAAATGAATTCGGCGACCGTCTTTGGCGGGTTTCTGATCAGCCCGGTGAAGAGTTCCTGCTTTACTCCTCTCTTGAGTAGACGGACCTTCTTCTCCTCGGACATGTCGGAGTCAGCGTGGCAGAAAAGTTTTATCATATCTTCCGTGAATAGCGCCACGTTTTCATTTGGCATCTGCATGCGGGTTTCGAGAAGAGCTGCTGCCTTCTCCTTGCGCACCACACTTGCGAAAGTGGCGAGAAACCTGGCACAAAAGACGTCCCACGTTGTAAGGCTTCGCTCTTGATTCTCGAACCAGGTCCGAGGAGCATGTTCTGAGGCGAAATACACATGCCGGAGCTTGTCATCCTCTGTCCAGTCATTGAAGGCGGCGACGCCGTCGAACCTTTCAATCCAGCTTTCCGGGTCTTCCAGTGGCGAACCGAGGAATGTTGGCGGCTCTTTGGGTTGTCGGAGCAAGAGTGGTGCAGGCTGCACGGGGGCGGTCATGGTTGCAGTAGGTAATGTCGGGATCCGGTCTGCCTGGCTACTTCAGGAAGGAGCCCGTACTCTGGTTGTAGTCTCCTCTGCCGGTGACTTGTTCGCTGTTCAGGGTTAGAGTCCATGTCTTCTTTGTCGCTTGGGCTGGGGTTGCGGCTTGAAGAGGGCGTCCGAAACATCAAAGAAGCAGCACCTCCACCAGATGTCACGGGTCGTGACGTGGCCGACGACAGGAAACGTTGTGTTGGAATTTAACTGTTTGTTTGGGTGAACCTGTGCCCGGTAAACGGAAATTCCGATTACAGTAGCAGTCTTGGACTGATAGTGGCGAACGGAGCGTCGACCGTCGATCAACTACTCACAAGTGGCGAAGTGCGTCGGCATTTCTAATCTTGCCATCGAATGTTCTAGTGTTATCGCTGGCGGTGGCATAGGTTCCAGAATAATCTGTACAGTTCGCAGAGTGGGCGCGATCTTATCGAAAAGATATACTAAAGTCCGGAAGCTTCTCGAAAACTGCAGGTGCGGTTTGCGCTGAGAATTGTGCAGTGTTTTGTGGCGATAACGAAACTTGAGAAATAGAACGTGGCACAATGTACTGGGATGAGTTCAGAACAAAAATAGTGGTGCTGCCATGAGTGACTTGCACGGTCGCGAAAAAAACCAGCAAGCTGTTTCTGCTGAAAACACGATCAGAGGCCGAAAGGAAAGCAGCGGTGTCGGAAAGACTTGCGCAGTAGACCAACACCACCGCGGACGAGTTTGCAGGCACGTGAGTGTCCTCTCTTACGAGTAACTTGCTTGCAGCAGATGAACTGTCGGCTGGCCGGTCGGCGTCATAAAAGACAATTGTGTAGGCTCTATTTCTGCTGGTGTGCAATGAATGACGGCGTCGTTGCGGGAGATGAAAACTCATCTTAGGATGACGTCGTGAGAGCACGCGGGAATTATGGTGAATTCGACGGCATACATCACGTCCTGAATCATGAGGCGGGCTGTGCACATTGCTGTAGGTTGAATGCTTTGAACGCTGGCTGTACAGAGGGAGAGCCCGGAAAGTGGCGTGGTCATTTTGCGCAGTAATCGGCTAAGTTTTGCGTCTATGACGGATACTGCAGCTTTTGTATTTACAAGGCCAGATGCACGAACACCATGCACAAGCACGTCAATCACGTTCGATTGGCTTCCTTGAGGGCTTCCACAGTTCGACAGCGTCGCAGCCCTAGCCTCGTGGACTGCAACGCTTTGTATTCCTGGTCGCCTTCTAGTGGACGTGGCTGCATCGGTGTCACTGAGTGACGTAATGAAGATAGTGAACGGCGGGTAGACGGAGCTGGATGGGACTGTGGTGTTCATATTAGGAGCACCTCGATTGGCTGGGAAAGTTGAAGACGACCTGTGGGTGCTGCACACGTTTGCAATAGCGTGCTACGTGACCGAAGCAACCACAAGCAAGGCATATGGGGTGATTGTCAGAAATGCGCCATTGGTTCGCTTGTCCCATTCACGTCGTTGAAGGCGATGGGCGAGCCGCCTGCTGATATGACTGCAAGGTGGGTGGCACTTGGAGCACCTGGATGACGTCGAAGTATGTAGGCGGCACAGTTCCTTTAAAGGCCTGGGGCCTGGCGATGGTTTCGGTTTAACTAAGGAGTTCAGCCAAAGAATCAATGAAGGCGACGTGGCGACAACTTGGGCGTAGCTGAGTGGCGCAGATACAGGAGGCGGCTGGTAGTATTCAGGAACGACCTCCACGATTGTTTGCTGAACGGCTCAGCGGAGGGGAGGCAGAAGTATAGTTGATTTTTGTTGAGCATGTTGCGGGGAAGCGAAAGTCAGTAAAGAGACCTGGCGGGCAACTTCCTCACGCCAACTTCCTCACGACTTGATTTTGGTAAGCCAAGTTGTGTGTTCAGGAACCGCTAACAAGGTTGAGAGATCAGCATCACGTAAAGGCGGTCGACAGGTCATCAAGCGCTGCCACCGCAGATCCTTGTAACTTTGGCTTAGTGCAATCACCTCTGCCACAGTGCGAGGTTTCTTGGTCAGGATCCAAGAGCATCGAATGTGCACCGAAGGTGTTTGAAGGGCACAGCACTCTCAACCAAATTGTTAAGACGTTTATTGGTGGACACTCGGCGATGATGCATGAGAGTGACAGCCAACGAGAGGTACCAAGTCTTTGCACGAGCTGCTCTTCTTTTTACGAAGAGGGCGACCAACTAAAAGGCGCTGAACAGGATGATCCTCTTATTGAAGGCTTCGCCACAACTAGAAGATGGTGCCTGACTTCAAAGACCTGCGTTGAATATACGAGTGCCACGGAGCCCAAATCCAGCACTACTTCATGCACCTCATGCAGGAAACAGGTGGAAACGAGGACTTTGGCTAAGCGGGACACACCGTGAACAAGTCGTCGGGATACTTCATAAATGACGCCACCAAATACGCAATCATGGCTCAGAATCTCACTTTTTTAAACGTAAACTCTTTGCACGCTGTCATTCGAGACGTCGTACTGCATACCGACAATGTGCTATCAGCTGCAGCACACGAGGACGAGCCTACGCTTCCCTCGAAAGTGGACGAGATTCCCATCCTTGGCGAAGCCGCCATGCGAAGGAACCAGGATCCATCAGCGTTGTTGTACTCTTCACTCATCTCGGTACCACTGAGCCTAGCACTCGATCAGGACCAGCTGACAGACAAAGTGGTCAAGCGGAGCATATTCGTGCAGCACCTACAGAGGCTCCACCTGACATGCCAACAACAGCCCAAAGATAACAGTTTTCATCAGGAAGCCTTTCCAATGTACAAGAACAGACTAAAGTCAGACTCGTTCTGACTGATGGCAAATAACGTGATGGCAAATAACGTGATGGTTTAGTCATCTACACACTACAGTTTGAAGGAATGGCTTTCCCCACAAGAAAATTTACCACCTAAATTCGATTCACCGTCATTGACAAGGCCCTTGTTCATCGCCGTGTCACACCCCCTGGTAGGTTCGCTTAAAGCCTGACATCTGCTAGCGCTTACAGATCATCTCTGGAAACGTGGCCCAAAGGAGTACTTGTTGCTTCCACTTCGGCCCACGAGGTGACACCCAAGGCAACACAGCGACTTCAGGTCGGCGACGTTGTCCTGGTGTATGACAACTCACTGCCAATAATGTGGAAGATGGCTCGCGTGAACTAACTGCTCACCGGCCTCAAGAACATCGCACGAGCGTGCCGTTTTAGGTTGGCATCTGCCTCCATGATTAGGCAAGTGGTGCAAGAACTGTACCTTCTCGAAATAGGCAGTACAAACTTTCGTGGGTGCGAGAGTTTGTTGTAAATAAAGGAGGAAGAAGGGGTGGTGGGCACGAGCACGAGCCATAGGCGCTTGCTCGCTTAGTTTACTTCTGGACCTTCCACGCAGCAAAACGATCGGGTCCAGGTCCTCTTATTTGTTTTATTTATTTATTTATGCCATACCCACAGCGCCACATGGCATTACAGGGGGGGAAAGCAAAAAAAAACTCAAAGCATACAGTTGGTAACAATCGTCAGCAGCATTAGGAAAACAGATAAATACATATACAAGAAGATCATGAGTGTACACTATTGTGTACCGTAGTGAATCATTGTGTAAAATTAAAAAACAAAAAAAATTGCAAGTAAACAACAATACATTGAATAAATTACAATACAGTGTGTTATAGTGATAAAAGCATAATTACAGGAACAAGAACGCACATTAAAAAAAATACAAGTACACACACATAGCAGTTATCACTAGCAGTAAGATGAGTGAACAGCGACTCTAATACAAGAATTATTTTAGCTGTGCGAAAAATATGTCCTTAGACGATATAGTTGCGACATACTTGTCTTTATGATTCTAGTCCCGTATTGTTCTAGGGAAAAAAGACTTCTCAAAGGAATGTTTTTTGCAGGGAAATTCTATAACCTTATTCTGATGGTCAATCTAATGGGAATAGTAATTAGGTGCCTTTCTGTAAAGGTGCCTATCAAAGCCGACTTTTGAATGAAAGATGTGAAAAAACATCAAGTGAAGTCTACGTCTTCGACAATCTAGTGTATCCAATAGCAGTCATTTCTTTCGCGAGTGTACGACTGAATTTTCTGTCGCAACGTCCGCAAACAACTTGGGTGGTGAAGTTCTGCACCCTTTCAAGTTTTTCTGTGTCACATACTGTTGAGGGGTCCCAAACGACACAGCATAGTCAAGAAGGGAACGCACATATGTTTTATAAAGCAATTCGTTAGTCTACATATTAAAGTTCTTCGCGTTACGGCGAAGAAACCCAAGCGCTTTCCCAGCCTTGCCTGTTACATAGTCAACATGTCACTGCCAATTTAAGTTAGATGATAGGTACACTTGTAAGTGTTTTTATTCAATGCCATTACTTATAATGACGTTGTTAATTGTGTACGATGTCTGAGACTATAATTTCTTGCGAGTAAACTCCATGTAAACTGTATTATTCAAGTTCAACTGCATGTGCCATCGTACACACCAATCACTTATTTTGACGAGGTCTCTGTGAATGAACACTTTATCTCATGAATCCGTAATTGCCCTATACAAAACACAGTCGTCTGCGAACAACCGTATGTGGGAATCTACGCCCTTGGTTATGTCGTTGACGTAAATCAGAAATAAAAGTTGTCCCAGTAATGTCCCTTGGGGGACGCCCGATATTACCGGCGATGCGCACGAACTGGCACCATTAACGATTACAGTCTGCTGGCTTAATGTCGAATAATCAGCGACCCATGCGATGACCTTTGAATTATTGCCATACATAGTCATTTTCTCAAGAAGTAAACGGTGTGGGACAGTATCAAAGGCCTTCTTAAATTCTAAAAAAAATGCAGTCAAGTGTTTTTTTGTCTAACGCGTATACTATGTCGTGCGTAAATTCTGTGAATTCGGTAGTACAACAAAAACCTCTACAAAACTGGTGCTGCTGTGGCGTAAATAGAGAATACTTCATGTGTTCAACATTGTGGCATACATTAGACTTTCAAGAGTTTTACATGCCACACAAGTCAGCGATATTGGTTGATAATTAGAGACGTCACTTCGTGGACCAGGTCTGTGTATTGGGACAATCATTGCTTTTTTCCAATATGAAGGGAGGCTGGCATGTAGAAGTGATTTATCAAATAGTACTTTTAAAAACTTTGCTAGTGTTGGGGCACAAAGCTTAAAAAACGCGTTTGTGAGGCCATCTGAACCCCATCCTAGTGAGTTGTCTAATATTTCCAAGAACACTTGCATGCCGTGCTTGCTGATGCAAATATCCTGCATATAATGAGTTCTCATTTGATTTAAGTGGTGATAACCATCTCTGGGTGCTATCAGCGTCGTAGAAACAGAACAGAAATCACGATTGAGGCATTCAACTTTATCAATGTCGTCATAAAAGACGTCATAACCAGAATAAGCGTTAGTATCGGCACATTGCCTTTACCATTTCTTTTGACATGTTTCCAGAAATCTTTTGGTTTATCTTTGAGAAGGGATTGCAAAGATTCAGTGTAATCACGTTTTGCATTAAAGGTGCACGTCTTAACTTCAAGTGTTACATTTCTCAGTCGTGACTTATTGGTATCAGTTGGAGTGTCACAAAAAGTACGGTAACATCTCAACTGTTTTTGCGTAAGTCTGCGCAGTTCTTTCGTGAACCACGGCTTACTTTTCGCTTTCCTAGCCGTTAAGTGCCACCATGGAACGATCACATCACGTAATTTAGTCATTTTGTTTTTCGAAAGAATCCACATTTCACTGACGCGCAGCTGTTCCGCAAGGGTCTCAAATACAACTAAGTAATTATCCAGAGACTCATTTATTTTTTCAGCATTAGCTTCAGAATAATCGTATACGTGCCTTTGGTCGCACACTGATGTTTCAACGTAATATACATTTGTGCTAGTTTTTCTAACACAATCTGTCCTGCATCCTTCAGTAGATCTGATGTTAACAGATTTTCACCAGCAGCTTTGCCTCTTTGCATGCTCTTCAAGGCTTCTCCAACTTCTTCTATGATTCCCGGTGGGGTGTCATCTGGGTTATTGCTAGTTCTTTAATTAAGGTCGTGGTTGTCATGGCTACTGCGCAGATTTCTGTAAAACTTCTCTGGCATTTGAGCTATCGTATTCCTAATGGTAGTCATTTTGCCTTCCTTGTCTCTTAGTGCATACAGAACAGTGCTTATCCCAAGTTTCCTCTTCACTGCTTTGATGCTTCCACCATTCTTCAGAGCATGTTCAATTCTCTTCATATTGTACATTCTCACATCAGATATTTTACGCTTCTTTTATTTATTTATTTATTAGAATACCCTCAGGGCCCGTAGGGCATTACAGAGGGGGTGGGTACAACAATTTATAACACACAAGAAAAAAAAGACAAAATAAAGAAACAAGTGTCAGATGCGCAAATCAGGAAGGCAACATAGGTAAACTAAAAATGTATAAGTAAGAATTCAAGCACATACAAGACAAAGATAGATAATGGAAACTGCGTATAGTTACAAACATTGCTGAGAAATTGCAGTCTTGAATAACAAAGGGTCTGTTATTGTTACAACGGAAGAGGGAAAGTGGTTCCAATCGGCGGCTGTTTTCGGTAAGAAGGCTGCTGAAAAGAATTTGGTGCGGCAAAACGGAATGGCAACCTTATGCTGGTGATCAATGCGCGATGAGTGGTATGACGGTTGTGAAATGAGGTCTCGCTTCATTGATGGATTGTGAAAAAATATCTTATGAAAAAAATGCAGTCGCGCCAGTTCTCTCCGGACAGTTAAATTGGGCAGGTCAAGGTTAGATTTCATTTCTGATATGCTAGCAGTACGGGAATAATTAGAACAAATGAACCGAGCTGAGCGGTTCTGAACAGATTCTAACGCGTTGAATAAGTTTTGCTGCACGGAATCCCATATAGCGGACGCGTACTCAAGCTTTGGGCGAATTAGTGATCGGTATAGTAGAATTTTGAGGGACAGCGGAGCGCGAGAAAAGTTGCGGCGTAAGTATCCTAGCGTTCGGTTAGCGTTATTACAGATGTAGGTAACATGCGTGTGCCAAGATAGATTGTTGGTAATGTAAACGCCGAGGTACTTACATGAAGAGACATGCTGGAGGGGAACGGCGTTAATTCTGTAGGTACAGGGGGGAGAAATAGATCGCCGGGTTATTGACATGCATTTAGATTTGTTAGAGTTGAGAGTCATAAGCCATTTATTGCACCAGGTTGAGACAGTGTCAAGGTCTGACTGTAGAAATTGGTTATCAGATTCATTGTTTATTTCGCGGTAAATTACACAATCGTCTGTAACTAACCTTATAGCGGAGTTAATGCTGTCGGGGAGATCATTAATATATATAAGGAAAAGTAAAGGGCCTAATACGGAACCTTGGGGTACGCCGGATGTTACTTTAGAAAGAGTTGAGTTATAGTCATTAGTTGTTATAAACTGAGTGCGATTAGTCAGAAAGCATTCTATTCATTTAAGAATGTTCGGGTCAATGTTTAAGGCACTAATTTTCAGGAGGAGTAATTGGTGAGGTACTTTATTGAAAGCTTTTTGAAAGTCAAGAAAAATACAATGCACAAGTGAGCCGCGATCTAAAGCCGATGCTATGTCATTAGTAAAATAAAGAAGTTGGGTTTCACATGAATAACTTTTTCGGAATCCGTGCTGGTAGGGAGTAAAAAAGAGTTTGATTCTAGGAATGAGACAAGGTTGGAGTAAATTACATGTTCTAATATTTTACAAGGAACACTGGTTAGGGAAATTGGTCTGTAATTGAGAGGAGACTGTGTGTTGCCAGATTTGTGCAGAGGGACCACCTTCCCCACTTTCCAGTCAAGCGGCAAAGTGGAGGTCTGAATAGATTGCGAAAAGGTTAGGGACAAGTAAATTGATGAATACAATGCAGTGTTTTTTAGAAACTTTGAATTGATTTCATCTACGCCACAAGAAGAGGATAACTTAAGCTTGTGAATTAAATTTTGCACTCCAACGGCATCAACGGTAACAGGATACATGGGTAAAAAATCACGACTAGGCATTTGTGGCAACGCAGAAGCAGAACAACTTGAAAAAGAAGTAACAAAAAAATCATTTAATGCAATGCAACACTCTTCACAGCGAACTGGCTGCCCGTCTGAGTTCGTAAGCGAAATGTTTTTCTGTTTCCTAGGTTTAACAGTTTTCCAAAACTTAGAAGGGTTGGTTACAAGAATTGAAGGAAGGGTATCATTAAGAAAAACGCGCTTGGCTTCCTTGATAGCTGCTCTGTATTCGGAAAGGACAGATTTGTACACGTGCCAACGGGCTAACGAATTAGTCTGCTTTGCCTGACGGAACAACCGTTTCTTTTTATTTCGCAATTTTTTATGTCAGTTGAGAACCAAGGGGGGCGTTGGCGACCCTTGATAACGTATGTGGGAATGTATCGCGTGATTAAAGATTCAACTTTCATTTTGACAAGTTCCAGTTTTGTTTAACGCTGCGATCAAAGAAGCCATTAGCAAAGCTCTCAAACTTCGAATCGAGTTCACTGTTGATTGAGTCATAATCGCCGCGTGAGTAGTCTCTTATTGTTTTCTTAATCAACTTCGAAAGCTCTGCCAGTTTTACTTTGTATGTTGTACTTGAGAATTTTATGCTTTGACGCTTCCTAATGAAATTTTTTGCTTGCTGGGACAGCTTGCCTGTATACTGCCTAAGTACCTTACCTCCAACTTCCACTGCACACTCCGCACTGATACTCGTCAGATTATAATTCATTGTATCTACGCTAAGATTGGTTTCCTTGATATGATACGAGCACCTGTTCTGAAGCGAGTTTTTAAATTCCTGTACTTTCCCTTTCAGCGCTAGCTCATTTATTGGCTTTTTGCGTATCAGTTTTTGTCATTCCTTAATCAAATCTAGTCGAATTCAAGACCGTATCATTCTAGAGTCACTGCATAGTACCCTGCCAAGCGATTCCGCATCCTGCACGATGCCTGGGTGTGCACTCAGTAAGAAGTCTATTTCGTTCTTATTTTCGCCATTAGGGCTCCTAAAAGTCCCCTTACGGTTCCCTCGTTTTTGGTAGAAGGTATTCAAAATCCGTAAATTATCGCGTTTTAGGAATTCGACTATAGTAGCTTTATTCTAGCATTCCTAGTACCGATGCAATGGTCGCCCACTGTCTTGCCTCCAGCTTGCATCTTCCCTACCTTTGCATTGAATCTCCCATTATTATAGTATACTGTGTTTTTACTTTACTCATTGCCGATTCCACGTCCTCATAGAAGCTTTCAACTGACGCGTCGGCATGACTGGATGTAGGCGTGCAAGCCTGTACTACCTTCCCTTGTATCTCTTAGTGAGTTTAATTACAATACCTACCACCCTTTCAATAATGCTATAGTATTTCTGTATGTTGCCAGCTATGTTTCTGTGAATAAAGAACTCCACTTCCAGTTCTCTTCTGTCAGCCAATCCCTGATAGCAAAGGACGTGCCCAATCCGTAGCAATGTGTATGCCTCATCTGTCCTCCTAACCACACTGAGCCTCATTACATCCCATTTAACGCCCTCTATCTCCTTCAATATTACACTCGCCTCACTAGATAAGGCTCTAGCATTAAACGTTGCCAAGTTCAGGTTTCAATGGCGGCCTGTCTGGATTCAGAGATTCTTAGCACCCCTGCTTCGTTGCATAGCTAACCGCCACCGTGGTCAATTGCTGCGCAGCCGCCGGGAACTGAGGGCCATGAGTTGTTTGGCGTATGCATGTGGGAGGTAGGGGCGAGGTGCTGTGCCAAAGTGGCCAATGCTTCTCTGGTAAGGGAGCACGTTACCGGCGGTGGTCACCGGTGACGCCGCACCCCAGGCCTCTTAATGCAGTTCCATCACCACGCGTATTTTTAAAAATTCGGTGGGGAAATGCGCAGCCCCGGGCTTCGAACTATGAACCTCTTGCATGTGAGGCTGATGCTCTAACCAGTACGCCATTGCTGCATATATAATCTTACCCTAAAGTCTCATTGCTGTACAATGTCATCCATTCAGCAGTTGCATTTCGCTGAGACTCGTTTACTCTCTGTTGTTTGCTTTAATCAGGTTCTGATAAAAATATAACCGCAGTTGAACCACCAACATGCGTGGTAGAAGTGGTGGTGCGGACGAAAGTTGTTTAGAGGGCCAGTCAACACGCTCCAAATTCTTTTACACCCCCAAACAAGCTCGCACGTCTTCCCTATGCCTGAGCCTCGCCGCGGTGGTCTAGTGGCTAAGGTACTCGGCTGCTGACCCGCAGGGCGTGGGTTCGAATCCCGGCTGCGGCGGCTGCATTT
The DNA here is from genome assembly GCA_013436015.1 of Rhipicephalus annulatus. Classification (NCBI taxonomy): domain Eukaryota; kingdom Metazoa; phylum Arthropoda; class Arachnida; order Ixodida; family Ixodidae; genus Rhipicephalus; species Rhipicephalus annulatus. The sequence goes on along the minus strand of WOVY01009915.1, from coordinate 984,051 downwards.
CCGATGGAGGCGGAAATGTTGTAGGCCTGTGTGCTCAGATTTGGGTGCACGTTAAAGAACCCCAGGTGGTCTAAATTTCCGGAGCCCTCCACTACGGTGTCTCTCATAATCATATAGTGGTTTTGGGACGTTAAACCCCACATATCAATCAATCAATCTTCCCTATGCCTGACCAACATCCTTTCACGAGCAGTTACGTCCACTAGATGATCGGAGACGTGACGCAGCACGCAGCTCTTCGATTGGTGTAAACGAGGTCTCAACAAATATTAATGAAGTCACCGTCACTGATCGCTGAGTTGACGTCACTCCGCGTAAAAGGAGGTTGGTAAGGCGTAGGAAAAATAGGTGAGCTTGTTTGGGGGTTGCAAAAAAAGTCGAAGCATGTTGACTGGCCTTTTAGGAAACATTTGTCGAGATTGGTTTGAGGTACACATGACCTCGTAAATTATGAAAAATATAGGTGCTGCTATGTTATGCTCCTCGAAAGAGAACAGCGCTTTGAGCTAGGTAATAGTGCAGTAGAAGTTGTAAGAGACTATGTCTACTAAGGACTGGTAATAACTGTGGAGCCGAACGATGAGACTGAAGTAACTAGAAGAATAAGAATGCGGTGGAGCACATTTGGCAAGCAATCTCAAATCATGACAGGTAGATTGCCACTATCCCTCAAGAGGAAAGTACATAAGAGCTGCACCTTGCCAGTACTTAGCTATAGAGCAGAGACCTGAAGATTCACAAAAAAGTAAATTGAGAACGACGCAGCAAGCAACGCAAAGGAAATGGTAGGTGTAACTTAAAGAGACGAGAAGATAACAGAGTGGATCAGGGAACAAACCGGGGTTAAAGATATCATAGTTGAAATCAGGAAGAGGAAATGGACATGGGCCGGGCATGTAACGCATACACTGGAAAACTGTTGGTAATTTAGGGTAAATAACTCGATTTCCAGAGAAGACAAGCGGGTTATGGGGAGATAGAAAGTTGGGTGGGGAGATGAGGTTGAGAAGTTTGCTGGTATAAAATGGTAGCAGCGAGCACAGGACCGAGTTGCCTGGCGCCACATGGGAAAGGTCTTTGTGCTGCAGTGTATGTAGTGAGGCTGTTGTTGTTGAAGGTGATGATGGTGATGTTGCGCCATGTGGCTGAATAGGTAGGTGCACTATGTGTTTCCGTTCACAAGTCATTTTGTGAAAGTGAGACATTTGACATGCACACCCTCGTACACCGAAGTCTCAAGTCTCGGCTTCAGTCATGCTCAGTGTTTCAGAGCTGCTTGCGTTGATGGGCGTCACTTCCCCGGGAACATTCACAATGAGTGGATTCCTCGAAGCGCCTGCATGTGACAGTGTGCGTGATGGTCGTGGTGGATTTTGCTGTACTCCCACTGCCGCGTAAGTGCTGTGACGATGACCACCGTTAAGATGAAGACACTCGAGATTCTGAAAAGAGATCTAACAAACACAACATGATTAATAGTAATCTTAGTGGAATTTTTAAGGTTTAACAGTGCGAAAAAGTGCGAATGCGGGAAATAGCGCAAACGTAGAAAATTAGCGTCATAAGCGCCGACTTCAAGCTAAAATTTTAATGAGAAGAAGGCTGTTAATATACCTCAGTGTACAGAAAAAAACAGTGAAAAATGGCAGATGTAAAGATACAAAATATCATCAACAATCACTGAGCCTGCTACGCCAACCCTCGCACCTAAGGAAACTCATCTCCCTTTCTGTCAGAGCCACTGATGGCTTGCTTACCCATGTACTCTTTTCAAGCGCCATCCGAACAGCCTCATAGATTATACCGTCGTGTTTTTCTTTAATCTTGCTGAGAACTGTTGTCTTTTCGGAAAGCGGAGGGCACCCTTGTCAATAAAATTATAGCCTGAAATCAGCGCTTGTCTCGCATTTTTCCTGCCCGCCGTGTATTTTTTTGCACTGTTAGACCTGAGGGGTGTTAAGCTAGCCAGCCCAGTCAGCCCCTTCGCTCAGGGGAATGTTTGCTAATTTCTGGTAGTTGTCAACATGCAGACGAATGTAAAACTTACACGTGCCATGCTGGGTTATCGTAGCAAGTACAGTGTCTCTAAGGTGGCTGCACTTTTAAATCTGCCATGTCGTGCTAGTGTGCGCTAATAGTACATTCCGCTTTTTTGCAGTTTCCACACACTTGCATGCGAATACTATGGGCTCCTTGGTGTTCTTTCTCACACGAAACAATTTCGCAGCGCTTACGAAATTTCCTTCACGCAATCAGGTGTGTCTGTCTATAGTCCTTAGAGCTATGAAAACGGAATCACACTGATTCATGCACGCTATCGCACTCAATCTGGCTGGAGTGTCAACGTGGACCGCGATTATTAGGCCAAGCTGCTTTTAAGAGAACGTACCTGGACCATTGCTATGCGATGACGCGAGCTTCGTTGAGTATTGACCATACAGCGCTGATGAGCTTAAAGGGACACTAAAGTCGAGCAACAGTTTGCGTCACAGTGAAAGCTTGATGTATGACAACTAAAACGACATTATCAACAGCAGAGCCATACTTTCTGAGAAATTAGGGTAAATTCACAATAATACATGCACTGCGCTAGGAGATTCTAAAAAATACAAATCACGTTAGACGAACTGCCTACAATTATTCACTAATAATTGAACTAAGTAAACAACCTTCCGCATGTGAAAAGACGCAATAAGATGCTGGTTTTTCGTTTGTATTTGATTCATGAAAAAAATTGGGGGACCCTTACGCTTCGCCTTTAAGAGTTGAACGAGATTGCAAAATCCAGCCCCTAGTGCTCCCTTCAACTGCTAAGTGCTTACCTATTCTCATGTTTCGTTGCATACACAAGCATGCACACAAACACGCGCACAGTAGATTCGACCAGCGCGCACTATTATCGCCGAATGAGCTCGTTTTAGTCATGACACATGTCGAACAAAATGCATTAAAGGGGCCCTGAAACAGTTTTTCAAGCAACCATAGAATGAATTTGCTAGAAGAGCTTATTGCGTCATTCATTCAACGCCGCAAAAATTTTAAGAATCCGTTCACTGTCAGTGGAGTTACAAAGGTATGTCGCATGCTGCAGTTGCAATATCTCTTTTGCCGTCCCGACAAAAGCGCTGGAAGCTAAGTTAGGAGAAATGGCAGGGCAAAGAAACTACCGCGCCTCGTGACCTTGAGCACTTTTTTTTCTTCGAATGTGTGGCTTTTTTTGTGTGATCACGCGCGCACGGGTGGACCAGTAGCGGCCTTCCTTCGGCTGTCTCGGTGACTTGATTTTCCAGTCTCGGACGCACAGAAGATTCTTCGCCCAAAACCAACGACGCCAACGCAGGCGGCATATTTTTTGCGACACGAGCTTTTCAATGCTATCACGATGAAAAAAAATTGCCCGCAGCTTCCTTCGGGAGAACACTGAGGAGGATGCGGAGCATATAATTGGCTAACGGGGTGTTAAAGTGCGACTTACTTGGGTCGATGGCTAAATTGGTTAACGTGGTTGTGAAATGGGGTGTTAAATTGCGACTTACTTGGGTCGATTGCTAAATTGGTTAACGTGGTTGTAGGAGGGGGTGTTAAATGAGTGAACACGTACACACGTATGCGAAAGGGCGGCGCTGGTCGAAGGGACGTCGATCATTGTGTTTGTGGATTCGTTGGCATTCATTTCACGGCGACTTCGGACGTCGACGCGCCGTACAAACCAACGGACGAGCGGCAACTGAGCGAGCGAGCGCCGACCTTGAGTATTTATACAGCACGACGGCGCATGCGCTGTCAGCTGTCGAATGTTCTCGAAGGAGAAGCGCGCGCGCGGCACAGATGGCGACGGCGCGACGGCGCATGCGCTCTCAGCTGTCGAATGTTCTAGAAGGAGAAGCGCGCGTGGCACAGATGGTGGGCGACGGCGCGACGGCGCATGCGCGCGCGTTAGCTGTCGAATGTTCGAGAAGCGGTGCGGACGGCGCACTACAAGGCGCGAGTATAAGATGCTTCCGCATCTAAAAAAAAAACCGGTGGACGTTTCCACGAAACATGGCGTGAATGGTTCGAAAATTCAGTTTTCACGCGGTTACTTCGGACAGGTCGTGCCATCCAAAAACACGTCTGTCATCTCGAAGCCAGTGGAAGGAAATTGATCAATGGCCGTTGTTGCTGCTTTGGCTCCCGCTGTTTTCGTTCTGGCTACTAGTAACAGCGACCGCGCAGTAAAGCCGCACAACAGTAACGTGAGTCAGACGGCTTCTTGAGGCGGGTAATTTGAAGTGCACTTACCCGGTGCAGGCCACAAAAATGTGATTTTATTTCAAAACAAGTCCTTCCTTGGCATAACACTAACACTACATTTTTTCTGGAATGCTGTTTCAACAATCATCGTCGACTTTATAGCTGCTTTTAGTGTCCCTTTAGGCCCCTCTACAAAGTAACTCCCTTTTTCGAGACGTTAAACTTCACATATCAATCAACAAAGTAACTCCCGGTTGCTAAGTTTATGATTTTACTGAATGTTTCATGCTTACTTGTTGAATATTGTAGTTATGATTTTTTAGATTTTTTGGGCAACGCTCCTAACCAAGTCAATTGTTGGTTTGACACCTTTATCGTTTACGGACCTGTAGCGACTGTAATATATAGACCATGGTGGAGTGTGTTGTGCCACCTAAATGATACTGAATGATATAAGGACGGTGATGCCTAATTCGTCGGAAAATTATCGGTTTGTAATAATTATCCTTAGAGCACCTTGTGCGCCATGCAAGCGCTAAATGCACAGCTGTGCCATACATATTTCACGACACCGGCACGCGTTATTTATGATATCTCTCTTTCTCTCTTTGTCCAAACAGGTGTGCCAATTGTTTCACCGTGAGATTGAAGATCTGTTCTAGGTGAGCCCACAAGCACCGACCAAAAAGGAGGGAGTGCAATCTACACTAGCGTAATGTGTTAATTGAAAAAGTATACACGGAAAGCAATGATTAAGTGCATCGAATGGGAGGCCTTGTAGTCACAAAGACAATGACCCTTGGTATGATGTCATGAAGTCGAAACTAAAGAAATGTGTATTGTAGAGCATCTATATGTCATCGCTCTGCGCAATTCATGAGGTTCTTTGGCTGAAGCTTAAGCGATATTCGAAGTTATTTTTCTGATGAGTGTCATTGGATGGATGGATGGACGGATATGGCTGTACCCTTTGGATTGGGCGGTGGCTAGCACCACCAAGCCGTAATACTTGATAAACCAAAAACTAGATTTGTTTTTTCCCTTAAATATTTAGGTTGAGGATTCGTACTATGCAGTGAATGGTTTCATTTTCCCTCGTGCCTTGACTTTAGCCACCAATCAGAAAACCTCCTTTTAGTTCATTCTACCCACTTAAAGTATATATTCCCCTTCCTGTCTCTAAATTTCAGTGCTTTGAAAAACTATGCGCCTGCATCCTAAACTATAGGGTGAAGCCTTTTACAGAACATTATTAAGTGTTCGGACGTTTCTTCTTCCTCTCCACACGCACTGCATACCGTGTCTACCCCTTCGTATTTGACCCGATATGTCTTGGTTCGCAACACTCCCGTCCTGGCCTCAAACAGTAAAGAACTACCCCGAGTACTATCATAGATCTTTTCGTGGCAATTTCGTGCTTAAAAGTTCGACAGATCTCTAGTGCGCATTTCTTAATCATGCCGATTCTCCACATATCGGTCTCAGCTTCCTTCACCTTCTTCTTAACCAATAATTCCTTTTGGTTTGGCCCCCTGCTGTTTTCCAAGTATATACCAGTAAATTCCCTGGTTCGCTTCCTCCATTTTGTATCGACATTCTTCATATACAAGTAGCTTAATACTTTCCTTGCCCAACACTCCTCCCCCATTTCTCTCAATTGCTTCTCAAATTTTATCTTGCTGCTAGCTTCCCTGCCCTGAAATGATGTCCATCCCATATCACCTTGTACTCCCTGATTTGGTGTATTTCCGTGAGCTCCTAAGGCATGCGTATACCTATTCCACGTTGCTTAATTTCTAATCTTGCTTGAAGTTCTGATCTCATGCACAAGACCGCATTGCCGAACGTCAAACCAGGAATCATGACCCCTTTCTATATTCCTCCCACAACATCATACCTATTGTAATTCCACAGTGGCCTGTTTTTCATTACTGCTGCATTCCTGTTACCTATAGTCGACACGTATATTTCATGTTCCCTTAGGTACACGGCCCCATTGCTTATCCATACGACCAGATATTTGTATTTATCTGTTATCTCTAGCGTGACCTCCGGTATTATAAGCCCACTACGTTCATTATCATTAAAAATCATGACTGCAGATTTTTCCTTACTGAATCTGAAATATAACCTATCTCCCTCATTACCACAGATGTCCACAATCTCTGCAAATCTTCCTTGTAGTCGGCCATTAGCACTATATCATCTGTATACATTATGCTGGTAGTGCCTGTTCAATGAGTTCTCCTTGTTTGACGAAAAAGAGGGTGAAGCCCAGTTTACTTACCTCTAATTTGGCTTCTAATCCTTGTAGGTAAATCATTAAAGTAAGGGTGACAAGGGAAATTCTCTGCCTAAGCCCTCGTTATACCTAGGTAGGCTTGGATACCTGTTTTTCCCACTTTACAATCACCTTGCTACCTTTATAGATATTCTTTAAAAGATTACTTCCTACATCTTCCACGCCTAGTGTGTCCAGTATTTCCCACAATTCCTCTTGAATCACGCTATTGTGCGCTCCCTTGATGTCCAAAAATGCTAGCCACACGGGCCTGTGTTCCTGTTCTTCTATTTGGATGCACTGCGTCAGTGAGAACAGATTCTCTTCCAGCCTCCCGTGTTTTCGAAACCCATTGTGCAGCTACCTCAGCACCCCCTCATTCTGTAAAGATGCCTGTAGTCTTTCCTTGATAATCTGCATCGCCAGCCTGTAGACCACTGATGTCACTGTTATAGGACGGTAGTTGTTTATGTCAGCTTTGTCCATCTTTCCTTTATAGATCATGCTCATCCCGCTAAGTTTACATCCATCGGGAACTTCTTCATTGATTATTATTTGCTCACTGCCTCTCTCAAAGCCTGCTTAGACTGCGGACCTAATGTATTTATCAGCATAATTGGAATGCCATCTGGGCCTGTTGATGTATTACTAGGAACCCTTTTCTCAGTCCTTTCCCACCCTTGTTGTGAAAATGGAGCCATTGCGCCACTTGATTTATCCTTGTCTATTGTGGTGCATGAAGCTCTTTGTTGTGGAATTTTTTCTGCACCCTTGTTCTTATATATTCAGTAGCTTCGTCCCCTTCTAGCCTTGCCCCTTGAGCTGTAGTTATAAACCTCTGCTCTAGGCTCGTCTCATTTCTTAGAGACTTTAGATGGTTCCAAAATTTTGCAGCTGTCTTTCTATCATTTTTATGTACTTCTGCCAGCCACTGAGCTCCCTTTCTTTTAATCCTTCTATTGATCAGAAGGAATGCAATTCCTTCTAAAGCTTAGAAAGATTTCCCATTTTCTTTCATCCCCACCTGTCGGTTCACTCCGCGTCTTAGCATGTCTGTGTTTCCTAGAGGCTTTCTGACGTTTTGCTATGGCTCTCTTAACTTCCTCATCCCACCAGATTTTGGGTTTGTGTCTTCTTTTCCGGCGTGACTTGTCACGTGCCTCAGCAAGGTCTAGCTCAGACAGCCTAATTAGATTTGTGTATGTCCACACTGTTTTATTATATTCAGTGATTACTTTCTCAATTCGTTTAGTGGCTATTTCAATTTGCCTTTCTGAATAAACATTTTCTTGTAGTTGCTCACCTTGTCTCCTTCCCACTTTCACTGTTTCTTCCAAAACTTAGCTTGATACGTTTGTGATCGCTACCCAGACTTCTGGAGCCACCTTCATCTATGTGCATTCCCCTGAGCTTATCATACATCCTATGTGACATCAGTGCATAATCTATCGTCGACTGAAGCCTTCCTACCTCCCATGTTATTTGCCCTTCGCAATTCTCGGTACTGTTGCAAATTATCAAATCAAGCCTTTCACACATATCCATGATCATTTTGCCTGTCGGGTCGGTATACCCATCTATATCTTCTATGTGCGCATTCATGTCTCCTAGTATAATTATCTCGCACTCTCTTCCTAACTCCTGAATGTCCTTTGATATACACTCTACCATTGCCTGGTTTTCCTCTCTGGCCTTTGCTCGCGTCCACAAGTACACGAAACCAAGGAGTGTCATTTCACCTGCCACTTTCCCTTTTAGCCATAAATGTTCCTTGCACTCCTGCTTGACCCTTTGCCAGTCTGTACTTTTATGAATGAATGCCCCACTACCACCCCCCTTTTCTGCTGCCTTCTATTCTATAAAAATATTCCCACGCGTAGTCCGCATTGTTGGGAGTTTGTTCCGTGTCTCTGAGATGTGTTTCTACAAAACCGTTTACCATCGGCCTCTCCTCGCTTAGCTGCTGATCCATCTCTTCCCACTTCAGCCTGTTCCTACTACCCTGCATGTTAATATACCCTATGTCTGAATTTGCTCGGCGCTCGTGGCTACGTCTATTTATGCCCCCACTCTACCTATCTTAGATAATCACTGTGTAGCGCCACCCTTAAAATATTCTTGGAGCTCATTAAGTTTCACTCTCTAGAAAAGTTGGCAGTCATCAATGTTTATATGCAAGTAAATGTCCAATGTTCTAGTCATTACATTTTGGTGTCAGCAGCTCCCTATATGAGCATCTATATTAGGTCCTCGTAACAAGGTTAAAAGATTCAGAACAACAATTTCAGGCTATGTTTATGTAAATTTGTATTCTAGATGTACAGAGTACTTCAGAGCCACGGCTCATCATTTTTAGTTCACGCCATTCAAGTGCCATGACCACGATTAGGATAAAAGACTTGACATAATCTGCAATAGCATTATAAATACTCAAACTCGGCTTGAAACGAACAATATTACAAAAAGGTTGTGTACTAGTTACATTGAGTTAAAACCACTAAAACTTCAGAAAGCTGTTGGTGACTTCGGCGTGTGCTGAAGCGAGGGTGCCACTGCATCGCCGAGCTAGTGGATGCAACTCCCCCGGCGTCGCCCCTACGTCGGCGCTGTGCCGATGCGACGCTACGTCACTACGCTACTACACATGACGAAGTTGAAAATCTCACGGAACCCACTGCAAACGCGTGTCTATAACCTCATAAAAGGCATGAGATCGATGCGCCCAGGAGAAAGATGAACAAACATGATCACATCAAATATTTAGGCTGCATTAGCGCTTTCACGAAAGAAACAAAAGTCTGCCAACGAAAATTGCTGAAAGGCTGTACGGCGCATTTTCTCAGGTTTGTAACTGCCACAGCTTCTATATAATTTTGTGCTAGTTCTCGGTAGAAGCTATGCTTCAGAATAATGCATTTTAAAGCTTCATTACGCTGCCTTGTAAGAATCATGAGAACTGTTATCCGTAAGTACTTCTATAATACCGGTAATATTCAATGTAAATAAATAAATAACAAATAGGTATTTTAGTGATTGAAAACCATTGAATACATAAAAAGCTTGACGGCGTCTTCTGCAGGGCAATGACCCCTCGCGTGTTTGTCCACGTAACCGGGGAAGCTAACTACAGCACATAAGATTTCGTCACAAGCCTCTTACTATCTTCCTCTCTAGCCTTTCCCGGCACGGTTATTTTTCTTTTAAGAACATTTATAATAATAATAAACGGGCAACTCTACTGCTAATTATTTATTATATTCTGCAAGAGCATTCATACTAAATCAGCCTAGCAAAGCGACAGTGGACTGGAGAAGCCCAACCGAGAGATAGCAGACACGGGAATTTGCTTGCTTCTCGGACTGCAGGTCAGGCATCAAAACAATGTAATCCTTCACTAGAAATGTACATATGCAGCTTTTTTTGTCTTGTCGCTATGTGCCCTGGCTTTGCCCACTCCTCTATTCGGCTCAGAGGCTATAAATGAACATGTGGTTTCCCACCAACTCTAGATTTTTTAAGCTGCACGTACAATTTCACATTGCATTACTCGGTGCGCCTTAAGTGATTTTCAGTGGAGGCCCTCTCATATGGGTCGAATAACTGGTTTGGCAGCCACAGCGCTAAACAGAGCGAGAATACTGCGCTCGTCGCAGCATTTCTGCCTAACCTACTTGATCCCGGTTCACGTAAAAGTATGGCGAAGGTTACAAATGTACCAAAATTATGACTGTAGTTGAGGTTCATGTTAAATAAATCTTAACCTAAGATGGTAGTAAAAGAAGTTTCACCTATTGCTATAGTTTGGAACCCACTGGAGGCCACCACATAGCATAGTCTCTGCATACAAACAGTTAGGACACGGTAAAGTCAAAGCTTAACTCTCGCAGCTGGCCATACTGCTACTCCCACTGCTTCCGTTTTATTTTAATATTACCATCACAATGCAGTGAGTCCACTTCCATGCGCAAAGCACGCTACATTAACAGGACTGTCTAGAGAACATAAAAACCTTCAGATAATATTATGTGCTCAACGCGCACAGCTGAGTTCATTCTGGAGCGAACCTTACCACCAGTGATAACGCTCGAATCAAGAAAGTCGTGTGTAAAAATTCTGCCGTGTTTTGCCAGGCTATCGCAGAGCGTCGCTCCGAATCTGTGTGCCAATATTAATGGACAGCATGCATTTCTCGGGCCAAATAAAGAGTTTCACTCTCAAGAAGCCTATTGCTATCATTGTCCAAGTCCGAACCACGTGGCGTCTGGTGGAGGTGCTGCTCATTCATGTTCTGAACACCTTCGTGAAACCTTAAACTGAGCTCAAGTCACGAAGAAGACATCGACGGCAACCATGACCAGCGAGATGGTTGTAGGCAGCACGATATGCGACCGAAGTACGCGCATCCTCACGACAAGACTGGGAACACCGATGAATATAGCTGCTGAGCCACAGCCCACAATTGTGACTTAGTAGCCGGGGGAGCCATCAATATATTTGAGGGATCATGCGTGGACCTAGAAACGTGGCTGGAGTCATACGAACGAACTATGCTGCTTAACGACTGGTCACAAACTACGAGTGGCGCTTTGTGTATTTCTTGCCGGGAGGCAGTGCCAGGGCCTGTTGGAGAACAAGGAGCCTACACGGACAACCTAGGACATTGTCTTAACGAGCTTCTTCGCAGCGCTCACAAGCGTCGTTCGAAGGGAAAGGACCAATGCTTGACTGAAAACACGGGTGCCGCTCTCAAACAGAAGCGTCTAAATCTTCACGGAGGTGATGACCAGACTTTACGGTCACACCGACCATATGTCATGTTTGGTAAAAAAAGGCGATTCTTTATGAGAGGGGTAAAGCAGGTGGGTTTTGTGGCAATGATGAAAAATCTACCGATGACCCTTCAAGATGCCCACGAAAACGAAGCCTCCGACGTACCACACTTAGCCTTATATCTCCATGTGGTTGAGAACTCCCTAGTGGTTTAACTCGCTAAGAGGAGGTTTCGGTACTCTTACACCAGCCATGATCGCTCTTTTGAACCAAAAGTACTGACGCCCGTATTCTATTTTGAGACGCTCCATCCTAAATGTAACAGCTTCACACTTATTGTATACTTTCACGGCTCTACAATAAGGCCATCGCCATCACCTCCGTGCAACAGGCCCTTAGGCCTGGCTGATCAGCCGACTTTCATCACTGAATTCGTATGCCTCATTACTACTCACGATTGGACTTTATGCATGATGGAAACCTTTAGTGGTTTTAAATAATAAATTACACCGTATCCAGCTGAAGAGAAAAATCAGTAGCATGCGAAGTAGCGCATAAATTGACTAACTTTTACGTTCATGACAGGCACCTTGCCCAATGTTAACACGTTCGTGATAGTGAAGCACGGCATGAATTCATATTGTATTTCTGTTTCTGTTACTCATCTTGAGCTCTGGCTGCTGCTCGCCACGCGGGAGCACGTGGTTTTATTAGGCGTCTGCAAATGCTCAATTCTCCATGCCACCACATGATTGCTGAGAGAGTATAAAAAGGAGAAGCCGCCGCAAGTATCAACCTATTACGAGCTAGCAGCTGACACGTGCTGCGTGACGCCACACAGGCACTTCAACAGTGTGCCACACTCACTACCATGGCTACTCATGGCGCTGAGTGACATTCCCACGTTTAAATTTACATATATACCAAATAAAATACCTGGGAGGATAGCCGCTGTGGTAGCTCAGTGGTAGAACATGGAACGAACGCGTTATTCGAAGGTCGCTGGTTTGGTTCCTGTTCGCGGCAAGTTGCCTTTTCAGCCATTTCCCTTCTTCAAATTTACATAATAATTTGATCTAATGACTTCTATTTACTTTCCTTGCCTATATTGTCTGTTACATCTCGCTCTAATGTGTCAAAACACAACAAAACGAGCCCTTAAGTGTACGCTTCTTTCCCTTATTTATTGCCGAGGGTCTCGTACTGGCAAACTTAGTGCCTTAGGTTGTATACGAGAAACTATAGGTCAGCTGCTAGCTCGTAATAAGCTCACGTGCTATGTGACGCCCCACAGGCTCTTAAAGAGTGTGCCACACTCGGTTCCATGGCTACAGATGGCGCTGACTGACACTCTCCAGTGTATATTCACATATATAACCAATAAAATGACTGGGTGGATTGCCGCCATGGTAGTTCAGTGGTAGAGCATCGAACGCGTTATTCGAAGGTCGCAGGTTTGGTTCCTGCCAATGGCAAGTTATCTTCCTACCCACTTTTCTTTCTTCACATTTACATTGCAGTTCAGTCTACTGACTGCCCTATACTTTCCTTGGCATATTGTCTGTTAGATCTCGTTACAATGAGTCAAAACACGGAAAAACAAGCCCTTAAGTATATATATATATATATATATATATATATATATATATATATATGTATATATATATGTATATATATATATATATATATATATATATATATATATATATTGTAGTGAAGAAGATGAATGCTCCTCAGAAAGGCAGGGGGTATGACTCAGTCGGTGAAGAAGACAACGTTTAGTTGGCTATAGGTACTCAGGTTTGTTCCGCCATTACCACTTGACGTGTCGTCACCGTTCTCCTGTTTTATAAAAAAGTGCTACTCTAAAACGCCTCATTATAATTGGTGGAGAGTGCTGGGTAACGCCTAATCCTGGAATTGCGAAACCGTACGCTGCTTCCAGTTGCTACGATGGCCACGGACGACGATCAGCAGGTGGCCGCCTCGGCTCCAACTACTGCAGCTCTTGTATGTCTTGGCTCGTTTCGGCAACGCGATCCACCTACCTTGAGTGGAACCGATGACAAAGACTTGGAAGACTGGCTCGACGAATACGACCGGGTGAGCAGGCACAACAAGTGGGACGATGCGCACAAGCTTACTGTCGTCCAATTTTATTTGACCGACGTCGCCAGTCTGTGGTACCGTAATCACGTGAGAGATCTCCCCATCTGGTCGGCCTTCCGAACGGCGTTTGCGGACTTGTTTGGCCGTCCAGCGCTTCGCAAACTACGGGCCGAACAGCGCTTGCGTACCAGGGCTCAGCAGAATGTTGAGAATTACACCAGTTATCGAAAATGCGGTCGAGCTTTGCCGGCGTGTCAACTCGGCCATGACAGAAACCGAGAAGATCAAACACATCTTGAAAGGCGTGACTGACGACGCCTTTCGAATGCTTGTCGCCAAAAGCCCGCGAACGGTAGCGGAAGTGATTCAACTTTGTCAGAGCTATGATGAGCTCTGGAAACAGCGTGACACCACTCGTCGTGCCAGCGCGCCATGTGCAACAATCTTCGCTTTAACGTCGGCTGGCTCTATAGACCACACCACTTTGCTTCTCGAGATCAAGCAATTTGTACGAGAGAGGTCGCACGCCAGTTGTCTCTCGTGCCTTATACATCCGAAGGTGCCCCATATACTTTAGCGCCATCAATACAGCGAGTAGTCCAGAAGCAAGTGACCGAGGCGCTACCAACAGCTCACGCACCACCTGTGGCTGCTCCATTGACCTATGCCGAAGCACTGAACGGAACCCGACGTCCGCCAGTCGCGAACGGCCACGTTTCTTTGTCGCGAACGCCTACGTCCACGCGTCCCTTTGTCGTACCGACTGAGCCTATGTACCAGGCTGCCCGTCCTTTCTCCCGACCACCACCTCCACGCTTTCAGAACCCTTGGCGCACTCAAGAAAACCGCCCGATATGCTTCGCCTGTGGAATTGCGGGTCACGTGGCACGATTTTGTAGACGGCGTGAGTTTTTCCTGCGTGACGACGTCAGGCCCAACAATTATGATTTCCCCCCACGACCGTAGCCGGCTGTATATGGCGAGACTGCCACCATGGACACATTTTCACCTCGCCGGAACTTCAACAGACACCGGTCGCCTTCACCTCAACGCCATTCCTTTTCCCCTATGCTACGTCGACCTCGCCCTGTCCCTGAGGAAAACTAGGAGCCGCAGTTCCGGGGGCAAGTACTGCGGATCTTTCGAACTCCACAAGACCTTGTTTTTCGCCGTCCAACGTCGTTGCTGTCTCCGTTGAAGGCATACCTGTTTTTGCATTGGTCGATACTGGCGCCGCAGTGTCTGTAATGACTGAAAAACCTTGCCGTCAACTAAAAAAAGTCACAATGCCTCTACACGACTTCGTTTTAACCACTGCGAGCAAGCAACGAATTCGCCATTTTGCTGCATGCACAGCACGTGTTGTTATTGCTGACAATATTTATGTCGTCGAGTTTGTAGCGCTCCCGCAGTGTTCCCATGACATTATATTAGGCTGAGACTTTCTCTGCACTAATCATGCCGTCATCGACTGTGCTCGCGCCGAAGTGGAGTTCGCGCCGTTATGCGACGCTGCTTCACTCAACTCGTCCCTTTCACCTGCAGAAGTTTTCGTTGCCGGCGACACTTCGATACCCCCGTTCTCGTCCGCCCTAGTTCCGCTTTCCTGTGACGTCTCTAGTGGCTCAACTGTTCTTTTTACGCCTTCTGAAACCGCTGTTCACCGCAAGTGCTTCCTGATTCCTTTCGCCGTTCTGAATATTCACGATGGATCAAGTGCAATTTATGTATCAAATTCGTTTCCCTCGCCTTCCAAGTTCCTGTGCGGAGAGTGCCTGGGCTTTGCCGATGACATTGATCCCTCGAGTGCACGTGTAGTTCCTGACCACTCGACTACGCTACCTATGGATGCTGTTGATTGCTGCGCGTCATCCTTTCCCCATCATTCACCGACGCAATTGCGCGCTGCATCGACACCAGCCTTACGGCCCAGCAGCGCACCGACATCATCGCCCTCCTCGAGCGCTTCCACGCGAGCTTCGACCACCAGCAACTGACAGCAACTGACCACCAGCAACTGGCCGTGCTTCCACAGTATCTCACGAAATCGACACTGGCCTCACGCTCCTTTACGTCAGCGTCCGTATCGGGTATCGGCATCTGAGCGTCGCATAATCGCGGAACAAGTTGACGACATGTTGAAGCGAGGTGTTATTGAGCCCTCTAACAGCCCGTGGGCCTCCCTAGTTGTTCTAGTCAAGAAAAAAGATGGCTAAATAAGATTCTGCGTCGACTACCGCCGGTTGAATAAGATCACGCGCAAAGATATTTACCCGCTACCTCGCATAGACGATGCCCTTGACTGCTTACAGGGCGCAGAGTTCTCGTCACTAGACCTGCCTTAAGGTTATTGGCAGGTTCCCATGGCTGAGGCTGATCGCCCCAAGACGGCTTTTGTTACCCCTGATGGCTTATATGAATTTAACGTCATGCCATTTGGGCTCTGCAATGCGCCTGCCACTTTCGAGCGCATGATCGACAACATCCTCCGTGGCCTGAAATGGCAGACATGTTTGTGCTATTTAGACGATGTCGTGATATTTTCAAGCGACTTTTCGACGCATCTTCAGCGGCTCGAGACAGTGCTTACTTGCCTCACCGCCGCCGGTCTACAGCTCAACTTGAAGAAGTGCTGCTTCGGCGCTCGACAACTCCTAATTTTGGACCATGTTGTATCTAGAGATGGCATTTTTCTGGATTCGACGAAACTCCGTACCGTTGCCGAATTTCCCAAGCCGAAGACCATAAAAAAACTTCGCAGCTTCCTCGGTTTATGTTCATATTTTCGTCGTTTTATTCGCAACTTTGCCTCCATCATATCGCCCTTGACTGACCTTCTTGCCGGCAAGAACGACCTTTCTAGTTGGTCGTCAGCTTGTGATGATGCATTTGCCACACTCCGCTACCTTCTTACGTTACCTCCTATACTGCGACATTTTGATTCTCTTGCACCGACGGAAATACACACGGATGCTAGCGGAGTTGGCCTCGGTGCTGTGCTCGCCCAGCGTAAACCTGGATTTGATGAGTACGTCGTCTCTTACGCCAGCCGTGCACTCACAAAAGCAGAAGCCAACTATTCAGTCATCGAAAAAGAGTGTCTAGCCATCATATGAGCCATGGTACGTTTCGACCATATCTTTACGGGCGCCCATTCAGCGTGGTTACAGATCATCATGCATTATGTTGGCTCTCCTCGTTAAAAGATCCCACCAGCCGGCTTGCCCGTTCGGCGCTTCGGCTACAAGAGTACGAATTCCACGTCGTTTACCGATCTGGCCGAAAACATTCCGACGCAGACGCTTTGTCCCGATCACCTCTACGATGTAGTGACAAGTCGCCGTCTTCACCTGTCCCCGACGTATCTGCACTTAGTGTCAGCGACATGCTACAGGAGCAACGAAAAGATCCTTGGATCGCTTCACTTATCAACTTGTTGAGTCCAACTCCCTCGCAAAATATCCCTAGAGGTATGCACCATCAAATACAGCACTTCGTTATCAGAGATGGTTTGTTATACAGACGTAATTATCTCTCCGAAGGACGCCGATTGCATCTAGTCATTCCCAGAAGTCTCCGCTCAGACATATGCGCCTCCTTTCACGTCGACCCACAATGGACCCATGCTGGAGTGTTAAAAACCTACACCCGCCTGTCCCACCACTACTACTGGCGTGGAATGTATCGCTCCGTCCGTCGCTACGTACATTCCTGTCTCGCTTGTCAACGCCGCAAGAATCCCACTCCAAGTTCTCCAGCTCCACTACAACCCTTACCTCGTCCTGCCCGACCATTTGACCGTGTTGGTATTGATCTGTATAGACCTCTTCTGATTACACCGGCTGGAAATCGCTGGGTAATCGTCGCTATCGATCACCTTACGCGCTACGCAGAAACTTCATCACTCTCATCTGCGTCAGCCAGCGACGTCGGTCGTTTCATACTGCATCAGATCATTTTACGTCACGGTGCACCGCGTGAACTCCTGAGTGACCGAGGGCGTGTCTTTTGGTCGGACACTGTCGAATCGCTTCTCAAGGAATGCCAAGTCATTCATCGCACCACCACCGCGTATCATCCTCAAACTAATGGAATCACAGAAAGATTCATCTGTACATTAGGAGATATGCTGTCAATGTACCGATCGCACCAATTGGGACAGTATTCTCCCTTTTGTAACCTACGTGCATAATACTGCTGTCCAGACAATTACTGGTTTCTCTCAATATTTCCTCCTTTATTGTCGCGAGCCCTTCTGCACGCTAGACACCATCCTTCTTTACCACCCGGATGTTGCTGAGTGGACGACGATGTCACAAGCTGCTAAATACGCGGAAGAGTGTCGTCAGCTTGCCCGCTATTTCACAAGTGCTGAACAGCAACGCCAGAAACACCACCGCGATAGCCCGACGCCTCCGGCTTCTTATGCATCAGATGACCTTGTCTGGCTTCGCATCCCTTCAACCACCCCTGGTCTCTCAACGAAACTGATGTACAAGTATGACGGACCTCACCGTGTGGTTAAACAAACTTCACCCGTCAATTACATCGTGGAGCCGCTTGAGCAGCCCCATGATCAACGACGCCGTGGACGTGAGACCGTCCACATAGACCGCCTAAAACCGTATTACGATCCGTCTATTGTCTCCTGCCCATGAGTCGCCAGGTTGGCTCTTTTCCGCAGGGGAGGAAAATGTAGTGAAGAAGATGAATGCTACTCAAAAAGGCAGGAGGTATGACTCAGTCGGTGAAGAAGACGACGTTTGGTTGGCTGGGTACTCAGGCTTGTTCCGCCAATACCGCTTGACGTGTCGTGACCGCTCTCCTGTTTTATAAGAGAGTGCCACTCTAAAACGCCTCATTATAATATATATATATATATATATATATATATATATATATATATATATATATATATATATATATATATATATATATATATATATATATATATATATATATATATAGTCAAGTAGATCCTCCGTGAGCGGTCACAACGTGGTTTATTTCGACGTTTTGGCCTAGAGTCTGGCCTTCACTATAATTAAAGGTACAGTTTGTTGGTGCTCAGCTTTATACAATCTCAAATCAGAGGGAACGAGAAAAAAAGACAGAAAAAAAGAAAAAAAAACAAAAAAGAGAAAAAACAAGAAAAGAGAAAACGAATATAAGCTGGACTATCCCCGGGCGCCCCCTTCCACTATTCCTTCCACATCCCCCTTTATCTCTTTCCCCTTTCTCCTCTTCACCTTTCTGATGTCAGCGGTCTGTGTATGCTTCCTTTCACTAACGCAGTCTTCCCGACCAGATGGCGCCTCCTGGCTCTCGCGTTTCGGGATGGGGCAAAAAAAGACATATATATTGAAAGACGCAGGCAGACTAGGTACGGCGAGCAGGCAGGGCGAGCAGAAGCGTTTATTCTGCGATGTCTGGCTCGGCTCAGAACCACACCCCCAGAGAGAGGACGATGATGATGGGTATGTGCAAGTGAGAACGATCAAATGCTTGGAATGTGCTTACAATTTCCCCCCCCCCCTCTGCGAAGCGGCCAACCTGGCCGCCAGTCAGAGATCGGCCGAACGAGTAACAAAAGGCTTCATGCGTGAGACGTGAACTATTTCCGTGCTGCGCAGACGGCGGTCAGTGACAGACTGAAGCGGGGTGACGAGGTAGTTAACTGGAGATGTCTGTCGTACAACGGTGTATGGGCCAACATACCGGTGAAGAAATTTCTCGCAAAGGCCCGACGCTCGAACCGGGGTCCATAGTAAAACCTTATCGCCAGCATTAAAGGCCACGTCGCGTCGTTTTTTATCACAGCGATGTTTTCTCTCCTTTTGGGTTGCTTCTGTGTTTTTGCGAGCAATTTCACGGCATTGTGTGACTCGGGCTGCGAACTCTTCTGGGAGCGAGGTACTGCTTGGAGCCGGTGCAAAGAAAAATGCCGTGTCGAAGACCGAGGAGGCAGATCGGCCGTACACGAGAAAAAACGGGCTGTAGCCAGTTGATCGTTGTACCGCAGTATTGTATGCGAAGGTGACAAACGGTAAAATGTTATCCCAATTTTTGTGGTCAGGATGCAAGTACATCGATATCATGTCAGAGAGTGTTCGGTGGAAGCGCTCGGTAAGGCCATTCGTTTGCGGATGGTATGTAGAAGTGGTTTTATGCACTGTATTGCACGCCTGCAGGACTTCATCCAGGACCTTGGAAAGGAAGGCTTTGCCACGGTCACTCAAAAGGACGCGAGGGGCTCCGTGGCGCAAGACGATGGAGTTCAAGAAAAAATTGGCGATTTCTGTGGCGGTAGCAGAATGAAGAGGTGAAGTCTCGGCGTATCTTGTTTGATGGTCGACTGCAGTGACGATCCAACGGTGACCGGAAGGTGTCAACGGCAAAGGACCGTACAAGTCTATTCCGACAAATTCGAATGGTGTGGTGGGACAGGGAAGAGGCTGAAGGAAACCAGCAGGCGGGGATGTGGATCGCTTGCGGTGCTGACACAACGCGCACGAGCCCACGTATTTGGCCACCGTTGTGGACAAGCCAGGCCAGAAGCAGCGCGTCTTGATGCGATCGTAGGTCTTGTGGAAGCCTAGATGACCGGCAGCAATATCATCGTGGAATGCTTCCAAAACTCGAAGACGAAGGCAGCGGGGAAGAACTGGCACCCACTTGTTACCGGTGGGATGGTAAATGTAGCGCTTAAGCACACCGTCCTCAAGGCGAAATTGTCGAAGCTGGCGTCGCAAGCGGCTGTTGGGTGGTTTAGTGACACCGCGAAGGCGATCAATGAAAGACCGACAGTAGGAATCTGCCAGCTGAAGTGAACGTAAATCGGAGTTCGAAGATAGCTGCATTGGATCCAGCGATGCGAGCGATACGTGTTGTGAGGCAAGCTGGGTGTCAGAGTCATTCGAACGCGATGCGGTGGACGTATTGTCACGAGAGAGCGAAAGTGGGCACCGGGACAGCGCGTCGGCATCATGATGACATTTGCCAGACTTGTACGTAACTGTAAAGTCGTACTCTTGTAAGCGCAGTATCCAGCGCGCAAGACGTCCTGACATATTCTTCATTGATGAAAGCCAACAGAGTGCGTGGTGGTCGGTGATGATGGTGAAGTGCCGACCGTAGAGATACGGGCGGAATTTCTGTATCGACCATACGATAGCCAGGCACTCCTGCTCCGTGATGGTGTAATTCCGCTCAGCTGTTGACAGAGTCCGGCTAGCGTAGGCCACAACCTGCTCTTTAGAGGTGGAATCACGCTGCAGAAGGACTGCTCCAATGCCTTGTGCGCTTGCGTCAGTATGGAGTATGGTAGGCGCTCTCTCATCGAAGTGGCGCAGCACTGGTCCGGAAGTCAGGCGTTCTTTCAAAATTTCAAACCGTACCTAGTCTGCCTGCGTCTTTCAGAGTGGTGGAGTTGCTGGGTAAGATCCCGACGTCCTCCTACGTTCATTTCCCACCTGGAGCTCCGATCTGGTCGCCGATTGTACCCAGCACCTCCACCACTCTGAAAGACGCAGGCAGACTAGGTACGGCGAGCAGGCAGGGCGAGCAGAAGCGTTTATTCTGCGATGTCTGGCTCGGCTCAGAACCACACCCCCAGAGAGAGGACGATGATGATGGGTATGTGCAAGTGAGAACGATCAAATGCTTGGAATGTGCTTACAATTTATATATATATATATATATATATATATATATATATATATATATATGAACGTAGATGCGCTTTCACATAACAACTGTTTATTTTGCCGACGTTACGACGAGAACCCCGTCTTTTCAAAAGACGGGGTTCTCGTCGAAACGTCGGCACAATAAACAGTTGTTATGTGAAAGCGCATCTACTTTCATATTTATAACCTTGCGGCAACCGAAGTTGTTCTTCTGCATATAAGTCTTATATATATATATATATATATATATATATATATATATATATATATATATGTATATGTATATATATATATATATATATATATATATATATATATATATATATATATATATATATATATATGTACACATATATTGTGGGCATTTGTTACTTAGATCGTCATCATCCCTGCATGATCACAATCACCATCTTCAGCTTGTCTCTTTGTCCTCATTGCCACTCTGGGTCATCATCATCGTCATCATCTGTGTACTGGCTCTGCCCGTTCGTTTTGCGAGGTCATTCCTCAAATAAACGCTGACGCAGCCAAGACTACCAAGAATTCATACGTGGTGGAGGTGGATTTTCGGTCCTCTGACCTCCCGCAGCCCGCTATACCCCCTGGAGCTTCGTTCAGGCCACCGCTTGCGCCAAAAGTCAGGCAGCATGTCCCAGACCAAGCCTGCCGGCACTGATGTCATCAACCACGCACCGCTGCAAGCTGCCCCTCCTACTTACGTACACGGACATCTGCGGGAACCCCCGCTCGTCGCTGGTATTTGGGGAGAAGACGTAGAAGACTGGCTTGATGACTACGACCGCGCAAGGGCGACTAATAGGTGGGACGAGGCCGCCAAACTGCGTTACGTGCCTTTTTATCTGATCGGAGTCGCGAAGACATGGTATTTTAACCACGTTGTTGACTTACCCGACTGGGCTACCTTCCAGCAGCAGCTGCGACACGTCTTTGGGACACCAGACATTCGATCCGCCGTCGCACAGAGGGCACTCAACACTCCCCGACAAGACCCCGGTGAATCGTACACTTGATACATCGAGGATGTCCTCGCACTCTTCCGGCGTGTCAATAAATTGATGCCGGAATCGGACAAAGTGCACCATATATTGAAAGGCATGGGGCCTGTTGCCTTTAATGCCCTCGCTGTGCAAAACCCAGCTACCATCGCTGATGTCGTGACGACATGCCAGCGCCTTGATGCACTAGACTCCGTCCGCCTTCAACCAGACATTGGCGACCACCGCTCCACGTCAGATGGCCATCTGCGTGACCTCATCCGGGACATTATACGCGAAGAATTGCGGTCTATAGGCTTCACACCTCCTAAACCGCGACCTACACAGCCTTTGGCAATGCCCTTACGTGTCATCATCAGCGAGGAACTTACATCCCTGGCTGGCTCTGCGCCCGTACAGCCACCTGCTTCTCACCATATATCCACGTACCCTCAAGTTTCTGCCGTGCCTCCCAGCGACGCCCACGCGACATTGCCGCGTCCATCCTACGCGTCAGTTGCTGCTGCTCCCCCGGTGAACTACCATTCCGTGCCCCCTGACCCTTCGGCCCACCTGACCGCGCTATCTCCATGTGCCCCGAATGCCTTCTATTCCCCACCATGGCGCTCGTCTCGCCCTGTATACTACTGCTTTGGCTATCGCGGCCGCATATCTCGTTTCTGCCGAAAGCGCCAGCAAGATGAGCGTTGGAACGTCGTGCGTGAACGGGATTTGTTCACTGGGGCGTCTTATCAAGGTCGGCGTTATTCGTCTCCCCCGCACCGATCTCCATCTCCTCCTGCATCGACTGCACCACGAAACAGCTGAAACACGAGACGCCACTCGCCTTCGCCCTTCCGCCGTTCCACTTCTCCACTTCGGCCCGCCTAATTCACCTCTGATATTCATTCGGAAAACTAAGTGATGCAGTTTGTGGAAGAAAAACTGCATTCTGAATTAGAACTGAAATTCCTCCATCAAGCCCGTGTAACGTGGTTTCTGTGGAAGTGGAAGGAGTGCGAGTCGATGCTTTGGTGGACACAGGTGCGACATTGTCTGTGATACGTGCTGATTTGTGTGAACATTTAAGGAAAGTAATGACGCCTTACGATGGCCCCACGTTAGTTGCTGCCCAGAGGAACGTTAGTCGCCCTTCCGCGTTTTGTACTGTGCGTGTTTTCATCGACAGCATCCGCCATCATGTCCAGTTTGCTGTCCTGTCCCGCTGCTCTCACCAACTAATTTTAGGGTGGGGTTTTTCATCATCTGCTTCCGCGGCGATTTGTTGTGGACAACGCGTCGTTCACCTCGCTGACACCGACTACATGCTTGACGACGACAGTCAGAAGCCACTTGGTCTGGTCGCTGCGAAAGACATCGAACTGCCGCCACTACAAGAGCAAATTGTCAGCATTACGTCCAACGACATCTATCACGGGGATGTATTGGTCTCACCGTCACCACTTTGCGTTCGCAAAATTATAGTTCTTCTGTCCGACGTCGTTCGTTTTTGCAATGGCTCGGCACTTGTCACCGCTGTCAACTCTACACCGGAGAGGATCTTACTACCACAGGGCGCTACTGTGGCCCGTGTTGCTGACTTCAAGCCTGTATTTGTCACGCTACTTCAGGCCATCGCATCCAAAGCACCTTGCCTCGGTGAGCATGTTTCTTCCTCCGCCTTTACCACCGCTATCACCAGCGAATTGACATATTCACAGAGGCAGCAGCTGCTCGCATTGTTACAGAAACATGCAAATTTTTTCGATATTTGCTCGTCAAAGCTGAGCCGCACTAATACTCGAGGACATCGAACTCAAACTGTTGGGACATCTATTGTACCCCGCTGACCCTACCGCATGTCTCTAACTGAAAGAAAAGTTATAGAAAAGAACGTTGTGGACATGCTTAAACGGGAAGTCCTCCATCCCTCATCTAGCCCTTGGTCGTCTCCTATCGTTTCGTCCATGAAAAGGATAGCTCTGTGTGGTTTTGCGTGGACTACCGGGCGCTCAATAAGATCGCACGCAAGGACGTGTACCCTATGCCACGCATTGACGACGCCCTTGATTTCCTACAATGCGCAAAATCCTTTTCAAGCATTTACTTGCGTTCTGGGTACTGGCAGATCCCCTTGCGTGAAGACGATAAGGAGAAAACGGCATTTGCAACCCCCGACGGGCTATATGAATTCAACGTGATGCCTTTCGAGCTCTGCAACGCACCCATGACTTTTGAGCGCATGATAGATACCGTGCTGCGCGGCCTGAAATAGAAAAGTTGCCATTGCTACTTGGACGACATTATTATCTTTTCGTCAACGTTTCCTGAGCACCTAGAACGATTGGATCAAGTTTTTACATGCCTTCCTGGCGCTGAGCTTCAAATAAACACTAAGAAACGCTCTTTCGCTAGCAAATCTATCAAGGTCTTAGGAGACGTCGTTAGCAAAGATGGTATCCGGCCCGATCCTGACAAGATTTCTGCAGTCCTTCACTTTCCGCGTCCCGAAAAACCAGAGGAGCTTCGCAGTTTTCTTGGCCTCGCCTCCTATCTTCGCCGGTTTATCCAGAACTTCGCTTCTTTTGCTGCTCCATTACACCAACTACTTGCTTCCAACGTCCCCTTTCTGTGGTCTCAAGAATGTCAAACGGCATTCGACCTGTTGAAGCGGCCACTCATGCCTGAACCTCTGCTCTGCCACTTTGACGAAGCGGCACCGACTATCCTCCATACAGACGCTAGCGGCCTTGGTATAGGAGCCGTTCTTCTACAACGCCACAAGTCTTCCCTAGTGAAAGTTGTTGCATATGCCAGTCGCGTACTCACCCCTTCCGAAAACAACTACACTATAACTGAGCAAGTGTGTTTGGCTGTGGGTTGGTCGGTCCAGAGGTTGCGTCCATGTCTTCACGGCCGTTACTTCACAATCGTTACGAACCACCACACCTTATGCTGGATTTCTACTCTGAAGAGCTTGTCCGGACAATTGGGTCGGTGAATACTATTTTTGCAGGAGTACGATTTTGACATAACTTACAAGCCAGGTAGAAAACATCAAGACGCCGTGGCTTTATCTCGTTGCCCGCATCCAACTACTCTTATCAGCGTTGGCGAGAACTCAACCGCCACATCTACCAAAGTTCATACGCTCGCATCAATAAGGTAACCCTTTTCGGACGACGAGCCAACATTTATCTCCCACAAGCGGTCCGATTCACACTGCAGATGCATGATGGACCACCTTTCGGGAGTTTCTCATCCACCCAACACGCGCCTCCGTTGTCAACTCCTGCACTTTAATCTGGACATTGAGGTTCTCTACCGCCACACCCTGACGGTCAGCGCTGGGTTCCTCTACTGCCACGCTTTCTTCAATTTCAGGTGCTCGGAGCCTTCCACGACGACTTGACTGCTGGTCATCTTGCTTTAAAAAAACTCTTGACCGCATTCGATGTCGTTATTACTGGCCTGGCCTTTCTTTTAGTGTAGCGTGGTACGTCGGCTCCTTCTACTCGTGCCAGCGTCGTAAACTCTCCACGTCTGCACCTGCTGGACCTCTACAGCCAATTCCCTGCAGTTCAATGCCGTTCGAGGTTGTAGGTTTTGACCTTTACGGGCCTCTCCCCGTCACATCTGCTGGCGAACGATGGATAGTGACCGCCGTGGACCACCTGACACGCTACGCTGAGACTTCCTCTGTTATTACAGGCTAAGCTGGGGAAGTTGCAGACTTTATTCTTCACGCAACAATACTGCGTCATGGGGCTCCTCATGTACTGCTTTGTGACCGTGGCAAAGTGTTCCTGTCACAAATGGTAAATGAAGTACTGCGCGCTTCTGGAACTACTCACAAGACAGCTTCAAGCTACCACCCTCGGAGAATTGGTCTCACAAAAAGATTTCACTGAACCCTTGCTGACATGATAGCCGTTTACGCCCAACCCGACCACAAAAACTGGGATACTCTTTTACCATTCCTGACATTCGCTTACAACACCGCCGTTCAGCGAACAGCTTGCTACTCACCATTTTATCTCGTGTACGGGCGCACCCCGACTACCTTTCTCGACGTCTCCTTCTTTAACAGCCATAGGACTTCACGTCAGTCTTCTAGCGAAGAATACATTTCCCGCCAGGCCCAGTCTCGCCATCAGGCTCGCAACAATACTCAAGCGAGACAGCACGAGCGGAAGATCATCTATGATGAATCCCACCGCGTCGTGTCTTTCCAACCTGGTGACGAGGTGCTGCTTTTGACACCTATTTGCACTCCTGGTCTTTGTGACAAATTCCAACCACGCTTAATCGGACCATACATTGTTTTAGAACATACTTCGCTAGTTAATTATCGTGTCACACCACTCGTCGTCCCAACAGACCGCCGCTACCGCAGCACAGAGATTGTCCCCGTTTGTCGCATGAAACCTTTCACGCGACGTTTCCCGTCACTTTGACTTACGGCGGCCAGGGTTTCCGCTTCCAAATGGGGAGAATTAGTGTGAGCATTTGTTACTTACATCGTCATCATCCCTTCATGATCACAATCACCATCATCAGCTTGTCTCTTTGTCCTCATTATTGCCACTCTGGCTCATCGTCATCGTCATCGTCTGTGTACTGTCTCTGACTGTTCGTTGTGCGAGCTCTTTCCTCCAATAAATGCTGACGCAGCCAAGACTACCAAAACTTCACAATATATATATATATATATATATATATATATATATATATATGCTAAATTGAAAGCGAAAGCTGCGATATTGAAAAGACATCGATTTTGAAACCTACCTCCGACTTGTGAATAAACCGGGAGAAAGGCACCGGTGTATTAAAGGAAGAGGCCTCACGAAGTTTGTAGAGACACATCACCATGCATCCTGCAAACAAAAACAAAATAACAGAAGGTGAGCCCTACTGTATAAAATCTTTGGGAATATCACACGTTATTTTTTTACGAGTAACTTGAATCCTGTGTGAGGAAGATGGACACATGCGGAAGCGCACTGACATCACCCGGCTCGCTCGGCTGTTTGCTCCCTGACTACGCTTTGCCTACTGCTGCTGCTATCCTACCGGTTGCTGTGTACCTCAATAAACCCCAGTAACAAATGATGAAGCTGCTGCTTAGTGACCACCTGGAACTTCGTAGCCGGAAACTCAAGCCAGCCTCTGCAACGCCGTATGAAGTACCAAAGCAACCGCAGAAACAACCTGCTGTCCTGGTGCCCACATTGGTCTGCCCTGGCCCATCGCGTCAATGCGACCCACCAATCTTGAGTGGTACAGAAGAGGAGGATGTTGAAATCTTGCTCGCCGAATACGAACGGGTATGCGTGATCAACCGCTAGGCTGACGCTGCGAAGCCCAGCTACGTGTCATTTTATTTGAGCAGCGTCGCCAGCGTGTGGCATCGAAACGACCTACGTGACATCCCGACGTGGGTTACTTTCAAAACGCACGTGACGGAAGTATTCTGGCACCCCGCTTTTCGCAAGCTTTGAGCCGAGCAACGGTTGCGTGGCCGCGCGCAGCAGAATGGTGAAACATTCACCAGCTACATTAAAGACGTTGTCGACCTGTTTAGCCGCGCTGATGTCGCAATGGCTGATGCTATAAGATCAGGCATATCTTGAAAGGGATTGATGACGATGCCTTTCAGGTGCTGCTGGCAAAGAACCTGTCCACAGTGTCCGAACTTGTCAGTCTTTGCGAAAGTTTTGATGAGCTGGGCAAACAACGCAGAGCCACGCGCCACTCCCATCCACAGGTGACTTCAATGTCGGGATTTACTGTTGCTCCTGACAACTCATGTCTGCTGCACCAGATTAAGAATTTCGTTCGTGAAGGGGTCGCTCGCTCGCTTTCGCTGATGCCGCTTGTTCACGACCAGTCTAATACCATGTTGGTGCCCCCTCTCCAAAACATCATCAGGGACCAGGTTGCTGAAGAGGTCTCGCCTTCGCTCCATCAGGCTCTGACTGCGGCTCCCCTGACGTACGCCACAGTCGCTTCCAGGCCTGTGATGCAAGGTTAAAGCCCACGTGGTCCACCTATTCGCGCACCAGTATTACCGCCCGCCCGCCCAGCCACACATTACGCACGAACCGACGACCGTTGGCACACGCAAGACAACCGTCCCATTTGTTTTCATTGTGGCCTTGTTGGACATGTGGCCCGTTACTGTCGCTTTCGTGCATCGACCATCTCCAACAGTGTGCGCCCACCATGGGTCATGTATGGGCCACGTCAACCCCGCCACAGGTATTCTGACGACTACGAATCTGATCCTACCTCCTAGGCCCCAGCGTCCTCTTGCCGCTCGCCTTTTCCTCGCCACCACTCCCTTTCCATCATGCACCGACGGTGGAGCCATTTGCGCTAGGGAAACTAAGTAGCGCAGTTCCAGAGGCGAGAACTGTGGTTCCGGCGAAATGCATAAAGCGTCTAATCTCTCCCCGAACGTTATTGAAGTCGTTATAAAAGAAACATGAACGCTAGCCCTTGTCGACACCGACGCTGCTCGTATTTGTCACCATATCGGAAAAGTCATGACGCCGGTTTCTGGATCATCCCTTCGTAGAGCCAGCGTTCAGCACGTCGAGCCATCCGGTGCCTGCACAGCACGTGTCGTCATACAGGGTGTTCGTTATGCGATCTAACTTATTTTGCGGCCATTTTGTTCTCACGATGTCATATTAGGGTGGGATTTCCTCTCTACAGATCATGCGATCATCAATTGCGCCCGCGCTAAACTCGAGTTGTTACCATTTTAGACAGACGTCATTATTGACAAGGACACATGTCGCAAAATCACAGTTTGTGATGACACCATTGTGCCTGCCTAGTCTCCTGTTCTTGTCTCCATCTTTTGTGACTCTGAAGACGGCGGCTCAGTGCTTTTTGCACCGTCTGCACTTTTAGTTTGCCGCCGATCACTGCCATTGCCATTGCCGTTCACGAGTTCCATTCAGGCGCCTCTGAGATGTACATCACCAATCCATCGCCCGAGCCAATCACTTAGCGATGCCAGGAAACTGTCGACTAAGCCGAGCCGCTGGCGTCATCTTCGATATTCGACACCATGGACGACCCCACTGATATGACCACCCTCGGGAGATCCACTCTTCGGCCACTACCGTGAACTTTTACACCAGCTATAGCCAGCTACTTTACGACGACACAACAAGACCAATGTATTCGCTTGCTAGACGATATCTCTTCCTCTTTTGACTGCGAAGCATGGGAACTCAGCCGCACAATGACTGTTTCGCATACTATCTACACCGGGCGCCATGCGCCAATTCGACAGCGTCCTTACCGAGTATCGGAGAGTGAAAGGCGCCTAATCGATGACCAGGTGAATGACATGCTTAAACGCGGCGTCATTCAACCTTCCAACAGTCCTTGGGCATCACCGGTCGTCCATAGTTGTTCGGAAGGAAAATGGCACAATATGATTTTGCGTCAATTATCGCCGGCCTAAGCAGATTACCCGAAAGGATGTGTACCCATTGCCACCAATTGATGGTGCACTCGACTGCTTGCAAGGAGCGGAGTTCTTTTCTTTCTTGGATCTCCGCGCTGGCTATTGGCAAGTGTCCATGGCTGATTCTGACCGCTCGAAAACCGTGTTTGTAACACCAGATGAATTCTACGAATTCACTGTAATGCTATTCGGTCTCTGTAGCGCATCCGCCATCTTTGAATGCACGATGGATGCCATCATACGCGGCTTGAAGTGGCACACTTGCCTCTGTATTTAGATGATATTGTCATTTTTGCGCCCGATTTCCCGACCCGACTACAACGGTTGCATCAAGTTTCGGCCTGTGTCCTAAATTCGAGTCTCCAGCTTAACTTGAAGAAGTTCCTATTCGCTGCTACAAAACTAACTATACTAGGCCACGTCGTGTCCAAAGAAGGCATTCTTCCCGATCCTGCTAAACTTCAAGCCGTATCCGAGTTCCCGAAGCCTTCTCCTCTGAAAGCACTGCGCACCTTCATTGGCTTATGCTCCTAATTTCGGTGCTTCGTTCTAAATTTTGTTACTGTCATGGAACCTATAAATGCACTCCTCCAAGGCGACAACGAACTATCTACCTAGTCAGAAGCATACACTTCGACGTCTGCCTGCGTCTTTATCAATTTTGCGTCATTTCGCTCCGAGTGTATGCGCGAAAATTCACACTGATGATAGTGGTGTCGGCCTTGGTGCTGTGCTTACACAACGTGATGACGCCAACGCCGAATACGTGCTTGCATGTGCCAGTCGTGCACTCACTAAACCTGAGACCAATTACGCTGTAACCGAAAAAGAATGTCTGGCCATCATATGGGCTCTACAGCAGTTTCACCCCTATCTTTACGGTCGTCCTTTTGACGTCGTAACAGATCACCACGCTTTGTGTTGGTTGTCAAACCTCAAGAACCCATCAGGTCGCTTTGCCCGGTGGGCCCTCCGACTCCAGGAATACGACATCCATGTCGTATACTGTTCTGACCAACAACTCCATGATGCTTACGCCCTGTCACGCATCTCACTCAATTCAGACCCCAGCGAGTCTAGTCACAATCACGATATTTCGCCACTTGACTTCGTGTACATGACCTCGGAGCAACGAATCGATCCAAGGATCACCACAATTCTATACTTTTTGTCAACTTCCTGACCACCCCGGCTCCACGAGCGCTACGCCGCCAAGTGCAGCATTACGCTATCCGCGATGGTCTTTTACACCGCCGTAACTATTACAACCATGGCCGCACATGGTTATTGGTCATGTCCCACCATCTTCGTCGTGATCTATGCTTCGCTTTACACAATAACCCGCAGTGTGGCCGTGGCAGCGTGTTCAAGACGTACACGCACCTTCGCCTACGCTATTATTGGCGAGGAATGTGCAGCTTCGTCTGCAAATATGTCCGCTCATGCCTCGCCTGCGAACGACGCAGACCAGTCTCGCACCTTTCCACAGCACCTCTCCAGGCGCTTCCCTGCCCAGCCCATTCACTTCATCGCATTGGCATTGACTTGTACGGGCCTCTCCCATGCACTGGCACTGGCAACCGCTGGATTGTCGTCGCCGTGGATCATTTGACAAGATACGCCGAAACCACTGCATTACCTGCCGCAACAGCCAAGGACATTTCCTCGTTAATTATATGCAGCTTTGTTATCCGCCATGGCGCCACTCGTGAGCTGATCAGTGATCGCGGCCGTGTATTTCTATCAGACGTGTTGCAATCATTCCTATCCGAATGCAGAATTTTTCACCGCACCACTACCACATATCACCCACAGACAAACGGAATAACGGAACGATTTAACCGAACTCTGGGTGACATGTTGTCGATGTATTTTGCGTAAAAGCACTGCAATTAGGATCTTGTTCTTCAGTTTGTCACATTCGCCTACAACACCGCCTCCCAAGCAACCACCGGATTTTCACAATTCTTCTTGCTATACGGCCGTGAACCCACTAGCACCATTGATACGATTCTACCATATCATCCAGACGTTGACCACTACCAGCCCGTGTCTGCGGTGGCTCACCACGCCGAGAAATGCCGACAACTGGCCCCTTCTTTAACATACCACCAACAGTGTCTCCAAAAACAGGGTCACGACTCCGACATCCCTTCTGATTCTTTCACCGCCTAATAAGTGAGTGCGCCTAATAAGTGGGATGCCCCTGACGAGCTAGTTCACACATAGGTCGCATTTTGAGAAGTTATATTTTATCTTACTGCGTCACCGAATTACAATCTACATAGGCTATCTTCAAGCCATCCTCCTCTGGTGTGTTCGGTCGCCCTGTTGTCTGGGAGCAGTGCGCAGAACAGCACTTTCACGTCCGCGCACAACACAAGTGAAAAAGCTCAACAAACTTTATTCAGGACATCGTCTATCACCACGAGAACTTTCATGAGGCACAAGAAAGTTCGGGTGCACCGTAATTGTCCGCCGCCACCAACGGTGTCCGTAACCACTACCACGCGAAGTAGGAAAAAAAACATGGCTCATGCCCCATATGTAAGAATTGGTATAAGAAGAAAGTGAAAGTCTTCCTTTAGGTAGTAGAATATTTGCTGTGCAAAATTTCAGCAACTGCAACAAATCGAAAAGTCAGGTCAAGAATGGCAAGAAGCTGGAAACATGGAGCGAACACCTCATGGAGAAAGCACCACATGAAACTAGCATATCCAGGACGGGCGTGGACAAACAACGGTCGCAGCTGGACACTTAAAATTGCTGTTAAGACAAAGAGAAAGACGCATGAAACGAGCGCACAAGTGTACACAGGAGTGGCGTGAAAAACAGTCACAATTCTTCCTGCGTCGTGTCGGCAGCGCGCTCCTTTCGTGGACGGTGACCTTCGTGGACCATCTTCATAACCTAGCGTGGAGAATGACCTTCGTGTTCTACCAAATTATGATTCCGATTAGCGCGGGCAGAAGATTCCACAAGCCTTTGTTTTCTTACAGAATCCACACGAGTAATTTGGATCTAGGGAAGGTTCTGCCTCTCTTTCTCCCTAAAGATCACTTTATGCTTAGGTACTGCCTAGGAACACGTGTTAAGTTGTTCATCCTCAGAAAAGCCTGTTGCTTCATGGCGCGTGTATTGTCCATGAAGTTGTATAATCACGATGTGTGTATGATCGTCTACTCCTCTCACACTGTTGCTCTCCGTCTGTTCCGGTTTTTACGACCATCCATTGTTGGTTGCTTCCTTGCTTTATTTAAAGGGCCTGCAAATTTCTGTAGTTGGTCGCGTAGACGAACTCTTTGCATGCGGGTATGCACTTGAAATAAGCAGCGAATCTAAACGAGGCATGCTTGCGTCCTCGACCCCGGGAAGTGTGTTTACAAGTGAACACGCTGCGGAATTATCGCTGGTGCAGTTGCACAGTACGGCCCCGCCGTGGTGGCCTAGTAGCTAAGGTACTCGGCTGCTGACCCGCAGGTCGCGGGCTCTAATCCCGGCTGCGGCGGCTGCATTTCCGATGGAGGCGGAATTGTTGTAGGCCCGCGTGCTCAGATTTGGGTGCACGGTAAAAAACCCCAGGTGGTTGAACTTTTCGGAGCCCTCCACTACGGCGTCTCTCATAATCATATAGTGGTTTTGGGACGTTAAACACCACATATGAATCAGTTGCACAGTGGGCTGTTGGGGGTCAAATTCGGCGTACAATGTGCATTCTCATCACTGAGAAACATACATCCATAACAAGAACGAAAGCAGTCTTGCTACTCAAAACAATAATTCATCACCGTGAACATCTATTCTTGTCACTGTATTCTTGTAACTAGCATTTTCAATTATTTTATGTTGCCAGCTGGCATCGAAGTACTTGCTTAGTTTTTGTTTCGTTTTTTTACGAGAAACATTGACACTACCATTACAATTATTTCGCGTGTCCTAGATTTTTCGCATTAGAATCACAGGCACGGGAAGGATAGCTATAGCGTTGTTACATGGTACCTTTGATAACGATCAGGGTCTACCTAGACCGGAGTGCTTGATGACGATATACAATCATTGCTGCTACTCGGTTCAAACCAATCGGGATCGAGTTTGGCGCAGCAGTCATTCGAATCGTGTTCGGGGAGCTAGATCACAGTGTGCAGATCGCAATTAATGGTGTCCATGAATCAATGTGCAATACAGGACGAGCCTGATTGCGGTGAAATCTGCGTAGTGTGACACGACGATAAGCGAAGTCCTTTCGTTCATGCAAATTTGCTGAACACTAATACACAATGACAAAAAAACGTATCTGGTGCCCCGTCGTGGTGGTCTAGTGACTAAGGTACTCGGCTACTGACCCGCAGGGCGCGAGTTCGAATGCCAGCTGCGGCGGCTGCATTTCCGATGGAGGCGGAAATATTGTAGGCCCGTGTGCTCAGATTTGGGTGCACGTTAAAGAACCCCAGGTGGTCTAAATTTCCGGAGCCCTCCACTACGGCGTCTCTCATAATCATATAGTGGTTTTGGGACGTTAAACCCCACATATCAATCAATCAAATCAAAAAACGTATCTGGTGCCCTCTTTAGAAGCTATCGAAGCGGTAGATGGAAGTAAAAACAAGTGCGGACGTTCAGCGATGGCGCGACATGGCTACATATCTCGTCGGCAGGTCATAAACCCACCGCACCGTCTGCCAGCAACATCAACAAACCTGGCGCGTGACCCCGAAAAGGCAGCAACAAGGTCACCTAGGGATAAAATGCCATCGCGCGTGTTCCTAGGTAGTACCTAGGCATAGGAGATCTTTAACGAACAAGCTGGGCGAAAGCTTCCCCAGATCCAATTTACCCAGATAGATTTTGTGAGAAAACAAAGACTCGTAAATTCCTCGCTTCGTGGAGGCGGCGCTTCATGGAAGCGACGACCTTTAGAGCATACCCAACGTGTGTGTCACGCCATCTGGCCACTGATAGCGAAGATGTGCTAATGTTTCGAAGCTCTGAGAACTACAAAACAGGCTGTGTTGTATATAAATGGCTTGCCGTCACTACTCCAAACAACGTATGATCCATGGCGTAGTAATAGTTAGCACGGTGGGCTGAGTACCGAGAGGTTGCTGGTTTGATTACGTGCGATAAATGCTGCCCTTTTGATTTTTACAGATCAGAACACGGCTCGCGCGCGGGGCCATAGTTGTCCGCAACCGCCGCTGGTTACTCAGTAAATACAAAAACTCAGTAAATGAAAATCATGAAGCACACAGTGGTGCTCGAACCCGGGCCTGCCGTTGGGCTTGACTTGAGCCCTGATTTCCACAACTGAGCCACGCCGTTGCTTGGAACGACAGGGTTCATGTCAGGAAAGGAGTAGCGTTATTTTGAGTAGTAAAGCGTTTTAGAACAGCAAAGGACTGACAAGCATCACACATTGCGAATAGAGTAACCAGGGGGTCATCCAATACCCTAACCCATTGCCAAGGCTTGTTCTTGATCACCTATAAACTGTGGTGCATACCCACATTAGGCATAATTCCACATCGTCATAACCCATTGCATCAACAATTGGCACGAAATTCTTTACAAGTGTTTAGCGGATACAACGCTTCCCAGAAGAATGACAAAAAATAGCATAGCGAATGCCGGTAAACTACCAGAATTTATGTATATTATTGCCGTAGTGGGTACCTAGCAATTAACAACAAATGCGTATTCAACAAGTTACAGCTTGCGGCTATTACCCAATAATTGTTTAGAAAAGGCTCTCGAAAGACCGTCTTTTAACTCTCGCTGTGACTGTGCTGCGCCTTCCGTGCAAACATAGTGCTTTTTTTACTCTCAAATCTCTTTGTACATATTTTTGAGAGCCACTTCCGGGAATTCCATGGTGGAGCCCAGCATAAAGCACTTTTATGTTGGAAACGGCGCCTTCCCACACACAGCTTATCGGAGACGTTTGATTGGTGATTTTGGGGAGACGCCCGGTCATGTCTGTACACTCGCTAGGCGGACAGAACGCGTCGCCTGATTGTATACCTTCTCAGGCATGAAAACATGACTTTTAAATGTGAATTACATACACCATGCATCTGATTCGTTGTTGCTGTTGGTGTAAAATTCTGCTGCAGCCAACATGCACTCTCGTTTCAGATCTGTTCAAGGTTTCGCCTATACTGTCACCCAGAGAAGGAAAACTGTAAGTTCGAAAGTGCGACGGATATAAGAACAGCGGAGGCGTTTTGAACTAAAGTATCCTGCCTAGAGGCGGCTGTCCTAAAGCTATCATCATCATTGTGTTGGGCTATCGCTGATTGTGTCGGGCTATCGCTGATGCAAAAGCCAGCGCCACTAGGTACCAGTGTCTAGTGTCATGCCTACTTATGGGCCCAGTATGGCACTGGTACCAACTCCTCCCACCGCTTGTAAATAGACGCTCTAACGGCAGCATCCCATGCAGGTACCAGCGCTGGGAGGTGTTGAGTACTCTGCGCAAAATGGCTTCACAGGCTTAAAACGGAGGGTGCGCCTTCGAAATAAATAAATAAATGTGGAAGTAAAAGAAGAATTATTGCGCACAATGACATTAAAAATAAAAAAAATAAAACACCCAACAAGAGGATGCAAACATGTCACATTCGAACTCCAATCCGAGTACTCTACCCATTCAGTCACGCCAGAACATGTTGGTTGGGTTGTAAAATGACTATTAGCATAATAAAACGTCGTTCAAGGAAGCTTTCCGTGACAGCCAGCGTTGCTGGAAGCACGACACATTGATTATCGTCACTCCTTGTGTGGGCACCGCGCACGCGGAGAAATGGTTGATTTAGGCTCATGGACGTATAAACGGTATTTTACAGTAATTCTTACACTTTAAAATTGTGCCTGCGCAAAGCAAGAGCGCTGGTAGCGTGTAAACTGACGTGATCGGCACACCTAATGCTCGCTGTGACGGGGCACTGGGTAGGGCTGCTCTAGACGCAGCTGAGTTGCGATGCTTGAAGTTTCTGCATTCGAGCTTCGCAACACTTCTAAATGTTAGCTAAACTGTACCTGAAGTAGAAGGTCATTCATTGCCGGACATGCATTTGCGGAGTGGAGATATCGAGCGACACCTGTTTAACTGGACTCCGCGGGCCGTAAACCGCGGTCATGCCATTGTACACTCAGAACCAACAACAAAAAACACACCCAAAGAAATACTAGTGCAATCCGCTGAAAACATATGTCAGGGAGTCAGCCTAAGAAGGCGTACCACATTACCAACTAGAAATTGCGTGTTCTTACATGTCTGTCAGAGAGGTATACCGGCTAAGTGCAGCCGGTAGATTTCAGGGACGGTCTTCGTAGCTGAAAGTGCGGCGCATCGATCGTCAGCGATCTTTCTGCAGACATCGACACAAGACAAAATAGTTTATTTAGGTTTATGGATGCCTGAACAATGCTTTACAGTCATTTTCATACTTTAAAATTGTGAGTACACGAAGCAAGAAGCGCAGGTAACATATATACCGACGTTGCCAGCCCGATAGACCTAATGCTCGCTGGGCCGGGCACTGGGTAAGACCACTCTCGACGTGATGAGTTGGGATAGTTGAAGGTTATTTGAATAGTTGAAGGGCATTTGAGCTCCAGAACAATTCTAACTGTTACGTGAATTAAGGAGAAAGATAAGCATGGCCAGACATCTATTTACGAGGTGTGGCGAAATCGCACGAGAGCTCTTTCTCTTGCCTCAGCTGGGAAACCTAGTAAGTGACCGAGAGAGCTCATTTATGTTTCGTCAACTTCGCGGCGTAAACAATTTCCCGCTTCTCTAAGGAGTGGCGTCCAGCTCCAGGCTTATAAACACTTCAACACAGATTTGTCACAGCAATAGATGACTGATGCGAATATGGCCAGTATACGTGACGACTGCGATACACAAATGCACCACAAAAATACGTATCCTTGGGATCTCTTACGGTAGCATCTATCCGTGACGTGGAATCAAGCGTTTTATATTGAACGACATCAAAATATACCCTGACACACGCTACATAAGGCGCACGCTGCGCTGGTAAAAACAGTGCGTGCTCCAGTCTACACCAGCGCTTGCCAGTTAAAATTCCAGCGTTTCCAGTGCTTAGCAGTGTGCACCAGCATCACAGCGGTCATGCAAGCGCTCCTACCAACCAGTGCGACACAACTATTTCCGAGTGCGCCCAGCGAAATGGAAGTAAATACGAGTGTGCACCGGTATCTTCAGTGTGTACCAGTGCAAAAAAAAACGTACTGGCATCCCTCTGGGGATGGCATTTTTCGCAACAAGAATGGTAATGGGTGTTGGCGGTCATGGCGCACGCCCAGGTTATGTGCATTTATTTTCTGCTTTTTGGGGTATTATTCGCACACACGGCAGCCTAATTTAATATCTCTACGTGCATTCTTGCGCTTCCGATCTTTTTACAGCGAATTCCGAGCAACAAGATCGACTTTCAAATGTGCTAAGCACGTATATCATGGGAAAACACCATTTGGGGCATCATATTGTTTAAAGGAAAACCTTCATAAATATTTGTGCTAAAGTTAGATTCACACGTGAGAGCCGAATTCCGCTGTTTCGCGCACCGAAGAGTCCCGTGATAAGTTTCATCCGGAGCAGCAGCGGAGACGTCACATGCACACAGCCGGAGCTACTCTCGCGGAATCCTCGTGCATACGTCGACTTCTATGCTTATGCAGTGTGCCTATGTGGTCTTGCAGGCCACGCGACGCGCTGTAAACGAAAACCGCCAATCCACGACCAAAACCACCAAAAACCACCGGCCTCTTCCACTGTCACACGAAACACATTTGGTCGTTGCGCAAAAAACTGAAGCACGTGGACTTTAAGCCGGCAGCCTGCTTCCTAGCCACGCCTATCCAACCAATGCTGACATATTTGACGCGCAATCCTCTCGATCGAGAGCAGACGATCGTCAAACTGAGGGATCAAAACAGCAGTGACGCATTTCCATCCGTGCCGTGAGCGGAGGAGAACGGATGAAGCGAGGACGGCATGTTTCGATGACGCGACGCCAAGTGATGCATCGTCCGCTGTGAAAATGACTCCTTCGTTCCCTCGTGTGAATCCACCTTAAGTCGCCAGGTGGCGAAGAGGCCTCAAACACGGCCGTGGGATAAAAAACAAGGTGCGGCCTGCTGTGTGCCACTGAAGCGAAGGGACGGGCCTAGTTTCCCTCGCACCCGCTCTGGCGCCACCACTTACTTCTCCCTGGAGAAACGCTTTCCCACGCATTTCTACGCGGCACAGTAGGCCATAAAAGACGAGTTGCACAGCTGCATAATACAGGTTTGATTCTGAATTGTTAATAGGAGTATACCTATTACACTACATATGTGAACAGTTTGCCCTAGGAGGGTAAATCATTCGTAGATCACAGGCCTCAATACTCTCCATGGATGCTGCCCGTTTGACTCACCAGAAATCAAAAGGGTAACTGATTCCGTTCATGGGTAGGCAAAATGGTGGCGGATTCCAAGAGCTGGAATGTAGGCCCACCGAAAAACACCACGAAACAACGCACGTGTGAAGAAAACGCTTGGCATGGCAATTTGATGCTGTCGTCTAGAGGTGGCGGCGCGCGTCTGCTTCAGCACATGTTTTTGACAAAAAGAGGTGATCTGTTACAAATAATACACGTCCCGATACGCTTCTTGACGCTGTAGATCGCAGGTGATTACGTTGTGCTTTGATGTGGCGTCTTTCGCGTTCGAGCTGCTCGGTGGCAAGCAAGAGCTTTGTGGTGTCACATCACTAAAAAAAAGGCAGATTCCTCGTACCATGGGAATCGATGATATGCGAAGTACGATTAAGGAAGCTTAATCTATCAATTTAAAATCAGCACAACGCTAAGGGGCGGAGGTAAATTACGCCGTACATGACTACCATGTCGTGACTATCATGTTTGGATGTGTCATTTACCTTCGCCATCTATTCACGTCTGTCACACATGTCCCGTTTATTAGGGAGGCAATCGCCGGGCTAATTCCAAGAGCCGAAGTATCGGCCCCCCGAACCGCACCACGAAAGCGTGGACAATTTTGAAGTGGTCCTTTTTGGTGCGCCAGCGGACGCCGGTCATGGCCCAAAGAACAAGTCAGAGCCGAGAGTTGATAAACAAACAAATTATATTCTCAATAATGGCAGATCGAAAACAATACATAAGAATGCACACTCCACAAAAGTTGCATATAATATGACACCAATCAAACCAATCAATTAACGTACTACACAACACAATCAGCCACACTTAATACAACGGACACGGACAACAATACGCACTACAATGCAGTCGCATGCATTGAACAACCAAGACACTTAAAGACTAAAGAGATAGAAAACCTATTCAGTCCAAAGTTCTTGGAACCAGAGTCTAGATGATACTCTTCCGAGAATCACTCACTCAAAGTCCAGCGTTGTTGTCGTTCCGCAGCCCTCTGAAGTTTCTCTTCCAGGAAACCTCGCCGGAGTTTCTCTTCCAGGAAAACTCCCGTCTTCAATAGGCCACTCTCCAAGCTTCAACTTCTTCGCCGGAAATCCGTCGGCTTCACACACGCAGCTGTTGCCCGCGTCTTCGCTCGATAGCGGTAAACCCACGCTCTTGCCTGTAGCTCGAGCCGTCCCTACGGACCAAAAACTTCGCCGACTACACGGCGGAACCTCTACGCACTCTGGCGCTCACTTCCGTCTCCTCCTGTTCTGTCACTACGGGCAGAACCTTCGCCGACTCCACGGCGGAATCCCTACACGCTCCGGCGCTAACTTTCCGTCTTCTCCTGCTTTCTCGTCTCGGCTGCTCGATTAAATACGTTTTGCGCCACCTTCCAGAACGTTCTCCTCACTTCGTCGGCGCGACGCGCAGCGAAGGCTGGGGAGAGGCACGAGACGGTTCGACTGCCCTCTCCGGAAGATGATTCACTCGGTCTGACCCCGCCTCCTTCGTTCTAGAAAAGTCGCGGCCTTGCTGGGCCGCCGATGTGGGGGTGAGGAGGTTAGTCTGCGAAGCCGTGCTTCTGCGGGGAGAACGCGCGCCCGGGAGCCTTGGATGTTTGCTTTCTTTTTTTTTCTTTTTACCTCGCGGCGTTTCTGCCGCCCGTTGTCGCAAGGATTTGGCGGCGCGCTCTTTTTTTTAGCGCTCGTTCTGTGACACTGCCCCCCACTTTAAGAATATTATCTCATAATATTCAAACCACACAAACGAGCGCGAACAGTCACCACACACTCTCACAGACTGTTACACCATCAGTCGCTCATAACTCTTCACATTCACAATAGATCACTTAATACAATTGTACATTGTAATTCAATTACACCACACGCGAAAACACAACCACAAGCACATGAGTACAACACTGCACCACACATTCCCAATAATACAAATGTACAAATTTCTCTCATTACAACAATGGTCCAATACTATACATCACATCACTGCACAACACTTTGACACTTGTGACACAGGATAGCACAACGTTAACACAACATATGGCACTCAACACTGCCAAACACATTCTGATTCGACCTCAGCACTTATCCTGAATACTTCGAACAGCGCTTGCGCCCCTTTTTGCGGTGCTCGCTCGATCTCTTCTTGTGCTTCCACGTTCTTTTTCGGCGAGCCCTTTCCAACGACGATATCTGAGGCGTTGTCTCAGCCATCGTTGTCTCTTCCGATACCGTTAATGCGTCATTACATTCGACGGGTCCTGTCTGTTTATTTACCCGCTTGATAATGCCTCTACATTTTGCCCGGCTGGCCAACACCGTCTCCTTTACACTGTCTGTCGGTTGAGGTCGTGCCGACGTAGGCCCGGTTGCTCGGCCCGTGAACTTCTTCGACACGATCGTCTTCTCCTTCGCTATCTCTTGCGCCGCGGCTTCGCCTCGGGCTCTAGTGAGATCCGTCACGGGATGCTCCTCCACTGTATCTCGCGGCCGCTGTGTTGGCGAGGGCTCTATCTTCGGGTCTTCTCCCAAACATTCTGGATCACTTGGCCCTCGCGCCCCGTCGATGTTCCCGATGACAAGGTCATACAGGGGGGTCGCATGCATAAAGCAGTAACCTTCCCGCTGAAGTACGGGGTTTCAACCTCGATTTCTGCTTCGGGAAGCATCCGAACTGTACGGTCAATTAAGCAAACCGGTTTCGTTTTGCCTGTTAACTCCCTTTCCCGTACCAAATCTCTCCGCACGATAACCGTGGAGCTGCCGGTATCTCTTACCACCGTAATCTTTTTGTCCGCAACTTTTCCAGGCAGCGTTGGCATTCCTTTCGTAACACCGGTTGGCTGTTTTGACATTACAGCACCAACAATAGGAATTTTCTCCCCATTTTTCAATTCTACGAATCCGTCGGTGACGGCATTATTATCGGATTTCGGTGCCGCTTGCACACAGGATACCTGGTGAGTTTGACTCACTCCGTTCCGACAAGCATCTGCTTTGTGCCCAGTCTGACCACATTTGAAACATTTTACTGCCGTAGGGCTCGTAAAGATCGTTCGACAGTTTTTCGCGCGATGACCCGCTCGGTTACACAGAAAACATCGCGGAATGCTCTCTGGTGCACGCTTCTTTTCTTCAGAAGCCAATTTCTTCGAGTCATCGGGGCAATCCTTCTTGACCTTGGCCAAATTAGTGCCACCTTGCGCTTCCAAGAATTGATC
The DNA here is from genome assembly GCA_013436015.1 of Rhipicephalus annulatus. Lineage (NCBI taxonomy): Eukaryota > Metazoa > Arthropoda > Arachnida > Ixodida > Ixodidae > Rhipicephalus > Rhipicephalus annulatus. Next base: position 941,793 of record WOVY01009915.1, on the reverse strand, counting down.
AGCCAATTCAAGCATGTCTTCAAGTGAGTCAGCCTTCCTCTCTTTTAAGTACAGTGACAGGCTTGGGTGGCAACTAGTAAGAAATTGTTCTCTAATTAGGAGCTCTCTAAGATCATCGTACTCCTGCGCTGTCCCTGAAAGTTCAATCCACCTGTCGAAATAATGGCAAAGTCGGGCGGCATACTGCGTAGCCGTCTCCCCATCAGCTGGCTTTCCTGTCCTAAATCTGTCCCGGAATCCTTCCACGGTAAATCTAAATCGCTTCAGAAAAGCAGCTTTCACCTTTGCGTAGTTGGCTGCATCGGTCGGCGTCAGCCTACCGTACACACTGAGAGCTTCACCACTCAAGCAGGTACTCAAAGCAGTTGCCCATTGCTGTTCCGGCCAATTCTGGCTCCTCGCAATCGTCTCAAATCTGTGGAGGTACGCGTCTAGGTCGTCCTTCCTTTCATCAAACGCTACGAGCAGCTTGCTTGGGTTCAAGCGGAAGCCGTGATCTTCCCGTTCACTGCTTTCAACTCTAGCTTGGACGGGAGTTTCACTTCGCTGTTGCAAACGGAGCCGCTCGAGTTCCATCTCGTGCTGCCGCTGCCGCTCCCTTTCAGCCATCTCCGCTTCTGTTTCTTCTTTCAGCTGGCGCTCCCTCGCTTCTCTTTCTTCTCTCGCCCTTTCGGCTGCCAACTTCTCTCTCTCCAACTCAGCTGCCTTTTCTTCCTTGGCCCTCTCTGCCGCCAACCTCTCTCTCTCCAACTCAGCTTCTTTTTCCGCTTTGGCTCTTTTGACCGCCAACCTCTCTCGTTCCAACTCAGCTGTTTTTTCTTCCTTGGCTTTCTCAGCTGCCAACCTTTCTCTCTCCACCGCCTCTTTCTCCTTCTGGCTTACCCACTTCCGTAGTTCGGCGCCGGAAAGACCCATCTTCTCACCAAGCGCAACTAGCTTTTCGAGATCCATTGTGTCTCGCAACTCGCAAATAAAACCTTGCCGCGTGCAAAAAGTATCTGCCTAAATCAGTCTATCGGAACACTCCCCTGCACTCGTTAACGAGAACACGGAACAACACACAGAATCGTTCCGATAGCAGTATCACCAACTCGAGGCTCTTTCTTACTACTTTGGACACACTGTGCACCAAAAGGTCCTGTTTCGCGGACGCCAGATTAATTGTCACACATGTCCCGTTTATTAGGGAGGCGATCGCCGGGCTAATTCCAAGAGCCGAAGTATCGGCCCCCCGAACCGCACCACGAAAGCGTGGACAATTTTGAAGTGGTCCTTTTTGGTGCACCAGCGGACGCCGGTCGTGGCCCAAAGAACAAGTCAGAGCCGAGAGTTGATAAACAAACAAATTATATTCTCAATAATGGCAGATCAAAAACAATACATAAGAATGCACACTCCACAATAGTTGCATACAATATGACACCAATCAAACCAATCAATCAACGTACTACACAACACAATCAGCCACACTTAATACAACGGACACGGACAACAATACGCACTACAATGCAGTCGCATGCATTGAACAACCAAGACACTTAAAGACTAAAGAGATAGAAAACCTATTCAGTCCAAAGTTCTTGGAACCAGAGTCTAGATGATACTCTTCCGAGAATCACTCACTCAAAGTCCAGTGTTGTTGTCGTTCCGCAGCCCTCTGAAGTTTCTCTTCCAGGAAACCTCGCCGGAGTTTCTCTTCCAGGAAAACTCCCGTCTTCAATAGGCCACTCTCCAAGCTTCAACTTCTTAGCCGGAAATCCGTCGGCTTCACACACGCAGCTGTTGCCCGCGTCTTCGCTCGATAGCGGTAAACCCACGCTCTTGCCTGTAGCTCGAGCCGTCCCTACGGACCAAAAACTTCGCCGACTACACGGCGGAATCTCTACGCACTCTTGCGCTCACTTCCGTCTCCTCCTGTTCTGTCACTACGGGCAGAACCTTCGCCGACTCCACGGCGGAATCCCTACGCGCTCCGGCGCTAACTTTCCGTCTTCTCCTGCTTTCTCGTCTCGGCTGCTCGATTGAATACGTTCCGCGCCACCTTCCAGAACGTTCTCCTCACTTCGTCGGCGCGACGCGCAGCGAAGGCTGGGGAGAGGCACGAGACGGTTCGACTGCCCTCTCCGGAAGATGATTCACTCGGTCTGACCCCGCCTCCTTCGTTCTAGAAAAGTCGCGGCCTTGCTGGGCCGCCGATGTGGGGGTGAGGAGGTTAGTCTGCGAAGCCGTGCTTCTGCGGGGAGAGCGCGCGCCCGGGAGCCTTGGATGTTTGCTTTCTTTTTTTTTCTTTTTACCTCGCGGCGTTTCTGCCGCCCGTTGTCGCAAGGATTTGGCGGCGTTCTCTTTTTTTTTAGCGCTCGTTCTGTGACAACGTCACGTGATACCAAATTTGGTATGCGTGGAGGTAGCGTAACGGTGGTGAGCGCATGAAAAGCCGAATATACTCCGCCGTATCGTTGATGCGCGTTCACGTTGGGCGCAGCGATGCTACGCTAGCAAAGCGCGAGCACTCTATGACGCCAGCCATGACGAACCTCTGTCGGCGCGGCCCGGCGGCAACCGGAACAAAATGCGGCATGCTGCATTTCGGGTCGACGACGTTACCCAGAACGCATCGCGTCTGCTTCTCTTTGTGCGCTCTAACGCGAATGCTTCAAAGCAAGGCAGCACCTGTGAGCATAGGGCACGCAGATCGGCGCCTGGCGTGGCACCACCGGCGTGACGCGACGAAATGAACGCCGGTGCGCAGGCCCGCCGGTTCACGTCGAAGTGTATTGGCGCATTGAGTGTGGCTTGTAGTCATGTTGTTACATTACACGCATCTCATGATTATCATGAATGCAGCATTCACATACCGTTGTCGTCCATTCACATCACGTAAACCAAATTTGGCATGTGAAGCCAGCGAAACGGCGGCGAGCGCATCATGAGGGCGGCTTGTAGTCATGTTGTTACATGACACGCATGCCATGATTATGATGTTTGCACCAGTCACATACTTTCGTCATCCCTTCACGTTCCGTGATACTAAATTTGGTATATGTGAAGCTAGCGAAACAGCCCCGAGCGCATCATGAGCGTAGTATGCAGGCATACTTTTACAAGACACGCATCTCATGATCATCATGTTTGCAGCAGTAACATACCTTCATCATCTATTCCCGTGCCGTAATACTAAGTTTGGTGTATGCAAAGCTAGTGAAACGACCACGAGCGCATCATGAGTGTGGCATGTAGTTATGTTGTTACATGACAAGCATGCCATGATTTTCATGTTACAGTCTGTCGGTTGTGTTCGCCATGAAGTCAGGACATACCCAACCAGTTTTGAAGCATGTTAATGTCATATGAACAAAATCTGCGCAGGAGCATCAAGACCATGAAATGTGAATCATGTCATTCTTTTCATGTTATGACTAGTTACTTATGCTTATCATAGACTCGTGTTATGCCATACTAATTTCGGCATTGATACCAGAGTCGAAACGGCCAGGATAGCTAAAAGTCGTAGGCGGCTAGATTAGATAAATAGATAGATAGATAGATAGATAGATATATAGATAGACAGACAGACAGACAGACAGACAGATAGATAGTTAGATAGATAGATAGATAGATAGATAGATACGCTCGAAGTCGCCGAAGTTGGCTAAGAAGTGCTTCGCATTTAAAACCGGCTGCCACACACGGTCGCACCAATGAGCCGTACTTCATCACTGAAAACATGAGGCAAACTTCCCCCGTACATGACCGCACACAAAATAAGCACAAGAAAGCCCACAGACACGCACAGATCCTCACGCAACTACAATGTAACACAAAGTGCCATCCGCTTCGACGGGTGCTGAAGTAACCGGACGTAGCAGGGAGAACAAGCAAAACGAAAAGAACGTTCATTGCTCGGTGTAACTGGCTTTAAAACTATACGGAAAAGGTCACATGACTTGTCATGATAAGCAACAGCATGACCCGTGTAAACATGTTGTTTTTGTTAAACATCAGTACGCGTACTTGATAAAACTGCATCCCTGATATCTCCCCGTTAAGTTTTAGTAAACGAGATTATCCTATGGTTTCCGCTGACGAGTCGAACCTTATGGTGGTTGTTGGTCTTCAGCTTGAGGGTAGACTTTTCGTACGCCCGTATCTTGAGGCGCGTCTGCCTGCTTGGCGGTACCCTGAACTTCGTCGTCCACTTGGCTCTGCTTGCTAGGGGATGAGCCCAAGTCGAGCCGGGGCCATGGTTGATCTACGTGGCGCCTCTGTGGTTCCTCCGGTGCTTCTAGCGTAACCATGCGTGCTCCCGTCGTGGACAATACTGTCACCGGCATTCACCTCTGACTAGGCTGGTACTGGCGCGGCCACACATGTCTTCCGGATTAGAACCACGATTGGGCTTTTGCTTGTGCTTGCACGAGAGTTCTAACACTATAATTTTTCACCACTTTTTCGTCTGTGAGCAAGGCCGTCAGCCTGGCTCGGGGACAAAAGGCCAACAAGAGTTCTGCTGGCGATTTTCCTCCTTCCAAGGGGGGCTGTTCGGTAACGCAATAAGAACCTAATCAGTCGTTCTTGCAGCGTGCCTGTCAGATTCTTTTGAAGCCCATCTTTTATGGTCTGCACATCCCATTTCGTCAAACCATTTGACTGCGGATAGTTCTTGGCGGTTTTCACGTGTTTTACGTGGCTTTCCCGCAAGAAACTTGATAAGGTGGCACCTGAAAGCTGTGGTCCGTTATCTGATACCGGGCAGTGTGAAGAGACCAAAACGTGTAAAAATACCTTTAAGTACGTGAGTGGTTGTGTCCACACTGGTGGTCTTCAAAGGTATGGCCTCGATCCATTCAGTGTCGGCGTCCACTAACGCAAAAACTTGGACTCCATTGATGGAGCCCGCAATATCCATGCGTAACCTGTACCATGGTTTGATGATCGCCGGCCAAGAAGAGGAAACTTCTGCGGCAGGCATGGGCCAGCATTGTATGCACTGAGGGCAAATGTGAATCAACCATTCAATGTACATGTCTAAGCTGGGATACCAAAAAATTGCACGCACTGTGCGCTTCTCGTGCAGATACCTGGATGGCTGTCATGCAGTTATCTTAGCATGCCCATCACGCCACATCTGGCAACATTACACATTGGCCCCGGTAAATCAGATCATGACTTCCTGGCTAGACAAAAACGTACTGAGGTGTTGCTGTGCTGCAGATAAGCGACAAGCCAGCCGCGGGTCAGCCATACCCTAATCTGATGAAGTGTTTTGCCCTTGTGGCTTATGCCCCCTAATTGCTGAGTGGAAAGGGCCATGGAAGTTAGTCCTTGTGTGTATAGCTTGTATTCCGTGGGTTTTTGCCCTCCTCCATTCTCCAAGCACGGCAATGGTCAATGTCTGAGAGCGTCGGCGTGAGCGTTTAGCTGTCCCTAATTGTACTCGAGGTGATATTGATAAGCCAAGAAAAGCAATGCCTGTCGTTGTATTATCGCTGCTGCCATATGCAGAATTAGCCTCTCCGGATGAATCAGTCTCGCGAGGCGCTTGTAATCTGTAACCCGAGTAAAATACTTCACCAGCAAGTAATCTCGAAACTTGTTAACACCGAACACCGAGACCACTGCTTCTTTCTCTAACTGCGAATAACTTCGCTCAGCAGCTGTCAGGGTTCTTGAGGAGAAAGATATGGAATAACAGTGCGCTTGGCTGCCTTGAAGGCTTCCTCGTGTTCGGCACCATTGCCATCACGATCTTTTAGCCAGCAGCCGATAGAGTGGATCTAATGTGGTGGCAAGGTAAGGCGAAAACTTGGCGTATTGTGTGATCAACACCAAAAATGATTCCAGTTGGCTCACCGTGTCTGGTCTTGGTGCAGCGGTGATGGATTCTATATTGTTGGGTGTTGGGTGGAGACCCATTGCATCTATTTTTTGGCCCAAAAACAATTGCTTTTTGCGGAATGTGCATTTGTCAAGGTTTAACTTAGGTTCTTTGTTCTGGAGAAACTCAAAGACTTGCCATAGAGTGGAGCCGTCGTTCTGCTTTTCGGCTATGATAACGTCAACCAAGTACATCTTGACATGAGGCAGGCCAAGCAGAACGGACTCGAGGTGGCCCTGCAAGAAAGCCGGAGCAGATGCGATGCCGAAAAAGAGGTGGCTGTATGCAAACAGCCCCTTATGTGTGTTTAACATAGACATATTTTGTGCCTTGTCGTGCAGTGGAAGTTATGTGCGTGCTGCAAATCATAAATGGCGAATACCCCCTCCCACAATACAGAGAGGCGAATATGTTCTCAATTTTCGGCAAAGGGTATTGTTCGTAATGTGTTGCCGGATTCACGGTCTATTTGAAGTCCACGCACAGTCTATTATCCCCGTTATATTTCATACGGGCCCGATGGGTGTAGCCCACTCCAAAACTCACCCTGCGGAAAGAACTCCTTTCTGTACTTGGCGCTCAATTTCTGCCGATACCTAATCCCGAAGCACAAATGGCACTGGTCAAGCGTTGCAAAAGTGTGGTACCACCGCACCCCTTATGTGTAGCATCACAGGTGGCCCCTAGCAACAACCCAACCTCTCCTCAAAAATTTGTGGGAATTCAGCCACCAGTTTAGCCATGGCTGCGTCGCATTGAACCACAATTACGTTGCTCGGTGAACATTCACCCAGTAGCGCCCTTCCAGCATTCCGGATAGCTTGGATGTGGTTCCGGCAGCACAGCACAGGCCCATCGCAATCAACTATCACCAGCGAGCTTTCAAATTTCGTGTCACCGCATTTGACTTTCATTAATTGATATGTGGGGTTTAACGTACCAAAACCACCGTATGTTTATGAGAAACATGGTAGTGGAGGACTCTAATAATTTCGATTACCTGGGGTTATTTACCGTGTGCCAAAATCTGAGCGCACAAGCCTACAGCATTTCCGCCTCCAACGGAAATGCAGCCGCCGCGGCCGGGATTCAATCCCGCGACCTGTTGGTCAGCCGAGTGCCTTAGCCGAGTGTTGGTCAGCCGAGCAGCCGAGTGCCTTAGCCATTAGACCACCGCAGCGGAGCATTAGACATTCATAGCCACTCGGCCGAGCACCGCCAGCGGCCCCAGGAAATTAACCAGGCCCAGTAAAGTCCTCTCCAGTGCCGGCCACAGCTCAGGATGTTTCTCAAACTTCTTTAGAATCACGCTGATCATGAACTCCTTATCCACCAGCATGCAGAGTTTCTGCAGCCCTCCCAGATAAAATTCCTTTCTTCTTTTCGAATGGCCCAACGAATTCATTGCTACTGTAGCTGGGAGCCTCCAAAGCATGGAACTTTTATTATTTACTGTCGTCTAGCACATTCACAACGTTCTTTCCATGGGGGTTGTACGGCGACCGCTGGAGCACACTATCACCAAGTGCCTGTTCCTGCCGCACTTGTGCCACGTCCCTCACTTGTGCAGGCACATTTCCAAAAGACGCCCCTAGCCAAATCTCCAGCATTGCGTAGAATCGGTCATGGATGCATACCCTTGTCCAAATTTCGGTTGATTCTTTTTGTGCTTCTGCATGTACGCAATTGGTGGCAACAATGTCGTGAAAGCTTCTCTTTTGCATAGCCCGCTCATTTGTTTCCGACGTTTCTGCAGAAAGAGCAAAAGCTTCTGACTCAGCCAAATTCAACTTGTTTTGGGACATGTGTCGTCAAGCTTGTTCGTCACGGATTGCGCAGACAATGTGATCCTGCAACATGCAATCGAAAAGTTCAAAAAATTGCAATGTTACTCGAGACGTCTCAGGTCAGTGATATAGTCCCGTACCTTTTCGCCTTCTGCTCAATTCCGCATAAAAAAAGGGCAGATCTCACGTAAAGTGGCAATCAATTATATGCCAGGCACAAATGAGAAATGTTGATATATCACATTAAAATCAGCGCAGTGTTACGATGTGGAGGTAAAGAGTGCCGTACTTGACTTCAGTGTCATGATTATCATGTCAGAATCAGTCGTCTACCTTCTTCTTCTATTCACATCAAGTGATACCAAGTTTACCATATGTGGAGCTAGCGAAACGGCCGCGAGCGCATCATGAAGGACCCAATATTCTACAATGTAGCGTTGATGCGCGAGCACGCTGGATATATCGAAGTACGTTAGCAAAACACGAGCACTAAATAGTCTGTCGCCAGGCGCGACCCGACGGCAACCGGCGCGAAATGCGCGATTTCGCGCTGATGCGTTACACAGACAACACTGCGTCTCCCTCTTTTTGTGACAGAGGGACGCCGGACGCGCTGAAACACGCATGCATCAAAGCAACGCAGCGCGGCGCGCGCCTGCAAAAATATGGCAGGACTGGCGCCTGGCATGATAGCGCTGGCGTGGCACAACGAAATGAACGCCGGCGAGCACGCGCCCCGTGTCACATCGATATGTATATGCGCCTTGACTGTGGAATGTAGGCAAGTTATCACATGACACGCTACTCACAATTATCATGTTTGCACTAGTCACATACCTTCGTCATCCATTGGCATCATGTATTACCATATTTGGCATATGTGAAGCTAGCGAAACGGCCGCCAGCTCATCATCAGTGTGGCATGTAGTCATGTTGTTACATGACACGCATGTCGCGATTATCTTGTTTGGATGTGTCATTTACCTGTGTAGCCCGTTCGCACCGCGTAATACCAGTTTTGGTACATGGAGCAAGCGAAACGGCCGTGATCGCATCAAGAGCGTAGCATGTAGTCTTGTTGTTACCTGACACGCATCTTATGTTTATCATGTTTGCACCAGTAACATACCTTCGTCATTCATTCACGTCCCGTAATACCAAACTTAGTATAAGTAAGGTTAGCGAAACGGCCGCCAGTGCATCATGAGCGTGGCATGTAGTCAGGTTATTACATGGCACGCAGCTCGTGATTATCATTTTTGCACCAGTCGCATGCCTTCGTCATCCATTCATGTACTGTAATACCAACTTTGGTATGTGTGACACTAGCAAAATGGCCACGAGCGAATCATGAGCGTGGCATGTAGTCATGTTGTTACATGACGTGCATGTCATGATTTTTATGTTAGGGTCCGTCGTTTTGGTTTGCCATGCAATCTTGTCATTCCATACCTCTTTTGCAACATGCCATGTGAACGGAAGCACCACAAGAGCTGCAGAACCATGAACTGTAAATCACGACATTCATGAGATACATGTCATGGTTTTCATGTCGTGACTAGTCAGATATGTTCTTCATACAGTCATGTTATCCTATACCAAGCTTGGTATTGATACCATTATCGAAACGGCCAGGAAAGCTGGAAGTCGTAGGTGGCTAGATAGATAGATAGATAGATAGATAGATAGATAGATAGATAGATACATAGATAGATAGATAGATAGATAGATAGATAGATAGATAGATAGATACATAGATAGATAGATACGCTGAAAGTCACCGAAGTTCACTAAAAAATGCTTCGCATTTAAAAAATTCAGCAGATCCCACGTATCGCCCCGCCGCGGTGGCCTAGTGGCTAAGGTACTCGGCTGCTGACCCGCAGGTCGCGGGTTCGATTCCCGGCTGCGGCGGCTGCATTTCCGATGGAGGCGGAAATGTTGTAGGCCCGTGTACTCAGATTTGGGTGCACGCTAAAGAACCCCAGGTGGTCAAAATTTCCGGAGCCCTCCACTACGGCGTCTCTCATAATCAAATGGTGGTTTTGGGACGTTAAACCACACATATCAATCAAATCAATCAGATCCCACGTATCTGGGATACCACGTTATGCGAAATATGCGAAAGCAAGGTGACCTTTTGCAATTTTTTTATTGAGCCACACGTCAAGAAATGACGCTGAATAAATGTGATTATGTCGCACGCACAGACTTATGTTGAAAAGTTGCAGATGTTTTTATAACCAGTTCTTTGCATTTGCGCACCGATGCCAACTGGAACATGCGTAATAGCAACATCATAAGCTGATATAAAGTGCTGTTGCTCGCGAAGATGCTTGCTTTGCGCACTGCTGCATAAATGAACATCAGCGCATGGCAACTAACCGCATCCGGCGGTAACCCGACGTGACGGCTGTATGAAAATAGTACATATGTCTATTACAATAGGTAGGCAGCCCTGAAACCACTATTAAAGTTTCACGAAGATTAGCGTCTATTTAAAAAGTATTTCCGAGACATGGCGTAGCTCTGTGGTAAAATGCTTCATTGGCACCCAGAATACTTGGGTTCAATTCCAGCTGGGACTCGTCGGGTCGACGCTACCGACGTCGCGTATTTCTCAGCACTCGTGCGTCAAAAATGCCCATGTGTGTTCTCGTCGTTCCTATGCAGATACCAAGTGTCAGTCACCTGTGGCACATACCCGCATACCAGCGGCACGTACCTGCCCGTGGGTATGTGCCACTGTCTGGCGGGAAGTGTTTGACGACGTACGCGACGGGATTGTGACATTATTCATATACTGAAAAGCTCGTCGTATTCGTCAAGCCATCTTACCTTTTCTTGCTAGTTTTGATTCACACCAAGTAAATGGGTTGACTACGAGAGCACCCAAATGTAAGCGGCTAGATAGACAGATAGATGGATTGATAGATACGCTCAAAGTCGCCAAGTCCGCTAAGAAATGCTTCGCACCTAAAAGCAAAGCTCGCTGCAATCTCATTAGCTTGGGGATTGAAGTGGTTTTCTAGCGTCATATTTAATGTTGAGTTCAAATGGCAGATCCAGATCAAATTTTTATACTTTAAGCGTAGCAATAACATTCCAATGGCAGATTGGGAGCGTGAATTGTGTGTTCCAACGGCAGATTGAGAGCAACCGCAGATCGCCGATTGCTCCATGGAACAAGAATTCTTGCTCCGCCGAAATCGGCGCATTAGACCAGAAGTTCAAGTTACGTATTCTGTGGGCCCACCTTTCATCCAATCACCGATGGATGGCGAGAAAATGCTTCGCACTCCCTCGCATCCTTTTGTGCTCCCTCGCTACATTTCCGTTCACCAACAACTCCCGTCGAGACGCGCGCGTATTAATCGCAGATTTGGCGAGAACAATCGCTCTCGAATCTGCATGCTCCATTCGCAATCAGGCCCAGTGCTCGTGATCTGCAATCGGAATTCAACATAAGGCTATTCAGTGATTGTGACTGGAAGTTCTCCTGAAGTACGCTTACAATGCCTTCACTTAATGCCGATACCAGAAGCGCTCACCGTTTTCTTGTATTTGTGATACCATGCCCTCAAACAAGGCCTCCAAACGGCGTACCTCAAGGTAGCATTTTGGGACCCCTAATATTTAATATTTTTATTAACGATATCGTTCGTATTGACAGCTCTGTAGAATATGTAATCTATGCGGACGATACTAGTATATTTTTTCTGGGGAAACGGCTGATGACCTCATTGTTTCTGCTAATGAAATACTAAATAAAATATATGCCTGGACTGTGGCAAACTCTTTACACATTATTTGCTCTAAAAGCAAGGCTGTACTGTTCCGTGCGAAAGCCAAGTCATTTGAAACGTCTCACAAACTAATACTTAATAACGTTGAAATTAAACTTTGTCAAACAGTTAAAACTCTCGGTGTCCATTTTCACGAACACATGGCATGGAATTACCATGCAGAACACATTAATCACAAACTTTGTAAAGTTCTAGGTGTGTTGCGTCGATGCCAGAACATACTACCTGTGAAACAAAAATGATTAGTGTTTCATGCTCTTTTTTTCACATTCACACTATTGTCATCTGGTCTGGTCTACAGGCTCTAAAGCATCGCTAAAGAACCTGGTCGGGTTACAAAAAAAGGCCTTGCGGTGCATTGAAGGTGTATCCAATAACGCACACACTGCTTCAATATTTGCAAAATATAGAATTTTAAGAATTACCTGTTATTACGAATACCAGCTTTTGTCAGCTTTTAAATCAGAAATACGCAGAGGAAGTATTTTTTACGCACCTTGGCCACCCTGCAGCCAAACCCTGCCAGTCGCGTTACTCGGTGTACGGAGACTTGGCACGTACCTTGTCCTCGCACAAACTATGGATTTGAAACACTACGTTACCGCTTTCCAAGTGTGATGAACAAATGGAAACTAACAACTGATAATCTGCGTATATTGTCTAAAACGGAAATGTTAAATCGAATGTGCTGATTGTGTTGTAAATGAATGTTGGGTGATTTCTCTAATGGTTATTCAGTTTTTATTCTTTCATGCATTGCTTTATTATGTATATTTTTGTGTGTATTTTAGAGTTGTGATTTTATTATTTGCTGTCATGGGCCACATGCGTGTTTTTTTTGTATTGTCGCTTTCCGCTGCCTGTAACTTTTGTAACTTTTTGTAAATTTGTAGTTTAAATTTTTTTTCTGGGTGAAGGGCCCAGTCAAGCTGTGAAATGCATCTTTTTTCCCTTCGCACCAAACCGCGTAAACAGTGTATTTTCGTGTACTTGTCACGTGGTTAAATAAACTCAATAAATAAACTCAAACACACACGATAAGTGCTCCAGCTACTGGCCTGTCGTCGTACTCGGGTGGCCTGGCTGTCATCGTGCAACTATCCCGTCTTCGTCGCCACTGAAGTAACAGAACGTAGCTCGTAGAATGGGTAGAACGAAAACAACGTTTATTGTACGGTGTGACTGGCTCTACAACAATACAAAAAAAGCCAAATGACTCGCCATAATAAACAATAGCACGACGCGTGTGAACAATGCTGCTCTCGTTACACAGCGGTATGCGTTCTTGATAACAATGCAGGTGAAGCACCAGCACCCTCCCCCAAAAAGGAGCCCATACTGTCAACTCTGCCCAGACGCGCTCGCCCATTGACGGCGACGCGACGCAGCAGGCGACACCTTGTTTTTTATCCAGCAGCCGTATCTCAACTGCCGAAAAACACACCAAACAAGCAAGCTTCAATTATTTATACACAATCGTGAATGTAGCAGTATCCATGTAAACAAGAAAAACTGGCTGCTGACCCGCAGGTCGCGGGATGAAATCTTGGCTGCAGCGGCTGCTTTTCCGATGGAGGCGGAAACGTTGTAGGCCTGTGTGCTCAGATTTGGGTGCACGTTAAAGAACCCCAGGTGGTCGAAATTTCCGAAGCCCTCTAGTACGGCGCCTCTCATAATCATATGGGGATTTTGGGACGTTAAACCACACATATAAATCAAGAAAAACAGTCTGTCAAAGACTGGTACACTACGTACAAAAACAGTAACAGCCATTCAATTACTAAAATTATCCACTTCAACTGTGCGGCTTGGTCTCGTGTCTCGATATGTCAGATAAGGATACTTACTCTGGGATACTCTCGCACTGTACCTTGTACCGCACTGCTGAGTGCCTTTTTCACTAAACATGCCGTCAAATGATTCAATGTCACTGAGATAAGGTTGAGCCGCAATGTTATATTTTTAAAACACATAGGGTGGAGGCGAATCACGTTAAAAAATGAAACCACACTCCTTCTGAGTATGCCCCACCGCGGTGGTCTAGTGGCTAAGGCACTCGTCTGTTTACCCGCACGTCGCGGGTTCGAATCCAGGCTGCAGCGGCTGCATCTCCGATGGAGGCTGAAATGTTGTAGGCCCGTTTGCTCAGATTTGGGTGAACGTTAAAGAAACACAGGTGGTCGAAATTTCCGGAGCCCTCCACAACGGCGTCTTTCATAATCATATGGTAGTTTTGGGACGTTAAACCCAACATATCAATCCTTCTGAGTATTACTGTATATATTGTTACGCCACGTATGTGCCGGACGAAGAAGGAAAAAGAAGCAAGGGGGGTGGAAGAAGAAGATCATCATCATCTGCCTGCGCCGATACGGCTCGTCCCTCGAACCGTGTATCAATAAACCCCCAGACGCCTACTGAGGTCGTAACAGAGTGGTGGAAGGTGCTGGGTATAGGAACCAACGACGGGACCGCTACCCCTCGGATTTCGCCGGAGTCGTCGCCTCGCCGGCCTGCCTCCTTCTTTGGCCATCATGCCTGACGAAACAGAAGCTCGGGAACCAGTCCCCAGCAGTTCTTGGCCGTATCACAGAGAGCCACGAACCTTCTCCGGGAGGGCCAACGACGACGTGGACTCATGGCTCAAACATTTCAAGCGAGTAAGCAACTGCAACAAATGGGATGCTGCCTCCCAACTGTCACGCGTTGTTTTCTACCTCACTGATGTTGCCCTCGTTTGGTATGAGAACCATGAAGATATTCTGACAACATGGGAACGCTTTGTTGAAGAAATCAAGAAGTGTTTCGGCAACTCAGCTGCAAAAAAGAAGCTTGCCGAGCAGAGTCTTGCACAGAGGGCCCAGCTATCCGGTGAGACCTGCACCGTGTATACTGAAGAGATTTTGAGGCTGTGTAGGGAAGTCGATTCCAGCATGTCGGAAGAGGACAAGGTGGGGCATTTGCTGAAGGGAATTGCAGAAGATGTTTACAACTTCCTTATTAGCAGGGAAAGCCTGACTTCAGTGTCTGACGTTGTACGGCACTGCCGCACGTTTGAAACCCTGAAGCAGCGCAGAATAGCGCCTAAGTTTGGTCGTCTGGCAAATGTCACCTCAGTAGCCAGCATAGAAGCGGCCTCAACTGTTGACCTTTCGGCAACCATCCGCCAAATTGTTCGGGAAGAGTTACTCAGACATGGCGAAATGACACGTGAACGGGCAGCTGCCACGTCTCCATCCTATTTCCCGCAGGACACCACTGCCCCACAGCTTACAGTTTATGAACATCCATCCGTCAACGCAACGGAGGTTGCAGGGCCTCGGCGTATTCAGCAGTCAAGTCCGGTTTTTTACGAGCGATCACAGTACCCTCAACGTTTCCGTTCCGTACGCCCATACCACCCACCGACAACTGATTTCATTGAATCTCGGGCTTACGCGAACGCTCGCAGACGTGAACACTTCGAAGAACGGCGACGACCTCGTCCTGCGCCTGTGTGCTACAACTGTGGTCTGACTGGTCACATATCGAGGTATTGCGATCGTTCGCGCATACCACGCTATGATCAGTGGACAAGCTTGACCGATAAACCTGCTGTCCCACCTTTTCAAGGACACTGGCCCACCGACTCAAGACCCGGCAGCAGCTTCTGGCACGGACACTGGCGCAACAACTCCCCTGCCTCTGATCGAAGTGTGACGCCACCTCCTGCGCCTCGATCCCACCGGTCTCCATCGCCACGGCGCCGCCCATCGTCACCACACCAGGAAAACTAAACAGTGCGGCCGATGGGGGTGAGGTCGCTGGTGACTTGCTGCAAAACGAAATACCCCCGTCTGTGTTGATGTTCAAGAACAAGGTAGAAGTTTTTGTTGATGGTGTGTGTACGATGGCTTTGGTGGACACTGGTGCTACAGTTTCGATTATGAGTGCTGCTTTTAAACACCGTTTAGGACAAAAGGTGATGTTTTTGTGGGAGAAGGCAACAACATTCTGTGGCGTTGGTGGTAACTCGCTGTGTCCCATTGGTGTCTGTACCGCAGAAGTGTGCTTGGGTGATCAAGTGTTTGTCACAGAGTTTACGATTCTTCCAAGGAGCACACACGACATAATCCTGGGGATTGACTTCCTTCGAATGTGTGGCGCCACTGTTGATTGTAGAAATGGAGAGGTGTACATATGTGATGCTGCCCCTGGAGAACTATTAGAGAATTCAGACAGGGAGCACGGTGCGCTCCGGGTCAGTGAAGATAGCATTGTGCCGGCATTCTCTGCAGTATGTGTTCCTGTATACTCTTCACGCATTGAAAACAATGACAGTGCGTTCGACGCATTGGTGGAGCCCTTTCATCTCAGTTGCATTAAGAAGAACACATTGGTGCCGCATTGCATAGTGTCACTCGTTCAAGGACGCACAGGACTATGGGCGGTAAACTGTTCAGCTGAGTCGGTGGTTCTACCAGGAGGACTGAAGCTTGCCAAGTTCAAAACATACTCACCGATGGCAGTGGCTGCCCTCAGTGATGCTCCAGGTGGGGCCTCAGCCAATACTTCTACGGCCGATTCAAAACTTTTACCTATGATCGACAAGTCACTTACTACTGACAAACGCCGCATGCTTCTGGACGTTTTGTCAAAATACGTGGCGATTTTCGATTTTGCCCATGACCATGCGCCCTCGATTCCCGCGTCTCGGATTCTCCACAGGATAAACACGGGAACAGCACAGCCCATCCGCCAGAAACCCTACCGAGTGTCGCCGTCTGAGCGCAAGATAATTGATGAACAAGTGCGTGATATGCTGCAGAAGGGTGTCATTCGAGAATCATCGAGTCCTTGGGCGGCTCCCGTGATTCTAGTCAAAAAGAAGGATGGTACCTGGAGATTCTGTGTGGACTATCGCCGTCTAAACTCCGTCACAAAGAGAGATGTCTACCCTCTCCCACGCATTGATGACGCTCTAGACTGCCTCCATTCAGCATCCTACTTTTCGTCCATAGACTTACGCTCAGGCTATTGGCAAATACCTGTGCATTCAATGGACAAAGAAAAGACGGCTTTCGTTACTCCGGATGGACTATATGAATTTAACGTGATGCCTTTTGGTCTATGTAACGCGCCCGCTACATTTGAAAGATTCATGGACACCATTCTGCGCGGCCTGAAGTGGAACATCTGTATGTGTTATCTTGACGACGTTGTTATCTTCGGGCGTACATTCAGTGAACATAACGAAAGGGTAGAGCTGGTTTTGAAATGTATTCGAAATGCTGGCTTGGTTCTTAATGCAAAGAAGTGTCATTTCGGAGCTCGACAAACACTGGTGCTGGGACATCTCGTCAACAAGGATGGCATCAGGCCCGACCCGAATAAGACGGCGGCTGTTAGAGCTTTTAAACCACCTGGCTCAGTGAAGGAGCTTCGGAGCTTCTTGGGCCTCTGCTCTTACTTTCGCCGATTTATTCCCGCCTTTGCAGAAGTTGCCTTTCCACTGACCTGTCTTCTCCGCCAAGGTGCTAGTTTTGAATGGACTCCTGATTGTGAAACTTCTTTCAACCAACTGAAGTTCTTGCTCACGTCGCAGCCTATCCTGCGGCACTTCGATCCTTCTGCGGCGACTGAAGTTCACACCGATGCAAGCGGCATTGGCATAGGTGCAGTCCTGATACAGCGATGTAATCAAGTGGAACACGTGATCGCATATGCCAGTCGCACTTTAAGTAAGCCGGAACGCAATTACACTGTGACCGAACAAGAATGCCTTGC
The DNA here is from genome assembly GCA_013436015.1 of Rhipicephalus annulatus. Classification (NCBI taxonomy): domain Eukaryota; kingdom Metazoa; phylum Arthropoda; class Arachnida; order Ixodida; family Ixodidae; genus Rhipicephalus; species Rhipicephalus annulatus. The sequence goes on along the minus strand of WOVY01009915.1, from coordinate 924,559 downwards.
ACTCGTCTTCGCTGTGCAGCGATTCCGCTCATACCTATACGGTCGTCCTTTCCAAGTAGTTACGGATCATCATTCTTTGTGCTGGCTTATCAACCTTCGGGATCCGTCAGGCCGTCTAGCACGCTGGGCCCTCCGGCTGCAAGAGTACAACTTCACGGTATCGTACAAGAGCGGCAGGAAACACGCGGACGCAGACTGCCTTTCAAGGATGCCAGTTGATGCTACAGTTTGCGACGCTGACGATTTCGATCATCTGATTGCGTCCGTAGCACCAGCGTTCCCGGATAAGGCCACCTTTGAAACTGAGCAGCGGAAGGACGTGAGTTTGAATCCGTTATTCGTGATCGCACAAGCATCCACTCCGGAAAGCCGCTTTTGCGTCCGTGATGGTCTACTGTACAAGAAATCCATCTCCGGCACCGGTTCCCGCTTCCTGCTGGTGGTTCCAGAGGCACTACGGTCATCTGTTTTGTACGCCATGCATGATGACGCCACTTCAGGTCACCTCGGAACGACGCGCACTCTTCATCGTACCCAGGAACGCTTCTACTGGCCACGTATGCGCCAGTCAGTTGAGTTGTACGTGGCCAGTTGTGCGCAATGCCAGGCGCACAAATCTCTCTCAGCAGCTCCGGCCGGACATCTACAACCTGTGACGCCTCCCAGTTCTCCGTTCGAACAAATTGGCATTGACCTGGTGGGCCCTTTTCCGCGTTCATCGAAAGGCAACAGATGGATTGTGGTATGTGCTGACCATCTTACTCGGTACTGCGAGACTGCTGCCCTGCCATCCGCGACTGCTGGTCAAGTGTCGTCCTTCCTTCTCCATTCTATCATACTGCGTCATGGGCCCCCTCGCGTCATCATAAGTGACCGTGGACGTCAATTCACGGCAGACGTTGTCGAACAACTTCTCCGTATGTGTGGCTCAGAGCTCAGACACTCGACGCCTTATCACCCGCAGACGAATGGTCTCGTCGAGCGAACAATTCGAACACTGGTGAATATGCTTTCTATGTACGTTGCTTCGAACCACAAGAACTGGGACGATGTCTTGCCGTTCGTCACATACGCGTTTAATACTTCCCAACATGAGACCACCGGCTACAGCCCGTTCTTCCTCCTCTATGTTCGACCCCCCCGTTATACTCTGGATACAATATTTTCCTTCTCTGATCGGGACCAATCAGAAATCTCCCTAGCAGAAACTCTTTGTCTCGCCGAAGAAGCTCGTCGTCTTGCTCGTTTACGTACAATCGCCTCGCAAGACAGATCGAAAGTTCGTTATGACAGCAAGCACCGGCAGGCCACATATATTCCGGGAGATCTCGTGTTGGTGTGGAAGCCTTTACGCAAACGTGGCTTGTGCCAAAAACTGCTCGCGCACTACATCGGACCTTTTGTTATCCTTGACCGCCTGAGCGCAGTCGACTACCGCATCGCACGTCTTACAGCTAGCGGGAGACGCTCCAGAAAGACAGAGGTCACGCATGTCGCTCGCCTGAAGCCTTTCAGTCAACGCGACACTGCATGAAACGCGCGGCGCGCTTTGTCTGCGAGGGGGGAAATGTTACGCCACGTATGTGCCGGACGAAGAAGGAAAAAAGAAGCAAGGGGGGTGGAAGAAGAAGATCATCATCATCTGCCTGCGCCGATACGGCTCGTCCCTCGAACCGTGTATCAATAAACCCCCAGACGCCTACTGAGGTCGTAACAATATCATGGTTCTCGTAACTGTGCTTGATAACTCTGCGTTCATCCCCGCGTGTTCCATCTTTTTAAAGCGAATTCTGACCAACGAGATCGAGTTTTCATTGTGTTAAGCACGTACATCCTACGACTATACCATTCATGGCATCATGTTCATGAAGAGAAAACCTAATGTACGTTTCAAAAGTGGTAAAGACATTGCAGTGGAAGACTCTTCAATTGAGTAACAGTGAAACCACTTGCTCGCGTGAATCATATCGGCTCGTTTAAGTTCTTGTAAAAGTTGTGAAAGACGGCAAGTTGAGGTCTGTCCATCCGTCCGTCCGTACGCCCGTCCATCCATCCGTCCATCTGTCTGTCTGTCTGTCTGTCTGTCTGTCTGTCTGTCTGTCTGTCTGTCTGTCTGTCTGTCTGTCTGTCTGTCTGTCTGTCTGTCTGTCTGTCTGTCTGTCTGTGTGCCCGTCCCTCCATTCACTGCTATTACACTGCTATTAATGGACGGACACATCGTCTCACTCAACACCATTCACTCAGTGGATAAGCTGTGAATTTATTATTATTATGCCATCACCATCTATCCTCTCGAATGCTCAACTATACGAACACCACTATCACCATCTCTAGATTTAATTTCCAAGGACATATACACATAATGCCACTTGGTGAGATATTCCTAAAACTAACGAGTCGTGGCTACAACATACTACGACGAAACATACTACACCCTATGGAGTTTCAGTCCTAAAAGAAATCGTGCACCAGTGGACAGCACTCACACAACACTGCACATAATATGCACATATATCAGGGACATATGAAGCACGAGTGCACTAGACAGCTAAAAAGCGCCGGAAGTCATGGATGCAATCTTTTAAAAATAGGCAGTAAGTAACCAACTCAGTCAAATATTTATAAATAACTTTTCCACGACAATTATTCATAAAGTGCTGACCATTACCGAATGTTTTATTATTTGAATGTCAAACTTAAGAGATATATGTTCAGCACAATCTGTCAATTATCCGCAAAAAACTGAAGTGATTGTTCTGCCTCACTAGTCATCTGCTTGTCGGGAAACGCAGACGAGAACGTTTGGGAATATTTTTGCTCCCGCCTGTGGTGAGGCGAACGTGGTAAATACAAGTTTGAATGCAAAATAACCCTTTTCTCAAATTCATGAGGCGTGTTGCTTAGTTTAAAGACTAACTCTGCGGAGTGAAACAATTGTCAGAGCATGGTGTAGTGACTTTTGAAAAGGCTGCACTAAGTGTAATGTAGCGAGAGAGAATGTGACGTGACGACGTTCTGAAGGCGGCTGAAATGGCCGTGCCGACGTTGCCACTTTATTCTTAGGGCTGAAGTGGAGTGGTGGCGGCTGCCAGCATCAGACACGCCATGTGCATGAACCTGTTCTGTTTGTCACGCCGCTCGAGCTAGGCATGAGAAATGATGGTGATGAATGACGATGATACAGATTACACCCTCGCAGAAATGAACCGAAATGAAATCAGTGTGGGCGTATAAACGAAAGTGTGTATATCGAGAATTAATAATCTGGCAGCAGTCCAGGTCATCAATAGAAATGGATTATTGGCCAGCGGTTGGTCTCTGACGGGCGACACTAGGAATGGCGCAGTAGACGAGGGTAGAGATGGAGCCACACTGTTGGAAGGAGCGAGAGAAACCGATAGCATGTAAATCGGTAGGCGATCAAGTAATTTCGCAATAGAGCCCGTGGAAGCATGAACTTTCAGCACCTGACGTAGTGCCGGTGGTTTTGTTGGACCCGTACAGCCAGGCCTGTTGCTTTAGACGGGCGTAGCTGCTGTTGGTGAACGGAACCTCGCCGGGCTGCGTGTGCCACACTGGTAGCGTATCGAACGTTCAGGTAATCCCAGAAGTGGTGATATGTCACTGGCTGCGGCTGCTACGTCGTCTGTCGTGTAGACGATGAGCCGCTAGTCTTGCGCGAGGCGTCGTTTGATGCGTTGACGTAGGCAAGGAAGGTGAGCCAATCAAGGACACCGCGAGGTCTAGCGGTGGGTGTGTGGTGTGGCAATTGTCACGGCTATCGTTGACGCTGAAACTGTGGAGCACGTCTTGTGTGTTGTGCTTCAGTGCTTCTTTTTGGGTGCCAGCTGCTTGTCAAGACGAATGTTGGGGACCACAGGAGGCGCACTGAGTACTGCAGTGGTCATTTCGCCCTTCAAAAACTCCAGAGAACGGCCGTTGAGCCCAGAAGCCCTGGCGAAGGTTTGGATGTCGCGTCCGCGCTCATCGGGACAGCGTTGTAGTTGTCTGGTTATTACGAGAGGTGCGGGCTATTCTGGCATTGACGGAGCTGTCACTTGGTTCTCGGCAGCAACCCTAACGTTCCACTGCAGCATGTCACGAGCAGAAACTTCACCTGCAGGAGACGTCGAGGTAGATGGTAGTGGCTGCTGGCAAGGCACACAGATTGCCAAGGTCCATGGGCGATGGTAATTGGGCATCGTGGATGGTGATGTCTCCGCAACCGTTTGGCTAACATTAGGCGAATGGGTGTCTGCGCCAGAATTCAAGGCATACGGTAAGGTAGCCGTTGTGGAGTTTTGCGACGCTGAGATGTCGCGGAAGACGTGAAGGCGGCTAAAATGTGCGGCATATATTCGTACGTGGGCCTCAACGGAATCACCTCTCGGTGTAGAGGTTGGTGGAACTGGGAGCGTCTTCCACCTCGTCGTCCTGGTCGGGTGCAGCATTGAATGTTCCGGCCACCGAACCGGAGGTAGAAGTATCCATAGCTGGAGTAGTGATGTCGCGTCAATTGAAGGCTGCGGGCTGTTTATTACCACGCGCTGCGACGCAGGGGACCCCTTGAAGTAGCGGGCCCCCGGAAGCAGGCGGCACATGAAGCCATAGCAGGCGAGCACTGATGCGCAGAGGGCATATTATGGCTGTAGGCTTGTGACCGGTGCTGCGGAAAATGGCGAAACTTGACCGGCTGCGTGTGAAGCAAGATGGCGTGCATAAGCAGCTGGTCCTTGCAGTCATTCACATTGAGAACGGCATCTAGCCGGATGAGCCTTGCCTAGGTTAAGGCCGGTTCAACGGCGGTACTAGTGGGCAGAGTCACGGAAATATGGCAGCCAGCGTCCAGTCCAAGGCACATCCTCCGGGACATTGGCGTAGGTACTAATAGAGATAAGACGTCATCGCGAAGTAGGCCACTTTTTTCTTCGAGTGAAGCAGAGTATCATCGGCTGCCTGCGTTCGATAGACCCTGTGCGTAAACCTTTTAAATTTTTCGTGAAGCTCCAGCTAGGCATGAGCCTTGTTGAGTTTACCGCGAGAAAATATTGGAGGGAAACGCTATGCTCTGCACCAGACGCGCGAAGAAGGGAGCTCAGAGCAGGGCTGCAGGTGAGCATGCAATAAAGGGAGAAGAAAGAGCTACCCTATTGAAAATCCTGGGTTGGTGGATGCTGGAATTGTTGGTGAATATGGTGGAAGTAATACTGGATATGATGGAAATAATACATAATGGCTGATGACGGCGAGAGTGAAAAAAAATGATGGCAGATGGTGGTGGTGGTAGCGAGACAATGGTGGTGACGGTGGAAAACGCCGGCTGATGATGGCTAAAGGGGCAAAATTGGTGGCAGATGGTGGTGGTGGTGGCGAACCAATGATGACAATGGTGTAAAATGACGGCTGATCGTGGCGAGGCAAAATGTGTTTGGTGGAAGGCTTGGGGAGTAAGGTGGAAGACGGTGGTGTGATGAAAGCCTGGTGGATAGTGGTGGCATGAAGAAAAAGCTAATGAAAGTATGTGAAATCCCTTATTTTGAGTGTTTCAATCTTTTAGGCGTACAGATATATGTTTATGGTCAAAAGAAACCGACGCTGCTCATTACGCTTTCTAGCACGTTTGTTTTTTTATTTCAGTGGTGTTAACATCGCTTCAATGTTTGTTGAGCGTAGAATATGCGGCCGTGAATATGTTTCATTTCGCACACGTACTCACATCAGTTTGACATCCGCGATGTGTTCGTTTGTTGTCATGTTTAGAAGACTGGAGGTGTCACTGTGAACAGTGACAATAAATGTTTTATATCGGCGCGCAGTTGTCAAGAAATAATTGAGCTCCACTTCGCAATTGCCCCTTTCAATGTTAGAGCAGAACACAGCGGTCGCTTGAGTCAACACGCTAGAAACGCAACCCTGGCGATTCTTGCACACTCTATTGCTTGAGTAGTACTTTTAAATTACCAAATTGCGCGCGAATATGCCAAAACTTTCACTTTATTCATGCGTCGAGACGAGCCACAGCGAATATGACTTTCACTCTTCTGTTCTACCACCACGATTTCCACCAAAGGTTAATCTTACCGACGGAGACTGTACAAGAGTTATCGGCGCTTCCAAGTTTCAGAATGCACAAATTTGGCGAGTAAAAATGACAATACAGCACAGCTGTGGCATCATTCAACCTAAATGAAGCCTTTTTTACGGTCTACGGTGTCCTCGGAAAAGCGATAAATATGGATGCGACGCACTTGCAGCACTTACACCAAATGTACGCCTCTTTTCACCGACAGCCGCCGGCCGTACTCACCGGCGCTTCGCTGACTCTTATGCGAGAACACATACTCATCAATTCGTGTGCTTACGGAACCAATATGATGCTTGCTGAAACTAAATGAGAGCATAATGTTTCTGGCACATTGCATTTGTTTTGGCCAAACCATTATGTAGTTTTTCCAAACGACAGATCAGCAGCGGTTCGCTGGCACGACTGCGCTGTGCGTTGCCCAAAAAAGGGCAAAATAAATTGTGTGGGCGAATCTATCGAATGAACGTAGAAGCGTCATAAAGCCTGAGCAGATATCTCCATTTGAAAGGAGCGAAAAACGGATATTAAACTCGGCAGTAACAGCCGATAAACTCTACCTGCTCCTCAGTCCACAAAGTTGTTTTTTTTCTTGCGGTTGTAAATTGTATCAAAAACATAGCGCTGTTGCCATTATTCCAGTGGCAATTGTTACAGGTAGCACTTCTTCATGTTAATCAAGTGTTCCAGAGTTAGTAGCAGTTGTACATCCCGTCAATCTCGAGTAAGCGACAAACAAAAGTGAAGTTAAACAGTGAGTTTTTGTCATGACTACTTCTTAACACCTCAACTGCCATCTGTCGGCGTAACGCAGTGGCCAGTGCGCTCAGTTATGAATCCGAAGGTTGCAGGTTTGACTCTGTGCTGTCACATGTTTTTCTTTTTTTTGCGGGTGCTTTCTACATCGTTTTTCATACAATTATTTTTATTATTTCTTTAGTGGCAGCTCATCACGGTGGTTCTGACTTTGCTTCACGCTCCGGCACTGCAGGCTAGAGCGCGCCATTCCCCATCCGCTCCACCATAGGCCACCATACACCATGTGCCATTAACGATTCCACCACTATAAGCCACCAAAATGGTAAATGGTAGAATCCACCATTCCTATGGTGGGCGTTTTTTCAATAGGGTACCAGGGCAACGTGGGTGTCGGTCTCTTCTCTGTCCTAACATATGAGCCGGGAGATGGCTGATATCTTCCGCAACTATCTAGTACCAAGGATGGACAAGTTGCGAAGACATCGAAGTGCCCTTCACAGTTACACTACACGACCCCTCTCCGAGGCCAGTAAGATTCCCCTGAAAGACCTATTACCATCTTCCGTCAACTTGCAGGAACGTATCGATGGGCTTTGCGACAATGACACACCTCTCACCGAACTTGATAAACAGATCGCCGATACCCTCGATGGTGGACATTGAAACGGAAATTGTGGGTGCTTTGAATAACAATGAGTGGATCGTGAAGCTCATCAGCAAACTTTGATCTGTGATTAACGCGCGTGCACCGAATAGTTCGACCATCAGCAGAACCAACCCGAGGCATGCGGGTACGAGTGATAGATCTAGCAGCTCCATGAGAGCTTTCCACTCGGGCACCACTGACCAAAACGTCCTCGACCACAGCAGGCCATGAGAACCAGCCTTACGTGCCGCTTTGCCAAAACTTCAAGAAACTTCGTCTTCAGCGGCGAGAAGCGTAGGTGGCAAGGGTTCTGGGAGCATTATGAGGCTGCCACCCACAGGCATCCCAATCCCACTGGTATGTAGAAATCGAAGTACCTCAAGACGTACTTGGCTGGCGCTGCTAAGCAGGCCAATAAAGGGATACGCCTTACAGAAGTGAACCACAACATCACCGTCAAGGTGCTTACCGAAAGTTTGGCCGAAAAGACCCCATTATTGCCGATGACATTGGCAGCCTCTCTGCAATCGAACCAATGAAAACATCCTCGCAAGTATCTAGGCTGCGGGACCTGTAAGGGCAAATACTGATGAGGATAGGATATTTGAAAGGGCTTGGTGTGCCGTCTTTAGAGTACGCAGTTGTGTTGCACCGGGTTCTGATGTGCTCATTGCCAGATAACCTGGCGACCCAGTATCGAAAGCGCATGAAAACCGAGACAAATACCGCGGGCTCTCTAATACAGTCAAGAGGTGGAGAAGTGAAAGCAATTCTAAAGTTTCTTCAAGTTGAAGTCGAAAGTAAAGAGAAGAGTCGAGCGTCGAGCGAGAAAACGACTTCTGGGAGAACGTCGATGAACCGCAAGGCTGCGAACATCGTGATACCACCTCACCTACCGTCTGCCCCAGCACTGAGCGCACGGTCGTTAGAGCCAAGTGCTCATTCAAAGCGGGGACAAACAATATGCCCCCTCCATGGCATCTCAGGACACGTCACGCATGATTGCCGGGCCACGCTATTAGCAAAGAAAAAGCACCAACACCTTTCCAGCATCAGCAGCAGCTCCAGGTGCGGTATTAAACTCAATAAGAGATAGAACTGAAGGTAGTACAGTTTTACACGCCTAAATACGGCTATGATGACGCGTTAGCTGAAAGCTTCTATGAAGACGTGGAATCGGCAATGAGTGAGGTAAAAACACAGTATACTATACTAATGGGAGACTTTAATACAAAGGTAGGGAAGAAGCAGTCTGGAGACCAGGAAGTGGGAGATTATGGCATCGGTACCAGAAACGCCAGAGGAGAGCTACTAGTAGAATTCGCAGAACGAAATAATTTACAGATTTTAATACCGTCTATCAAAAACGGGGAAACCGCAAGTAGACATGGAGAAGCCCTCATGGCGAAAATAAGAATGAAATAGACTTTATAATGAGTGCACACCCATGCATCGTGCAGGATATGAAAGTGGTTGGCAAGGTACGATGCAGTTACCATAGAATGGTACGGTCTCGAATTCGCCTGGACTTGAAGAAGGAACGTCAGAAACTGATACGCAAGAAGCCAATCAATGAGCTAGCACTGAGATGGAAAGTACAAGAATTCAGAGTCTCGCTTCAGAACAGGTACTCGGCTCTTAGTGAGGAAACCAACCTTAGCGTAGATACAATGAATAATAATCTGATGAGTATCATTACGGAGTGTGCAGGGGAAGTAGGAGGCAGGGTAATTAGACAGGACACTGGCAAGCTTTCCCAGGAAACGAAGAATCTTATTAGGAAGCGTAAAATCACGAAAGTCTCAAGTACAACAGACAGAATAGAGCTGGTAGTGCTTTCAAAGTTGATTAATAAGCGTAAGGTATCCGATGTAAGAAGGTATAACACGGAGAGAATTGAACACGCTCTGAAAAACGGAGGAAATGTCCAAGAAGTTAAAAGCAAACTTGGGATAGGGAAAATCGGATGTATGCACTAAGGGACAAAGAAGGCAAAATAACTACCAATATGGACAGGATAGTTAAAATAGTGGAGAAGTTTTACAGAAATCTGTACAGTAGCCGGGACAACCATGATCTTAACGCTATAGGATCTAGCAGTAACCCAAATGACGCCCCACCAGTAATTATAGAAGAAGTCAGAAAAGCCTTGGAGAGCATGCAAAGAGGCAAAGCTGCTGGTGAGGATCAGGTAACATCAGATCTGCTGAAAGATGGAGGACAGATTGTGTTAGAAAAACTAGCCACCCTGTTTACAAGGTGTCTCCTGACGGGAAGAGTACCAGAGTCTTGAAAGAACGCTAACAACTTCTTAATTCATAAGAAAGGGGATGACAAGGACTTGAAGAATTAGAAGCCGATCAGCTTGCTCTCAGTAGTATACAAGCTATTTGCAAAGGTAATTGCTAACAGAGTAAGGAAAACATTAGAATCCAATCAAGCGAAGGAACAAGGAAGATTTCGAACAGGCTTCTCAAGAATCGACCACATTCATACTATCAATCAGGTGATTCAGAAATGCTCAGAGTATAACCAACCACTATAAATAGCCTTCATAGATTACGAGAAGGCGTTTGATTCAGTAGATTGATTGATTGATTTGTGGGGTTTAACGTCCCAAAACCACCATTGATTATGAGAGACGCCGTAGTGGAGGGCTCCGGAAATTTTGACCACCTGGGGTTCTGAATATCAGCCGTCATGCAGACACTGCGGTATCAGGGCGTCGATGAACTATATATAAACATCCTGGAAGAAATCTCCAGGGGATCAACTGCTACAATAGTGCTTCATAAAAAAGCAACAGAATACCAATCAAGAAGGGGGTAAGAACGGGGGACACAATCTTTCCAATGCTATTTACCGCATGCTTACAGAAGGTTTTCAGAACCTAGAATGGGAACAGTTAGGGATAAAAGTTAATGGAGAGTACCTTAGTGACCTGCGCTTCGCCGATGACATTGCATTGCTGAGTAACTCAGGGTACGAATTGCAACTCGTGATTACGGAGTTAGACAAGGAGAACAGAAAGGTGGGTCTTAAAATTAATCTGCAGAAAACGAAAGTAATGTACAACAACCTCGGAAAAGAGCAGCGCTTCGAGATAGGTAATAGTCTACTTCAAGTTGTCAAAGGCTATGTCTACTCAAGGAACGTAATAACCGCGGAGCCGAACCACGAGATGGAAGTAACTAGAAGAATAAGAATGGAGTGGAGCACATTTTGCAAGCAGTCTCAAATTATGACAGGTAGATTGCCACTATCCCTCAAGAGGAAGGTATATAACAGCTGTATCCTGCCGGTACTTAGCTACGGAGCAGAAACCTGGAGACTTACAAATAGGGTTCAGCTTAAATTGAGGACGATGCAGCGAGCAATGGAAAGAAATATGGTAGGTGTAATCTTAACAGACAAGAAGAGAGCAGAGTGGATTAGGAAACAAACGGGGGTTAAGGGAATCATAGTTGAAACCAAGAAGAAGAAATGAACATGGGCCGGGCATGTAGCACGTAGACAGGATAACAGTAAGGGTAACTAACTGGATTTCCAGAGAAGGTTAGCGGGTTAGGGGGAGACAGAAGATTAGGTGGGCAGATGAGATTAAGAAGTTTGCGGGTATAAATTGGCAGCAGCAAGCACAGGACAGGGTTAACTGGCGGAACATGGGATAGGCTCTTGCCCAGGAGTGGACGTAATCAGGCTGATGATTATGATGATGATGCGGAGAGAGTAGCACCATCCACATCTCTTGGACAGGCCATCTACTACTTGCCTCATAATGCGGTAGTTTGACGAGTGCCATATCTACGAAGGCCTGGTCGTATTCGATGCCTGAACGCATGAATACAGTGAACCGTCTCTCAATTGCATGCTCGATAAAGGCATGAAGCTGATTCCTGAAGTACTGCAGTTGCTCTTGCAGTTTGGGAGCAGCAAATATGTTCTTACTGCAGGCATCCGAAAGGCATTCCTCTAGATATGCATCCAAACGAAAGCCGGAGATGCTCTTTGTTTCTTGCGAAATGACCAACTGCCGATATATGAGCACCCTGCCCGACAATTGTCGAGTGGTGCATAATCCGGGTTACTTTCTGAGCGTCTTCCAGCCCGTTCTTACCGTCAGTGATTCTGCAGCACTACCTCGAAACAAGGATGACGAAACACCTGGTCATCCCCGCCCGTCTGCAGCGGTCATTCTACGTGGATGACTTAGACATACATGCGTCTTCCGAAGAGGAGGCATTAAATATTTACAGAAAATCGAATGCTATTGTTGCCGATCCGGGAATGCGATTGAGAAAGTGCGGCGTCAACTCCCGCCTTCTATGCGCCCTGCCCTTGTAAGACAGATTCTCACTCGAGAATGCTACTGAGCAAGTCTAAAGTTCTTAATCTACTTTGGTATCGCTCATAAGATCACAGCATCATCAGTACACAACCGTACTCGCATTAATTGCAACCCAACCATCGATGAAGCGATCCGTTTTGCAAGCTTTCGCCGGACTATTCAATCTGCTAGCTTCGTCACTTAATTTCATATGAGAGCACGGCTGCTATTTCAGAGGCTAGGGCAACAATACATTAACTGGTACGATCCTCGTCTGCTTCTTATTGAGGAAATATGGAAGAAGTGGGTGTCCGAACTGCCTGTTCTGTCTACTATTCGCATTCCACGTTGTCTGGCAGTTGCATCGCAAGACCAAGGATGCTCTACGGTACGCTTGTTTGCTCACGCCCACCTTCATGCGTATTGAGTCACCATGTTTGTGTGCCAAGCACCAGAAGACGGCTCTTTTACAGTGTGACTCCTCGCGAGCAAGTCTCACCTTGCATTGCTGAAGAGAATTTCTCTACCAGGTTTAGCACTTCTTGCGTGTATTTTAGCGCCGAGGTTAAATAATTAAATGCAGAAAATGCCTGAGTTCTCCTCTTGGGTTCTCATCCTTCTAAACGGTTTCAATTATCGCACTAAATTTGGCCTCAGGTGATGCTCACCGATTTTGGTTCGATTTATTAAACTAAATAGGTTTTTTTTGTTTTTGGTGCCAACGGTGAGCAGTCATCCAAAAGAGTGGTCAAAGGATGGACGATGGCAGAAGATGAATTTACATCTTCATTTTGGATTCACACGACGGATGTAATCGAGGAAAGATCCGTCATGGGAATTGTGACATGTTCAGGATCTCTTTGCCACTCGCATTCTCACGACATTGGAAAAACGTAGACGACGGCAGGGATGGATTGGCCTTGCACTCACTGCCATGAGCGTAGACGATGGCGCCAATGGCCATCGACCTTGCTGCGTTGGCCCTCGAAGATGCAACAGATGACGAAGAAGAGAGTGAACTTCTTCAGTGCAAGAGATCAATCTGGGTGAAGTCGTGGCTTACCAAGAAATCTTTTTGGATGGAAATCAAGCTTTACGAAGAGCAACACTTCGCGAATTTTTTCGGCATTGAAAGAAAGGCTACAGAGCCTAATCATTCGCACCCTACAGCCACCGAATGAGTTTACTCAATACCGCTGCTATATTCATTGTGAGATATAAAAACTCTACCTTGATGTTTTTACTTGGATTGATTTCAGAAAATACGCAGCACACACCATCAAAGCAGTTGTATTTAACGTTACAGCGCTTACAGAAGCACTGGAAATTCCCACTGTTAAACGTGCACCTCAAACGCTAAGCGGCGTATGCAACCACATGAAACGCTGACGGTACGCCCCCGTCACTTTCTACAGTGCTAAAAGGCGCGTGCCGAATCGAACTAATCCGTGTAGGGCTGCTTATGCAGAAGATGCACTAAAATTCATAGCATATCCACGGGGTGAATTATGATAAGTGGGGCGAAGCGTCCGTAAGACCGTCTGTGCTTCCATCCATCCGTTCGTTCTTGCTTCCGTTCGTCCCTGCATCCGTACGTGCGTCCGTTCGTAAGGTTGTTCGTGCATCCATCCATGCGTCCGTTTGCGTGTACACCAGTGTGTCCATACATCCGTCGGTGCGTGCGTCCATTTATCTGTGCGTCAATCCGTCAGTGCATCTGCCTATCTATCCATCCATCCGCGCGTTCATTCAACCGTGCGTCTGCTTGTCTGTGTGTGCAACCATCTGCCCATCTAGTAAACACTCCTAGTACCGCCATTTCGCATCTTTTTATAATATATTTTGTATATAGAAGTACCACCTACCAGCGGACATCGCAAAGACTACACGAGAGGTGGGTACCTAGTACTACGACGAATACTACTACGATGGCTACTACTATACATGCATAGCATACGCAAGACTAACGTTTAGGAAGCCTCCCTCCATAAATTAACGGCATCTTCCCAAAGGGAATGGTGATGGGATGCGAAGAAGCAGTGTTGCACATGGGTGGCCTCATGGGTTTGACTGTACGAACGTGGGTGCGGCGGTGAGCGCTGGAAGATTCATTTGAAGATTCACTCGAAGATTCGGCTGGCGTAGGTCGTGTGATTTCATCAGAGTGGTCACGGGTGCTGTACCGGAGGTTGTGCCCGTTTCACCTTGACTACAATGGCTTCGCGATCGGTGAAGAGCAGACTGAGAGGTTCCTGCAGACATTCGACGACAAAATAGGCAATGACCAGATCTATCCACGTTCCCCTTACCTTGGGGGGTAGTTTCCGTTCCGCACTTCAGCGAGCGCACATAACGCATGTAATCGACGAGCCCTTTTCAGCCTCCTCCGCTGAAGTCAACGTTGAAGTCTCCCCTGACTATACGAGATGCGCGTCGACACGCCTCGCCGCAATCAGTCAGCGTGTCCTCCTGACAGTGATGAAGTTCTCTCTTCGGCAGGTTAGGAGCGAGGCACAGCACGAGGATGTTGACGTCACCGATGCGCACGACAACGCACTCAGAGCAGGAGCGTCTTCGAGAGATTTCGGGTTCTTCTTACAGGTCGACGTTGAACGCGCGTAGAGCACGCTGATTCCGACCGTAAACAGGGACTGCTCGCACGTAGCAAGTGGTGGAGAGGGCCAAGCAAGTGAGACGATAAGCAGCGAGCAGCGACAAGCTAGGGAGAGAGTGACGTCAACGTGCGCCCACTGCAAGGGAAGGCGCGACCTACTTGGCACCACCCCAATGCCTGTGGTCAGGGGAGTGTGGTTCGAATAGAGGGATAGCGTTGCACAGGCTAGTCAAAGAGCTGCTTCGCTTCTAAAGCAGTTGTCGCCGAGTGTGCTCGCCAGTATGGTTCTAGTTCCCCATCCCAACAGTGTATGAAAATCTGGGCGACTGTTTCCGATTTGTTACTGATGACTCTGTGATGAGACAGTCAGATCCAAAAGGTATATAAGAACCACTTTTCTATAGGAAGGGTTTTTACAGGAAAGGATCGGGTATGTTATTTAAACAAGAAAGTTCCAGCATTTCAAGCTCCCTGGATTGATTTGACTGCTTTACGTACGTTCTGATCATTACGCGCTGTTTATAGCGCTCTGTACAGTGGGATGAGAAGCAGTGTCAAATGAATCTTTGCAGAGGTGTTTTTTCTAACAGACCTCAGATATTCAGCCAAAAAAATGAACACACAAAAACCACACGCTGGACAGGACTTCCTTCACGTAGCCTTGCACAGCCCCTTTCAGAACTTTAGTGCTCACAACAAACTCAGACAGCAGTCTGACTCAGACTCAGTCTACGGAATCTTATTTCACACACTGTTAGCAAGAAAGGATCTCTTGTCTCACCGAAAAAGAAAAATCTATTTACCAACTGCTTGATGAACAAAAGTCCTAGCCTAAGGCCTCCATACTTCACTTTTCTGAACAAATTCGTGCGACTTCACCTTTTCCAGTCAGACCCTGACAGAAATAGTGCGAACACCCGATGAAATTTTTGCCCATTGACCCATGAATAGTACAGTCCCTGCATCACATACTCTAGCTTGGACACAATAAACCAGTTGCACACAGTATCCCTAGCAAGCATGGAGCGATAAGTTGTTCTCCACCTATTCGATTTCTCTTTCATTTCTCTTGTTTGCTGTTTTTAATAATCATCAGTTTTAAATGCGAAGCATTTCTTAGCGAACTTCGGCAACTTTGAGCGTATCTATCTATTTATCTATGTAGCCGCCTACGACTTTTAGCTCTCCTGGCCGTTGCGATAATGTTACCAATACCAAACTTGGTATGGCATAACATGACTGTATGAAGAACATATTTGACTAGTCAAGACATGAAAATTATGAGATGTATGTCATGAATGTCAAGATTTACATTTCATGGTCCTGCAGCTCTTGCGGTGGTTTCGTTCACATGGCATGTTGCAAAACAGCTATAGTATGACATGATTGCATGGCGAACACAAGCGAGATACCGTAACATGAAAATCATGACAAGCCTGTCATGTAAGAACATGACTACATGCCACGCTCCTAATGTGCTCGTGGGCGTTTCGCTAGCGGCAGATATGCCAAATTTGGCATCACGGTACGTGAATGGGTGATGAAGGTATGTGACTGGTGCAAACATAATAATCATAAGATGCGTTTCATGTAAAAGAATACATGCCACGCTTATGATGCGCTGGCGACCGTTTCTCTAGCTTCACTTATAGCATACTCGGTATTATAGGATGTGAATGAATGACGAATATATGATACTGGTGCAAACATGATAAACATGAGATGCGTGTCAACTAACAACATGACTACATGCTACGCTCATGATGTGCTCGCGGCCATCTTGCTAGCTTCACGTGCACCAAACTCGGTGTTCGCTACGCAAACGGATGACATGTGACACATCCAAACGTAATAAACACGACATGTGTGTCATGTAACAGCATGACTACACGCCATACTCACGATGCGCTCACGGCCATTTCTTTAGCTTCACGTATGTCAAATCTGGTATTACGTGACGTAAATGGATGACGAAGGTATGTGACTGGTGCAAACATGATAATCATGAGATGCGTGTCCTGTGATGACATGACTGCAAGCCACACTCAAGGGTCCATACATTTGTACGTGACGCGATGCGCGAGCTCGCCGGTGTTCATTTCACCGCGTCACGGCGGGGTTGCTACGCCAGGTGCCGGTTTTTCCATATACTCGCAGGCAGGTGCCGCGCTGCGTTGTTTTAACGCATGCGCGTTTCAGCGCGTCCGGCATCCCTCCGTCACGAAAAGAGGGAGGCGGAGTGTTATCTGGGTAACGCAACGGTGCGAATATAGCGCCGGTTGCCGTCGGGCTGCGCTGACTGACGCAGGTCACACCAGTCGCGCCTGGCGTCAAACTATACAGTGCTCGCGTTATGCCAACGTAGCGTGGCTGTGTCCAGCGTGGGCGCGCGTGAACGTGACATTAGAGTATATTTGGCATTTCATGATGCTCTCGTGGCCATTTTGCTAGCTCCACATATAACAAATTTAGTGGTATGTGACGTCAATAGATGACGAAATATATGACTGGTGCAAACATGTTAATCCTGGCACGCGTGTCAGGTATGAACATGGCAACATACCACGCTAATAACGTGCTCGCGGCCGTTTCGCTAGCTCCACATATACTGAATTTGGTATCACGGGACGTGAATAGTTCACGAAGGTAAACGTACATCGAAACGTAACGATCATGACACGGAAGTCATGTACGGCATCATTTGTATCCACCTCGTAACGCTGTGGTGATTTTAGGTGCCATAATAAGCTTTCTTATTCGTGCTTCGGATATCGTTGATTCCCCCTGTAGATGTGATCTGCCAATTTTTTTTGTATGACTCAAGGGGAACTTTACCTGGCGTTTTCGTTTCTTTACTGGTTGTGAAAAATTCTTGAGTTGAAGGCGAATATCTATGCCAGAAGCCGAGGCATTCACCTCAGTTTATGTGGCTTCTTGGAACTTTGGCGAAAGATTTAGTAACTTTTAGTCATTGATGATGAGTTGTGCTTTTAGGCGCAAAGGCTTTTTGATGGCCAAACAGCGCCAAGTCATAAGAAAAGATGTGAACAATGAATGTGTTCGGTGTCTTTATAAGGGCCTTAAGATTCCTCGCACTAATGCAAGTAAAAACACAGAAGTAATAAAATCATAACCATGCCATGAAAAGTGTGTGGTGTTAATGGATGACGAAAGTTTGTGATAATAGAGGTCATGGTGGACATGTATGGCATTAGCACCCTGAACAGTTCACCCTCAATTAAAATGTGAAGCACTGTTAGTGCTTCACCACATTTGTGACACAATTTTGGATCTCCACCGGACAAAATGTATGAGTGTGTCCTGTATGTGTGCTGTATACTGAGCCTTGTTAGTGTTACCTATGCACGACATGATTTCAATACTGCCTGCCAATTACCAAGGCGTAACTTAATAACATGTCGTTTGTTTTGTGCTTGCCTATTCCACTTGCTCTGCCAATCTTCCCCAAGACTTTGTTTGAGAGACTGCTTAAGGTAAAGGGATGGGATTGATGTGCGCGTAGTGGCAGTGCTTTCGTGAACGGATTGATTGATTTGATGATTGATTGATATGTGGGGTTTAACGTCCCAAAACTACTATATGATTATGAGAGACGCCGTAGTGGAGGGCTCCGGAAATTTAGGCCACCTGGGGTTCTTTAACGTTCACCCAAATCTGAGCACACAGGCCTACAACACTTCCGCCTCCATCGAAAATGCAGCCGCCGCAGCCGGGATTTGAACCCGCGCCCTGCGGGTCAGAAGCCGAGTACCTTAGCCACTAGACCACCGCGGCGGGGCTTTCGTGAACGGATGCAGCAAGCTGATGCGCCATCACGTTACCTTGGAACTCACGGTGCCCTGGCACTTAGCCCACTACGACAAGCTGTTTGATTGTGTAGAGTGTGCCTAAAATATAGTAATGTTAGACGAGGACAGTTTTTTTGCTTTTTAAAAGTTTGCAGAGCTTTTACCACACTGAGGGGTCCGTGTAACTCACTGCTGTTTGTAGTTGTAATAGTATAATGCGTGTAGCGGCCATGAGTATCACGTAAGCCTCCTCTGTGAATATGCTTGTATCTGGATGTAGTGAGCCAACATTCGCAAAGAATTGCCCGACAGCAGCGTAGGACACAGAAGAGTTCGACTTAGGGGCATCAGTGAAAAACTCACGACACGTGTATTAGTGGTTGAAGTTCCAGGAAGTATGTGCGGATCTGGGCAATGGGCGCGTGTTTTGTGAGTTCTAGGAAAGACACATCACAATCTAGATTCTGCCACTGCCATGGTGGCAAGTATGCCACAGGCGCCATTAAGCTGTATTCAAGTGACACACCAGTCTTCTCGGCGAGACCCTTCAGGCGAAATGAATAGGGCTGTCTCACCGAAGGTCTGTTTCGGAACAGAGCGGAGATTGAGAAATCATTAATAGTGGAATATGAGGGGTGCTTGTCTGCGTTCTCCTTGAGGAATTATACAAAAGACATGTAAGATTTCTGTAGGTGAAGCGACCACTCATTTGAGTTGTCGTAGAGGATTTCTACGTGGTGAGTGCTAAAAGTACCCGTAGAAAGCGGATGCCCAAACGGTTGACAGTGCCAAGCATTTAAAAGGCAGTTTGGCTGCAGACTGATATATATTCGCCCCATAATCTAGAAGTATGCATATAAGGCCTTTATGAAGATTCATCAGGCATTTTATATCACTGCCCCTTGATGTACGCGATAAAACGTTGATGACATTCATTGCTTTCAGGGACTTGTTTTTGAGATATTTATTGTGAGCGATGAATCTAAGTCTCTGACAGTGCAGGTGATTATGCGGGTCTGGATGAAGACCTCCCTTTCTTGAGAATAAAACGCAGGTGCTCTTTTGTAGGTACACAGTGAAACCGTACTCGTCAGCCGATTTTGTTACCTTATTATAGCCAAGTTGAACTTGACTCTTGCTCATTGCAAGGTTGCATGATTTGTATCCGACCATCACGTCGTCGACGTATATGCAATAGAACATGCTTCATGGAATAAAGGTATGTAAGGTATTCATTTTTATTATGAAAAGTGTGCAACTAGGCACACTACCTTGCAGCGCTCTCGTTTTCCGTACGAAAGTTCGGGACAGGACGTTTCCCACTCCGACAAAGGAAGTGTAATTAGACAGATAATTTTGAACTATGTTAAGCATATTACCTCGGACACCCAAGTTTGAGAGGTCTCGCAATATCGCAAAGTGCCATATGGTGTCCTAGACTCTTTCTATATCGAAAAAGACCCATAGAAAAAATTACTTTTAAAGAAAAGCATCCGCGATCTGTGCCTCATTGCGTACCAAGTGCTCAATGGTAGATTTGCCGTCTCGAAACCCGCATTGGTATGCATCAAGTAGGCTGTTAGTTTCAACGAAGAGAACGAGGCGACAATTTATTATCTTTTCAAAAAGTTTGCACTGGCAGTATCTTAATGCTATGGGTCTGTAACTCCTAACAGAAGATGGGCCCATGCCTTTTTTCAAAATGGGACCGACAATGGTCTCTTTCCAGCTTGGAGGGATGTCGCCGGAAAACCAGATTACATTGTAAAGGTACTGTAGGGTTTATGCGTTTCGAGAGGTAGGTTTTCAACATTTCATAGACCACACGTTCAGATATCTGAGCAGAAGGGCTGCAGCAGGCTGGATATGCCTATAGTTCAGCTAGAGGGAAAGGTTGGTTGTATGCCTCATATTTTGTACATTTGGTATCTAGTTTCTGCGTATCCACTCGTGCTTTGCAGTAATGGAACTCTTGAGAGTAGTGTGACAAGCTGAAAACTTGCTCGAAGTGTGCTCTTAGGTGGTTTGCCTCGTCTACCAAGCGTTCACGTTGTGTATTCACCAGAGGGAGCGCATATGCTTGTTTTCCTTTCACCGTTCTCACCCTCATGTGTGTACGTTGTGATTACAGATAAAAACTTTTGGCAACTTTTCCTTTTTGCCTGTCTGCGCGTGCTGCTTCCCTGAATTGTTATGCTCTTAAAATTTGTGAGATTTTTGGCCGTCAGTGATTCTCGAAGCAATTTTCTCGTTTTTACACGCTTTTCGACACTTGTTGTTTCACCAAGAGACACGTAGTTTACCAGATAGTCCACTTGTTTTTGGAATACATTTGGTGACAGCGTCCATTGAAAGGGTCGCGAAGCAGTTCACAGCAGCCTCTATGCTTAACGCACGCAAGTCATTCTAGGTTAAGAGAGTATACCTTTCCGAAACTGTTCCCAATTGGCTTTTTCAGTGAGCCATTTGGGTACCTGTAAAAACAACCATATGATGTTGGTGTACTCATAGCTACCGAGAAATAGTCACTTCCGTAAGGAATGTTCGTAGTTTTCCTTTGAAGTAAAGGTAGAAGCGAGATGCAAGAGTTACGCCTATGGAAGGAGTAGGTATTGTTAGCAAGGCTGCCATATGTAGGCTCTTTGCGATTCAGGAGGCCGGCTCTGGAAAAAAAAGAAACTTTTCAATGAGGCGACCTCACGCGTCGCAGCAAAAGTCGCCCCATAGACTACTACGCTCACTGTAATCCCCTATAGGACAAGATAGAGTTCGGGAAGTTAATTTATCAAGGACTGGAATTCATGTTTGTGCAGTTGAAAATGTGGAGGTACATATATAGAGTAAGTGATGACGAGTTTACTGAAGAGTACTGATCGAACATGCTTCAAGGGATGACCGAAGTGGTAAGTGCGTGCACGCAATCCCTTGAATAATTACAATGGCTACACCTCCAGATGATGCTATTGCATCATCGTGGTCCTTTCGGAAAATAATGTAGCTACGAAGAAAGTGGTAGTGTGTGAATTTTAACTGTGTTTCTTGTACACACAGCACTTTGACGAATGTTTGTATTGGAGTTCTTGGAGATCGTCAAGGTTCCTGAGAAGGCCACTGACGTTCAAATTTCTAATTTGTGCGTTCATCATGAAAGTAAAGTAATTCTTTGTGTACGAGAAGTAGGGTTGTGTGTTTCGAGGGTGATCGAAGTTTAGGTAACAGAGCCGTCCTCGGGCCCCGTTATCGGCGTTTTTGTCTTCCTGGCGGGCTCTAAGGAGACACGCCGATCTTTCGGTACCAGTGATAACGTGGTGTTTCTTGCCTCCTGGAAGGCGCTGGATGCCCGCACGCGCGGGGCGATGGTTCTAGTTTCGGACCTCACCTGGTGAGACGACGCTTTTGTACCGGACGGCCCTAGTGCCGCTCGTACCTGTTCGCGAGCTGGTGGAGCAGACTGGCCTGTTACTGACAAGGGGGCAGGTGCCACAGCCGACGGCTCACTTTGCGCTGGCCGAAGGAGTGGCGGGGGCTGGTGCGATGTTCCCTCCGGCGCGCCGCATCAGCGCAAGGTGTTTTGCGGAATTGTGCACATCTGTTAGGGTAGTCCTTAAATGTGATGTTTTCTTTTACTTTAGTCATGCTAAGCTGTTTTTATTTCTCACAGTTTGGGCAGGAACGGGAGTATGCTGCATGACCACCAACACAGTTACCACAGTGAGGTGTGTTAGTAAGCATATCAGAGGTGTGTCTTCCCTTATGTAAATGACTGTTGATTTTCCATTGCCGGACTGTGATTGAAATAATAACTTCATTGATTATCAATGGTTCCGCAATACTAATTGACTTGCTTGAATACTTCGTCGACAATATTTCTGTTGAGCATTTGCAATAAAAACGTTATTTACTCATTTTTTTTGAAGTACCATTAAGGATGTATTTCGTAAACAATATTTCTGTTGAGCTTTTTGCAATAAACTTTTTATTGTCTCCTTTCTATCAAAAACCATGGACGAAATGTTTGGTAAGCAACATTTCATAAGAAAAATTGAGCCACGCGTCCGCTCATGTTCTCCAGCGCGCACGTGAAGGGCTGGGGCGAAGAAAAAGAAAACATAGGCGAGAACCGCGGAAGCTGAGAAGTTTCGTGTTCGCGGTGCGGCCGCTGTATACTGCATGCGTAACAGTACTGAGACACTGGCCTATATGTTGATGCTCGTGTTCTACAAAACAAGTTGAACGGATGACTTTAGGAAAGCATGGCAAAGAAGTAACAAATGGAAGGCAGCAAGACAAAATGGTCAAAATTGAAAATTGGTTGGTTGATGTTTGATTAGTGGTTGCGTAATTTGATGATGAACATAAACACCAAGTATACAGAAGTCAGGTGCAGAAGTCAGCAATAGAGCATATTACACCAACATTTGCTCACTATTTTGGATATTAGGTACAGTTTTCATTTTTCAGCACGGATTTGTAAGAGTGAATCACGACCGAGACAACCAGAGTACTGCTGTGGAGATAATGGACCAGCTTTAAAAATCTCCGTTTTCTAGATGGCAATTGCTTGCAGTATCAATAAAGATATCGAGGTTCGTTTTACACTATTTGTGACTCCATCCGCACGCGTACGCTCACGAAAGAGATGCGCAGAAGCATTATTTTATTTGAAGGGAGACAGACCTGCCCGCCACTAATTTGTGTATGTCATAATTGAGCTTGGTGCGCGTTTCGGCATTCACTTGAACAGCGGTGTGATGCTGCATAATGGTAAGAGAAGCCACTCCCCATAAGTAGGACCAGTTAAAAGACTGAAAAGGAGTAAGAACCACTCTGTATCGCGAAATAATGCACATAAATTCTAATTGCGGAAATAGGTAGTCGTCGAAATCTTTTAAAAAGGTGGTGCTGCCCCAGCGTGCAGCTCGCGGCAGTAGGCGCGTTCAAAATGAAAATGCTAGAGTAGGCCCACTAAAAATACTCATGCAACGTTTACGTGCGAAAGCGCATTTTCTTCAAACAGCTGAGAGTAGGCTGCTGTGACTGACACGCGCATACCTCGCGACACAAATAAGCGAAATTGCTTTCAGCACACGCACGTGCGAAAAACATACGTAGGATTCGACAACCGAACACAGCGTTGTCGCGCTGGTATGCGCGAATTTCAGTGAGCGAAACACCCGCGATTCACTGGGAAGCAATCAAACGACGCACGAGCACACGTTAATCGTTCTTGCGGAACGGCACACCACGAACCACAGTCGGAGCCTAAAGCGCTCACTGTGGTTGTCTCGAGTTCATGAAGCCCTACAAACTATTTGGTGGTCAAATGCATGTGCAAAAAAATGCATATGGCACAAATAATGATTCAAGTTCCGCCGACGATTTTCAAAAAGCCGTTTTGTAGACACATACCCCAGAAAAAGACTCGCCTTCATGCGGTGGCGCTGTGGTGCAATGGGTAAGACATCAGGCTCACGTGCATGAGGTCCTACAATCGATTTCAGTGCCGGGGTGTTCTGCACATATAGGTGATTGTAATCCTAATGGTTTCCTGATTACCTACGGTCATAATATCTACCACATTATTGGCGAAAAGCCGCTGTGAACTGTGAAAAACATTTGTTTTTTTTCGCATTGATAATTCATTGACGGTTTTCAATTGAAAGTCATGGGGTAATTTTCAAAGCTTGTCAACAATTGCCTTTGTGATATTTCAATTGATCCACAACGTATTTTCCATCGCCATTTCATTTTTTTCTCAATAATGAATCTATATCGAGCTAATTGATGGATTTCGATTGAAAGACATGCGCCAAATTTCAATACTGGTCAACAATTTATTCAATAGTATTTCAATTGAACCGTCATGTATTTTTGATCCCATCTGTTGTCATTGCTCGATAACTTCTCTTTGTTTTTACAGTAAGAATTTTCGTAAGGGCTAGGTCTCCACATATTGCTTAAGTCTCTTGACCTCGGCAGCTCTGCGAGCCATGGCCAAATCTGTGACAATTGTAGCAACGTCTAGGGTTAATATATCGGCGGACGGAGATTTTAATGTAACATGTCCTATTGTCTTTAGGTAATAAACTAGACGCAAATACTAAAATGAGGTGCTTTGTAGGTGTTTTCTTGTCGTCGCGTATGATGATGATTTGTTTATTTCAGTTACATTCTGCTCTTTTCAACCTTCCAGGAGTTTCTCTTCAACCAGCCCGAGGATGTCTGCTTTTGAGGCAACTCCGCGTGAGATATTCATCCAGCGGTTAGGCGAAACTAATAGAATACTGCCGAAATCTGTTAGATTGCAATATTTCTTAAATTGTTGTTGCTCAATTAGTTCGAGCAGGAAGTCACCACTTGGCATCTTAGTTACCTTGTAACCTCGTCCTAGGACTTCAGTCAGCGACCTTGAAACGTGCAATGGAGCAATTCATCTTCCTTATTCGTTCGAAGTTTCCCAGTAACTTACATATATATTGGAAAGGATAGGCCGGGGTGGTTGAAACATAATAGTTCTTCGGTGCGCACCCTTTTTGAGGCAGACCATCAGGTAGTCGGGAAACTGAAGGTGTTTCAGAATAGTTTAGTTGTTTCGGCAGCAATGGCGGCCGCCCACCATCGAGCTCAACTAGGGGACGCTGAAGCGCTTGTATAGGACTGCAGACGCCAGCCGTACATTGCCACTATAACCAAATATAACTACCCAAGGTTGAGCAACTACAGAAGATTAACCCTCGCCGCCAAGAAATTAGTAAGTAAATAGAAGAAAGATGGTGAAAGGACAGATAAAAAGTAGGAGATAAAGACGAAGATCTAGGAAGAGAAAGAGGTGGGAGAAGGCGACTTCATTAACTAACCTATGTGTAGTTTGCAATGAACCGGAAACAATAGATCACTTTCTTCTCACATGCCGCCGCTTCGCCTCACTGCGCCGAATAATTCTTGAAAGACCGATTGGTATGCTCGGATTGCCAGTCAATACATCCACCCTATTATCGTTTGGAGCCAGTCAGTTGGGTGTGGGCCACAGTGCTATTCTGTCAGCGCTACATAAATTCATTCAGGCAACCGGAAGGATACGCTGCTAGTGGTACTGCCAGATATATCCAATTCTTTCTTCACCTTCCTCATTCATGTTAATTTGTTTTATATATTCTGGTTTATCGTATTCTTCTGCAATTTTTTCACGTTTTTTCATAGGAACATTATTATTGTTTCTATCTAATTTCTCTTTATTTTTTTAGCAAGCGTTATAAAAAATGATCTATCAAGAGGTACAGTGTGGCCAATCCCCCATGTGGGTATGAGCCAAGATCTCCCAGGAGACAAGACAAGACAAGACAAGACTGCCGATTTTCCCAGTGTGTGTCAGCCCAGCGGTGCTGTCAACGTCAATCCGGGGCCAAATAGGTGTGTTGCCCTTGTCGGGGGGCCTTAAAGGTCCAATCAGCCGGCGTTGGTTCAACCCCCAAGATTCCTTTTCCCCGGACGCGGCAAAGCCACGCACGGCTTACGTGGAAGGGAGCCGACCCCTCCCCCCCCCCCCATTATCTCGTGCCCATGGTGTCACTAAGTACCAAACGCCTGTTTACGCAGGCGCCCTGCGGGGGCTCTAGTCTTTCTTGATTACCTTCATAAGAAGTACTACATATGTCAACTTCACGAGCATAAGTAGTTTGACGTCTGAGAATTGTGATCTAAAGCTACTTAAGATATCATTCTGCCGTATCACCAGACATAATGTTTCAATGTAGCTGCAAAACAGCAATGGACTAACAGCGAAAGCTTGGCGCACTGAGTGCTCAATCCTGACAGGAGACCAACAAGACTGTATCTTAAGGAAAGTATCTCAAGTTTTTCCGAGGTTGTAAGAACAAAATGATGTGTTCCTTTATAGTCAGCGTAACATCCCCACTGACCATTAACAAATTATAAGACGTGATATGTGACAGCAGTGCTATATGGCCGTAGTAATTTTTCTGTTATGTTTGTTGTGTATTGTAATTTGTTTCTCTTCTCTGCCTGTGTGTGAACTTTAACCAAAAATAATTATTTCTATGCTACAACAAAAAATAGATAAAAGGTGGCTCAGTGGTTTAATACCGGGCTGGCACGCAGCGCACCCGGGTTCCGAGCTATCATTAGTGTTATTCATTTATTGCTTTTTTCTTTCGATACTGGTTACGGACACCAGCGGCGGTGGCGGCAGAAAACTATGGTGCCGCGCATGATTCGTGTTCTGACCTCATAACAGCTTTTGCTGTAAAAGCTATGCAGAGCATGGTTGTGTTGCGGTGCGCATTGTAAAGGTGCTGCAAAACAAAGAGCGATCTTCCGTGTACCGTGAAGGGGGACGCGGAAGACTGACGCCTTAGAAAGAAAAGCGACTTGGTCTGTGAACCGGTTGACGGCAGTTTGGGAAGAAGAGATAAACAGGCCGGAAAGCGCGTCTCGCAAGAAACACACAAAGCGCGTTCGACTGGTTTCAAGTGGATAGTTTGTGATTCACGCCTGCCATTTGAGAATTGCTTAAGACTATGGCTACAGGGCCGACGACACATAGCCGCAATACGTATTCGCCTTTTGGTTACAAGACGGCCTTCGAAATATGTGGCCTACTTTTCCTCTCTCTACACGTCATTAGCGAGCGTTCTTCGGATGGCATGTTACCTCGCTGTCGCATGTACACATTGTAAACGCACAGGATCGGGCTACGTAGCGCCGTGTTTAGGCCAGCTTTTAGGAAACGAGGTTTAGTGCGCTGGCTGATGGAGCTCAAGCGTGAGAAAAGCTATTTGCCGATGTCAGCCGATGCACGGGCTAACATAGCAGAGTGTGACGACACGCATAGCGCAGAGAACTATCTCCTGGCGTGTTGTACTTGGTACTGCTCTTTTTACCAATGCAGTGTCTGTTGTGAAAATGTTCCTGGAATTGGTTGTCATGATGCAAGCCCCCACGTATGATTAGCCTGTGCAGAGACCCCTTTTTTGACCGACAGCAGAAAAGAGGGTTTTCGGAAGTCAAATTAGAGCGGAGATTCGGGCTTAGACACGGATCGACACCTGAGTGCAACAATAAGCGTCTCTTCACCGGACAACGGCTCTTCCTTCGGGCTGCCACCGAGCACTCGAGTCATTGAGGAGCATCTTTTTTGAACCTCGAACACTTTTCCAGCTTGGCTGTTCAAGCTAGTGGAGGTAGTGGAAATAGATTGTTACCTTTAATGACCAGTGCATTATACTGCTTGCGCCCTACATACCTTGTAAATGTTCATTTCATTTTAATTTTAACTATATTATCCTTCACCTCTCTTTGTTTTCTGACCCACTGTGCCCTCATCTTGCGTCTTAAAGTGACACCCATCATTTTCTTTCTATTCTTCACTGCGTCGTCCTCAATTCTAGCTGAGCCCTTTTTGTAAGCCTGCAGGTTTCTGCTCCGTAGGTAAGTACCGGGAAAGATTCTGCTGGTACATACCTTTCTCTTGAAGGTTATTGGTAGATTACGCTTTGTAAGTTAAGAATGCTTGCCGAATGTGGTCCACCGTCTCCATATTATTCTAGTTATTGCACTCTCATATTTGCTACATTGCGGCGAAACCATATATATTTAAGATTCCCAGAATAAATATTATAAAGGGTAGCATGGTAAATGTAGTTTTGGTGATTTTGGTATTAATTTTCTAGTTAGCGTTATTTTTGTGACTGATTTGAATGACTATACGTAGCACGTAGCCAGAATAACCGTTGGTTATTGAATGTAACTGACTGGGTTCTCAGAAAAAGGCAAACGCACGAACAGGAGACCGATGAGAACAAAAGATTGCAAGTGTAATGCGGCTGCAAAAATCACAAGAATTAGATGATTAGCGGATCGTGAAAGAGGCCTTTGCCCGAGTGGGCATGGTCAGGCTAAAGATGAAGATGATAAAGCTCGGAAGGGGGTTCTATCCCTCACCTCACGCTGGCCTCTACAGGCCTCAATGTTTCAACCTGCGCGTGTTGCTAACTGGATTGAATTCTAGCCTAGGCAACGTCAGCTGGTACGCGGTCTCCTAAGAGCTCGATTGTACGGATTCAAGAGATATCTTTTGCACTTTAGAGCACATGTTCAGGCGGTGTTTCTCGTTACGTCAAAATGATTGCCTCATGTCGACAGCAGAATGTGAGGAGGCGCTGAAGAGGTTCGGCCTCACCGCTAAGCTACGGGTCATTCAGAGGACCCGCGACATGGCTGTCAGGCAGGGCCAGCCCGCGGCGGCTCCTCCCCGGCAATAGGAATTTCGTTGTCGCCTTTCAAGACAGTAAGAAAATTTCCTGTCTGTGTGTCATTTAATTAAAAAAACGTCTCCAAACTGTTCTTCAAAATGTAGACGTACACCCATCTGACTTGAGATGAGAAAAAACTCTAACAAAGTAGAGGTAATCTTGGAGGTTCACTTGGTACATGTTACATTGATGAATAAAAAAGCATAAAGAGACACAAAAGTATAAAGGGCGCAAAAGAAAAACTTTTGCTGCACACTTCCACGGCAATCTCGTTCTGACGCTCTTTTCCTAAATTTTGAAAACAATAATGATATAACTTGTATAGTGCAGATAAGGATTACAACAGAACCAGTATACACTTACCTATCTCTATGGCGGCGAAGACAATTACGGTGATTTTTTCAGAAGAAAATTGATTATCTTGATCGGTGAAGTAGGCGCTGATAAGGCGCATGCTTAGCAAAGTGGACGCAAGGTACGTGGCTTGCATCACTACATGGCAGTGATCGCCTACGTTGCAGACGCAAAACACGCACGCCAATGCTGTTAGCTGGACTTCAGCACGTTCCTTCCAGCCGGACAATCTTGGGGCTTTCTTCATATTCCTGAACATTAAAATGATGAACAGCATCACCACAACGTTGTGACCTGCATCAAAAGAATGTGCATTTTTTATTTCAGCCAAATAACATAACTCTATTTCGCAAATTTTTTTTATGTGAGTTCACGAAGGTGACAAACACTGCTACTTCACACGTTGTCACGTGATCACAATCACAATTATGGCGGGAATAGATGCGTAAAATTGAAGAATCAGGCATTTGCCAAGGAAGCTCGGATTCCTTTCCAAGTTAAGACAAGAGAAAACTTTGCAAAAATCTCCAGACTGATGACAGAAAGTAAACTGAACCCATTCACTTCAATATGTGTGATGTGAGGCACGTGTTGCATCTTAAAAGTCTCAATGCCAGTTAGCATTATTGTCGTAACTTTGACACGTAAATTGTTACGCAAGAAAACAAGCTGTGCTCGGCCATAGCTCATATACTAGGCAACTTACCTCAAAAGGTGCAAGCCATCTTCTTGTGTCAAGCGGCCTATTACAGCCTTAAGTGAGATTCAAAAATTCGTAACATAAGAGAAGACACAGAGGATTTGTACCCTAGGTAATTAAGTTATTCTACTGTAGGAACCAGTAGCTTGCGCAAGTTGCGGTCTTATTGGCTCGCCTGTTGTAAGTGGGGCACGTCACGCTGGAAAAATTTGTCCAAATGAAAATAATTATTTTGTATTCTTACAACTCTTTCCAACTCATCTTGATGTTAGAAAAAAGAAAGTTTTCATTGTTTGTGTAACACTTTTTGCCTTACATTTAGCCTCAAAGTGGCTTCCGCGAAAATGTAGTTTTCAGCAAAACACTTATGCAGTCAAGCGATTAACCGAGTGATTCAAGGAAATTGTATGTTGCTTTGGTTTTCTCAATACTTACTACTGTTAGTATTTTTGGCGTTAGGACTCTTTCGCTCCCTTTTCTGTGTTTCTGGACAATGGCGGCGAGTGCTGCATCTTCGCTCGCCTCGGCGGTTTTTTAAATTTCGGCATCACGTGCTAAGCTGCTCCATTCAAACAGGCGTTTTAGCAGGAGACTGAGGATGCTTGAGAGTTGACAGACTGTCACTAAGCTATCGGTACTGTATGATTATATTTATTTCTTGAACCACTCATCACAGTACCATGAGCACCAATCATTTGATTCAGCTTGTCACGTGAGCTGAGGAACAAGCACACACGACTCAAGCAGCGTACAACTAACGCGAAGGCTGATCAGCGAAATGACAGTGAAGCTATGGGGTACTGCATCACTCAGACTCCACAGTGAACACGATAGACGCTGACGTGACGCTCTCCCCGGCGAGTGGGTCACATGACGCTACTGCTGCCACACTTGCTCAAGCCGATGCGATAGATTTAGCCACATTACAGTAGCTTGGCTTTTCACTCACAACTGTGTACCGTTCTTCTATTCAGTCTCGGATGTAATAAGCTTTCCTTTACTGAGGAACATCAGTATTTGGTCTCTGATGTGGAGGCCTCGTTTGATTTCAACTGAGATAATGGTTCGCCTAACCATAGTAAATGTTTATTTAAACCTCAAATGAATTCCTACGTTTGTGTTCTGTCTCCTTTTGTAAAGTAACCTTAGCTTTCTTATTATAATGATCTTGAAGAATAATCTAACAAACAATCGAATAATATGCGATTTCAATTGGCTCTAACTGATTTGCTAAAAGCGCTTTTGAACCATTTTCTAAGGCACTTTGACCTACTTATGTGTTCTCTATTTATTTACGCGCCTTTTTCTAAGTCATGAAGTTTTCAATACGTTTCATCTGCTATATCGCTTGCGTGTTAGCTAGGTAATTCATAATTAGGAATTTGTAGTACTATTAGGAAATATGGGCAACGTCAAATGGGTTTCTCGCGAAAGTAAAACACTTTTTCAATACACCTAACATTTACGTTCACCAATGCTATTTCATCAATGCTTTACATGTTTCTTTGCAGAGATCGAAATTAGTTGCGAAGAGGATCTTTATCGGCAGACTCATGAATAGTTTTCATTGCGCTGTTTTCTTGCATTAGGAATACTATTCTGAGTGTATATGAGTGCCCAGGTGACAAGGAACAGGTAGCGCAACACAATACCTAACTGCACCTTCAAGTTTATCTACAGCGAAAGAATGAAGCATAATACAAATGATATATTCCCTTCAGTAGCGCACAATAAGCAACAAAAAAACTGAAATGAACGAACGGTGCTTTCTTTGTAATGTGAAAGGAGAAACATGTCTCAACAACTTGGCAAGCTGAAGTGCATTCGAGGTCTGGAAAAATACCGTCATGGAAATACTGCTAAATTGCACATATGCCTTATCACTGGCTCAACGATACGCGCATTCAAACAATCGGTGATCTGAACACGTCCATCACGAGTGAAATGAAGCAATAACACCTATGGTTTTTCATCACACATTTGCGAACAGGACTCGTGTCCCTGATGCAGCCGTAACTGCATGCATGAGGAGCGCTTACAGATAATCAGGAAGGCTGTCAAGTCACGCTTGATCCCAATCATCGCCATGGCAATAAGACGAGGTGCGCCAGTCAACAATCTGCCGAAGCGATGACAAAACCACCAAAGCTTCTCTTGTTTTTTTCCAGAGGAGTGCTCCATCACATCTTCATGGTAGCCGAGTATTGCTACACTGGCGGTAGCCACAGAAACCCATGCTGACCACCCTGAGTGAAACAAAGAATGAAAACCAAAATGCACTATATTTATTTGGTCCTGATAACTACTGCACACAACACTGAACATAATACTGCACGCAATACACCTAACCATGCTGATGGCACGTAAATCATGCCATGTATCACAGGCAATCGATTATGTTCATGTTATGACCTGTCATGAGTGCTCATCGTACAGCCACGTCACAGTAGACTACCTTTATTACATATCAAGCTATTAAAACCGCAGCGAGTGCTCTTTGCGTTTCTTCTTATTTAAATGACATGCATTGTAATTATTTTCCTGTTACCACCCGTCAGATATGTCCTCTCTACAGTGACTTTGTGCAGCTCCAATATCAATTTAGCGAAACGACCACGTGCTTCCTATGATCCTGGAATGCAAATATTAAGGTGATATTCCACCTTTTATTCGCCATTGTAGTCACCATTCTAGGTACGTACACGATGTTCACGCCAATACAACACTTATTAAAACGCTTAGTTCCACCTTGAGTCCGTGTAGGAAATACAGCCTAGAAAATTATTGGCAGACTGCTTCACATGCAGCGGATTCCCAGTAGCCTTGGAATTTGTCAATTTTTTTCGTCCGCACACACAAACCAAGGTATACCAAAATAAAACCATGAAAGTAAATGGCCAGTGTTAAAATTTTTTGCCTTGAAATAACTAGGCTTATCTTTCGAAGGTCTTCCGTTTTATTTTTGTATGTATAGCTTGCCAGTTTTCTTCTGTTAGATTCATGTTCACCTGCCTCTTTAAACAGCGATAGTGCCGCTGGGCAGTAGATTGTTTACATCTTAGGTTAGTGATAGCAAGTCGATAACCAATCAACAGCCATGATATAGCTACTCAATAATTCAGAAATAACCAGATGTTTTTAGTAAAGGGTTGCGTTTGACCAATTGTATGGTCAAAGCTGACAATAGCCAATTACTAACCGTAATAAATATAAATGCGAACCATTTTTAAGTGAATATCGACAGCTTTGAGCCTATCTATCTATCTATCTATCTATCTATCTATCTATCTATCTATCTATAGATAATACAATCCCTAGGTTGTTTACATCTTAGGTTAGTGATAAACAATCCCTAAACAATCCCTAGATTGTTTACATCTTAGGTTAGTGATAGCCAGTCGATAACCAATCAACAGCCATGATATAGCTACTCAATAATTCAGAAATAACCAGATGTTTTTAGTAAAGGGTTGCGTTTGACCAATTGTATGGTCAAAGCTGACAATAGCCAATTACTAACCGTAATAAATATAAATGCGAACCATTTTTAAGTGAATATCGACAACTTTGAGCATATCTATCTATCTATCTATCTATCTATCTATCTATCTATCTATCTATCTATCTATCTATCTATCTATCTATCTATCTATCTATCTATCTATCTATCTATCTATCTAGCCCCCAACGGCTTTTAGCTCACCTGGCCATTTCGATAATTGGACCTATACCAACATTTTTATGGCATGACATGACTGTATGACGAGCATATGCGGCTGGTGATAACATGAAGAATATGACATGTATATCATCAATGTCATCATTTACATATCATAGTCTTGCTGCCCTCGGTGGTCTTGTTCACACATTGCAAATCTTGTATGGCATGACATGACTGGTGAACATCAGTGGCAGGCCGCAAGGCGGAAATCAAGACATGCATGTTATGTAAAACATGAAGACATACTACGCTCGTGATGCACTCGCGGCCGTTTTGCTAGGTTCACAAATATCAAATTAGGTATAACGTGAGGTGAGTGGATGGCAAATGTAAATGACTGGTGCAAACGTGATAATCCTGACATACGTATTATGTAAGAACACGACTACATACCACGCTCAGGATGCGCACGCGGACGTTTCACCAGCTTCAGATATGTCAAATTCGGTATTTCGTGACGTGAATAGACTACAAGGATAAATGACATGTCCAAACATGCTAATCATAATATGCATGTCATGCAAAACAAGACTACATGCTACAATCACAATGCACTGGCGGCGGTTGCGCTAGCTCTGTATATACAAAGTTTGGCATTACTTGACGTCAAGGGCCCCGCCGCGGTCGTCTAGTGACTAAGGTACTCGGCTGCTGACCCGCAGGGCGCGGGTTCGAATCCCGGATGCAGCGGCTGCATTTCCGATGGAGGCGGAAGTGTTGTAGGCTCGTGTGCTCAGATTTGGGTGCACGTTAAAGAACCCCAGGTGGTCTGAATTTCCGGAGCCCTCCACTACGGCGTCTGTCATAATCGTATAGTGGTTTTGGGACGTAAAACCCCACATATCAATCAATCAATTACTTGACGTCAAGGAATAACGAAGGTATATG
Source organism: Rhipicephalus annulatus (assembly GCA_013436015.1). Classification (NCBI taxonomy): domain Eukaryota; kingdom Metazoa; phylum Arthropoda; class Arachnida; order Ixodida; family Ixodidae; genus Rhipicephalus; species Rhipicephalus annulatus. The sequence continues at coordinate 890,388 of WOVY01009915.1, read as the reverse complement.
ACTGGTGCGAATATGATAATTCTGACATGTTTGTCATACAAGAACATGACTACATGCCACACTCATGAAGCGCTCGCGGCTGTTTCGCTAGCTTCATATATACCGAATTTAGTATTACATGACGCGAATGGACGGCGAAGGTAATGACACGTCCCAACAGGATAATGACGACATGCGTGTCATATAAAAGATGACAACATGCTACGCTAATAACACGCTCGCTGCCGCTTCGCTAGCTTAACATATACCAAGCTTGATATTACATGACGTGAATGTACGATGAACACAAATACCAGGCGCAAACATGAAGATCATGGCATGGAAGTTGTGTAAGGCATAATTTCCATGCCTACTACTGCTGGGGCTGATATCTCAAACGTTAGCGGTTGCGCTGTTACGCTACTATAATCAACATACTTGCACCCAATCCAGATACCTGAGTTCGCATAACACTTCCACTTGTGTTCACTGCGTACTACATCATGTGCCTCGTTACGTTGTGGTGATTTTAGAGTGACATATCGACCTTCGGTACTCTTGCTTCGCATACCATCGATTCCCACTGTACGTGCGATGTGTCAATTTTTAAATTAAAATGGTGAAAACAATCCATTCTAGAAAATATTGTTACGGGAAAGATTGATTCACCGAGAGCTGGTCTTGCTAACGGCTTAGAGAGCGCACAGTCAAGCAGGCCAACGGGAGAAGCTTCAGAGTCTAACCCACTACAACCACGTTGTCGTCTTCTTCATTTGGGCGCCAATTCAGCTGTGTCGGTGCGACAGTTCCATACACGTATCATCACCCCGGCCCGTAAGGCACCGTCTCGGTGCCTGTTAAATGAGCGAGTCGGCGTTGTAGGGCTTGAGACGAGAAACGTGGACCACTTCCGTTCTGGGAGCAGCAGCTGATGAGTTTGTGGTAGCGGCAATCTCGTAGGTCACAGGTGTGATCTGACGAATGACTCGGTAGGGCCCAGCGTATCGCGATTGTAGTTTCTCGCAGAGGCCAACACGTCGATATGGGAGCCACAGGAGAACAAGAGATCCCGCAGAAAAAACGGCATCTCTATGTCGACGGTCATAAAGAGACTTCTGTGCTGTCTGCGACGACGATAACCGAGCACGCGCTACCGCACGTGCCGTGAGGGCCCGGGTGATTGCATCCTGAGCGTACGAGGTGGAGGATGGGTGGTCTGATGAAAGCAGTGTGTCGAAGGGCAGTAAGGGATGACGTCCGTAGAGTAGATAAAAAGGGGAGTAGCCCGCTGTTTCATGACGCGACGAGTTATAGGCGAAGGTTACGAACGGAAGAGCTATGTCCCAATCAGTGTGGTCGGTAGATACGTACATGGAAAGCATGTCCGTCAATGTGCGGTTTAGTCGCTCCGTAAGGCCGTTAGTCTGAGGGTGGTAAGATGTGGTGAAGTTGTGACGGGTAGCACAAGATCGGAGTAGATCATCAACCACACGAGATAGAAAGTAGCGACCACAGTCTGTGAGCAGCTGAGTCGGAGCGCCGTGCTGGAGAATAATGTCGTACAGCAGGAAGTCGGCAACGTCGGTTGCGCAGCTGGTTGGTAGCGCTCGAGTGATTGCATACCGAGTGGCATAGTCTGTGGCCACTGCAATCCATTTATTTCCAGTTGTAGAAGTAGGAAAAGGGCCTAGCAAGTCCAATCCCACTCGATAAAATGGCTCGGCTGGAACTTCAATAGGTTGAAGTAGACCGGCAGGGGGAGTCGTAGGCTTCTTTCGGCGCTGGCAGAGGTCACAAGATGTGACGTAACGGCGAACAGAGCGGTACAGACCCTTCCAGAATACTCGTCGTCGAATGCGATCGTAAGTTCTGGAGACTCCTAGATGTCCAGAAGTTGGAGCGTCGTGGAATTGTCGCAGAACATCCTTTCGCAGGTGATGCGGTACGACGAGTAAAAGTTCGGCGCCGTCGGGGTGTAAGTTGCGGCGGTACAAAACGTTGTCTTGAAGCAGGTATCTGCTAAGAGAAGGGTCAGCATAACGCGATTGAAGGCGGTTAATGATGGTGAGCAGCGATGCATCTTGGCGCTGTTCGTCAGCCACGTTCAGAAAGTCAGTGATTGCTAAAACGCAGGCATCGGATTCCAAATCAGTGGAGCTAGGTGGATCAACAGGGTGCCGGGATAAGCAGTCAGGATCGCTGTGCAGCTTTCCAGATTTGTAAACAACCGAGAACGTGTACTCCTGTAATCGAAGTGCCCATCGGCCGAGTCTTCCTGTAGGGTCCTTAAGCGTCGACAGCCAGCAAAGCGCATGATGGTCCGTGATGACTGCGAACGGACGTCCGTATAAGTACGGACGGAATTTCGCAATAGCCCAAACGAGGGCTAAGCATTCCCGCTCAGTGATGGAATAATTTTGTTCCGCTTGCGACAAAAGACGGCTAGCGTAGGCTATCACACGGTTGGTGCCATTCTGTATCTGAGCGAGTATAGCACCAATGCTATGGCCGCTTGCATCGGTGCGAAGCTCTGTTCGAGCCGCTGGATCAAAATGAGCCAACACAGGTGGTGATGTGAGGGCGGTAATTAGCGACGCGAAGGAATTTTCTTGGTCCCTTCCCCAAGAAAATGCGACATTCTTTTTGAGGAGATCCGTGAGGGGCCTAGCAATATCCGCGAAATTGAAGACAAAGCGGCGGAAGTATGAGCAGAGCCCAATAAAACTGCGAACTTCTTGTGTGGAACGTGGAACCGGGAATTCTCGGACTGCACGGACTTTGTCAGGGTCGGGTTGTACACCAGTGGCGTCAACAAGGTGGCCGAGTAGTTTAATCTGCCGACGTCCAAATGAGCATTTCGACGAATTGAGTTGGAGACCAGCGCAACGAAAAACGTCAAGAATTGCCGAGAGACGAGACAGGTGGCTTTCGAAGGAGGGCGAGAAAACTATTACATCATCCAGATAGCAGAGGCAGGTCGACCAACTGAAACCGCGAAGAAGAGAGTCCATCATACGTTCAAAAGTAGCCGGGGCATTGCACAAACCAAAAGGCATGACCTTGAATTCGTAAAGGCCGTCGGGTGTGATGAATGCCGTCTTCTCGCGGTCGCGGTCGTCGACCGAAATTTGCCAGTATCCGGATCGAAGGTCAAGGGACGAGAAATAGTTGGCGCCGGAGAGGCAGTCGAGCGCATCATCGATTCGAGGTAAAGGATAAACGTCCTTTTTGGTGATCCGATTCAGGTGGCGATAGTCGACGCAAAAACGCCAGGTGTTGTCCTTCTTTTTAACTAAGACCACAGGGGAGGCCCAAGGACTCGATGACGGCTCAATGACGTCTTTACTGAGCATTTTCTCGACCTCCGTCTGTATTACTTGGCGCTCAGCACGTGACACGTGATAAGGGCGTTTGTGAAGTGGACTGGCGTCGCCGGTGTCGATGCGGTGGGTTACGGCACTTGTGCGGCCCAGGGGACGGTCGTTAACGTCAAAGATATCCAGGTAAGAAATTAGAACACCCCGGAGCGCCGCAACTTGGGAAGGTAAGAGGTCACTGGATATCATTTTGTCGAGGAACGCCTTATTTTGCGACGTGATGACATGTTTCGTCATGGTCTTAGTGTCAGGTGTAAAAGAACAAATCGAACATTCATCAAGGGTGGAAAGATCGGCTAAAGGGATGCCTTGGAGAAGCACATGGGTCGATGTAGAGAAGTTCAGAACTGGAAGTAGCACCGTGTTGTTAGCAACAACCACTATAGTATGCGGTAGTGCGAAGTGGTGCGTAAGAGTCAATCAATGAGGGGAGCTACCAGATAGTCTCCATCAGGAACGAACGGGAAGGGCGACAGAGGAACGTACATAGCAGCCTGGGGCGGTAGCCGTAGAGACTCCACGGATCGTAGCCGAGTGCGACTTGGAGGAGTGAAATCGGAGCACAAAGGCAATTCGAGCCGTAAGATACCGGTAGAACAATCGATGAAGGCGGAGTGGGCGGTTAAGAAGTCAATTCCAAGGTTGACGTCGTGTGGGCAAGCATCGAGAACTGCGAAGAGAACGGAAGTGTGGTGGCCAGCAACAGTAACGCGGGCAGTGCACATACCAAGCACCGATGTTCGACTTCCGTTGCCAACTCGAACAGTAGAGAACATAGCTGGTGTGAGAACCTATTTCAGGCGAGATCGAAGTGTAGAACTCATAACAAATACTTGGGCACCAGTGTCAATTAGAGCAGTAACGGCGTGGCCATCAACGAACACCCGAAGTAAATTGCGTCTTAGATTTGTAGCCGGTTGAGGGTTTTCGTTCTGAGTCGTCAACGCAGCGCCACCTCCAGGAGCTGCGCTCGTCAGTTTCCTGGGGAATGGGCAGAATAAGCCGGTGACGGAGAGCTGCGGCGTTGAGGGGAGCGTGACGGCCGACCCTGAGTGACGGCGAGCGGCTGGACCAGTTTCTCTGGGCGACGACGTCAGCGTAGGACGGTTCGGAGCGTGGAAATGAACGGCGAGCTGAAGGGTCCAGAATATGGTCATCCGGAAAACCGGTTTGCGAATAGTGTCCGCGGTCCTGACGGCGATCTACATTACGAAAGCTTGGCTGGAAATGCGACCTGTTGCGGCAATGGCGGGAGATGAGCCCAACTCGAGAGCAAGAAAAGTAGATTGGTCGATCATCATGCGTGCGCCACTCAGATGGATTTCGGTAGCGTGGTGGAAACCGAGGAGTCGAAGCTGCCGCAGCAACAAGTGGAGCAGAGTGGTGGTCAGCGTTGTGGACGGGAGTGCTCATGGGCTGCGGCATAAGTCTGGCGGGCTGGGGAACCTGGACGCCCAGATTAGCAAACTCCTGACGTACGACGGCTTGAATAAGCGAGACTGTTGCCCAGTTGTCTTGCGCAGGGGGCTGATAGGAAGCGGGTGCCATGGCTTCCAGCTCCTGGCGAACAATCCTTGCGATATTTGCAGGAGGGGCAAGTGAACGGGGCGCTGCAGAATCCTCGCAAGACGAAGTCGCAGCAGTGTTTGGTAGTCTCGCGATTTGGTGGGTGATTCGCCTGCTTTTAGCTTGTTCAAATCGCCGGCATTCAGATATGATGGAGTCAACAGTGGTGCAGTTCTTGCACATTAGTATGTTGAAAGCATCATCAGCAATGCCTTTCAACACGTTGCAGATCTTGTCCGCCTCAGACATGTTTTTATCCGTCTTCCGTCACAGTGCCAGTACGTCTTGGATGTACGTGACGTACGACTCCGTCGATGATTGAACACGTGACGCGAGTTCCTGCCTGGCTGCCATCTGACGAGCAACTGACCGACCGAACAAATCGCGAAGCTTTTGCTTGCATGTGTCCCAGCTGGTTAATTCTTCTTCATGCGTTTCATACCAGGCGCGTGCCGTACCACGTAGGTAGAATAGAATATTTGCCAGCATAAGCGTTTCGTCCCACCTGTAGTGCTTGCTGACGCGCTCGAATAATGCGAGCCATTCTTCGACGTCCGTGCTGTCCGTCCCGGAAAACGTGCCAGGGTCGAGAAGATGGGGGGGGGGAATCACAGGTGATGGAGCCGGCGCGGATGGCGAGGCCTGAGTGCCAGTTTCAGGCATCGCGGCTGGACAAAGCTGGCGTCCGCTGCGGAGTTCCAGAGCCGGGTTGTGTGAAGACCCAGCACCTTCCACCAAAAGATGTTACGGGAAAGATTGATTCACCGAGAGCTGGTCTTGCTAACGGCTTAGAGAGCGCACAGTCAAGCAGGCCAACGGGAGAAGCTTCTGAGTCTAACCTACTACAACCACGTTGTCGTCTTCTTCATTTGGGTGCCAATTCAGCTGTGTCGGTGCGACAGTTCCATACACGTATCAATATATATACGCGGTCTTAACCAGACTTAGATGCATGACCACTATCTTGTCATAGGTTATTGATAGCTGATCAATATTTAACAGCTGGTCGACTAATAACCAGAAGATAGTAGGAAATAGTCCTTCAAGCTTAGCCTGGTCCCCAAATTCATGGCAGTTATGCTTTGAAAACCACTCATTGAACAATGTATTACTTACTATTTATTTGTATAAGCTTGCTCGTGCTTAGACGAGCCGCACATTCATTGTCGTTCCCGTTCATTGAAATGAGTACCAATGCATTGTCCCGGTAAGAAATAAATATCTAGTTATGAAGACACAAAATGGCGACACAGATACACAATTACAAAACGTACTCTTCTCGACAGGGAGGGTAATTGGTGACTGACTGCGTCGTCTTACATGAACTGAATGTTCTTCTAGCCACAACGAACCGCTGTTGTTCGCCTGGTGCCGACGGCATCAGATACTAGATGCTTCGCAATCTGGATGTGACTTTACGACACGCCTGTTGAGGACTTTCAACGGAATTTGGGAGAGTGGCATCACACCTGAGGCATGGCTGACCACAGTGGTGTTACCAATCCGGAAACGTCGTCGCCCTTCTGCCAGCATCACATCCTACAGGTTCCTCTCTCTCACCTCTGCTGTCTGCAAGCTCATGTAATCTATAGCACTGGCATTCTTAAATTGGAGTGCAGGGGGCAAAAGATTTCCCACTGGAACAGTGAATGGTCTTCAGGCGCCGCTAATGCACACTAAACTCGATTGCGGACGTCGTCTCTACTTTAGAGGTGTCCAGAAGCAACGGCGTAGTGGCCCTCCTCTTTCGACTGGAAGTCTAGAGCGCTTTTTAAAGCCTGCCTTATAGAGCCACAGAGAGTACTTTGGAGACACTCGGCATCGTGGACCGCGTTTGTACCTTCATTAGTGCCTTTATGGCAGGATGGTCCCTTCGGGATAGGGTTTGACACGCGCTCAGCGGTGCGCGACCACTGAGAGCTGGCGTTCCACAATATTCTGTCCTCAACCTCCTTTTGTTAAACCTGGTGCCATTGGGGCTGCTGACCGCGAAGGCTGTTGACAAGCACTACTCCACCCAGTGCTCCTTGCATGCGGATGATGTGACACTCTGCGTCAAGGGGCCTAGGCGGAACTCCACAGCCACAAGGGGCTCTCTGCAACGCTCCCTGGATGCTGAAACCTCTTTTTTGAAAGCAATCGGACGGACCACATCATCCACGAAGACGGAAGCGCTGCCGGATCACCCCAGAGACGTTGCATGGACAGTCGTCCAAAGGTTCATGCAAGGTGACCGGCCGAATTCGTGGAGCAAGGCAGTGGCGTACCGGGTGCTAAGGATCCACCGCCGCTTTACCTGGATACCAGCCGTCCAACATGTTGCCTTCAAAGCCACCAGGATTGAGACTTCTGTAAACAAGCCACTCCGCAGGGGCCAATGGTGCACTTCGCAACTGGCCTTAGGGTCTAGTGGGCTGAAACTGCGGCGCAAACGTACGCACTGCCCATAGTGCAGCTGGCGCTACACCACAAAGAGCAACTGAAACGGCAACACCGCGTGGCCATTCCGCGTTTCATGGCACTTCACCGCCAATCGCCTTTAGCCGCAACACTGGTGGAGGCCCAGAACTGGCCTCTGCCACTCTTCATGCTGTGACAGGCGTTGCATCATGTGAATCATCTTCACAGGGCCCCCTCAGGCACTGCCCTTCTTCGGAGACAACGGAGCTGACCAGCGTACCAAATGGCACAGTTCTGCACTTTCTATGAAGAGCTGGTGCCCGAAGCTCCCTGTCCTATCCTATACCCTCCACCCCATAAGCAGCCTCTGGACGTACAGTTAGGGCTGCACACCCCATCAAGAGGCGGACTTCTGCGTGCGAGCTCCACCTGGCAGCCGTGGTGAAACTTTATGACAGGCAAACTACTACTGGTGTTCACGGCCAGTTTCATTCGGGAAAGCCTCCGTTCAGTCTCTGCTGTCGGCGGTATACCATCGACTGGGATCAACACCCAGTGCCGACTTCCTTTTATACCAGCTCCACTGCAGCTGAATTGGCCGGCCTTCATTTGGCAGCTCACCACCTCACTGCCACGTCACCCTAGCTGCCCATGGCGATTCTGTGTGACTCCAGACTAGCCCTACAAGAGCTGCTCCAACCGGAGCTAGTAGGTATGACGGTGGCATTGCTGCACGCCAAACTGACCGCCATAAAATATAGCTGTGTGCACTGGTCGCCCCACTGGCTTCACTCGCACGTAAGAATAGCTGGCGTGGAGGAGGCTGACAACATGACTAAGGCAGCACACCACTGCAATACGCCAGCCACCAAGGCAGTAGTAGCCCAGTCGGATTACTCTCGGCCGCAACTGTTGATGTTCCTCCTAAGAGATCACCTTGACACGCGGGTGGCAAGCGGCAAACATTCACCATCCTTTCCCGAGACCAGCCTGTTGATATGCCGGCGACGGTTGTTGCTTCCGCGGGTCACTGTTCATCACCTGCTTGCCGACTGTGTGGTTATGACGAAACGCTCCAGTGTTTCATTTGCTCCTGGCCTGACCTAGCCACAGAGCGTTTTGTGCTGGTGAGCCACTATTGTCTGCTCGGTCTGCATGCTACAACAGTGGAAGACAACATTTTTCGCACGTGCCCAAAGACGCATTCCCTCCGAGCCTTCCTCAATTTATGTGCGTCTGCAGACGTCGCCGTTTTATAGAAAGCCAAAGTTATGCATGGTGGCGTTGGGATTCTGGACAGGCAGCGTCATCTTTTGTAGAAAAGTAGAAATCACGTATGTATATCGCGCGGTTCCTTTACGTCACCCCGTAATATACCGCTTCAAGTGCGGCTCCGTAATGACCTCTGAGCTGGACAGGCACTTCCGAGAAGCGAATCTAACATAAGGAGTAAAGCTAGTTTGTCAAGTTTATGATGTGGAGGAGATGACGAAAGACGAGGGCGCCCGAGTCACTGCGAAATGCATTTATCAAGTCCTCCACGACAATACCGTGTACGACGCATGCCTCCAGGTAAGTCTCATTATGCCGACATGAAGCCACATATTCTAACGATGTGCTGTGTTGACGTTTATGAAAACCGTACAATTGTTGTTTTGATGTGGTATCTAGCTGTAGCAGCCTTGTATTGTCATGTGCGAACGTTTGCGGCGTGCAAAAAAATAAATGAAAACTCAAGATATACTGTCATGGCATTGAAATGCCCGGGAAGCTGTAGTGTCATGTCCTTTATGCCGCGGCAGCATCACCCATTGACTTCGCTGTGAAGCGGCAAGCTGAGCTTTAACCACAATAAGCAAGTTGAAATGCTCGCTTCGTTTTTTTTCTGGCTTTTGTCTTGTGCTTGCTCTTTATTTCACGAAGGTGGCTTTTACTTGCTAAGAAACTGATATAGCTTTACACGTAGATAGCATCGCTTGGTGTTTTCTGCATTGTTGTCGCAGCTCATAACACGCCCATACTTCATACCTCGCCAACTCTTACGTGGGGCTGCTTCTTCAATCGCGGAAAGGCCACTTCGCCCAGCAAGTGTCTCGTTTTAGCACGACAAGCCGACGGTACGCCACATAAGTTTCCTGCACCTACTACAGAATGTGTACCGCGCGTGTCACATGCGCTGCCACTTCGGCGGTACATACTGACTCGCCTGCGCTCTCTCCCACGTCTGTCCTCGAGTTTTCTGGAGCTCGCCGCCAGAACCGGGGGCAGCGCTGTCGTCGCTCCACAAGCTTGAGCTTACGTTCTCTGTCAACGAACGCTTTTGCTTCATTCTACTGACTGTACTGACAAGATGTTTTCTTATCATAGGCCCTTACCTTTCAATTTCTCTCCTCTATTCTTCATGTCATCTTTACTTCTCTCTCCAACTGTGCCTAAATGCGCTGAGCCATGACCCCACGACGGGAGGCAGAAAATGGTGTCCTTCCTTTTCTCTTCCTTTTTCACTAACCCCTCTCTCTGTGCCATTCCTCCGGTGGTCAAGCGTTGTCCCGTTCCTCATCACCTGCACCTGGTCGTCGGTGTCAGGTTACAACCAGCGCGGTGAGTCCCTAGCTTACCCACTAGGCTTCAAAACAGGCCAATTTTTGGGGGCTTTTGAAAGGAAGCAAGAAAGAGCCTGAAATCTGTTGCACACACCCACGCTGGGGTATTGACACGAAACCGGGTATTTCTGACAAAATTTGGTTAATATATCAGCCAATGTTTTTGAAATTATAGAGGGGGATCAAGGGAAAAATCAATATGAGAAATTTACGGACGCTTCACAAGAAGACGAAATGAGTGGAATCGGCATATTTTGCCCTGTTCTAGACTGGTCTTTTTCCCTCCGAATTAAAGACCTCACACGTATCTTTATTGCAGAAATTTTAGCTGTAGTATTGGCCCTTCGAAAAGTGCCAACATCAAAGATTTCCGCCGTAAAAATAAAGGACTCTTTCAAGAATGACAAGATGAAGAAAATGGGAAGAGAAATAAGTTGTCGTGAAGAGGTAATTTAAAATGCTGGAATGGGGGAGAAGAAGAGAAAAAAGAAAAAGGCGCGAGGTGACTGAGGAACGTGAGTGCTGGGAGATGGCTGGAGGACAGCATCGACACGTCGACAGCAGGACGCGTAACGCTTGCCCGTGCTCAACCTGCTCGGGTGTTCTTGGCTGAGGACTGAGTGGTTTTAACTTTCTGTCTTAGAGTCTAATTCTGAGTCTAACCATATCTCTAGTGCTCATGTCGACTACTTCTTCTAGCCAGGCAAGATCCGCCTGGTCAGCGTCCCTGCCGTCTAACAAATTACCGCTAGACTCCTTTTTCCGCAGTGGTATCGACCGCATTCCCGTAGCATAGGTACCTTCAAATGGAGGCTTCATCAGACTTACAAACCCTCAGGTGGTTCAAAAGGAACTTAAGACAACAACAAACCCTTTCCAGACCATCACAGATGTACGCCCATTTGGGCGACGAAGTATCGTGTGTAGGTCGCCGGATCAGACCTGCGTGCAGGATCTTCTCAAATGCACCTCCTTTGCTGCTACCCCGGTGAGTGCTTTTATTCCGCCTCACCTTGCATGTAACAAAGGCCTTGTACGGGGAGTTGACTCCAAGCTGAGTCCAGCTTAGACCCTAGACAGACTCTCTAGAGCAGGCGTAATGTCATTTTACCGGTGTAATCGCCTAGTCGACAACCAGAGGATACCAACCGAATCTGTTATCGCGACATTTGTGGGCACAAAATGCCCGTTAGAAATAAAATTATGGCCACTGATTTTCCGAGTAGAGCCCCTCGCTTCTCGTTTGATTCAGTGCAAGAACTGCTGGAGACTCGGCCACAGTGCGGGAGGATGTAAATCTAACGTTCGTTGTGGCACCTGTGGAGAGAGCCATCCTTCAAGCAATTGTACTGCAACAGTGGAAAAGTGCTGTCTCTGTGGGGGCAGTCACTGCGCCGACAACTCTGACTGTTCCGCTCGTTCCCAGGAGGTTCAAATCCTAGAAGTTATTGACCGCCGCCGCTGTTCTCGAAGGGAAGCCATTGACATATTTAGAAACAGGGCTTTTGGATACTCTGGTATTACAGCGCGCTGAACTTCCAGTATGGACTCAAACCTATCGCAGGCTATTGAAACTGCTGTGGAAAAGGCAATGAGTGAGGCAATGGTTAAACTCATATCTAACCTTTCCGACTGTTTAGCGCACAATTTTTCAAGCCAGGTTGGACAAACAGTACAGACTAGTACAGAACCTGAAGTATTACACCTTACCAGCGATGCTACACAGCTACGGAATCTAGTGATGAACGAACTTTCTGCATCTGCAGGCAAGGCTAAACAGCCAGGAACACAGGTGCACTTGGACCGACATTCGCCTCGGCCGAGCACAAGTACTGCTACAGATATGAAACTCAATATCCGAACTAATAAACGTACCAGATCCCCTATCTTCACCGATCTGAAGTCCAAATCTAAACGGAATGAATCAGCTATTTCGCGTGAAGATGCTAACAAGGGCGCGACATGCGCCTCTGTGGTGCGCTCAACACCATAGGTCAGTTGAGGGTACTACAGTGGAACTGCCGTTCTATATTCTCAGCCTCAACCGACTTACATTACTTCTGCAATAATTTTAATCTTGATATTTTAATTCCCCAAGAAACTTGGCTTACACCAGATAAAAATTTCCATCTTGCAGGTTTTCGTTCTTTTCGATTAGATCGCCCATCACGTGGTGGTGGTTTAATGATCCTTGTATCAAGTAAATTATGCCATAGGGCGAAAATTTCTTTCAGAATGTTAGACTTGGATTGTGAATAATTAGCATTAGACTTGTGTCTCCCCAGATACCACCCTTTTTCAATTGTAAATTGTTACTTCCCCTCCGGTGTGCAAAGCACGCGTTATCTTGACAGCGTTTTGGTAGCATGTAGAAAGGAAATTGTACTCACAGGAGACTTTAATTCACACCATTTGTCTTGGGGTATAAGGACAGATTATTGTGGTAGGCGACTGTGGGAATGGACTATTGATCACAACCTTTGCTGTCTGAATAAAGGTCATGTAACATTTGTCCAAGGTCAAACTAGCTCAGTATTGGATTTAACGTTTTGCTCCAATGCAATCAAGATTTTGTCATGGACTGTTCTGTATTCGGCAACTGACAGTTACCATCTTCTTGTAGTTCGTGACATTACTTGTCCAACAATAACTTTAGATCAGCCAAAATGCACATACATCAACCATAGTCAATTTCAAGCCTGCCTCCGTTCTGCCATTTCCAAGCTTGAAAATGCCAGTACTAAGGAGATTGCATCTACGATTGGTTCAATGCTGGAGGAATCTAGAAAAAATTCCGAATTTGCTATTCCATCCAATAAACGATCCTCCTCTCGTTGGTGGAACGATGAGTGTACGCGCGAATATAGAAGACGAAAAGCCGCTTGGAAAAAACTTCTTAGTCAGAGCCCAACAAACTGGAAAGACTATCAATTTCTTGCTGGCGTATTTAAGCAAACAGTGAACCGCGCGAAAGAAAAATACGACAGTGGACATTTTGATTACCTTTCTGAATCAAAGATAAGCGTGCTTTGTTCGCTTATCTTCGGAGAAGAAAAGTACTACCAGCACCTTTAACGTTGCAGTCATGTGTCTTGACGCCGGTAGAAATGAACACCTATCTAGAAGACATAGCGCAAGGTTTAGAACGCCGCTTCACTGCGAATGTTTTGGCTAATCAGTCCGTTCTGATAAACTTGCATGAATTTCCAGAAGCTTCTTTAGCTGAATTGAATCAGACAGTATGCTTACCGAGGACGTCTCCCGGACCAGATGGGATTACGAACTCTCTGTTGAAATGTTTACTCCAGGAATCGCCTAATCTCTTGCTAGAACTAGTGAATTATTCTTTAGGGAATGCATGGATACCTCCGAAATGGAAACTTGCCAAAATTTTATTGTTGCTAAAAAATGAAAATCATACATACACGTTGGATAACATACGTCCGATCGCACTGACATCAAAGTTAGTGAAATTGGTTGAGAGAATCATCAATATACGAATTAATTAACTTATTACCGGGAGGTCAATTCTAAGTCCCTGTCAAATTGGGTTCAGTGCTGGTTGTTCAATTTGGGATGCCCACGTTGACTTAGAAAGTAGGCTTCAATTAGCTCGGCTACATAAAAATATGCTGCTTTAGTTACCTTAGACATCGCTAAAGCATATGATACCGTCGAGCACTGTATTTTGATAGATCGATTAGAATACCTTGATTTTCCATCATACATAGTAGCGTTGGTTCACAATTTCCTCGCAGACAGGAAATTTTATTGTTTTAAAGATGGGTTTTCATCGTCTACTCATACCCAAACGACGGGAGTACCGCAAGGCTCGGTGCTTTCTCCGGTGCTATTTAATTTACTAATGAGCACCATTCCACGTAAACAGGATATAACAACTTATGTTTATGCAGACGATATCGCATTTTTTGCAATGGCAGATAACATTCAGACCTTATATGAACGGCTGCAGACTTACCCTATTGGAGAGCTGGCTCGATGGCAACAGCTTTTTACTTAATCCGAGTAAATGTGCCCTCCTTGTTTTCCCGCTGCAATACCCTGTGAAGATCTCTCTGTCTTACCATCATGAGGATATACCACAGAATGAATCTGTTAAATACCCTGGAGTAATTTATCACACATCGCGTAACTGGCAACCTCATATCGAATATATCGGCGGAAAAGGTGTGCGTGCCATTGGCATATTACGTAGGCTAAGCAACTACTGCATAGGTATGAAAAGAAACACATTAATAATGATATATCGCATGTATGTTCGTCCCAGTTTGGAATTTCGTTGTGTACTTTTCTCTGGAGTTCCAGCTTACAAGTTGCGGCCTCTAATTCTTCTGGAAAGAGAAGCTTTGCGCTTATGCCTTGGCCTTCCCAAAACAGTTGCCAACAATGTGTTGTATCTCGAATCGAGGGTCCCTCCGCTTTCTTGTAAAATTCGCCTTCTGATTGTTCAGACATTCTTAAGAATTTATGAATCACCATTACGACAATCGGAAACAGCCTTTATTACCACCCGGAGTCATTTTTTGCTGTTTTGCTGCTAGATGGCCGCGATTTCACACGCCACAAATAATATTTGTGCAAAATTTACTGGAGCCTCTAAACGTACGTATATGCGACATCACGAGTTGTTATAGTTCAGCCCCGGTGAAAATTCAATTCGACGACATTTTTCCTAATACTGCCAAATTACTTCCCCATAATATTTTGGATAGTTTACTACAAGATCACCTGCGCCATATTACAACGAACTTTATTATTGTTACAGATTGTTACACACGCATCGCAATACGACGAAAAGTCAGGGGTTGGTATTTTCAGACCGATTTTAAATTGAATTTATTCCCTTCGACTACCCGACTTCATACCCGTTTTTGTGGCTGAGTTTCTGGCAGTAGTGCTCGCCTTACGCAAGTTAGATACAGCAATTACATCAGCTGTCATAATAACAGATTCCCTATCTCTCTGTGCAGCACTTTCTGTTGATGCTGATAATCACATAACAAGGGCGTTCAGTGCACTAGTACCTGTGCATTTGAGAAAAGTACGATTAGTTTGGGTGCCTGGACATAAAGGTTTGTTTTTGAATGAAATAGCCGATTCGTTAGCTAAGTCGTCAATCAACGAACCAATTCTGCCGCTCTGTCCATCATCCGCTTATGTGACTGCTGCTCGATTCCGCAGACGTACGCTTATGCAAGTCTTTAAAGGTTCAGAACTAACAAACTCTACAAAATATCGCCATTTATTGTATCCCTGGCGAAGAGACTTTTGCCGCACTCAAGAACAAGAAGTAGCTATCACAAGGCTGCGTTGCCGGGTACCAAATCTAAATTTCTATAAACACAGGTCTGCTCAGGCACCTTCGCCACTGTGCGCATTCTGTGATGAACTGGAAACAGTAGACCCTTTCTTTTTGACCTGCACGCGGTTTAACACATTACGAAAACCCTATTAGAAATACCTTTGCGTGGTATTGGTATGAACATATCTCTGCCTGTCATTTTGTCTTTTGGAGCTTCCATTTCTGGTTTCTCTAATAGGACAGTATGCGCGGCCGTCCGGGACTATATTGATGAAACTAATAGGTTGACTAATTAACCAGTTTCATTATCTTAACATGTCCACATAATTATATACGCATAAAATCAGATAATTGCTCTATTCTAAGAATAAATATGTTTATGTAAATATTTGTATGTACTACATTAAGCACCACACTTGCCTATAGGCTATCGGTAATCTTTCTGTTATCCTCCATCATTCTAAATCTGAACAGTAAATTTTAAAGGCACTCGATTCTTGGCCAATCCCCCACAGTTGGTATGCGCCACTAACAATAGGAGAACAACAACAACAACAACGACATGGCGTTCGAGGGGCGAAGGGCTGCGGAAGCTTGGACTTGGCCTCGCTCCAGGCTCCCGCCCGGGCACCTGACTTGGCCTGCAGCGCAAGGAAATACCACTGCCCCTGGTTCTCGCCCGAGCACCTGACTCGGTGAGCAGCTCACGGAACAACCACTGATCCTGGACAGCAGTTCCCGCCCGAGCACCTGACTCGGAGAGCAGCGGACAGAGCAACCGCTGATCCAGGGCTGCAGTTTCCCGCCCGAGCACCGACCTCGGCAAGCAGCCCCGGAACAACCGCCGACCCTGGTCTGCAGTGTATCACGCCCGAGCACCTGCCTCGGCGAGAAACCACTGGAGCTACCACTGTAGTGGTTCTTCAACATCGTCGCCACCATTGAGCATCAATATGGCGTGCCATCACGCCTTAGAGCGACTCTCAGCGGACCAGAGGCCACGCCACAACTGCAAGCGCGAGACTTAAAGAACGCCAACGGAATCGGACGTTGAAACGCGCGTCATTAAGACATCTCCTTTTCTGTGTTCTTCAACGTGTGCGTGTTTGTGTTGTTGTTTCGTCTTTGTGATTGTCATGGCAATAAAGTGATAGTTTTCGTTTGGTACCATCAGCCTCTCTGGTTCATTTCGCAACGCCCGACGAGCGAACCAGGCCTCAGCATATGCTCGTGACAATGGTGAGCCTGCCAGGATCCGTGTAACTTTGTCACACGCCTAGGTCTGTCGGGAGCCGTGAAATGGATCTGGAACGCTTGATGGCAGCCGGTAGTGCTGCGGGATAATCGGCTGAAGCTATAATGGCGCTCTATTAAGAGGGACAGAAAGGATTACGTGAAGAGCGTGCAGAGACACGAGAGGCCGCGAAAGAAGATGAAGAGCGAGCCAAAGCTGCTGAAGAGAGAGCGAAAGCCGCAGACGAACGAACTTATGAAAACCTAATGCTGGAAAAGGAGCTCACTGAAAAAAAATTGCTGTTGCGCGCAAGCACTGGTGTGGAAGTACCAGATAGGTCAGAGATTAAACCCCAGCCACCAAAAGTGAGCCCGCGTAAGGTAATCCTACCTTTTGACGAAATCCGAGATGACCTCGACGCTTGTATTCAGCGGTTCGAGAGAATAGCGATAGGACAAGGCTGGCAGAGGAGTGATTGGGCGACTGGATTGAGCATGTGCCTTGCGGGAGAGGCATTGGGTGTTTTCAGCCGGATGCCAGCAGCGGATGCGCTAGATTACGACAAGGTCAAAAGGGCTCTACTCCAACGCTTCAGATTAATGGCCGAGGGTTTCCGAGAGAAATTCCGGAGCTCGAAACCACAGGAAAATGAGACAGGCCAGCAGTTCACTGCTCGAATCTCCAATTACTCGATCGGTGGTTGGAGATGGCTAACACAGAGAGATCATTCGAGGATCTAAGAGATAGCATGATTGCGGAACAATTCCTGGCATCGTGTCACAAAGGAGTGGCAATATTCCTAAAGGAGCGGAACTTGAAGACGGTGGCTGAGCTGTCCGAACACGTCGACCGTTATTTGGAAGCTCAAGGTCAAAGGAATCTAGGGAAAGCCCAAGATAAGAAAGGTTTGGAGGAGGAAGAGCAAACCCGGAGTGCAATCAAATGCTACCTCTGTGACAAGACTGGGCGTAGAGCAGCAAATTGTGCCGTGGGTCGCAGTCATAGTTCCTCGTCGAAATGCGACCTGTGCGGAAAGCGTGAGCACACAACAGAAACGTGTCGTGATCGGTCAGGAAATAAAATGGCTTGCATGGTTGCAGATGAAAGCTCTGCTGGTGCTGACAAGGAAAACAACGTGACCAGATTGATTGATATGTGGGGTTTAACGTCCCAAAACCACTCTATGATTATGAGAGACGCCGTAGTGGAGGGCTCCGGAAATTTAGACCACCTGGGGTTCTTTAACGTGCACCCAAATCTGAGCACACGGGTGTACAACATTTCCGCCTCCATCGGAAATGTAGCCGCCACAGCCAGGATTCGAACCCGCGCCCTGCGGGTCAGCAGCCGAGTGCCTTAGCCACTAGACCACCGCGGCGGGGCGAAAACAACGTGACCAGGAGGACAAGGATAAGACAAGTGCTGTTGCGGCATCTGTCAAGGCGGGAGAAGCCAGAGATGCTATGCCAGTGGTCGTGGGGTTGTTGCACCGACGTAAAGTGTCGGTACTTCGAGACACGGGCTCCAAAATTGTACTTGTAAGAGAATCCATGGTGCCAGAAACGGATATCACGGGTACAGAAAAGCCGGTTCGGTTGGCTGATGGAACAGTACGGCGGATGCCAGTTGCTAAAGTACTGATTTTGTAGCCGTACTACTGCTGTTGGATTGAAGCCCGCTGTGTCAAAGACCCTCTTTACGACGTAATTCTCGGTAATATGCCAGGGGTCAGAGGAGTTGACGATTCGGGTCCCCTCTGGAGATTGCCTGATACAACGTGCGCTGAGGGTACGAAGTTCCAACCTCATAAGGTTATGGATAAATTTGACGAGAGATGCGTTGATCAGCATACCAGGGAAGATTCCGCCTATGCCGTGGAGAAAGCTACGAGGAACAAGAGTTAAAAGTCAAAGAAGGGCATCAAGGAGAACAACTCAGTAGCAGGCATGGACATAACTGCAGCAGAAATGGGGAGAATGCTAGAAACTGACAGTACGCTGTGACGGTGTTTTGAGATTCAGGACAAATGAATCTATTGTAAGAGGAGTCGGGTCGTGCATAAGTTTGAGAAGCTTTCAGGGCTGCTGTACAGAATAGTCAAGACCCGTGAGGGAGGGGAAAAGAGCCAGCAGTGCCGGTGAGTTTACGAAGGGCTGTTCTAGACTTGGCACATGACACCAATATGGCTGGCCATAAGGGAGTAAGAAAGACAACTAGCAGGGTCGCTGAAGAGTTTTTTGGCTGCGTGTGCAAAGCGACCTTGAAAGGTTTCTGCGATCTTGGACACATGTCAGAGAACCACACCAAAAGGTTTGGTCTCGAAGGTACCTTTGAGGACTACGCCTATTATTGAGCAACTTTTTCAAAGAGTCGCAGTGGACATTGTAGGACCTATAAAACCAGTGTCCCACAGAGGAAACTCTGTGCGGACAGATACCTAGTATCATTGTTTCATGGATGATGTGGGGTGACAGTGACGTGTGACTGTGACTCACGAAGGTGGATGTGCGTGTTAGTGTAGGCAAGTCTAGTGGTGCCACTGTGCATTCAAGTATGCTGTGCAGTGACGAGATGTGCCGTGAAGTGAAGTGCTGTGTCGTGCAGGGAAGTGTTGGGTTGTACAGTGAAGTGTATGGTGCTAGTGGGGACGACAGTTTTCGTGAAACGAAAACTCAAAAAATTGGGGGCCATTGTCAAGAATGACAAGATGAAGAAAAGAGGAAGAGAAATAAGTTGTCTTGAAGAGGTAATTTAAAGTGCTGAAATGAGGGAAAAGAAGAAAAAAAAGAAGAGGGCGCGAGGCGAGTGAAGAACGTGAGAGCCGGGACGTGGCGTTCGAGGGGCGAAGGGCTGCGGAAGTTCGCACTTGGTCTCGCTCCAGGCCCGCCCAAGCACCTGACTCGGCGAACAGCGCATGGAAATACTGCTGCCCCTGGTTCTCGCCCGAGCACCTGACTCGGTGAGCAGCTCACGGAGCAACCGCTGATCCTGGACGGCAGTTCTTGCCCGAGCACCTGACTCGGCGAGCAGCGCACAGAGCAACCACTGATCATGGGCTGCAGTTCTCGTCCGAGCACCGACCTCAGCGAGCAGCCCCGGAACCACCGCCGATCCTGGGCTGCAGTTTCCCGCCCGAGCACCGGCCTCGGCAAGCAGCCCCGGAACCACCACCGACCCTGGTCTGCAGTGTATCCCGCGCGAGCACCTGCCTCGGCGAGAAACCACTGGAGCTACCACTGTAGTGGTTCTTCAACATCGTCGCCACCGTTGAGCATCGATATGGCGTGTCATCACGCCTTAGAGGGACTCTCAGCGGACCAGAGGCCACGCCACAACTGTAAGCGCGAGACTTAGAGAACGCCAACGGAATCGGACGCTGAAACGCGCGTCATAAAGACATCTCCTTTTCTGTCTTCTTCAACGTGTGCGTGTTTGTGTTGTTGTTTTGTCTTTGTGATTGTCATGGTAATGAAGTGATAGTTTTCGTTTGGTACCATCAGCCTCATCAGCCATAGTTCATTTCGCAACGCCCGACGAGCGAACCAGGCCTCAGCATATACTCGTGACAGACTCCTAGTCAGTCTTCAGTGTACTCACGGCATCCGGTGATTCAAAATAATTAGGATAATTCGACTATTTAGTACCAAGTCATATAACTCATTTGTGATTAGTATGGGTGCCGGGACATAGAGGAATAACTTTAAATGAAACAGCTGAAGCACTAGTGAAAGCGACGTTAGACAGGCCACCTATCAATATTACCCCTACAAAAGCCTCTGAAGTAGCTTCTAGATTTCGGAGGCAAATGATGACGCGAGAATTCTCTTCACCATTTTTTTTTAAATTGTCTGGGTTTCAACCATCTAATGACACCCTGGAAAACTGCCTCATGTCATAACTGATGCCTGGAAGTTTTAATCACTCGCTTAAGCTGTAGCATTCCTCCAATAAATTGTTATTTGTTCAGAGCAGGCTTGACTGTCTCTCCACTCTGTTCTTTTTGTGGAGAAGAGGAAACTGTGGAACACTTTTTGATATTTTGTAGAAAGTTTTCAACAGTAGGAAAGATGTCACTAAAAATACCATTATGAATCCTTGGCTTAGCTTGAAGAACGTCAAATTTACTATACCTAGGTGCAGATACCCTATACCACACAGCAACGGGAAAGCGTGCGAGGCCGTGCAAGATTTAATTGTAGAGTCTAAGAGATTTACTTATTCACCTCAATGCCAAAAGGGTCTGAGTTAACCAATGTAGGAAATAGCATTTTTTCATATCAATCAGTTATTGCTAATTCAGGAAGAAATAATTTGTTCAAGCTTTTTGTCAAGAATAATTTACTAGGCCCATGTGCTCAGATTTGCACGCTTAAGAACCCCAGGTGGTCGAAATTCCTGGAGCCCTCCACTACCGCGTCTCTCATAACTATATGGTGGCTTTGGGACGTTAAAACCCACATATCAATCAATCAATCAAGAATAATTTACAAAAGTACATTTTTTCTTTTTGTTTGTTTTTCGCCGGTATTTGAATATATGTATTTTTTTTTTCGCTAAGGTACCCGATTTTGGCCGATCCCGCAGTGTGAGTGTGAGCCTCAAATTCAGGACCTACATCTATAGGTGCGGCTGACAATATTCACAATCTATATCTGGTACTACACTCATACTTATCAGCTCTAGAAGGGGGGCGTGATGAAATACACCTGCATCTGAATGTGCGAAAATGCTATATATTGCCTTTTTCTTTAGAATACCCCACATATATTTCTCTTTATTATCATTTAGAGTTTATTCCACAAGTTCAGTAAACAAAATACCTTGGTGTGCTATACGATCGCTGAATGTCTTGCAAGGAACACATTGTATACATATCAGTAAACGGTGTTCGTCAAGAGTAGTCATAGTCGATTTTGCATGCGAAGGCAAACGCTTTTATCAATATACTGCGTGTATGTTCGACCGGTGCTGGAATTTGGATGCATATTATACGCTGGCGCTCCTGCTTATAAGCTTCGCCCGCTTGTGATGCCTGAAAGGCAAGCCTTGTGTCTGTGTTTAGGTCTTGGTAAATTTGTAACCATTTAAGCCTTGTATATGGAAGCTAGACTCCCATCACTTGATTAATGTTTCAAATTATTGGCGGTACAATCATTTTTAAAACTCTATGAATCCCCAGCAATGCATTCTAAAAACAGTTTTTATCTCCCAGCCTGAGTTGTTCTTTGGGGCATATTGGCCAAGATTTCACGCGCGTCAAGTTCTCCATATACAAAGCTTTCTTGGCAAGTTGAATGTCCAAATAATTGCCGTATTTCTGATCAGTGATAGCAACAGCTCCATCGAAATACAGGCTGAATTTTTTTTTTCAAAACAAGTGAAACTAATGTCGGACTGCACTTTAAGTTCTATTCCGAGTGATTCTCTGGCTCATTCAATAATAAGGGCAGTCATTGCGACAGATGCTTCGCAAAATGAAGAAAAATGTGGAATTGAGATATTCGCCTCTATTCTAGATTGGTCATTTTCTCCACGCATTCCACATTTTGTGCCCAATCTTGTAGCAGAGTTTTTTTGCGATAATTTTTGCTCTCCGCAAATCAACTGCACCAACTAGTTTGCCAATAATTGTAACTGATTCGTTGTCAGTGTGTTCTTCTCTCAGTGGAAATGACAACTCCAACGTGCTGAGTACTTTTAAATTATTAGTTCTACCGTATATACAGTTGGTTGAATTGGTTTGGGTACCAGGGCATAAGAGAATTTTCCTCAATGAAATGGCGGATGCAATACCTGAGTCGTCATTAAATGGCCTTGTTATGTACATACTTCTTGCATCCAAATTCGTTACAGGGATTAGATTTAGGAATAAAATTACGGTCGAAGAATTTTCTTCGCCATCCGTAATAAACGCATTAAAACTTCGGCCCCTAAAATATTGTTGAAACAATAAATTATGTGACACGAGCGCAGTTGAAGTCGCAATCACAAGGCTGAGGTATCATATTTCCTATCTAAATTTTTTGTTTACACAGAGCTGTTCTGGCTGCTTCTCCTGATTGTTACTTTTGTGGAATCCCTGAGACATCAGAACATTATCTGATATATTGTAAAAAATGCGCTGCATTGCGGAAAATCACATTAGATGCCATCTTCCGTCTCGAGGGATTGGAGTTGACCACTCCAAACGTACTTTCCGTGAGGCCTCGTCCTTGGGTTTCACTGACTGGAAAGTTGCCGATGCCTTGCAGGAGTTTATTAAAGCTTCAAAAAGATTGAGACTGTAGAACAAAATATTATTCCTAAAATACCCTTTTTTCAAATTGCTTTATTCATTAATTTGCTTTTTTTGTTGATGAAACCGCCTGCTTCATTTTCTGTATTCATTATATATAATTGTATATTTCTTATTTATTCTTCTCTTGTTTCTATTGGTTAAAAGCTGCCTTGCCGCGGTGGCCTAGTGGCTAAGGTACTCGGCTGCTGACCCGCCGGGCGCGGGTTTGAATCCCGGCTGCGACGGCTGCATTTCCGATGAAGGCGGAAATGTTGTAGGCCCGTGTGCTCAGATTTGGGTGCACGTTAAAGAACTCCAGGTGGTCTGAATTTCCGGAGCCCTCCACTACGGCGTCTCTCATATCATAGTGGTTTTGGGATGTTAAACCCCACATATCAATCAATCAAAATTTTAAAATCCAGGAGCTAACAAATTAACAGTACTTAGTCAGTACTACACAGTTCTTGGTCAATCCCCCCGCGTGCGTGTTTGCCACAGTTTCCGGGCACTTCTTTCCTTCCTTCCTTCCGACATCTACATTCCTCCCCTAATTGACGCTGTCATTGCATTTAGGTATAAAACTCGACTGGGTGCAGTATCTCAACATGCCATGTAGGCATTGTTTCTCCGGGCATTCGCACTTGACACGACCTTATCTTGTTGTCGCGGCCAAAAAATGTGGATTTAATAGAGTGCTATTGGTGAATTCGTTTACAGGTATATGTTACGAGGCTGCTTTTAGAGGGTGTCCAAATGGTAGTGGTGTAATAGGGCTGAAAGCACACATGTCAGTGTTTCTAATATCCTCAAAGCAATTTCCTCTACCGGCGAAATCTTCGATTTCCTTAGCAGAATTTTGCGACTTGTCACGTTGTCACCCTTCGGTGGGCGGTAAGCGACCACTACATAAGCCAATGAAGTTAAGTTGCTTCGGCAAAAACGAGTATGCAGGTTGTCATCCATACGTTCGTTTATGACCCGTGTTGTCAGGGTACTTGAACATCATGAAGATGTTGAAGTTCGTCTGGCCAGTCCCTCCACTCTGTCGCGATGTCGTCCCAAGGAGCATCGTCCCAGTTGATGTTTCTGTGCCGCAGATGTTGAAATAGGATTTTGGCGCGTACAATTAAGATAGGCAGCCACTGCAGTGGGTTATTATATCCACGCCGTCCTTTGCAGCATGCTCCTTTTTGTGGAAGTTAGCCATCTTGAATGCGATTCGTGCATGCCGAGAATGTTAACTTGTCAGCACATTCTTATCGAGAAAAACAGCACTCCAGCGTGACGCCAGTAGATGTTTCAGCCCTGGTACATGCTGGAAACACTGGTACACGCTGGTATTTACTGAAACTTCGCTGGGGGCCTTTAGAAATGGCTGATTCGCACTGGTAGGCATCTGGCGTGACTGCTGTAACACTGGTGCACACTGGGAAGTGTTGGAAGCGCTGGAATTTTCAGTAAAGTGCGGTGCTGCATACTGGAGCGCACACTGTTTCTATCAGCGCCGCACGCACGTTTATGTAGCGTGTGTAGTGCTCTGTTTTGGTGTTGCTGAGTATACGGCGCTTGGCTTGACGGCAGGAATAGACGCTACCCTAAAGGATCCTGATTATGCCGCACGATTTCGCATACCACACATCATGATCCTGAGATGAGATTTGCGCCCTTACTGTTATTTTTATTGTTTTCCTCTCGAATGAACAGAAAAATGCGTATATAACCTAAAGAAGCCAGGGTTGAAGATTTCACTTACTAGCACGCTTATTTTTATAATTAACGCAGTGGGAGTAACAGCGTTAAATTTTTAAGGGAACGTGCGTTGCAGCAATTACTGTAGGTTTTTCACATGTCCCCCGCGTATTGCATATACGAATTTAGCATCAATGTTGTAATGTTCTACCAATTAATGAAGGAGCTAGACGCCACTCCAAATAGAAACAACAACTTGTTCACGCCGCAATGTTGATGAGACGCAAGTGAGCTCTCGCGACGCTTCACAAGCTTTCCTAGCGGAGGCGCAAGAACTGCTGTCACTTATATTGTCCAGGTTCGTGGCGTGTATGAATAAAGCAAACTGGAGGTCAAATAATAAACTTTTTATTCGGGCCAAATTTGTTGCCACGTAAAAGAAAATTTAGATTAGAGCAAGACACTGGCATTGGTAGCAGCGAGCAGAGCGTCGGCCGTCGATAAACTGATAAACGGCGAAGCGCGTCGACATTTATACATTTGGCTTCGAATGTGCTAACGTTATTGCTAGCCGCGACGTAGGTTTTAGAATAATCTGAAATGTTCATGAAGTGGGCGTAATCTTAACAAAACTATCTAGAGCCTCGAAGCTTTTCGAACATCGTAGGCGTGGTTTGCGCTGAACGTAATGTAACAGGGTCATAACAAAACTTCAGGAAAGAAACGTTGCATTGCCCCCTGTCTGAAAAAGGCATCGTCCGTATTTTTTAGGAAAAGACAAAGGTACAATAATAAAGACAATAGACAGTAAGTACAAGCAATAAAGGCAATCCACAACAACAAAACAGAACCCTCAGGTTCGCACATAAAATGGCTTGAGGCACACGACATGAACGACATCAGGTTGAGCACGGCGCCGTTGAGAGTTCGTTATGCCATTGGGAACAATCTCGTAGTAGAGTGGGCCGCGACGTGGAACTACTCTGTACGGTACGAAGTACCGTCGTAGAAATTTTGTAGCGTTAGCTACACTGGCCTCGCTGAGCCAATTTCGCGTGGCACTGGTCTTAGCGTGCGCAATGATACTCCGCCGCCGCCGCGCGCGGCTCGCCGCTGGTGTGCGCGCAATTCGATACGCTGCGTAAACGATCAGTGGTGTCACGCACCGGAGCCGGCACCTCTCTCGCACTAGGCCGCGGCAGCACGAGACTCGTCACCGCCAGTGTGCGCTTTCTAAAGGAGTGCCGTCATAGCCTTGGCAGACTTATGGACGCCGACACTCGCCCCTTCCCTGTGCAGTCGCCATCTGACACTGCGCTGGAGCCGCTTCTTAGTGCCTCTGACTGGCGTTTGCCACTGTGGTATAGCCATGGAGAAGGAGAGTGCAAATGCTACTCAACGGTGCAGTAGAGCGGAGAAGCTTAACTCATCGGATCCCGAAGTAGCTGCCCGACAAAATAATGATACAGATGCCACATAATACGTATACCGTGTGTGTGTCCTTGGAACAGCTGTAAGCATGATAATCAAGCTAATTCTAGACAATCAGGAAAGCTTTCCAGAGGAGTGACGTCATGGCCTTGACAGACATATCGGCGGCAGCGCGGGCGCTGCTATGCGATGAGCAGACAATCTGTGGTGTCACGAACCGGAGCCGGCACCTCCCGCGACTCGCCGCCTCCTCCGGCATACGCTTCCAGAGGAGGGACATTGTAGTCTGGGCAGCCGTATTGGCGCCGGTGCGCGCGCAGCTATCTGACACTCGTTGTCTGACACTGCGTTGTAGCCGCTTGATAGCGCCTCTGACTGGCGTTTGCCAGTGTGGTATAGCCAAGGAGGAGAGCGCAGATGCTGCTCAACGAAGCACAAGAGCGGAGAAGCTTAACCCCTGGCAGTTAGCGGTTGAGCGTAGGAGGAATGAACAGAAGAAGGCTAAACGTGCTGAAGAGACACTTAGGCAAAGGGAGGAACGTCTAGCAAAGCGGCGTCGCCAGGAGGCTGAGCGACGTGCCTGACCATCTCTGCAGCAGCAACAACAAGACGCCGTCCATGACGTGAAGGCTCGCCGATCGACTGACTATACTGTGAAACTTAGCGAAAGCGCCAGTGCGACTCGGACCTTCGAGATGAACTTCGTAAACAATCCGTTCGAATATGTGTGCGACGTATGTGAAAGACTATGGCACATGAAAGTAGTGCCATGCGTGAAACGTTGAGTTTAGCGGCGGCGCCTGAGTGGAGTGAAACCGTGGCGCGGGTTTGTACAACAGGCAAGAACTTTCTCGTTAAGCAGAAGATACAACTTTTTAGCATTACCAATGGGCATCGTTACCAGGCCATGCCGCCAGGTCTACCGGTTCAGAACAATGTGACCGAGCGTTTACTTTCGCCACGCATTCCCTTCGTTCAGATCCGTTGTCAGATGAACTAGAAAAATGGTCAGTTTGGCAATAAGGGACCCGTGGTGAACGTGCCGGTAGACACGGACGAGATGCTAAAGCAGTTGCTTCGAGGCTTGGCAGATGATAAGTGCATAGTAGTGAATATAAAGAGGAGAATGTCTGCCAAGACTACCTATCTGTCAAACATGGTTTCTCGCAATGTGCTGGGACCATGGGTTGAGGTATTGAGAGTCTCGGTGCTGTATGAGTGCTACGGCATAAACGTAGACGAGGGACGTTTGGAGAGACTACATCGGGAAGCCGTTGCTCCAGGCGAAGACTTTAACGTGGAGGCTTGTCCCGATCTCGCCGATTTCAATGATCCGATGAGTGTGGCCACAGCTTTGACATTAGACCAGCATACTTTGGTGTACGATGAAAACGCGGTCTTAACCATTTCACCGGGAGATGGCAAGAAACCTGTGAGCATCTTCTTTGATACCCATGCTGAGGAGCTGTCTTTCCCTCAACTATACTTAGGCCAGGCTCGTTGTATAACCCCAGAAGCTAAGCCTACTTCGTTTTCCATTGCCTCGAGTGAGATTTGGAGGACAGATAGACGGGGGGCTTTGTCGATGCACGCACTCTACATGGCTATGAAGGTGTTTCGTCACCGTGTTTCGTCGCAAATGACCATGATGTTTTGGAGCAGCGCGACAGCTCGTAGTCTGACAAGACATGATATTGAAGATGCTGACAAGGTTAAACAGTTTATTGAGCAGGATTTGATATTCACGGAAGGTATCCCAAACACTGTGCAGTACTGACACAAAAGGAAGAGCGAGCTGTTCGCCATAATTAGGCAGCTTGGGAAGCTGACGGTGTTTCCGACGCTTTCTGGCTTTGAGGTGCATTTGCCAAAATTGTTCGAACTACTTGCGAAACTGCAGGTTAGGCCCCAGGAGTTGGGCTTTGATGAAGACGAGATGAACCAGAGGTACGTGGCGACGTTGGTGAATAATGAGCCAGCCGCGTGTGCAATTTACTTTAAACACATGGTTAGGGTGATTATGAAAGTGCTGCAAAGCTCCCGGACAAGCCTATTTAAGCCGTATCACGTGGTGGAAAGTTTCAAGCGCATGTAGTGTCAGCATAGGGGTAGCCCCCATGCTCATCTGCTCTTGTGGCTTAATCAATCTCCGAATGAAGAGGTGCAAAACAACTTCATGCCAAACACCGTGAGAATGGCAGAGCACCTCCTGTCCCTGGATCACAATGCTCTGGAACAGCCGAGGTGCCAGGAACACTAGCACACACACGCGTGCTATAAAGGTGGTCGTAAGAAGTGCAGGTTCCATGCGCCTTTCCGGCTCATGCCGAGCACTAAAGCGCTTACTCCGCTACAGGCCCCTGCCGACGACGACGAAGCCGGTTTGAAACAGTATTGCTTCCTGAAGAACACTCATGATGCATTGCATAGTGCTCTCGACACCACTGCCTATCAGTCCTTCGCTGAAATGCTTCAACATCATGGCATACGTGATTTTGACGAGTATAAGAAGGTGATTTGCAGTGAACTGGCCAGGCCTACGCAGCTGCTTAAAAGGAATATGGATCAGATGAATGTCAACCCCTTTAACTCTTAAAAGGAATATGGATCAGATGAATGTCAACCCCTTTAACTCTTGGATAGCCTCAGTGCTGAAGTCTAACATGGACCTCCAAGTAATTCTTGACCTTTACGTCTGTGCATCTTACGTGGTGGAGTACGTGAACAAGGCTAACCGTGGGGTCTCCAACTTGGGCAGAACCATTGAAGCTTTAATCGAACAGGACCCATCGGCCCAGCCATCGTTTGAAAGCGCTATGCGAACGCTAGGGGTGAATATGCTGAATGCAATTGAGATGTCGGCCCAAGAGGCTGCTTGGTTTCTCCTGCGATTTGACATGTGTACCACTAGTCGAGATGTAATTTACGTTAATACGATTGGCGAGAGGAGCACCATCGGAGCCGCCAGACGAAGGCCGAGTTGGAGGAACAGGGAGTGCTGCCTACGGGTTGTCACATTTTGGCACAAAACACCGCTTGAGCGGTATGAACACCATCCCGCTGAAATGGAGGGGTGATGTTCACGGAATTTATGGTCGAGTACAATCGCT
Source organism: Rhipicephalus annulatus (assembly GCA_013436015.1). Classification (NCBI taxonomy): domain Eukaryota; kingdom Metazoa; phylum Arthropoda; class Arachnida; order Ixodida; family Ixodidae; genus Rhipicephalus; species Rhipicephalus annulatus. Next base: position 861,399 of record WOVY01009915.1, on the reverse strand, counting down.
GTAGCTTGAGGAAGCGTCAGAAGCCAGCCGTGCTTAGGTACCGAAACTACAGCATTAATGACGTGGTAAAGTATAAGAGGGAACATGTCATGCTGTACGTGCCGTTTCGTAAGGAATTAGACACTCTGGATGGCAATGCCTTTGAGAAAATTTTTGACGATAACAAAAGAAGCCATTAGGAAATCAAACAAAGGTACTCTGCTGGTATAACCGATTTGGAGTTGATTTTGGATTGCGAAGTGGTTGGCCGTTCGGAAGCAACTCACAAAGAGGAAGTGGAAAAGCCGGAAGAGAGTCCGTCTGGGGTGCCGACCTTGGTGGACATGAACGATAATTCAGACTTGGTCCCCGAGGAAGTGACGACGAAGACGCAACAGAAGGTGGTTGCAGCCACGTGCCCTGGAGTCCGCGGTAGAGATGACGTTATGCCATTAGGCGATTTCTACGCGTGCATAAGGCTGCTTAACGAACAGCAGGCATCGTTGATACGGCAGGTGATACATCGCGTTACTGACTGGACGACTAAACCACTGCAGATCTTCTTACCGGGCCTGCTGGCTGTGGTAAGATTTTCACGTTGCGCCTCATCATGGACATTTACAGCCGTTACTGTCGTAACTGTACCATATCGTATGGGGATGGTCAGGAAAACAGTGCGGTCAATGCGAACGTGACTTGTGCAACAACCGGTAAAGCTGCCGTTGTGTTGAACGGCGTAACTGTACATTCGGCATTCAAGATCGTTATGACCAACAGGAGGGAGGAGCGCGGACTTACATCAAGTGATTTAAATACGTTTCGGATGCTGTTTCGCGACGTGAAGTGCATCATTGTGGATGAAGTAAGCATGCTGTCGTCGGACCTTCTCAGACAAGTGGACTTACGCTTGAGAGAAATCAGGGCTTCAGAGCTGACGGAGCCGTTCGGGGGGTTTGACGTAATCTTCTGCGGGGACCTTAGGTAGCTCCCTCCGGTGCGAGCAAGTGAGGTGTACAAGAGATCGCGGAGCGGCGGAAGCATCTACAGTACGTCCGTGTTCCCGTGGCACCACCTCTCATACTTCCCTTTAACCGAAGTGGTTAGACAGAGTGATGCAAGGTTCTCGGGTCTCCTCGCCAAGATAGGTGACGGAAAGAATTTGAACAACGACGAGATTCGTGTGCTTACCGATCGTTTCGTGACTCGTGAAGAGGCTGCTATACAGTGCCCCATGGCAGTCTGTCTCTTCTTTAGTAACAACGACGTCAACGTCCATAATAGGATGCTTGCTGAGTCTTGTAAATACAAGCATGACATTGTCGCCATACACGTGGTTGCTGGCTATCAGAGCAGACAAGAGGAACGTGAGGCCCTCGCGAGAATCCAAGACCTCAGTCGTGCGCAGAGTGGCAACCTGCCATCTTTAGTGGCGTTCTGTACGAAACGGCCGTATATGCTGCTGAAGAACATTGATTTGACGGATGGCTTGCTGAACGGCATGGTCGGTACGCTAATGGAAGTTGAGCTTAACGTTGATGATACGCCGAAGAGAGTTTGGCTGCAATGTCCCAGTGGTGTGGGAACGTTAACCAAGGCCGAAGTGAGCTGCCGTTTTGGCGTGAGGCGGTGCGCACAATGGGTTCGAATGGAGCCCATCACCATGTCGTTTTTCATGAAGGGAAAAGCCTTGAGGCATGTATCGGTGCGCAGAACCCAGTTTCCTCTCGCATCAGCAAGCGCCATGACGATACACAAGTCGCAGTGTGGTACCTTCGACACTGTCGTATACGACTACGCTAAGGCTCACCCTCAAAAGCTGGTCTACGTTGCCCTTAGCCGTTTTACTACCCTTCAGGGCTTGTATCTGACCAACGTGCAGCAAGGCCACACCCTCTACCACCATCTTAGCAATCCGGATAACGCTTTGATATCAGAGTGTGAGCGCTTAAACAAGCACGGCCTGGACACAGCATATGCTCGCTGTAGAGTGCTGATGACAAACCCTGCCACGGTGTACACAGTCACCCTGCTCAATGTCCGATCGTTGCTTTGCCATATCGCGCACGTTCGTGGTGACCACCTGTTGATCACTGCTGATGTTCTCTTCTTTACAGAGGTTGGTGTTGCCACGCGATTACAAGCTGTCACAATACCCGTGTTTAGCATGGTTGCTTATGCCAGTCGTATTGACGCTACCAGGAGCTCGGGGGTCTGCATCTATATTGTCACGATGAGTCACAAGTACTGGGGGATTTATTAAACCACCAGGTAGCTAGTACTAGGACTATGCGTCTGTCGTGGCTGGCTCTCGAGCAAAGAAGAACGCGATCTTCTTTTTTCCTCCAGATTTAAAGCCGCTCTTGCTGTCAACCCACTACGTGCTGGCGGCATTATCCCCCCTTCCGAAAAGAAAAAAAACGAGTACCAAAAAGAGGAAAGGAATGTACATAGCAGCACCGCGATGCTACTACATAGGCACGTGAAAAAAAATGGAAATTCGGATGAAGTGAAAGTAAAAATTGAAGAGCGTGCCAACATAGGAAACGTCAATGAACGAGAAAGTAAGTTCACAAAATTAACAAAAAACACAAAGAACGCTGTACGGCAAAGGAAAAGTTACGAACAACGCGCAATAAATGGCTTCATGTGCAACACATGAACGACGTCCGGCCTCAGCCGTGTCCTGCTCCGTGCATGGGGTGTTGAGTCCAGAACCACTTCGTAGTTCACGTCATTGACGCGGCGTAACACTTTATATGGGCCAAAGTACCGGCTCAGCAACTTTTCACTAAGGCCACGGTGGCGGACGGGCGTCCACACCCAAACTTGATCTCCGGGGCTGTAAAACACTTCTCTGTGGCGGGTATTATAGCGTCTTGCGTCTGCCTGCTGTTGCTGGCCGATGTGCAGTCGCGCGAGCTGCCGGGCTTCTTCGGCACGCTCTGCGAATTCTTCGGCGTCTGTTGCCAACTCGTCTTCGTTCTGATACGGTAGCATTGAGTTTAGCATGGTCTGCACTTCGCGGCCGTAGAGAAGCCGAAATGGCGTGAATCGCGTGGTCTCTTGCACGGCGGTATTATACGCGAAGGTCACGTAAGGCAAGATCCGGTCCCATGTTTTCTGCTGTACGTCGATGTACATTGAGATCATGTCTGCGAGGGTCTTATTCAGTCGTTCAGTAAGTCCGTTGGTTTGCGGGTGGTACGCAGTTGTCCTTCGGTGTCTGGTGTTGCTCAGTTTGAAAACTTCGTCCGTAAGCTGCGCCGTGAATGCCGTCCCTCTGTCCGTTATTACACTGGAAGGAGCACCGTGTCGTAACACGATGAGGCGCATGAAAAATTGTGCTACCTCAGAAGCCGTGGCTCGTGGGATCGCCTGGGTTTCAGCGTAGCGTGTCAAATAGTCGGTCGCGACGATCACCCATTTGTTGCTGTCCGCAGACATAGGAAATGGCCCGATAATGTCCATGCTGACTTGATCGAACGGCGTGCAGGGTGCTTCAATGGGCTGAAGCAAACCAGCTGGCTTAACAGATGGTTGCTTTCGGCGCTGACATTCCCGACAGCTCTTTACGTACTTCTTTACGCCTGCTGAAAGTCCTGGCCAATAGTACCTCTCGCTCACTCTAGCAAGTGTCCTTGAGTAGCCCAGATGACCAGATGTGGGTTAGTCATGGCAAGCGAAGAGGACGTCGTCTCGCATGTCTCGAGGAACCACAAGGAGGTAAGCACGATTGTTCGAACGAGCGTTCTTCTTGTACAGCACACCGTCTCGTAGGCAGAACGACGTCAACGAGCGGGATAAATGACGTGGTATGATTGCGCCCTGGCCCTCTAAATGATCAATGATTGGACGAATCTCTGCATAATCTCGCTGTCATTTGCTCAAGTCTGATGCACTAACGGCGCCCAGAAAGCCTTCGTCTTCCTCTGCTTCCTGACTGACGACATGAAGGGGTGCGCGTGACAGTATGTCAGCGTCTTCATGCTTACGGCCGGACTTATGGACGATGGTGACATCAAATTCCTGCAGCCGCAAACTCCACCGTGCTAGCCGACCTGAAGGGTCACGCAGGCTTGCCAACCAACAGAGCGCGTGATGGTCCGTCACTATCTTGAAGGGACGGCCATAAAGGTACGGGCGGAACTTGGTGATTGCCCACACGACTGCGAGGCACTCTTTCTCCGTAGTGGAATAATTCGCCTCGGCACGGGATAGAGAGCGGCTGGCGTAGGCTATCACTCTTTCGATGTCCTCTTGACGCTGAACGAGCACTGCACCGAGCCCAATGTTACTAGCGTCGGTATGGACCTCCGTGTCAGCATCATCGTCGAAATGAGCGAGAACGGGCGCTGATTGCATGCGCTGTCGCAGCTCATCAAAAGCTGCTTGTTGCTCGTTTTCCCAGACAAACGGCGTGTCGTCCCTTGTGAGACGAGTCAGAGGTTCTGCTATCATTGAAAAGCCATGATTGAATCTGCGATAGTAGGCTCACAAACCAAGGAAGCGCCGGACGGCTTTCTTATCGACAGGAGCTGGTAATTCGGCATTGGCGGCAAGCTTGTCCGGATCGGGACGGATACCTTCGGCGCTAACTACATGTCCAAGAAATTTTAGTTCTTTATAGCCGAAGTGGCCCTTCTGTGGCTTTAGTGTGAGGTCCGCCGATCGGATCGCCTCCAGCACGCTGCGCAGGCGGTGAAGGTGCTGCTCAAACGTGGTAGAGAAGACCACCACATCATCAAGGTAGACAAGACAAGTCTGCCACTTGAGCCCTGTGAGGACAGTGTCCATCATTCGCTGGAAAGTTGCCGGTGCTGAACACAAGCCAAAAGGGAGCACTCGAAATTGGTATAGGCCGTCTGGAGTCACAAAGGCTGTTTTCTCACGGTCTCGCTGATCTACTTCGATTTGCCAATACCCGCTTTTGAGATCGAGAGAAGTGAAATAATGGGCACGACGAAGTCTATCCAGCGAATCGTCGATACGTGGCAGCGGATACACATCCTTTTTCGTCACGTTGCTAAGCTTTCGGTAGTCGACGCAGAAGCGTAGCGACCCGTCCTTCTTTTTGACAAGTACGACTGGAGATGACCACGGGCTGTTAGATGGTTCAATAACGCCATCGTCAAGCATCTCGGTGACTTGCGTACGTATTGCTTCACGTTCTTTGGCCGACACGCGGTAGGGGTTCTGGTGTATCGGACGTGCGTCCTCATACGTGATGATCCTGTGTTGAGTGATGGACGTCTGGCGGATCTTTGAGCAAGTTGCGAAGCAAGACCTGAACTCGAACAAGAGCGCTCGTAGTGCAGTCTGGTTAACGGTGGACAGATCAGGATTGATGTCAATATTACTCATTGACGTGTCGGCGGTATCCACTATTTCCGACATGAAACAGTTGTTGACGTTTGCTACTTCGTGGGCAAACGCTACCGAAGTGCCACGGAAAAGATGTCGATGCTCGTTGCTAAAGTTGGTTACGAGCAATTCAGATCGACCATCACGAAGGTGTATTACACTTCTAGCTACACAAATGCCTTGCTGCAGGAGGTGTTCTAGATTTGTCTCAGCCACCAGATCGCCATCGCCCAAACCACAGCATGTTACGTCGACTAGAACACTTGTTCGTGGAGGAAGCGTCACACTCTGTTCAGAAATACGGAGTACGTCGACACGCCTTCCACAATCCTGCACGTTGATTGCTCGCTGGGCTGAGAACGTGACGCGGCGCTCTTGCAGATCAATGATAGCTCCATTTTCTTGTAGGAAGTCAACTCCCAGAATGACGTCACGGGAACATTCGCGTAGAACAAGGCAGCTTGCTACGAATGTGTACCCTTGAATCTGTACTCTAGTTGTGCAGGCACCCAGTGGAGTAACGACGTGGCCACCAGCTGTCCGAATCTGCGAGTTATGCCACGGCGTGATGACTTTCTTCAGCTGCGTTGTCAGTTTCCCGCTCAGTATGGAATAGTCTGTGCCGGTGTCCACTAACGCATTAACTGCACAACCATCAATTGTCACTGCTATGTCGAGTGAAAGTCGGCCGTCCTTTGCAACAGTATGTGATGTCGGACCGGTTTCTGTACAGTTCTGCGTCAATGGGAGGTCTTCAGCGCTTCGACGTTCAGCGACCCCGCCCCCAGAGGTCGCTTTGGCTAGTTTCCCGGCGGGGCTGGGAGACCGCGTGGTAGAATACCGCTGGGGCGTTGATGAAAATCGCCTCGGTGATGGCGAGCGCGACTGGCGCCCGGCAGATGGTGGTGCATGCTGCTGGGAGAGGTAGTTTTCGATGTCGCGCGGTTTCTGGCCGTAACGGGGTGGCGGTGCGTACGCAGAGAAGCCGCGAAGCCCAAGACGGCGATATGGGCACTGGCGGTACAAGTGATCAGCTTCTCCGCAGTGAAAGCACAGAGGCCGGCGATCAGGTGTGCGCCAAACATCAGACTTTCGAGGAGACGTGCGCCGATCGTCGATGTAATGAACTGGTTGCACTGAACGATGGGCGACAGAAGCACCAGGGACAAAGGCCAACGGTGGTGGCGTGTACGTGCCTTCGAAGTACGGTATGTGCTGCGGTGATTGTAGCGAAACAGCAGAAACAGGATGGACGAATAATGGCGGCGTTGCAGCAGGGTGTTTCAGAGCTTCCGCGTAGGTTGTCTCACGGCGGTAATCAGCAGGAGCTGGCACAGCTGTATCATGAGGCAAGGTGTCCCGGAGGGCCTGGTGCAGCTCATCCTTGATCACAGTTGCAATAGAGTTGACTGTAGGATGAGGTGTTACAGCAGCCTTTTGTAACTCTTCACGTACTATATCACGGATGAGTTCACGAAGACAGTCGTTGTTGGTTCTAGTGGCGGTGAAAATGTCGGCAGTAGACATGCCACTGACTTGCCTGTCGTATTGGTTGGATCGCTGCTGCAGCATTTTTTCCATTGTCACGGCCTCGGACAAGAACTCCGCGACCGTCTTCGGAGGACTTCGCACGAGGCCGGCAAAAAGCTGGTCCTTGACACCGCGCATCAAGTGACGCAACTTCTTGTCCTCCGTCATTCTTGAATCGGCCCGTCGGAAGAGGCGCGTCATGTCTTCGACGAACGTGGTCACAGTTTCGTTTGGCAGCTGGACGCGGGCCAGAATAGCTCGTTCAGCTCGTTCTTGGCGATCAGCACTGGCATACGTCTGCAGAAGTCTACGAGAGAATTCGGGCCACGTTGTCAGCTGTTCCTCTCGGTTTTGATACCACGTACGTGCCCCGTCTTCGAGATAGAAGTAGACACGACCCAGTTTCGCCGCGTCGTCCCACTGATTCTGGTAGCTACGCGCTCGAAATCCGCCAACCAGTCCTCAACGTCCTCGTGCTCCGAGCCATGGAATGTCGCCGGTGCGCGTGGGCTTTCCAACATGTAGCGGTTCGACGTCGTGCTTCCCGTGCCGGTTGCCGAGGTTTGCACCGAAGCGCTGGTCATATTTGTCGACGTGGTGGGAGCAGTATCGTCGGCTTCCGGAGGCAATCCCCTGATTCGGCGGCTGGTCCGAAGCACGGGAGTATTGACTGGCACTAGACTCGTATCCCGGCTTCCTGGGGTGGTCTGCAGCATCCGTGGGACTACCCAGCACCTCCACCAGTTTGTCACGATGAGTCACAAGTACTGGGGGATTTATTAAACCACCAGGTAGCTAGTACTAGGACGATGCGTCAGTCGTGGCTGGCTCTCGAGCAAAGAAGAACGCGATCTTCTTTTTTCCTCCAGATTTAGAGCCGCTCTTGCTGTCAACCCACTACGTGCTGGCAGCAATATAAGGAATGGGATTGCTGCCAGTGAACTGCCAAACGTAGGCGTGCCCAAGAGTGAAGCCTGTGTCGTTCAGCTTGACGGAAGTGGTGTGATAATCGAAGCCGTGTATGCGTCACCAAACAATTCGGTTAAAGACACTATACACGTAGCGGCTACGTTTATACCTAGTCGTGCGGCCGCCCCGCCGCGGTGGTCTAGTGGCTAAAGCACTAGGCTGCTGACCCGCAGGTCGCGGGTTTGAATCCCGGCTGCAGCGGCTGCATTTCCGATGGAGGCGGAAATGTTGTAGGCCCGTGTGCTCACATTTGGGTGCACGTTAAAGAACCCCAGGTGGTCGAATTTTCCGGAGCCCTCCACTATGGCGTCTCTCATAGTCATATGGTGGTTTTGGTACGTTAAACCCCACATATTAATCAATCAGTCGTGCGGAAAGCGAACTGTGTGTGGTGGCTGGTGACTCCAATCGTGCTCCAGACTCTCTTTGTGTTCCTTTGAAGGACATGTTTAACCTTGACTTGGCCAGTGTTGCAACTGCACAGACGACCCAAAGGGGAAGCACCGTTGATCTTGTCTATCACAGAAAGACAGACAATTCCAAATACCATGTTGGGGCCGTAGAGACGGCAGCGTGTTACTTCACTGACCACCGAGCCGTCTTTGTGGCAATGAAGAAGCTACCTGGACGTTGAGCAGAAAATATACATGTGCCACATAATACGTATGCCGTATGTGTGTCAATGCAGCAGCAGTAAGCATGAGATTCAAGCTAAGCCTAGACACTCTGGAAAGCTAAGAATAATCAGCTGAACCTTTGCTAACGCTACGTATATTCTGGCATAGCTGAGCTAAGCCACAGCCATTTTTTCACTGAGTTCACGTCGGCGTTTTGGCGTGCATACCCAGACACTTTGACCGGGCTTGTATTCGACACACTGTCGCCGAAGATTGTAACGGCGGTGGTCCGTCATGTGCTGATTCATGATGCGCAGGCGGGCGAGTTGACGAGCTTCTGACGTTGGGAAGCATTGCGTCGAGCGTCGTTGCCGGGTTCCTTCCGTAGACCAACTCGTACGGCCTCATCTGCGTCGTTTCTTGTACGGCGGTGTTGTAGGTGACGGTCTCATACGAAAGAATGGATTCCCACGTCTTGTGCTCAACGACGAAGTACATGACGAGCATATCAACGATGATCGTATTGACACACTCGGTGAGGCCATTGGTCTGTGGATGATAGGCGGTGGTCCGGCGGTGACCTTTCTGGCTGTACCTTAGGGTAGCCCGAGTTAGGTCCGCCGTAAAGGCCGTACCTCTGTCTGTGATGAGGACTTCTAGAGCTCCGTGACGCTTTCGACGAACTTTTTTACCTTGGTGGCATTGCCTTCGGGCAGAGCCATTCTTTAGGCGTAGCGGGTGAGGTAGTTAGCAGCCACGATGATCCATTTGTTTCCGGAATTCGATGTCGGGAACGGCCCCGGCAAGTCCACTCCGATTTGCTGAAACGGCCGGCTAGGTGGCTGATAGGCTGGAGAAGTCCGGCTGGCTTAGTAGGCGGTCTTTCGTCGTTTACAGTCTCGACATGTCCTGACGAAACGAGTGACGTCGGTGGCAAGTCGTGGTCAGTACTACTTCTCCTGTATTCTCACGAGTGTACGCGAAATACTGAAGTGTCGAGCCGTAGGGTTGTCGTGTAGAGCATGCAAAACTTCTGGACGTAACGCTGAAGTTACTACGAGAAAGTAGTTGGCGCGATGAGGTGAAAAGTTTTTTAGACGAGGATGCCATCACGCAAAAAAACGACTCCAGTCCTCACTTGAATACCTTTGCAACACCGGCAGCCTTGTCGTCTAGGTATTCCAGTAAGCACTTGATGTCAGGGTCGGCACGCTGTCATTCTGCAAAATCTTCGACGCTTAAGGTTCTCAGGAAGCAGTCACCGTCCTCGTTGCCCTGCGGTGGCGGGTTGACAGGAGCATGGGACAGGCAGTCGATATCAGAGTGCCTTTGCCCCGACTTGTAAACGACGGTGATGTCAAATTCTTGAAGCCTCAGACTGCACCGTGCGAGGTGGCCTGGAGAGTCCTTCGAGTTAGCTAGCCAACAAAGGGCATGGTGGCTGCTAACACCTTGAAAGGCCTGCCGTAGAGGTAAGGGCGACATTCTGAGGTAGCCCAAATGATGGCAAGGCACTAGTTTTCTGTTGTGAAATAGTTGACTTCCGCCTTATATAGCGACCGGGTCGCATAACTCATGACCCTTTCTAGTTCGTCAATCTTCTGCCCCAGGACGGCTCCGAGCCCTAACTGCTTGCGTCGGTGCGGATTTCTGTGTCGTCGTTTTCGTCGAAATGAGCAAGTTAAGGCGGTGTCTGCAGGCGTCATTTTAGCTCTTAAAATGCTTCCTCCTGCGGGTTTTCTGAGTTGAACCCGATGTTGGTCTTTGTCAGGTGAGTGAGTGACTCGGCGATGAAGGCAAAATTTATGACAAAACACGTCTAATACGACCAGAAGCCGATAAATTGACGCACAGTTTTTTTGTCAGTGGGTGACGGAAATGCAGTGATGAATGTTGTCTTCTGCGGGTCGGAGCGTACTCCGGACTTGCTTATCACGTGTCCTAGGAACAAGGGTTGCTAGTATGAAAAGCGGCACTTTTCTGGCTTCAGAGTGAGTCCGGAGGTTTTATTCCTTAAAGAAGAGCTTCAAGACACTGTAGATGGTTGTCAAAAATATTGGAAAACAGGACGACATCATTCAAGTACACAAGGCATGTCTGCCACTTCAATCCAGTGAGCACGGTGTCCATAACACGCAGGATTGTCGGAGGCGCCGAGCGAAGACGAAAGGACAAGACTTTACACTCGAAGAGGCCGTCTGGTGTTATGAACGCAGTCTTTTCTCGCTCTCTCTCGTCTACTTTGATCTGCCAGTAGCATGTCTTGAGGTCCATTGATGAGAAGTATTTTGCGTCTTTGAGTCGATCAAGGGCGTCATGTATTCAGGGGAGAGGATATACGTCCTTGTTGGTTACCTTGCTGAGTTGCCGATGGTCAACGAAGAAGCGTAGTGTTCAACCCTTTTTCTTCACTAACAACACCGGTGATGCCTATGGGCTCTTTGAAGGCTGAGGGATGTCGTCATGGAGCATTTCGCCGACTTGTTGTTTTATGACCTTGCGCTCTCGCGTCAAAATTCGGTACGGACTCTGTACGACGGAGTGGCCTAGCACTTTAAATGCTAAGCGTTTCTCAACAAACTTCGGTCACTTTGAGCGTATCTGTCTGTCTGTCTGTCTGTCTGTCTGTCTGTCTGTCTGTCTGTCTGTCTGTCTGTCTGTCTGTCTGTCTGTCTGTCTGTCTATCTATCTATCTATCTATCTATCTATCTATCTATCTATCTATCTATCTATCTATCTATCTATCTATCTATCTATCTATCTATCTATCTATCTATCTATCTATCTATCTATCTATCTATCTATCTAGCCGCCTACGACTTTTAGCTTTTCTGCTCATTCCTTTATTGGAATCAATACAAAATGTGGTATGGCATTGCAGAACTGTATGACGAACATAACTGACTAGTCATAACATGGCGGTCATAACTGTATGCTATGAATGTCATGATTTATATTTCATAGTGTGGCTGCTCTTGCGGTCGTTTCATTCACAAGAACTGTTCCAAAATTGTCGTAGTGTGATATGACTGTATGGCAAACACAACAGACAGACCCTAGCATGGAAATCATGACATGCATCTCATGCAAGTCATGAGTCATGACTACACGCCAGGCTCATGGTACACTCCCATACGTTTCACTAGCTTCATATTGTGACGACGCGAGATTGACGAGCACACAAAGCGCCTCAAACAAATACGATTTATCGATCGCAGGAAACAGACTGCAACGACTTCTTCGTCTTTTTCCCTCGGCCAAAGACACTCGCGCTCCTTCGTTGTCCTCACCTCTGGCACATACGCGCGTCATTATTCCCCCTTTAAAAAAAACATCGTCCCGATGTTAAACGTTTGAGAAGCAAGGCGAAACCAAAACTGCACAGTTAGTTACTGAAAGTAAGGCTTCATCCGAAGCACGTGGACAATTTCTGGTGAATGTCTGTGCCGCTTTGAACACTGCACGCCGTCCGGAACAACCTCGTAGTTGACGTCACTAATGCGTCGCAGAACCTTGTAGGGTCCGAAGTATCTTCGCAACAGCTTTTCGGAAAGCCCACGCTGACGAACAGGTGTCCAGACCCATACTTTGTCGTCCACGTTGTATATGACGGGTCTGTGCCGGAGGTTGTAATACTTGGCATCTTCGTCTTGCTGTTTGGTGATTCGCAACCTGGCAAGTTGTCTGGCTTCTTCTGCTAGCTGGGTAAACTCTTGGGCGTCTGTCTCATTGCCATCATTTTCATGAGGGAGCATTGCGTCTAACGTTGTTGTAACCTCGCGTCCGTAGAGGAGACTAAAGGGTGTCTTCCGAGTGGTCTCTTGACGAGCCGTGTTGTAGGCGAACGTGACGTAGGGCAAAATGATGTCCCAGTTCTTGTGCTCTACATCTACGTACATGCTTATCATATCAGCCAGGGTCTTGTTGAGGCGTTCGGTGAGCCCGTTGGTCTGGGGATGATACGCCGTTGTCTTCCTGTGAGCTGTACCACTTAGTCGGAAAATGGTGTTCAAAAGCTCGGCCATGAACGCAGTACCTCTGTCGGTGATTACTATTGCGGGGGCACCGTGTCTTAAGACGATGGCTTCGATGAAAAATTGCGCCGCTTCAGCTGCCGTTGCCCGTGGCAGAGCGCCTGTCTCCGCGTATCGGGTCAGGTAATCCGTGGCGACGATTATCCACCTCTTTCCAGTGGCAGACTTTGGGAAGGGACCCAGAAAATCCATGCCAATTTGTGCAAACGGTGTCGCCGGCACTCGAACAGGCTGCAGCAGGCCAGCTGGTTTGATGGATGGTGGCTTGCGGCGCTGGCAATCTAGACATGCCTGCACGTAAGTTTTGACAACTTCGGCAAGTCTTGGCCAGTAATAGTTCTGCCTTATCCTCGCCAATGTTCTTGCGTAACCCAAGTGACCAGCAGTAGGTTCGTCGTGACAGGCTTGCAGTACCTCACGGCGAAGCGAACAAGGAACGACGAGCAAGTAGCTGCTGCCGGTGGGCGAAAAGTTCCTCTTATAAAGAACGTCATTTCGCAAGCAGTACGACGGCAGCCCTCTCGCAAATAACTTCGGAACGCTATTCGCTCGCCCTTGTAGGTAATCTATAAGTGGTAGCAGCTCAGCATCGCCACGCTGCTGTTGAGAAAAAGTGGCAGTGTCCACAATTCCGAGAAAGGCCGTGTCGTCATCGTCGTTGTCCGGGCATGCCGTCTCAACCGGAGACCGAGAAAGACAGTCGGCATCGGTGTGTCGTTTTCCCGACTTGTAGGCAACAGTGAAGTCAAATTCTTGGAGCCGAAGACTCCATCGTGCAAGGCGGCCAGACGGATCTTTCAAGTTGACTAACCAACAGAGAGAGTGGTGATCGCTGATAACGGTGAATGGGCGGCCGTACAAATAAGGACGAAACTTCAGGACTGCCCATACCATTGCAAGACATTCTTTTTCTGTTGTAGTGTAATTAGCTTCAGCTCGGGACAGCGTCCTGCTGGCATAGGCGATCACGTTTTCATTGTTGTCCTTCGACTGTACGAGCACTGCTCCAAGACCCACATTACTAGCGTCTGTATGAAGTATTGTCGGTGCGTCTTCATCGAAGTGGGCCAACACGGGGGGTGTTTGCATTCGCTGACGCAGCTCGTGAAATGCCTGCTGTTGGTCTTCGCCCCATCTGAAGGGGGTATCTTCCCGAGTAAGCTGTGTCAATGGCGATGCGATGCGCGAAAAATTAGCAATAAACCGCCGGTAGTAGGCACAGAGACCTAAAAAACGTCGCACTGATTTTTTGTCTGATGGCGTCGGGAAGTTTGCCACGGCGGCAATTTTATCCGGGTCGGGTCGGATCCCTTGGCTGCTCACGACGTGACCGAGGAATCGAAGTTCGTGGAAGCCGAAGTGGCACTTTTCTGGTTTTAGAGTAAGACCGGCCAAGCGTATTGCTTCAAAAACTGCTTCGAGCCTTCGTAAGTGTTCCTCGAAAGTCGCCGAAAAGACAATCACGTCATCGAGGTACACCAAGCAGGTTTGCCACTTCAGTCCCGACAGAACCGTGTCCATGAGACGCTGGAATGTTGCTGGCGCCGAACACAAACCGAAAGGAAGAACCTGAAATTCATAAAGTCCGTCGGGCGTAACAAAGGCGGTCTTCTCACGATCTCTCTCATCCACTTCAATTTGCCAGTAGCCGCTTTTTAAGTCCATAGACGAAAAGTAGCGTGCGTTTCGTAGCCTATCCAATGAATCATCAATACGCGGCAGAGGGTAGACGTCCTTCTTTGTGATCTGATTAAGCTTACGGTAGTCGACGCAGAAACGCAAGCTACCATCCTTCTTTTTGACGAGTACTACCGGTGATGCCCAAGGACTGTTAGACGGCCGAATAACACCATCTTCTAGCATCGTTTTCACCTGTTTTTGAATTACCTCACGCTCCTTTGGGGCGACTCGATAAGGATTTTGCCGGATGGGTCTGGCATCGGAATCCGTGATGATGCGGTGTTTCGTCAGTGCCGTTTGACCAACTCTTGATGTGGATGAGAAGCAGCCGTGGAACTTGTTGATCAGCGTGAGAAGGCGGTCTCGCTCAATGGGAGATAACATTGGACCAACGTCTACAGGTGTCGGTGTAGTGATAGTAGACGCTGCTGCTTCCTCCACTAAATGACAATCTTCTGTTTGCGAGAGTTCGTCAAAATAGGCAATAGCCGTGCCTTTAACTATGTGTCGGCGTTCTCTGCTGAAATTTGTCAATAGCAGTTCAGCGCATCCGTCAATAACAGTGATGACAGCTCTGGCAACAGAAATGCCGCTAGTGAATGCGAGCTCTTTGATGTGTTCAGCGACGCCAGTACCATTTCGTAATTTGTCACAGTGCACGGATACGAGAGAACAACTTCGTGGCGGCAGTATGACGTCGTCATCGGCAATACGGAAGTGAGGTGGCTGGTGTTCCTTATCTGTAGCAGTCTCCGAGCTTACAGTGAACGTTACGCTTCTGTCACGGATGTCAATCACAGCCCCGTATTCGCGCAAGAAATCCATTCCCAATATGAGCTGTTTACAGCACTCGTGGAGAATGACGAGGGTCGCGACAAAGGTGGAACCAGCAATGAAGAGTCGGCCGTGCACTTTCCAACCGGTGTCATCAACTGACCTCCTGCAGTTCTTATATTGGGTCCCTGCCATAGCATTTTCACCTTCCTGAGTCTTTCGGCTAGCTGTAGGCTTATTATAGAAAAGTGGGAGCCAGTGTCCACAAGTGCCGTCACTTGGTGGCCGTCAATGTGAACGACGAGGTCAGCGCTGATAACGTCGGTTACGTCGGCAGTTGTCTCATTCGTCGAATTAGTCGTTGCTGTCGTCTTCTTCGGTATCGATGGCTTCGAGCTGTCACTTGTCTGCAATGGGGGCTGTTCGGAATTTCGAATATTGGCAACCCCACCCCCCGAGGTCGCTGCGTCTAGTTTCCCCGTCGCGGGCTAGGGGACCTGCCCCTGGTGACGTCGGCAAAACTGCGACGATTAGGTGAACTGGGCCGCGCAGGAGATGGAGAACGTGATCTGGGCATTACTGGATTCTGCGGCGGTGTGTTCACATGGGCGTAGTTGTACATGCGTTGATCGTCGTACGCAACGTAATCAGGGTAGCGAGGAAATCTCGAGTACTGAGCGTCGCGATAACGGCAAACTCTGTAGACGTGCCCAGCTTCGCCACAATGAAAGCATACCGGTCGACGGTCAGCGGTACGCCACAAATCGGTTTTCCGACGCTGATAGGTAAGTGGAGACTCACTATTGGGCCACGTTGTGGGGCGACGTTGTGGGGCATGTTGGTTATACGGCACTCGTCTTGTCGGAGGAATCGGGGAGGTTGCGAAAGTCGTCGGTGCTGACTGTGGCTGTGTTTGCAGGGTTGGTGGTGGTCCAGTCATTGGGGTCTGCTGTGCTGAAGGAGCGACGACGGGGCGTCGGACTGCATCAGCATAAGTAAAATGTCGTCGCACACCATTATAGCCGGATGAAGAGAGAGCATGGCGGACCTCATCCCGGACAACATCAGCGACAAAAGACAATGCTGGCGTCGGTTCAGTTGCTGGAATTAAACCAAGCTGCCGAAGCTCCTCCCTCAAAATCTCCCGGATGACTTCCCGCAGAGGCCTGTCGTTGTCGCAGAGGCTCGCCGCAGTCGTGACAGGGCTACTCGCTCGAACGTTGACCGGGTTCTGCTGGCGGTACCGTTGCTGTAAGGCCCGTTCAATAGCTGTGGCTTCTTTCGTGAACTCAGCTACTGTTGTTGGCGGATTTCTCACAAGCCCAGCAAACAGTTGCTCCTTCACGCCTCGCATTAGATACCGGAGCTTCCTGTCTTCCGGCATCTCGGGATCCGCCCTGCCGAAAAGACGGGTCATGTCCTCGGCGAACATAGCGACGCTCTCGTTTGGTTTTTGAATTCGAGCTTCCAAGAGACGTTGCGCATTCTCCTTTCTGTCAAGACTGCTGAAGGTGTCAATCAGCTGGTTGCGGAAGTCATCCCACGTAGCCATGCTTCTTTCCCTGTTAATGTACCACGTCTGGGCGTTGTCTTTCAGGTAGAAGTACACATTCGCGAGCTTGTCTTCTGGGGTGGCCCACTGGTTGTACTTCGCGCAGCGTTCGAACTGGTCCAGCCAGTCTTGTGCATCTTCATAGGTCTCACCATGAAAGCAGTCAGGAATCATGGGATTCTGAAGTGTCATGTGCGATGTAGCTGCAGTGGCCATGGTGGTTGAAGGAGGCAAGCGATTGCTGGCAGTTTCTGGAAAGGGATTGAGCTCGGGAGCTAGGCCTCGCAGACGGCGACTGGAACGGTGGACTGGTGTGTCGATGGGTGGTAGTGATTCCGGGCTTGAATGTCGGGTCCGCGAAGGGGTGCCAAGCATGAAGACGTACCCAGCACCTCCACCAGTGTGACGACGCGAGATTGACGAGCACACAAAGCGCCTCAAACAAATACGATTTATCGATCGCAGGAAACAGACTGCAACGACTTCTTCGTCTTTTTCCCTCGGCCAAAGACACTCGCGCTCCTTCGTTGTCCTCACCTCTGGCACATACGCGCGTCAATATCTAAGAAATTTCATGTTAGAGCAGGTGAATACATGATCAAGGTATATGACTGGTGTAAACATCATATTCATGATATGCGTGTGATGATGATTGATATGTAGGGTTTAACGTCCCAAAACCACTCTATGATTATGAGAGACGCCGTAGTGGAGGGCTCCGGAAATTTAGACCACCTGGGGTTCTTTAACGTGCACCCAAATCTGGATATGCGTGTGATGTTACAACAAGACTGCATGCTACGCTTATAATGCGTTCACGGCCATTTCGCTATTTACATGTACTGCTTTTGGTATTAAGTGACGCGAACGAACGACATATGTAAATGACACGTCCAAACATGATACTCATTACATGCGTGTCATGTAACAACATGACTACATGCTACGCTCATGATGCACTCGGGGCCGTTTCACTAGCTTCACATACTCAAAATTTGGTATTACGTCATGCAAATGGATGACGAAAGTATGTAACAGGTGCAAACATGATAATCATCATATGGGTGCCTTGTAAGGACACGACTGCATGCAACACTCAAGGCACCAATACACTTCAACGTGACCCTGCGCACATGTGCGCCGGCGTTCCTTTCATCGCGTCACGCCGGCGATGCCACGCCAGGCGCAGACGCTGATCTGTCTGGCATACACTCGCAGGCGTGCGCCGCGTTGCGTTGCTATGACGCAAGCGTGTTTGAGCGCCACCGGCGTCCCTCCGTCACGAAGCAAGGCAGACGCGGTGCTTTCTGGGAAACGTAGTCAGCGTGAAATGCAGGACGTAGCATTGCGCGCCGGTTGCCGCCGGGCCGCACGGACAGACGCTGGTGAAGCCTGGCGTCAGCCTATAGAGTGCTCGCGTTTAGCTAACGTAGCGTCGCAGCACGCAGCGTGCCCACGCGTCAACGTTATTTCGGAGTTTATTGGTTCCTTCATGATGCGCTTACCGCCGCTTCACTAGCTTGACATATAACAACTTACATATTAAGGGACGTCAATGATCAACGAAAGTATGTGACTGGTGCAAACATAATAGTCATGAGATGCGTGTCATGTAACAGCATGACCGCATGCCACGCTCATGATGCCCTCGCAACCGTTTTGCTAGCTCCACATATATCGCATTTGGTATTGCATGATGTGAATAGACGATGAAGGCAAATAACATGTCCAACCATGATAATCATGATTTGCGTGTCATGTAAAGCATGACTACATGCTACGCTCATAGCGTGCTCGCGGCCGTTTTACCAGTCCCACATATACCACATTTGGTATTACGAGACGTGAATTCACGATGAATGTCAATGACACGTTTAAACTCGATAATCATGGCTTGCGTGGTATGTATAACTGAACTACATGACACTCATGGCACGATCGCGGCCGTTTCGCTAGCTCCACGTTTAAAAATTTGGTATCAGGTGACGTGAATAGATGACGAAGGTAATTGACACGTCCAAACAAGATAACCATGACATAAAAGTCACGCAGGACCTAATTTATCTGCGCCTCGTAACGTTGTGCTCATTTTAAAGTGACATACTAACCCTCATTCGTGATTCACATAACATCGATTCCCACAGTGTTTCTTCTATAGTGTGAATTCTATGTTTTGTGTCAGGGGTCTGCCGAATTCTCGATGACGACGAAGAGCAGATCTTGTATTTTAGGAGCAGGTCTACGTATTTTAGGTCAATGTGACTAGCTGTCGGCACTGGTTTTTGTTCTGCCGACGAGCTGTCGACGTGTTCCGACCGCGTTCGTGCCCGCGCCTGCGTTCCTTGTTCCATCCTCTGGGTTGCGGTCAAGTAGCCGGCGGTTACTTTTATTTTATTAAATCTACCTCTTGTTCCGCAACTGTTTAAGTGCATTGATAAGTGTAACTTCTTCTTATTTCATGTCTGTTTCTTCTCCGGGCCAGAGGCCTGCCCTCTGGTCAGCCTCTGTTCCCCCTCAAGATCTTCCCCTGGAGTTGTTTCTCCGCAATGGAACCCGTAGCGTTCCTGTCGCTTTGGTGCCGACCACCGGTGGGTTCATCCGCATGAAAAATCCCAAGACAATCCAAACGGAGCTTCGTGCAATCACTCCCCACTCTCTACTGATAACAGCGGTTCGTCAGTTTGGACGCGGGGGGGATACTATGCTGCTCACCAGACAAGGCTTGCATCCAAGACCTTCTGAAGTGCACTACTTTTGCATCACCTCCGGTGAGCTCTTTTATCCCACCTCATCTAGCTTGCTGCAAAGGATTGGTTCGGGGGGTAGACGCAAGTCTGAGGCCAGCAGAAGTCTTGGACATCTTTTCTCCAGCAGGTGTTATTTCTGTTTACCGCTGTACCAAACAGGAATACCAACAGAAAGTTCCCACTGAAACTGTAATTGCCACATTCGCTCTAACAGATCGCTCTTCGGAGATCAAGGCATGGCCGCTTATTTATAAGGCCGAAGCTTTGGCTCCCCGTCCGCTGAATGCGCTAAATGTTGGCGCTTTGGGCGCAGTACTAAAGGTTGTCGATCGGAGGCTCGATGCCGCATATGCGGGGCCATATACGGGGCTGGTCATAGTACAGCTGAGTGTCAATCAGACAATAAGACATGCTGTTTGTGCAAGGCAAATCACGCTGCAGACGATCCTAACTGCCCTGCAAGATCAAATAAACTTCAGGTCATTGAAATCATTGAAAGGAGACGATGCTCTCGTAGAGAAGCGATTGCAGAAATTCAAAGCAGGAGTCAGGCTCATGCCGGCATAGCAGCTCGTCCACCTCTTTCTATGGATGCATCACTTTTTCAGTCCATTTCTGCTATGGTAGAAAAGGCCGTTAAAAGCATTAGAAAAATTTTACTCAATCTGTCCGACTCACTCAATAATATTATAGATTCACAGATGTCAGGCGCATCTGATCGAATAACTGAGCGTATCCAACCTCTTAGTGCCTCAATCAATAAACCTGCCGAACATCAGTCAGATGCCTCTATCGATAATGAGGCAATGCCTTGCAGATCTAACACAACTGAGCAATAAGGTATATCTGATTCAGAATGAATAAATATATGGGATTTAGATATGGATGCTCGCCTTTTGAAACGCACCAGATCACACACTAGCAAACTTAATAATTCTTCTCATCCAAAAACAAAAAAGAGTGTGAAGGAACCTAGGACTAAAGCGGACTTCTTAAAAGATAGTATCTTAGATCAAGCTGTTCCTACTGCTTGCTTATCATCATAAGGTATCTTAGAGTACTTCAGTGGAAATGCCGTTCAATTCTCTCTGCAACTACAGACTTATTATACCTAATTTTTCAACAATCTCCAGACGTCATAATTTTACAAGAAACTTGGCTGTCTGCTGATCAAAACTTCTATCTAAAAAACTATCAGTGCTTTCGACTAGACCAAGACTCACGTGGTGGAGGATTAATGTTTTTCATTTCATCCAAAATTTGCCTTAACGCACACTTCGTTTACCAACAAATATCACACGATTATGAGGTATTGGTTCTGGAAATTCACTTTCCCGGATTCGCGCCACTATCTATAGTCAACAACTACTTTCCGGCTGGAATACAAGATGAAAGAGCCCTAGACGTGACTGTGAGTTTTTGCCGAAACAGTATACTATTTGCGGGAGACTTCAATTCCCATCACCTTTCATGGGGATTCCGCACTGATTCATCAGGAAGACGGTTCTGGGACTGGACTAATCGGAATAACCTTATTTGTTGGAACTCCAGAGTTCCGACATTCGTTCGATGTAATTCGACGTCCGTCTTAGATTTGACATTTGCTAGCTCAAGTGTGATAATATTGTCTTGGACTGTTCTTGATACTGCTACAAGTAGTGATCACTGCCCCCTGGTATTTGAAGTCAGCATTCTTTTAGTGACGGTAGATCACCAGGTGCAAAGTTTTGTAAACTACTCTAAATTTAAAAAGAACTTACAGTCAACGCTGTCTTCCATGCCCAATATGGAAGCAAATATGAAAGCTATGAGCCTTTGTTCCACCCTAAAGTGTACAATTAAAAAATCACAGTTCACTATATCTTCAGCAAAGGGAAAATTCATATCTGCCTGGTGGAATGCGCATTGCACCAGAGATTATTGACCCCCCAACGCTGCATGGAAAAAACTCCTCACCAACCAATGTCCGACTAATTGGAGAAATTATGCATTTGCTAAAGCCTCCTTTAGGAGAACAGTTTCATTAGCGAAACACAATTATGAAGAAAAACGGTTCAGCTACCTATCCAAGAGTGGCAACAAGAGAGCTCTATGCAGATTTCTCCGTAATCGTAAACCTATTACAGCACACGTAAATATTGACTCAGTTATTTTTTCTCCAACTGATTTGGAAGATACATTAACGGAAATCGCAATAGGATTGGAGAAGAGATTCACAAAACAAATCAAAATAAAGTGTGCAAAACCGTCATTCGGAAATGATTTTATTGAAGTAAGTAGGGATGAACTTGCGCACGTCGTTTGTATTCTGCCAAACACAGGTCCTGGACCGGATGGCGTCACTTCAGAAATGTTAAAAAATATTATTCGACATCTCTCCTGAAGACCTCCTTAACGTTGTCAACTATTCACTTGAAAATAGTTGGATACCTCCTGACTGGAGAATGGCCAAAATAATACCACTTCTTAAAAAACAGGGACTAGGAATGCAGATAGATAACATTAGGCCAATCACCTTAACATCACACGTAGTTAAGTTAATAGAGAGAATACTTTACATTAGAGATACGAAGTTCATAACCGATAATGCGATACTCATTGCATGCCAGATGGGATTTAGACCTGGGTACTCTATATGTGGGCGAATGTTGATTCAGAGGCTCGTATAAAGCTTGCTCGGCACAGACGACAATATGCGGCCCTAGTAACCCTCGATTTAGCCAAGGCATATGACAGTGTTGAACATCCTATTCTTATCGAAGTCCTAAAAGAGCTTACGTTCCTGCAGTACATAACAAATTGAATATACGACTTTTTAAAAGACAGAAAATTTTATTGCTTCCAACGAGGTGTTTCCACGCCGAAGTATAGCCAGACGAGAGGTGTTCCTCAAGGCTCTGTTCTATCGCCTGTGCTATTTAACATTTTGTTAAGTTCAATACCACTGAGTGATAACGTACAAGTATATGTATATGCAGATGATATCGCGTTCTTTGCATCTGACAACGATATTTATTCACTACATTCGACTCGACAGTGTTATTTGGCAGCATTGGAAACTTGGTTTCAGAAAATTCAGTAGAACCTGAACGTAACTAAAAGTGCTATAATAGTTTTTACGTTGGACGCATCAGTTATTATTTCTCTTTAGTACCATCAAGAAATAATACCCCAGGTTAATTGTATTAAATATTTGGGTGTACTGTACGATCAAAAACTGAGCTGGCGTGATCACATTGAATATAATAAAATTAAGGCTACACGCGCTGTTGGAATGATAGGTAGGCTTGGCCGCCTCCGTTCCGGTCTTCGCAGAGATACGCTGATCATGATTTATCGCATGTACGTTCGTCCGATTCTTGAATTCGGATGTGTTTTATTCTCTGATGGACCAGCATACAAAATAAACCCCGTCATTCTCTTAGAGCGGGAAGCCCTACGTAGTTGTTTAGGTTTGCCAAAATTCACAGCTAACATTGTTTCTTATCAAGAAGCTCGGATACCCACCCTTGCTTGCAGATTTCGTATTTTAACAGTAAACACCTATTTAAAATTTTCTGAATCCACTTTAAGGAAGCGACAATTTGTATTCTTTGCCGAGCCTGGTGTCTCTTTCATTGAGCATTGGTCCCGTGTATATAAACCCCAAGTGCTGTTTGTTCGAACACTTCTAGATGCTTTAAATGGCAATATTTTCGAGATCACACCATCTGTCAAACCAATCGGCCAAGTACAAATGAAATTTGACGATATCTTTCCCATGAACGCTAAACACTTGCCCTCAAAATATTTGATTGGTTTATTAGAACAACACCTGTCTCAATTAGGTACTAATACAGTAATTGCGACAAATGCATCTATGAGTGGAGAGAAGGCAGGTGTGGGTATTTTTTTCTCTCATTATTCTGGTCATTTTCATTACGCCTCCCAGATTATACACAAATATTTGAGGCGGAATTAATGGCCGTTATACTAGCTATTACTAAACTTCCTGCAACTCATTCGACAGCTGTGATAGTGTCTGACTCGCATTCCGTGTGTTCATTCTTATCATCGTCGTCGACATCAGCAGTACTAGAAACTTTTAAATCATTAATCCCAGCCAACATTCGTCTAGTGCGAATGATATGGGTGCCAGGCTATCGTAGTATATTTATAAACGAGATGGCTGACACATTTGCGCGAACATCTCTTGATCTTCCGATCGTGCCAATCATGCCTCCTGCAGCCTATGTAACAGCAGCAAGGTTTATAAAACTTTCCCTTCTTGAAGACTCATCAAAAATCATGTTTCCGAATCCAGATTTCTCGCACCTGCACTTTACATGGAATAATAAATGGTGGCCCACGCGTAAATTGGAAGTCTTGATAACAAAAATACGTTGCCGAGTACCACCTCTTAATTTCTACTTAAACAGGTCTGGTCTGGTGCCATCCCCTCTGTGCTCAAGCTGTAACGAACCTGAACATATCGACCATTTTCTTATCACATGTCACCGTTTCAAAAATCAAAGAAAAAACTGCTTCCAAATTTTATTCAGAAAGTTAGAAATATCACCTAATACTCCCAATATTTTGTCTTTTGGGGTCACTTCAATGGAACACAGCGACAAGAACATCTGCGGTGCTCTTTGCGAATTCATATATAACACAAGAAGATTACTTTGCTGAGTCAGGGATCAGCTCTCGAATTTTACTAGCGACACTACCACTTATTGTTTAGCTGATGCACTGCAATGATTCAACTTTCCGGAGAATTTCATATAACGATTCCCCCTCAGATATTCAACAAATTTTATTATTTCTCTCCCCCCCTTTTTTACATTTCGCCAAATTTTTTTCACAGTCAAAACACAGTAATCATATTCCCCTAGTCTAGAAAATCTATAGGTATTGACTTGCATTAACCACCGGCTTCTTGGCCAATCCCCCTTAGTGGGTGAGAGCCACTAAAGAAAGGAACAAGCAAGCAAGCAAGCTGGGAACAGGTTTTTGAGCTCCTCTTGTTTATGCGTCGGAAGGCTCCGATTAACACCGAAAGCCGGTTGAAACGCTTGAGTCGTCGGAGTAGATTTGGCAGAGTCGACGAAGGCGAAAGCGTTGCACGCTTCCAGTGTTTTTTCGATGTGGGCAACCGTCGTACCTTTGCTCACGTGCTTGTACTTATTGCTGAAGTTTGTGAGCAACACTCTTGCGTTACGTCCCCGCAGCTCGGCTATTCCTATGGTGACGACAATGTTGCGGTTGCTTAACAAGTTCTGGTCGGGTTCGATGACCCCTTGCATGTCTGTTGGTTCTTGAGAACCGACGGAAATGCTGACGCTGGAGTTAAGAGTAACAGTGACTTGATCTTCAAGCACATTCAAAGCGTGCCTTTCTGATGGCGTGTGCGGCGGGAGTGATTTTGCTATGAATAGCGTTATTGCCTCAGACGTAAGGTCAATGACAGCGCCGTGTTGACTTAAGAAGTCCATCTCAAATGTCGCACCCCTAGAGCAGTGCTGTAGAATTACAAAGCTTGCAGGATAAGTTCAGTTACCGATGGTGACTATTGCGGTGCAAACACCGGCTGGTGTTATTAGATGACCCCATAGGTCCGGATTTCAGGGCCTTCCCAAGCATTCTTCATTTTTCTCAACTTCGTCGGGCAAGGCCCACTGTCGATGGAATAGTCAGCCTAGTGGGAACGAGAGTGGTGACGTTGTGGCCGTCGAATATTAAACGATGTCGCTTGGTCGTCGCCGTGCGTTGCGGTTTGGTCGTGGCGTCGGGTCACGGCTACGTCGGTTTGCTCCACTGTTTTCACGCGGCGTCGTCAGGTCTCCTTCTGGCCGAGAAATTTCTACTTGAGGGATCTGCTTGGCTTGTGGCGTGTTAACGTTTCGTCGCTTCGTCGTCGGCGGCTGAGGGTCTTCGGTGTTTTGTCGTTCAGCGACCGTACCTCAATCGGTTGCTTACCTTAGTTTTTGAATATGGGCTTACGGAACGGCACCTGTTGGGGCTCCTTTTCTACTGTCTTTGATGAGAAGGCCTGTAAGGTCCCGGTGATGGTGAACTGGAGGAACGTCGAGGCACCCGTTCTGTGGTGGTGAGGTAGTCAGCGATGTCACGTGGTCGCTCGCTGCACTGCGGGGGCAGTGCGTTGACGGTGAAGCCGCGTGTTGGCCCATTTGGCTGTAATGGCAGTGGCGGTATGTGTGGTCAGCTTCTCCGCAGTGGTAGAAGAGCAGGCGGTTGTCAGGAGAGCGCCATACATTGGTCTTTCTCGGCGCGTAGCGCTGGAAGGCAGGTGAATGGTATGTCGTCGGCGATGGTGGCGGCTGTGTCTGGCGACAGAAATGCGATGGTGCGGCGTGTTGACGCGGACGTTAGGGAAGAGCGTAGTGTCTGGCAGCAGCAGCGTAGCTCATGGCTTGCGATTGCGGCTGCGCTTACTCAGGCATGCCGAGCGATTACCGAATTTCTTCTCTGAACACGTCTACGATTGACAAACCTTGAGGCTGACAAGACGGAAGGATTCGGCGCAGTTCTTTGCCCACTACGGCTTTAATGATTCCGAGTCGATCATCTGAGCAGAGTGGCGGGATTTTAGCACAGCTTGACGTCGACAGGCGGTTGAATTGACGTGGGCGTATTTCAAAGGTCTTCTCGATAGTCGTCACTTCCGGGACAAATTCTTGGACCCTGTTTGGAGGGCTCTGAATTAGTCCCGAAAAAAAGCTCTCGCTTAACTCCTTGCATGAGGAGGTAGGCTTTTTTGCCCTCGGGCATTTCCGGGTTGGCGTGACGGAAGAGTTCGGTCATCTCTTCCGTGTAGAGCACCATGTTTTCGTTTGGCAGTTGCATGCGGGTTTCGAAGAGGGCTTCAGCCTTCTCTTTGCGGACCACACTTGGAAAAGTGGCAAGCAACCTGCCCCTAAAAACGTCCCAAGTTGTCAGGTTTTGCTCTGGATTCGCGAACCATGTCCTAGCAGCGTCTTCTAAAGCAAAATAGACCAACTCAGTGCCACCAGACCAAAAAAGGAACAAAATGCAGACTGCAGTGATCACACGATACGTAAAGATGGTTGCAAGACGTGAGAAAGTACCAAATGCGACCGCAAAATACAGTCTGCGCTAGGTACCTTCGCTCAAGAAGCGGGAAGTCCAAATCCCGTGCATCCTGAATTTTCAGTCTTACTTCTTCAAAAGCGTTTAACCAAACAGATTCGCAAATTCCGTAGTGGTTGTATAAAATACCTAAATTACGAAGGGACGCGGCCGGCTGAATGGGAAACCCGGCGCTACTAAGCCTGGAGTTTGGAGAGCCAATGAAGAAATACCAGAATTTCGAGATATTCAACGCTGCACCTGAAATGTCGCCATACTGGGAAAATGCACGCAGGCTGCGTGAAAGGCTATCTTCATCTGAAAGGTATAAGGTTATATCATCAGCGAAAGTTGTGACTTACAGACACCGCTACCAGGAAGCGCAAGACCCAGGACACGTGAATCCGCGTCAAGAGCACGCAAGTATGGCTCAAGGCTGAGGACAAATAGCACAGGAGACAATGGACATCCCTGACGGACCCCACGTGTTATTAAAAAGGCGGAACATTCCCAGCCATCGAGAACAGTGTGCTTTTCAGACCAATGTACGTATTTTTAATCATTTCCACAAACGAATGAAAAAAGCCGAAGGCTGTGAGCACATTAAGGATATAAGCGTGCTCTAGTCGGCCAAACGCTTTTTCCTGGTCCAAAGACACAAGGATACCACGTGCATATTGTGACAGAGTATATACTATGATATCCCGTGTGGTATATGACAAGCTGTGTATTTCTCGTCCAAGCACTGATGAAGTCTGGTGATGGCCTACCAGGGTGTTCAACAGACCCCTCAAACGTTGAACGGCTACCGCCGCGAATATCTTATAGTCAACGTTGAGGAGCGTGATAGGTCTCCAATCTTCAGGATCAACAAAGGAAGCATCACCCTTTGGAATAAGCACAATGCGTCCATCTCGAAAACTTGATGGAAAGACATCGCCGGATTACCACGATAAAGGTAGCACCAATCTCATCCCAAAATGTCAAGTAAAACTCAACAGGAAAACCATCTGGCCTTGGGGCCGTTCCACGTTTCATAGATTTCATTGCCACCTTTACCTCTTCAGCCGACGGAGGGATGTGCAGGCAATCCGCCGCTTCTCGAGGAATACGGGAAAACTTTTAAGGATTGGTGGTGTTTCATCACAGTTAGTCCGCATGGCCGAACACGACATTGCTTCAAAATGCGCCAAGAAAACGAATCGATCACGCCTAGGAAGCCGCTGCGCAGGTGGTATTTGTGCTGTCATAGAGACAAATGGCTCTGATTGCTCAAAAAACGAATGTCTCGCGTAGCGCAGCACCTCGGAATGTGCTTATAGGTTGTGTCTACAGCGCCATGCTGCTGCCGCCAGGGACGAAGCAGTAGTCAAGCGTTGAAAGCGTTCACGCAGTTCACGCTGCCACGCTCGCATCAGAGGAGAAGGCGTCTCGGCGCGCAAAGCAATGCGTAACTTCATCGCAGTATCAGCAAGCTCTTCAGAAACGCGTCGACGAAGCGAACGCCCCTCTACTGCGCAGCGCAGGCGCCACTGTGTTTTAAGCGCATCCCAATCTTCAGGACCAGACGCCGTGAGCGACACGCGTATTGCGCGTGACAAATCTGATCTTGAGCGCGCGTCCTTCAGGACGCGAACATCGAGACGCCATAGCTTTCCCTAAAAAGAAAATGGAACTTCGAGCTTCAAGACAATAGGCCGATGATCAGATACGTACACAGGAGAAGGTGGGAAGGACGGAACGCATAAATCGGAGACAAACGCCTCTAACGCTCGTGCGATATAAGCCCGGTCGAGCGTGCTGGAGGATCGTCCACGTCGCCATGTCCAAACAAAGGTATTTCCGTGCACTACATTGTGTGCGTCTAGTAATGAAAATTGGTGGACAAGGCGACGCAGCTCGCGTGAATTCCAAGCAGAACGGCCCCAGCCAGGACCGTGTACATCGGTTCGCGTATTTAGAACGCAGTTGAAGTCGCCAATCAGAATGACATCACGACCGTCAAGAAAAACCACATCCAGGTCGTTAAAAAAGTCATTATACTGTCCAGCTTGCGCTGGCCCACACACGCACAGTATCCTTAATTTGAAAGAAAAGTAGGTACAGTCTAAAGCCAAAACCCTGCCCACGCCATCGTAAAAAGCATGATGGTCCCGTAATAGAGCTCGATTAAAAATAATAATTCCTACTCCCGTAAAACGAGATGTCGCGAAAGAGAAATAACAATCTAGGTTGAACTTTCGTTTAAAAGCAAGCACGTTGGATAGCGAGAAGAAATTTGTTTCCTGGAGGCACAAAACATCACAATTTGCAGCGCGGGCGACACTAATCACTTCAGCCTGCTTTGCCGGACTGCAAAAACCCTGAACGTTCAGTGAAATAATATGCAGTGTAGTAGCCATAATAAAAAGGAAAGACTAACCTGAACGCATAGTTCAAGATGGTGTCCTGGAAAGTGTCCAGGGGCACTTGCTCAACCAAAGTACAACGCACTGTTCGACCCTCCAGAAGAGGGTCGAGGTTTTTTGGACCGTTGGGATTTACCACGGTCATCACTGCGCTCATCGGAGCAAGAGCTGGAAGTGTGCCCTCGCTTTGTTTCACGTGGAGCTCCCATTTCGACGTCAAAATCGGCAAGGCTAGACAGTGCGACGCTAGTATCCAGTCCCAGGCTGAAGACGTCTTCCGAAGACGTGTCCTAAGGAGATAGGGACTGTGGCGCCGGCAAGCTTGGATCCACACCCTTGATGCTGGCAGCACGTTCCACGTCTCGGCAGGCTGGTGTAGGCACCCTTTGTGTGGGCGAGTTTTTTATTGTACGACGCGATGTCGAAATGGTCGGGGCGGCCGCAACAGAAGAGTGTGCGGTATTTTCGCCACTGTTTTCCGAAATAACAGGACTCGTAGGGATAACTTCAACAGCAGCAGCCTGAGAATTGGGGTCATTTGTGCACTGAACATCAAGTGGCGTCAGAGAAGAGACGCCGACGCCGTTTTGAGGGCAGTGCGTTGCGTCTTTCGAAGCGTGCGGTTCCTGCACCAACGGGGAGGCCGACGCGCCAAGCGTCGCATCGCCAATCGCGCTTTCGTTGTGCGCTTCGTTTGAAGGAACTTGTAGGGGTGAGGCCAGCACAGCGTTGGTGACCTCTTCTGCGGCCCCCGAGTCGGTAGTTGGTTCCGTTGCCAGTGTCAGTGGTGGAAAGGCACCAGCGGCAGCGTCTGGGTAAGAGCGGCGGACAGGGCAAACCACAGTTGGGTGGCCGTCCCCGCAGCGTCGACACGGGTGGTCACATCCTTCACTAACGTGACCGTGCACACCGCAGCGACCGCAATACGGTGTTGAGCACTGGGCTCGTAGATAGTCCCCTGAACCGCATCTTCGACATACACGCTGGGGACCACGGTAGTCAAACGTAGCACGGTGACCGGAGATGCGCAGGTAGTTCGGCACAGGATTAGCGGCGTTCATCTCCATTTGAACATACCACGTTCCAGTGATTACGCCGCGTCGCCCACTCATCAAACCACTGGTGACAGTGAGCACCTTGCCACATGGGGATAACACTTGGACGAGAGCTTCGTTTGAGACAAACTATGGCAGGAACCGGCAGGCGACCTTGGTCACTTGTGGGCCAACGGGAACGACTTGAACACGCTCGCCGCTAATCACCAGACAGCCAGCATTGACGATTAGAGACATGGAGGCCATGCTCTTCATGGCGACTTTAAAGTTTCGAGCTCCCTGATGCTGCACGCAGTATAAATCTGAGAGGCTGACTATTGAGGCCGTCGCATCAACGACGGTCTT
Source organism: Rhipicephalus annulatus (assembly GCA_013436015.1). Taxonomy (NCBI): domain Eukaryota; kingdom Metazoa; phylum Arthropoda; class Arachnida; order Ixodida; family Ixodidae; genus Rhipicephalus; species Rhipicephalus annulatus. The sequence goes on along the minus strand of WOVY01009915.1, from coordinate 831,259 downwards.
GGCACTAGTACTCGTAGGGACAACAACGTCAAAGGCAAGAGCCTTCAAAGGCGTACAAGACGCGATGGGCACCATGACTCCTACTAACGGACGCCCCTGACGTAGAACGATCAGAAACGTCCTTAGCACTTGCAAACCTGGCGAAGCTCTTTATAGCGGCACCCGTTCGTTCCTCGTAGCCGTGTTAGTATGTAACAAGTATAACATTTTGACCATCAATGTGGTGCCGGTGAGAAATTTCTTCTGTGCGTTGTTTAACAATTAAAAATTGTGCTCAATTTACATGCCAATGGCTGATAATGGGGAATGAGGGATAGGAGCATTCGGCTTTTAGTTAACGCGCACCCTGCTGTCCCCATTAGCAGCCATTGGCATGTACATTGAGCACTATCTGCCAAGAAAGGGTTGCTACGGTATACTCGCAGGGTGTAACCTGCTTAGTTTTAGAAAGGTTTAGCGAGCGTTGAGCCGCAGTGCCATGAATACAATGAACTAGTATATACCATGAATGAACTCGAGGTGGTAAAAGGTGGGAAGCAGACCCGAAGCGCGAGCCGAAAGAAAGTGTGCGTGTGCCACCTCTCGTTTAGTCTTTGGAATGTCCGCTGAATGGCGGTGCTTCTTTATGAGGAATATATGACGAAAAGATACGAGATGGTGGTACTTGGAGTGTTGAATAGATGAACGAACGAACACCCAGACAGATGCATAGATGGACCCATGAATGGACGCAGGGGCGGATGCATAAACGAACGCAGGGATGGACGCACGAACAGACGCACGCACGGGCGGGCGGATGGACGTAGGGACGGTCGCACAGACAGACGCATGGACGGACGGAAGCAAAAACGAATGGACAGACGAATGCTTCACGCCACTCTCCATCATTCACTCCGTGGATATGCTGCCAATTTGTTTTCGAGACGAAAAGACACCGGATGCGCTGTGAAACGCACAGGCGTCAAGGCAACGCAGCGCGCGCCTGCGAGTATATGGCAAGACCGGCGCCTTGCGTGGCAAAGCCGGCGTGACACGGTGAAGTGTATTAGCGTGTTAACGGTGGCATGTAGTCATGTTCTCACATGACACGCATCTCATGTTTATCATGTTTGCCCCAGTAACGTGCCTTCGTCATCCATTGACGTCACGTAATACCTAATTTGGCATACATGAAGCTAGCAAAACTGCCGCGAGTGCACCATGAGTGCGACATGCAGTCATACTGGTACATGACACGCATGTCGTGATTATGATGTCCGGATGTGTCATTTACGTATGTCGTTTATGCGCGTTACGTAATACAGAATTTAGTATATGGGAAGCTAGTGAAACGGCCGCGAGTACGTCATGAGCGTAGCATGTAGTGATGTTGTTACATGGCACGCATCTCATGATTATCATACCTGCACCAGTCTCATACCTTAGTCACCTATTCACACTTGTGATACCCAACCTGGTATTAGTGAAGCTAGCGAAACGGCCGCCAGCACATCATGAGCGTGGTATGTAGTCATGTTGTTACATGACACGCATCTCATGATTATCTTGTTTGCACTTGTCACATACCTTCATCATCCATTCAAGTACCGCGATGCCAAATTTGGTATATGTGACGCTAGCGAATTGGACTAGAGTTCATAATGAGCATGGCATGTAGTCTTTGTGTTACATGACACGCATGTGATGATTTTTATGTTATGGTCTTTCGCTGGTGTTCACCGTTGAATCATGTCATACCATACCAATTTTTCAACATGTCATGTGAACGAAACCACCGCAAGAGCAGAAACACCATGAAATGTGAATCATGACAATAATGTCATATGTATCATGATTTTCATGTTATTACTAGTCAAATATGCTTGTCATGTAGTCATGATATGCCATACCAAGGTTGGTATTGATACCATTATCTGAACGGCCAGGAGAGCTAAAAGTAGTAGGCGGCTAGATAGATAGATGGATAGATAGATAGAAAGATAGATAGATAGATAGATAGATAGATACGCTCCAAGTCGCCAAAGTTCGCTAATAAATGCTTCGCGTTTAAAACTTGCAAGGCGTGTTCATTGGATAAATAGTGATTTCACTAGCACCTGGACCTGGTACGGTGAAGGAATGGTTCTCGGTAGAAAATCAGAAGGTTGCGAGTTCGAATCCTGCAGGTGGACCTTTTTTTTCTTTTTGCCTGTGTCAGTGCGTTCTATATGATTTCTTTAAGGGGATATTTATTTATGGCTACCTGTTCGAACAACTCCCAGAAAGGCTGTCACTCAGTACGTCACTCAGTTAATTTGACTAGCTCAGGCCTTGGCAGTTTGACGTTCGATTTTTGTGGCGTCATTATGGTTGCGTCACCGCTGATTCGTTCAGTTGGTTGAGCTGGAGACGTGTGCTTTGAGTCGCCGTTCATTCGCTGTTCCAGCTGTCGCAAGCATTGCCCTATACAATCGTTTTGCTCAATCACTTGAGTGTACTCTTCCTCCAGGTGTCCTACGGAAACCAGGGTCTCCGTGTCGTTGTTAGCAGCATCGATTTCTGTCCATAATAATGCCAACCCGTCATGAACCGTCCGTTTGGCGTCAGGTGAACTTGCCTGTTCTGTTCAAATTGGCTAATAAGACGTGCAGCTTGTGCCCGGAAGATCATGCATTTCTGGCCCCCGCATTTCATGTTCACTTAATAGTTTATTGGTATGCTCACCGGAAGGACGGCGTCAGGCGATCACAGGGACGTTCTGGCGTGGAGTTTTTGAAGTGGATAGTACAGTGTAATGTTCACGTCAGGATAAGTCCTGGGTTTCGGCACCAGAAAGCTTGTTTTTAACGTTTGTTGAAATAAATATCAATGCCCGTAGCTCCGGTAACAAATCACTATTTAAATAGGTGCACACATAATGTCAACATAGGTACACAAGGAGTAAAAGAGTTCTTCACTACACGGAGGGCAATTTGCGACTGACTCCGCCGTCTTCGCCGCTCTCCCTCTACTTCGGTGGTCGAGCGTTGTCTCGTTTCTTTTCACCCACAGCTGCTCCTCGGTGTCAGGTTACAACCAGTGCGGTGCGTCCCGAGCACGCCCATGAGTCTGCAAAACGGGCCGTTATCCTGCTCCTGGGAAACGTGTACTAACTTTCTCCTGCTTCTACTTCTTTCGAGAATTTCGTTGGCGACATACATCAGGCCAACTAAGAAGCAGCCTCATTATGCCGTATACACCTTTTAGCAACAGACATTGTAGTGTCCATTTCCCGCAATGCCAAAGCCCGCGAAAAGGCTGACCGCATCAGTAGGGGCTTCCAGCTTATATGTATACTTCTTCACGTTAGGGTGCTACTGGATGGCAGTTTTCGTTCACTGTCTTACCGGAGCACATGTTTTTGAACGTTTTAACTTCCCGTAGGTCAATACTTGCGTGTTTACGCACGTGCGTAAACGTACACCAGTATGTTTCTGCAAACCAAAAATGGTGATGCTGTAGCTGCCTTTTATACACTGAGCTTACATAGGTTGGAATCACCACTGCAGGAAAATTCCCAGACTTTTTTTTCAGCATGTAGAGTATCGTCGTATGCAGATGTGGAGTGAAGACATGCAACGATATTACCGCGATCGTGTCGGCACCTTCCGACCATTCGAGCAACTGCAGTCTTAAACACGCTGGACCACGCATAACTTGTGTGAGGTGAAAATGAATAAAAAGATAACTCATTCTCAATAACGCCACTGATCAATTTCGGCAGCACACGTAGAATGCACGACCTTTCTGCAATAACAGTTTCGTGATTGCCTGAATAATTTTGGTCCTGCTACTATAGCGCCACTCATGGAGCTTGCCAGGGGCTCACACTTTCACGGCTTCGTTGTTTTATGTCACACTAGCTTTGGTAATCTGTCACTTCGACGCTGCTTCAATTCATTGTTGTCATTGTTATTATCGGCTTCACAAAGAGCATCAACTGCCAACCTGTAGCTGAAAAATGGAAGTGGTCCAAGCACGTGTGGGGCGTCTTACTCATGCCCCTGCCCGCCATCTAGCCTCTCTGCCAGAAAACCAACCTCATGCCTCATTTTGCCAGACAGTCGCGTCATTATGTATACACATACCCACAGGATATACAACTCCGTCCGGAATTGCAACTCCCCCGTGGTGTATTACTCATCCACAGGCTCAACTCACGGTCCCAGCCATACGCTCAAAACCCCGGCTACCATCTACAGGGCTAAACCAGCTTTCTCTTTTCTTGTTGTAGGACAAGTACATCGAGCTAAGCATCTATATACTGACGCTTCAACTACAGTGAATAGGTCTGGAGGGTCGGTGATCTTTCCTGCAACAGCGGCAACGATGAAGATTCCACTATCTCACCAGAAGACATCAACATCTGCTGTATTCACTGCTTTACGTAGCTCAGTTAGTCATTCAACACAAACCCGTCAAGAAATGGAGCACGTTTGTGGACTTCAAGGTAGCACTACAGTGTTTCCCATTCGCCTTACGCCGGGGACCTCATGAACAACTGGTGCTGGAAATTGGAGAGCTGCTCCACCAGCTCTTCGAAGAAGGACACGACATCACGTTTCAGTGGCTTGCAAGTCACGGCGATATATTGGGCAACGAATATGCTGATGCAGCTGCTCGATCAGCACAGCAAGAGGGTGAAGAAGAATGTATTCGATCCTCAAGGTTTGATGTGACAGTGTAAATCCGAAAAATTGCTGATGAAGAAGTAAATCTCTGTTAAACATTTAGAACTTACGGCACACGCGAGTGCATAGGCTGGACCCGGCTTGTCGACTTTGGCCTCCGTCCAGACTCGAGATTTGAGACGACGGTGTTTAGCCGACTCTGTCTTAGTGTCGCTTTCACCAGTTTTCGCCTTCTGAATCAGCATGAAAGATAGTGCTGCTTGCAATCGTTGTGGCAGCGATGAAACAACAGAGTACGTTCTCTCTCACTCCTTACGTTACAGCGTGCAATGAAAGCCGCCAGCTGCTCCAGTAGCTCACCTTGACGACGGACCCTCGTCAGAATGGTCAGTGCTTGAAAGCCGATATGATCTGTCTTCGCGCATAAAATTAGTAAAGGCCTTATTGAACTTTTGCGTGGTATTGGCCTATTGAATAGGCTATAGCACCCCACTCCCTTTGTTCTTTTTCACCCGTCTATTTCTCTTCACTTTCGTTCACATCTTTCGTCCCCGATTCACCTTTCCCCTGGTACAAGACAGAAAACCGGATGCTTCAATTTCTTGTTAACTTCTCTGATTTTTCCCTCATTTTATTGTTTATCTCTATTGGCGCTCGCACCTACACCTATTTTGACTAGACGGCTCGAGTCTGCGCACTGCGGATATCACTAGTTTCTATGAACAAGGGTGTATTTAAGAGACACGGCCGCTTACGTGCAACCTATTCGGAGAGTAGATCAAGTTACGTAAAGGTTTACGCTGCGTAAAGACCCACGCATGCGCAGATTCTATGCGGCATCCGGTAACGTAAATTGTGCATACGAGCTAAAAGCACCTAGTATTAACGCGATAGCGTCAAAAAGCTCGCGTCGCAGGAAACCCTCCGCCGGCGTCGGCTCCGTTCGTTGTGAGCGAAAAATCGTCTGTCCTTGACCGAAAAATCAAGTAACCGAGATAGCCGCGGGAGGCCGCTAGTTGTCCATGCGTGCGCACGCAATCACACTGAAGAAACCGTGCCATCAAAGAAAAAAGTGCTCAAGGTCACGAAGGGTGGGTTTTTTGTTTTTTTTTGCCCTGCCAGCCCTCTGTGCTTGCCTTCTAGCACTCTCTTCGAAACGAGAGAAGAAATAATGCATTTGCGGCATGCGACAAATCTTTGTAACTTCGCTCGCACTGGACGGATTCTTGAAATGTTAGCGGCGTAGGATTCGTAAGACAATAAGTTCTTCTAGTAAATGCACTCCACCGTTACTTGAAGAAGTGTTTCAGGGCCCCTTTAACGCATTTTGTTCGACAGGTGTCATGACGAAAACGACCCCATTCGGCGACAATGGCGCGTGCTGGTCGAAGCCAATGTGTTCGTGTTTCTGTGCGTGCGTGTGTATGTAACAAAAACATAAGAATAAGTACGATTGATTGATTTGTGGGGTTTAACGTCCCAAAACCACCATATGAATATGAGAGACGCCGTAGTGGAGGGCTCCGGAAATTTTGACCACCTGGGGTTCTTTAACGTGCACCCTAAGAATAAGTACGCACTTAGTGGTTGAAGGGTGCACTAGGCGCTGGATTTCGCTCTCGCGTTCCACTGTTAAAGGGGATGCTTAAGGGTCCCCCAATTTTTTATGTAGATGAGCGTTCGTCATAGACAGTTTTTGTCAGACTCGAAGCTGAACACATCAACACAGCAATGCGTAGGAGGAGGCGTGAAAGGGAAGTGAGAGTGAGGAGGATGGAACGTCATGAGGTGTATGTTGGTTTCTCCATCTTTGTACGACTATGGTGAAGTTGCTCCAATTTTCAGCCTAAATATTTGTCCCCATCAAAACAATGGACAACAAGAACAACAGTTGGGAGCTCTCTGCACAGGACATTGCTTGAATTTTCCGTAAAACTCGCACACACTAAATCGAAAGCACTTCTACAAGTATAACTGGCAGACAAAAGAATAGAGCACGGAACTATCAGCCCTTTGTAAGGCTAAGCAACGTTAATTTAACAGCGTATTCAAGAGAACAAACCTGTGAAAGTATTCCAGCCATCAGTATCCAACTTGACGTAGAACTGGAAGACAGCCTGTGGTGCAGACTTCAAAAGGGTCATGTAAAGTAGGAACAACTGCAAGTCACTACGACGCTGCTTGAATGTATCGTTGTCCTCGTTGTTATTGGCTTTACGAAGAGCATCAATTGCCAACCAGTACCTGAAAATAAACATGTATATGCCGGCAGTAATATAAAAACTTAAGCGAAAAATAAAAAAAAATTTTCTCTTCATCTGTTTTGGTATTTATTTCAAGTGCGAATAGTGCCCTCGTGAAATAGTCTAGATGGCATTCTATATAAAAAAACTGTCAGCGTTACACTTACTTATTTATTGCCACACAGCCGCAATCTCTACGCTCTGGCAGTGTAACAAATACCTATATATATATATATATATATATATATATATATATATATATATATATATATATATATATATATATATATCGACAGATTATTATTTTTTACAGTACTTTATGGAAACCTAGCCTTGTGATATGGCTTTCAGCAGCTTAGGTAGAATACAGCAAAATCTTTGTTTTTACAACAGCAAAGAGCCAGTAGCAATATGGAATACCGTCTTGCCAACACACCAGTCGTTCCAGCTCACAACGGCGTTAAGTGTTTTAGTTTTGGACAAGCCATAAGAAATATGTTGATTCAAGGTTGGGATGGTGATGACCGCTGAACTCGCGCATGTTTGGAAATGCGCAATTAGGCAGAAATATCGAATATCACTCATATTGAAAAAAGCTGTTATCCGAAATAAAAAAAAACTCTACTCATATGGCGGTTTTGGGATGTTACACACCACATATCAATCAAACAATCAATAAAAAATTGTTACACTGGGACATTTTTGTGTGAACTTATAGCGTCGAGCAAACAGGTGAGTCACTGTTACACATAAATTAGTAATTAGAATTTTATAGTTGAAGAACGTATTTGCTGCTGTGAAGCAGTGGCTAAATCAAAATTTCACAAACTGTCTCAGCAACATTTATGATCATCATCCTCATCATCATAAGCCTGAGAGCGTCAGGTTACCGAAAAAAATTACAAAGTTTTTAGAAGGTGCAACACTTACTATGCATAAGGTAGTTCATGGCAAGAGGTGGTTTGAAGTGATTAGAAATCATAGAAGAGTTAACAAGGTTGGGCTGAATATTTGGCATATGTACTATATTCTTTGAGGCAGTAACTGTTCCTACCTTCAAGAAAAATAGGCAAAATCTTTGTTCCAGTGCCACTTCATTTTGAATAAACCATTTTATATATCATTTACTAAGGATATCTTGCAGAAATCTGAATGACCAAAATTAAGTTAGGGGGCCTTAAGCTGACTAAGAAGTAATCGGCGTTAATAATGAATACTGCAGTACATTGGGAATAACTACGTTGTACGGGTATTGAAGGCAATGTTTAAAACACATGTCTATGGTGGGTCATTTACGAAATAAATGCTATTTTGGAAGTGGTTGCTTGCGGATGAAAATGCTGGTCAATCATGTTTCTATAAAATTGGCGAGTAAAAGTGACAACACCCACAGAAAAATGCGCTGCCGCAATAAACGAAATTTTGTTTGCAATAAATCAGTGAGTTCTACATTCACGAAGCACATATGACAGCCAAATGAGAACAAAAAATGACACTCCAATTTGTGGAAATATGGAGATCATAACACATTATGCGAAACAATTCGATGCAAAGCCCTCAGCGTGTAGCATCATATGCTGGCATTTTCGCTTTGGTTTAAGTGGCAAAAAGCTATTAAACGCCATTTTACGAAATGAGTAGACGTGCACATATGCCGTACTCACCGAGGTAACCGAGAGCACTAGCGAGGATTTCTAGCCTTGCGGACGGGAAATGACTAGGTGAAAAATGGCAAGCGGAAAAACATTTCTTTGGATTATGGCGCAAATTTACCAAGTGTACCAGCGGATTGCATGCCACACTAATGCTGCATATAGAGTTCCAGTTGTGGCCATCTCTGATCGGGCCTTTTCCACTATCACTAACCGAATTCAGGAGGACTGGGAGGCAGCCATACGGGGCTACCACCAAGCGGCCCTGCTGTGCCCTACAGGCCAAAAAAGTCAAAGTGAGGCTGGACGGGGCGGCATATGTTGCCAATGAATACTTAATTGGAGATCGTCGCCAGCTGCTTGAAAGGATAAGCTCATTAGTTGTTTGACGCCAAAGACATCATGTTCGTCTCAAAACTTAATAAATGTTGTCAGAACCACCACTACTTTTATGTCATTGTTTATTGTAGTGCTCGATTCTCACAATATTAAATTCAGACCAAAATGGAGTCAAATATGAGTTTAATACCACGGCCGCTAGAGAAAAAATAAAGTGTGGACTGCTGGTTGCCGCCGAAGCGGTGGGATGGGCCTAGTTCACCTCGCGCCCACTCTGTCGCGACCTTTTCTCCCAGAACAAACGCTTCCACACGCATGGGGGACAGTAGACTGTAAATAACGCGTTTCATAGCTGCACAACATAGGTTCGAACCTGAATCGTTATTAGGAGTACCTATTGCACGACGTATTTATTTTTTATTTTTATTTATTTATCTTATTCTTAGGATTTTCACATTACAGAGGTGAGGAGCATGTTTTATGTCAAAAATTGAAAAGAACAATTGATAACTATGCATTAAGAACGAAACTTCAATAACTTGCTGAATAATACACACAGGTTACATATCAACTATGCGAACAAAAGCAATATAGCAGTAGCGTTAAGGCAAGTAGTACACATGTTCAACACCAAGCGAAGGACTATATATATATATATATATATATATATATATATATATATATATATATAGTCTTATATATATAGTATATATATATTTATATAGTATATATAGATACACATATATATATATATATATATATATATATATATATATATATATATATATATATATATATATATATATATATTGTCGCGGGTTATAAAAACAGGGGGTTTATTTAAAAACACGGACAGTGGGACTTGTAGAGACGCTCTCAGAGAAGGCCGCTAAGATTATCGTCTTCTTCACTCTGCTGCGCTGCGCCTCTCGAGCAAATCCGCGTTCTTCGTTGTCGTCGCTATCTCGCCGCTAAATTCAGCTATGCACGCGGCATTACCCTCCCGCCAGAGTGAGCGTCGTCCCGACGCTCAACAGGTAGAGATGCGGCCATCTAGTGTTTACATCACTGAGAGTGGTAAAGTTTCATGCGGACCACGTGCACTGTCTCAGGCAGATGCTGGCGACGCTTCGAACAGGAGGAGGCGTCGGGCACGACTTCGTACGTCCCGTCGCTAAGACGGCGCAGAACCTTGTATGGTCCGAAGTATCGGCGTAGAAGTTTCTCTGAGAGGCCTCGTCGTCGTACTGGAAACCAAACCCAGACTCTATCTCCTGGTTGATAAATGACGAATCGATGGCGAAGGTTGTACCGTTGGGCGTCAAGTTGCTGCTGATTCATTATTCTGACGCGGGCAAGCTGCCTTGCTTCTTCGGCGCGCTCAGTGAAGTCTGCGGCATCTGTCTCTGAATCATTGCAATCGTAAGGCAGCATGGCGTCAAGCATTGTCGTAACTTCTCTGCCATGAATTAGTGCGAACGGCGTCATTTTTGTTGTTTCCTGGCGTGCCGTATTATACGCGAATGTGATGTACGGCAATATTCGGTCCCAATTCTTGTGTTCTACGTCGACGTACATGCAAAGCATGTCAGCGATTGTCTTGTTAAGTCTTTCTGTAAGCCCATTCGTTTGTGGATGGTAAGCTGTCGTCTTCCTATGCGCTGTGCCACTGAGCGTAAGCACAGTGCGCAAAAGCTCGGCTGTAAACGCGGTACCTTTGTCTGTTATGACGACAGCTGGAGCCCCATGTCTCAGAACAATGTTCTCAATGAAGAACTGGGCCGCTTCAGCTGCAGTGCCACTCGCGATTGCCTTGGTCTCCGCGTATCGGGTGAGGTAGTCCGTCGCCACTATAACCCATTTGTTGCCACTGTCCGATGTAGGGAATGGGCCCAGCAGATCCATTCCAATTTGAGAAAACGGGGTTTCTGGCACGGGCACAGGATGTAATAGTCCAGCGGGTTTGACAGGTGGTACCTTGCGCCGCTGACAGTCAATGCATGTTCGGACGTAATGTTTAACCTCTGCTGCGATTCTTGGCCAGTAATATTTTTCTTTGATGCGTCTCAGTGTTCTTGTGAAACCGAGGTGGCCCGCAGTGGCTTCGTCATGGCAGGCTTGTAAAATTTCGCTGCGGAGAGCTCCAGGAACTACCAGCAGATAGCTTCTACCTGTCGATGAAAAGTTCTTTTTGTACAGAATTCCGTCCCGTAAACAGAATGACGATACGTTCTTCGAAAACACTCTTGGTGCATTGGCGGCTCGTCCGTTCAAGAATTCTATAAGCGAGTTGAGCTCCCGATCATCTTGTTGCTGCCGAGAAATGATAGCTGCATCAACAACTCCTAAAAAACCTGGGAAATCATCATCCTCTATTGCTGGTGATTCAATCGGTGACCTTGACAAACAGTCGGCGTCTAAGTGTTGCCTTCCGGACTTGTAAACTATCGTCATGTCGTACTCTTGGAGCCGTAAGCTCCATCGTGCTAAACGTCCAGATGGGTCTTTCATGTTGGTCAACCAACAAAGAGAGTGATGGTCGCTTACGACTTGGAAAGCGCGGCCATATAAGTACGGGCGGAACTTCGCAACTGCCCAAACGACGGCCAGACACTCCTTCTCCGTTGTTGAGTAGTTGGACTCGGCGCGTGTCAACGTTCTGCTAGCGTAGGCAGCCACTCTCTCCACACCATCTTGGCATTGGACAAGAACAGCACCTAGGCCCACATTGCTGGCGTCTGTATGGATGGCTGTTGGTGCATTCTCGTCGAAGTGAGCGAGGACAGGTGACGTTTGTAGACGCTGTCGCAGCTCGTTGAATGAAGCTTCTTGCTCTTCACCCCATACAAATGCGATGTCTTCCCTTGTAAGGCGGGTGAGTGGAGAGGCGATGTGTGCAAAGCCTGCTATAAATCGCCGGTAGTAGGCGCAGAGACCCAGAAAACGCCTGACCGCTTTCTTATCAAAAGGCCTTGCGAACTTTGCGACGGCTGCTGTTTTATCTGGGTCAGGCTTCACACCTTCGCGACTGATCACGTGTCCCAGGAACTGGAGTTCTTCGAAGCCGAAGTGGCATTTTTCCGGTTTGAGTGTGAGTCCAGCGGACCGTATGGCTTGAAGTACTGACAGTAGCCGCTTTAGATGCTCTTCAAACGTGGCCGAAAAAACGATCACGTCGTCGAGGTACACAAGGCACGTTTTCCATTTCAGGCCGGACAGAATGGTATCCATAAGTCTCTGAAACGTGGCTGGGGCTGAGCATAGACCGAAAGGGAGGACTTTGAATTCATAAAGCCCGTCTGGCGTGACGAAGGCGGTCTTTTCTCGGTCGCGCTCATCTACTTCTATTTGCCAGTATCCACTTTTAAGGTCCATTGACGAGAAGTAGCGCGCATGCCGTAGCCTGTCCAAAGAGTCATCGATCCGTGGTAATGGATAAACGTCTTTTTTTGTAACATGGTTCAGCTTACGATAATCGATGCAGAAACGCAAGCTGCCGTCTTTCTTTTTCACGAGTACCACTGGCGATGCCCAAGGACTGTTTGATGGTTGGATAACGTCATCCTCTAGCATCTTCTTGACTTGCTGCTGGATCACCTCACGTTCTTTCTGAGCGACGCGATATGGGTTCTGTCGGATCGGTCTTGCTGTGTCTTCCGTAATTATGCGATGCTTAGTCAGAGGCGTTCGACCCACTCGTGATGTCGATGAGAAGCAGTCCTTGAACTGGTCGAGCAACTCCATAAGACGGCATCTTTCAGTCGGTGTTAGACTCGGACCGATATCAACTGGTGGTGTATGTGGAGGTGATTGAGCTGTGGCTTCCCCTTGCATTAGAAAACAGTCGTGAGAGTAGTCGAGCTCTTCGAGGTACGCCACAGCCGTGCCTTTACCGATGTGCCGGCGCTCATTCGTGAAGTTGGTGAGAAGCACGTCGGCGCGCCCATCCACTAAGCTGACGATACCGCGAGCGATGGCGATGCCTTGGTGAAAAAGAAGGTCAGTGATGCGTTCGGCTATAGCGTCTTCATTACAGTGCACGGCGCAACACACGGAAACAAGACTACAAGAGAGTGGTGGCACGCAGACGTCGTCGTCGACCACACGTAACACCCTGGGTTCTTGGTCTGGATCAGTGGTCACAGACTTGTCAGCGGCAAATGTGATCACACCGTCGCGTATGTTGACCACAGCACCGTACTCTCTTAAGAAGTCCATTCCCAGAATCATGGGTTTGCAGCACTCCGGTAGGATCAGAAATGTGGCTACAAAAGCCACATTCTCAATAGTGAGTCTTGCTGTACATTTTCCCGTGGGAGTCATTATCTGGCCTCCAGCACTTCGGATATAAGGGCCCGTCCATTCCATCCTGACTTTCTTGAGTTCGTCTGCCAATCGTTCACTCATTATGGAGAAGTCTGCACCCGTATCGACTAAGGCCGTCACTTCAACGCCGTCAATCGTCACAGCGAGGTCGGCAGTCACAGTTTTCCCGGCGAAGTCTTCATCGTCGTCTCTCACGTGTTTCGGCAGCAGTGGGGGTTTTTCGGCAATTCGACGGCTTGCAACCTTCCCCCCAGAGGTCGCTGCTTTCAGTTTCCCCGCCGTGGGCTGGGAGACCGACCTCTGACGGCGTCAGCAAAACTACGGCGGCTTGGTGAAGCAAAGCGAGCCGGTGATGGTGAGCGCGTCCGGAAGGTAGAAGAGCCTTCCCGCCTGCCAGCCTGGTCGTCGTCAATGGGGGCACGGCTTTCGTCGAACTATCGGCGCGCAGCTGTAGGTGCACTACCGCGGTATTCAGCTCGGCGATGTGGGCAAAAACGGTAAATGTGCCCTGGCTCTCCACAGTTATAGCAGAGTGGTCGACGATCCGCAGTGCGCCATATGTCGGTCTTCCGCATAAAGGGTCGCCTGACAGAATCCTGCTGAGCCCAGGCTGCCACAGGATACGGTTCGGGGTACTGCGGCGCTGGCATGGGCGTGGGTCGACGAACAGCGTCTGCATAGCTGTATCCGTTCGGCTGGTACGATACTTCTGGAGCCAATGGACGACGCACAGCGTCTGCATAGGTACACGAGTTTGAACGGTGCGGTGGAGCGGAATATTGCTGAGGAGAGGCAAACGCTTGTCGAAGTTCATGGCGAACGATTTCAGCGACGGAGGCTACCGTGGACTCCTGCTGCGGGGGCGCCTGTGACTGCAATGTGTATTTTGCGATCTCCTTCGCGATCTCCTCACGCACAATCTGTCTAATCAGGTGGCGTAGTGAAAACTCGTCGCTTTCGGTAAGTGCGGTGGCGCCTGCAGCTGCGCCGGTGGCCGGGCGATCGGACTGTCGGTACCGTTGCTGTAGCGCACGCTCTATTGCGGTGGCCTCCCTGGTGAACTCGTCCACTGTTGTCGGCGGATTGCGCACAAGACCAACAAATAGCTGCTCTTTGACGCCCCTCATGAGATGGCTTAGCTTTCGAGCCTCGGGCATGTTGGGGTCCGCGCGGTGGCACAAGCGCACCATATCCTCAGCAAACATGGCGACGCTTTCATGAAGCTGTTGGGTGCGTCCTTCGAGAAGGCGTTGTGCGTTTTCGTGTCGGTCCGCGTTACCGAAGGTGTCAAGAAACCGACGACAAAACTCCTCCCATGTCGTCAAGGTTGCCTCCCGGTTTATGAACCACGTCTTCGCGCCGTCTTCAAGGGCGAAGTATACGTGGAAGAGCTTTCCATCGAGACTCCAGTAGTTCGATTTAGCTACCCGTTCGAACTGCTCAAGCCAGTCTTGCGCATCTTCGTTCGGCCGGCCGTGAAAAGGTTCAGGAATGCGCATATTCTGGACCGTCACCTGTGCAGGACTCCTTGCCATTTCTTGAGTAGGGGTGGTTGTCGGAAGTGTTGCTCCCTTTAAAAGGCCAAATTCTGGTTCAAGACCTTGAAGGCGACGACTTGAGTGGTGCACAGGCGTCTCCACGCGTGGCTGTCTCGTAGGGCTGGACTCGGGGCTTCTCACAGGGGTGCTTATCATGAGGTGGTAGTACCCAGCTCCTCCACCAGTGTCGCGGGTTATAAAAACAGGGGGTTTATTTAAAAACACGGACAGTGGGACTTGTAGAGACGCTCTCAGAGAAGGCCGCTAAGATTATCGTCTTCTTCACTCTGCTGCGCTGCGCCTCTCGAGCGAATCCGCGTTCTTCGTTGTCGTCGCTATCTCGCCGCTAGATTCAGCTA
This sequence comes from Rhipicephalus annulatus, assembly GCA_013436015.1. NCBI lineage: Eukaryota > Metazoa > Arthropoda > Arachnida > Ixodida > Ixodidae > Rhipicephalus > Rhipicephalus annulatus. The sequence continues at coordinate 816,153 of WOVY01009915.1, read as the reverse complement.
TGCACGCGGCAATATGAACCTCCGACCTTTTAATAACGCATTATTCGAAGGTCGCATGTTTGGCCCCTGCCCACGGCAAGTTATCTTTTCACCCACTTTTCTTTCTTCACACTGACATTACAATTAGTCTAATGACTTCCCCTATACTTTCCTTGGCATTATTGTCTGTTAGATCTCAAAATATTGTGTCAAAACGCCTGAACAACGAGCCCATATGTATACACTTCTTTCCCTTAGTTATTAACGAGAGTATCGTGCTGGCGAAATTTGTGCCTTAGGTTGTATGCAAAGGACTATTGGTCAGCTGCCAGCTGGTAATAAGTTCATGTGCTATGTGACACCAGACAGACTCAAAAGGAGTGTGCCACATTCGATGTCATGGCTACTGAGGGCGCTGAGGGACGCTCCCACATTTATATTCACATATATACCAAATATGTGACTGAGAGGATAGCTGCCGTGGTAGCTCAGTGGTAGAGCATCGAACGCGTTATTCGATGGTCGCAGGTTCGGATCTTGGCAACGGCAAGTTATCTTTTCACCCACTTCACAATAACGCCAAGGATGGTATAGGGGAAGTTATTATCTTGAATAGGTAGCCTTTCACTTTTGTGGTTTCCTCGTTGATTCCGCCGCTTCGGCTTCCCAGCTTTGTTCATCTGAATCAGGCGGAGCGAGCTCGGGTGTGTAGTCTGCATCCGAAACTCTGCCGGAACCACACGAAGTAGGGTCGCCAGGAAGGCTAAAATATAAATCCAGCGCTTCCTCTCGCGTCAGGAATCGTTTACCTGCGTTTTTACAAGCAAACAGAAAACAAAACAGCTGGTGAAATGTTTCACTACACATCGAATGCAGCCAGCGGTGGCAGTATACGCTTATCCCATCGTCATGCAGTTTTTGCCTTGGCACCATTCGAAAAAGCTTTTAGGAGAAAGCATTGCTTCTATTGTCAAAAACACCCGATTGTTACAAGCTGGAACTATTTCTTTCGAAGCACAGAAAAGGGTACACTCACTGGTCATCTTGAATTATTCTTTTCCGGAGACTCACAATGCGGAAGTTTGTGCTGCAGGTGAAACGAAAAACACAATTTTGAAAATAATGTTCACCTAACGCTACCTATTGTACAGCTTCCAAACGAGATTCAACGGAAGTGTAAAAAACCTCAATGTAGACGGCAGCACAAAAAAAAAAGAGCTTGATGCGTCTCATTGTTTCTCACGAGCAATTCTGTGGGGAACAAAATATGGGACAGGTATTTTCCGTTGCCCTGCATGTCGTTAAGAAGTTTATTTGCAGTACCTACATTCGTTCATCGCTTGAATACGCATTATCTATCTGGAATCCTGATGACACTACACTCACACATGAACTGGAAGCAATCTATAATCGTTAGGTTCACTTGATCTCGTCCGATTATAACCGCATGGCCAGTGTTACAGTAACTATCTGTCAGCTCAACCTTCCTGAACTCGCGATTCCGCACGAAATAGCCCGGCTTAGTCTCTTTATTAAGCGTTATTATCATAACAATAACAATCCCGAACAATTTGGTATACCCCCTTATTCATATCGTGTCGTGGGAGCTCGTGTTGTGGTTTCGTGTCGTGGTAGCTTATTCATATCGTGTCGTTGTGTCGTGGTAGCTCAGTGGTAGAGCATCGAACGCGTTATTCGAAGGTCGCAGGTTCGCATCCTGCACACAACAAGTTATTTTTTCACCCACTTTTCTTTCTTCTCATCTACATTACAATTGGCGTAATAACTTTCCCTATACCTTCCTTGGCATTATTGTCTGTTAAATCTCATTAATATTGTGTAAAACACGAAAGAAACGAGCCTTTAAGTATAAACTTGTTTCCCTTATTCATTAACGAGGGTCTCGTACTGGCAGACTTGGTGGTTTAAGGTTGTATAGGGGGACTTTGGTCAGCTGCCAGTTAGTAATAAGTTCACGTGCTACGTGACGCCAAACAGGCTCATATAGAGTGTGCGGCTACTAGTGGCGGTGACTGACACACTCCCACGTTTAAATAGACATAGATACCCTATAAAGTGGCGGGGGGGAATAGCTGTCGTGGTAGCTAAATGGTAGAGCATCGAACGCGTTATTCGAAGGTCGCAGGTTCGCATCCTTCCCACGACAAGTTATTTTTTCACCCAATTTTTTTTCTTCTCAATTATATTAGAATTGGTGTAATAACTTCCCCTATACCTTCCTTGGCAATATTGTCTGTTAGATCTGATTATTATTGTGTAAAACTCGAAAAAAACGAGCCCTTAAATATACACTTGATTCCCTTATATATATACTACGAAGCAGAGATCAAGCAGCGCCGAACATGTTTTTTTTTAAACCTTAAAACGTGATGTGTCAGTGTTTGTGGTAGCTGACCGTGGGAGTAGATTCCGTTGAAATGTACTTCTTGGAAGGAAAGCTTGCGTATTGGTTTTGGTTCTGAATTGAGGATAATGAACCTTTTGTAGATGGTCAATTATGGATGATATGAATAAGGGGCTTTAACGAAATGTTCGGGAATGTTATTGTTATGATAACAACGCTTAATAAAGAGACCAAGTCAGGCTATTTTACGCCGAATCGCGAGCTCAGGAAGGTTGAGCTGAGAGTTTATTAGTGTAACACTGGCCATGCGGTTATAATCGGACGAGATCAAGTGAACTGAACGATTATAGATTGCTTCCAGTTCATGTGTGAGTGTAGTGTGACCAAGATTCTAGATGGATAATGCGTATTCAAGCGATGGACGAATGTAGGTACTGCAAATAAACTTCTTAACCCCTTGTAGGGCAACGGGAAATACCTGTCCCATTTTTTGTTCCCCACAGAATTGCTCGTGAGAAACAATGAGACGCATCAAGCCTTTTTTTGTGCTGCCATCTACATTGAGGTTTTTTACACTTCCGTTGAATCTCGTTTGGAAGCTGCACAATAGGTAGCGTTAGGTGTACATTATTTTCAAAATTGTGTTTTTCGTTTGATCAGCGGCACAAATTTCCGCATTTTGAGCCTCCGGAAAAGAATAATTGAAAATGACAAGTGAGTGTACCCTTTTCTGTGCTTCGAAAGAAATAGTTCCAGCTTGTGATAATCGGGTGTTTTCGACAATAGAAGCAATACTTACTCCTAAAAGCTTTTTTGAACGGTGCCAAGGCAACAACAGCATGACGATGAGATAAGCCTACTGCCACCACTGGCTGCATTCGATGTGTAGTGAAACATTTCACCAACTGTTTTGTTTTCTGTTTGCTTGTAAAAACGCAGGTAAACGATTGTTGACGCGAGAGGAAGCGCTGAAATTATATTTTAACCTTCCTGACGACACTACGTCGAGTAATTCCGACAGAGATGCGGATGAAGACTTCGCACTCGAGCTCGCTCCGCCTGATTCAGATGAACAAAGCTGTGAAACCGAAGCGGCGGAATCAACGAGGAAACCACAAAAGCGAAAGGCTACCTATTCAAGAAAGAAAAGGAAGCAAAAGAGTGTGTCTAGAATTTGCGACGAAGCAGAATTCGAATAGGAGGAAGTTGGGGCAAGGAATAGTAGTGAACCGGATGCCGTCATTCGTGTTCCAAAAATTTGGGACCCACAATACAATGCAAATATCCGGACGACGCCTCGTGAAGCTATTGCTCTTTATTTTGACGAAGGTATCATGAACGCACTGGTGACTGAGACAAGCCTCTTTGCCAAACAGAAAGGCCGACAGCTTTGGAAAGTGCTTACAATTGATGAACTCCGTGCATACTTTGGCATACTTCTGCTGATGAACACAAACCTCAGACATCAAATGTACCCGTACTGGAGCAGTGAGAGTTTTTTCAATTGTTCTGAAATATCCAAGGTTCTGTCGTTCCGTCGTTTTCAAAGCATTATGAACTGTTTGACCTCACCGACCTAACCAAACAAAAAAAGAAAGGTGAAGAAGTGTACGACAGATGGGCAAGAGTGCGTCTTCTCATCCTTGCCCTGAATAAAAGTTTCAAGAGACTATACACTCCATCAGCGCACCAAGCCATTGATGAGAGTATGATACGATTGAAAGGCCGATCCTCACTGAAGCAGTACCTCTCAATTAAACCTATCAATCGGGGATTCAAGGTGTGGTGCAGAGCCGACTCCCAGACAGGTTACCTGATTGAATTGCAGGTCTACGAAGGTAAAGGTGCAGACCGACCTGCGAACGTAAGTCTCGGTGGGCATGATGTTTTCTCCCTCATTAACGGAGTGGAGGCTGGCACGCCGCTATATTTCGATAACTTTTTCACGTCCACAGCCTAATGGAGGCCTGAAAGAAAAGAACATTTTGGCCGCAAGAACGGTTCGCCCAAACTGCAAGGACTTACCTGACGAAACCGAACGGGAGCTACAGAAGGGACAGTATATCGGGTGGGCGAAAGGGAGCATCACAGCTTATATCAGTGGGGGAACACGAAAAACGTACACGTGCTGTCCAACTTTCATCACCCCAGCGACACGTTGCTCGAAAGTTTTCTAATGGGTCATTCATATCCGTCCAGTGCCCAGTCTCCGACTACAATACCTGGATAGGCGGAGTCGACAAGTTTGACCAAAGAAGGAACGCATACCCGGTGGATCGACGATCTAAGAAGTCGTGGTACCGAATTTTTTTACTTTCTGCTTAACGCAGCATTAGCAAATGCTTTTCTTCAAATGAAAGCAGTCAGTGAAATGAGCTACGTTTGGTTCCGGCTTGGCCTTGGTTGCCAGCTGATAAACGGGCAAACATTCATGTCCAGCAACCACCCGTATCGAGTCAACAAAAAAGTTGCCAAACATGGCCTGAAAATGGTAGGCGTTGCTTATCATGTTCGATTTCTTGGAGCTGGACATCACCCTCAGATGATTTCAAAAAGGAGGCGGCGTCGTTGGTGCTCGACTGCCAAGAAAGAAGCGCGCACCAACCTTCTGTGTTCTGTGTGCATTGTGCCCGTTTGTTCAACGTGTTTTGCACCTTTTAATGCCGGCGGAATGTAACCCCGGAGCCCTCAAGGAGCATTGGGACAAATGCGTCCCACTTTTTGAATTTTAGTTTAGCGCCAGAGGGAGAAATGTGCCCAGTTTTTTTTAATAAAGTACTCGTTGTACATCCTTGGAATTTCTTTCAAACTACTTCTGTTGGCTTGCTTTGTAATATAACACAACCTTTTTCTGGTTAAAAAAATATCCTGCCCTACAAAGGCTGAAGGGATGAAGGGGATCATGCAGAACTTTCTGCGAAAATGCCTGAGTTGACGGTTAGCTTTGGCGATGATGTACTTTAGATGATGGTTTCATGTCAGGAGATTGAAAATACGAACACCTATATACTTGTAAGATGAAACAGCTTTGAGGTAAGTTTCGTTATTTGATACTGTGGACAAGCAAGTGAAGTGCGGAACACACGCATTGCTTCCCATTTTGAAATGTTCAGTTCCATGTTTTTAGTGGACACCAGTAAAATATGTTATTTAGGTCCGTCTGAAGCAAGGTAACGTCGTCTTCGTGACTTATTTTCTTGTGAATTACGCAGTCATCAGTGAATAGGCATACCTCCGATGAAAGGTTAGTTGGCAAGCCATTCCTGAAAATTAAAAACAGCAGGGGTTCCAACACAGCGTTTGGGAACGCCCGAGAGCACCGGTTGGATGGAGGGGTAAATAATATTAGCAGAAGCAATCTGTGTTCTGTTAAAAAGAAAAGCTCGAATCCAGTTAAGCACGTTAGGATCTAGATTTAAATGTTTCAAATCAAGAAGTAATAGCTGGTGACTAACCGTGTAAAACACCTTCGAATATTCTAAAAAGAAAATACAGTCAATAGTAAATCCAGAATCAAGTAGGACATACAGGTCGTTAGTAAAGGCTGAGAGCTGCATTTAACAGAAATAGGTTTTACGGAAACCAGGTTAGTAAAGTGTGAAAAACAGTTTAGATTTGAGAAAGTTAACAAGGCCAATGAAAATCATAAGCTGAAGTATTTTTCACGGAAGAGATGTGAGCGATATTGGAGGAAAACCTAATGGATTGTGTGTTACTTCTTAATTTTGGACAGGTACTTTCTTACCAACCAGCCAGTCTTCCAGATTAGGGCTACAGTGCTTTAAATACTGTGAAAAATTACATGACTGAATAAGAGAGCAGTATTAAACAGTGTTTTTCGTGAATTTAGTATTATTACTATCAACTCCACATGATGGTGAGTTTTCAGGTTTTTCATTTTTTTCATTGACCCCACGAATACGTTCGGAGGTAACGAAAATAGCATCCATGGGTAGGTAAGGGGGTGACGGCAAGGTGATTTGGTTATTGATGGTCACCTGGTGTGAGAAAGCCTTCATGAATAAGTCGTTCAATACAGATGCGCCTTCTACGTCGGGCACGAGATGCCTATGAGCTGTCGGCAAGGCTTTAGTGCGATTCTCGCTGCGAGGCACGAAATCGCAAAACTGTCTAGGGTTATTATTCTGCATAGTTGGTAGACTTTTATAGAAAAAGGAAAAGTTAGCGTGTTTCAGCGCAGATAAAAAAGTCGCAAGTCGCAAGATTCGTAAGTTTACCAACGTTTATCGGATGCGGATTGGACATCAACACAATAATTGATTGATTTGGGGGGTTTAACATCCCAAAACCACTATATGATTATGAGAGACGCCGTAGTGGAGGGCTCCGGAAATTTCGACCACCTGCGGTTCTTTACCGTGCACCCAAATCTGAGTACACGGGCCTACAACATTTCCGCCTCCATCGGAAATGCAGCCACCACAGCCGGGATTTGATCCCGCGACCTGCGGGTGAGCAGCCGAGTACCTTAGGCACTAGACCACCGTGGCGGGGCGACAGCAACACAATAAAACATTTTCTTATGATTAGAAAGATGGTTAACGTATCTGTTGTACCATGGAGCACTAGCATTACAAAAACCTTTTTATGAGGATATATTTACCAGTTAGTTTGGATACTTCAGCTTTGAGTAAGTCCCAGTTGCTCTGCACCAATCTTTTGGTGTGGTTGGGTAAGAAGTCATCTAAGACGCTGCCCAAACCATTGTTTATTAAGGGAAAGTCAGCTTTTTTGTAATCGCGTATTGTTTTAAGCTAATTACACATGCGTGAGAGTGGTAGAAGGTTGTGCACTTGAATAATATTGCGATCGCTGTACCAGGCACGCTGGTCACAGAATATACGATGTCTGGCTCTGATGTCAAAAAAATGGAAGATGTAGTATTCGTAACACGTGTAGGAATATTAGAGTTTCGTATGACCAAAATCAGGACAGATGCGAATGAAATTCTCTAATTCAGCTGAGCTTGGCAATGAATATGAATAAGAAGTTGACGACACAGTGTTAGTCAAATTGAAATCGCAGTGTAGAATTACAGCTGCACCGGCAAAGAAAGCCTTCAAGCTACCCAGACAATCACGCAAGTCCTCGCAAAAACTTGATTGTTTGATTGATATGTGGGGTTCCACGTCCCAAAGCCGCCGTATGATTATGAGAGACGCCCTAGTGGAGGGCTCCGGAAATTTTGCCCACCTTGGGTTCTTTATAGAGCACCCAAATCTGAGCCCACAGGTCAACAACATTTCCACCTCCACCGGAAAGCAGCCGCCGCAGCCGGGATTCAATCGCGTGACCTGCGGGTCAGCAGCCGAGTATCTTAGCCACTAGAGCACCGCGGCAGGGTCATCGCAAAAACTTGAACAACCTGGTGGTGGGTGGTAACATACGCCAATGACAACTTTTTTAAAAAGGCACGCTGAGGCAACACCAAGTTGCCTCTAATACCGAGTCCATTGTGACAGCGTAGCTTTCGATTCTCTCATTCACTGCAAGAAGAACGTCACTGACACATCTACTGCATCTGTAGCAGCGATATATTTTGTATTTTTTGCGCAGCGCAGTAGTTCTTCACTCCGAATTTTGTCACAGAGTCACGTTTAAGTTAACACAATATTATCGGCGTTAAAATCATTAGCTGCTGCAAAAATTTCATCCTTCTTGGACAGGAGGCTTCCAACGTTGGTATAAAGTATGATCATTTTTTTTAGGTCATCGCAAGCGCCGCCCCCTCCTCTTTGCTTTTTGCTAGCTTCCCGAGGAAGTAAACAATTGAGGACCCGAACGAAGTTGCCGCGAAGATAACGTTGCGACCCTAGCGGCAGTAGTGATGCATCTGGATGGCCCTATTTCGTGCAAACCATCAGTAACGTAGTCATAGCGGTACCATTTCTCATTAGCAAAAGGTTTGTTGTAACGCAGATTAAATGGGCAATGAAGCTCTCTGGCGAAGTTGGTCAGCATCACTCTAGCACGGCGAGCCTTGGAACAAAAATCTCGCATAACCACCTTGCTTCGTTTCAGCATATGAAGAAACCACTTCCTTCAATTTGTACGTAGAAAATTTCACTTTATTCATACAATCTTTGTTAGTAGAGAAACGGTCATTATATGTGCTCGCGCGATGTTATCACCACACAAGGTTAGATGCAGGGACTGGTGAAATAGGCTCAAGAAAGTTTCCTGAGTCTGCTGTGTTGTTTTAGAGGCGTTGTCTGCGAAACCAAAAAATAATAGGTTGTCCCTCTTAGAGCAATCCCCGGCATCATCGAGACGCGCACGTAGCCAAAGCATGTTGTTGCGAATCCACTTCCGAGGCTGCCACCGATGCCACCACTGTTGCGAAGCGGACCGATCCCGCCGCTTCCACCACTGTTGCGAACGACGGGCCGATCCCGCCGAAGCCACCACTGTTGCGTAGCGTAGGTTTATCAGCTCGCGACTGCTTCTGCGCAGAGCTGATAAGACGAGCGGACGAGACGACGGTGAGTTAAACAAGGTTTATGTACAGCATATATACAGAAGCGTTACAATTTCGGCACTGGGGCCGACAGAGACTCGAAGAGCCGAGCTCTCCTCTCTAACACAGAGGTCAGCTTTTCGCCTAAAGCCGCCGACTCACACACATGTCGGCTCTCCGACACGGGGACTCCTCTCCTAGGACCTCCGATCGCGACGCGCCGCAGGGCTTCTTTTATTTACACCGGGTCCAACCAAAAAGTCCAATCAGAAGCGCCGCTTTGTCGTCAGGGCAGATTCCTCCAATGGCGGGTCGCCGCGCCATGCGTCAGACCACCAGACACGAGACCGCCGGCTCGCTGTCACGTGCGCAGATGACTCAATGCACGTGGGCCAGAGACGCGCCGCGCGTGTTTACGCCGTTCGCGCCAGGCAGACTGCGGGCAGGCCTTGACCCAGATTGCCTTTTTCAGAGGCACGGACGTTTGACGAGGACTCGCTGGCATAACAGCACCCCCGCCGCCAGACAATGCACCGGAAAGACGAGCTGCTTCCACGGGGCTCGGATGTCAGGTGCGCTCGTTCGCCAGGTCCCTCCAGGTTCGCCTCCAGGGCCATGGGGAGAATACAGCTCCAGACTGTTCCGGGAATACAGCCCATTCTTGACGACGGATCCCAGCTCCACTGGCTTGTCGCCACAACTTGTCGACCAGCTTCACTCGTCTCTTCTGACCATCTTCGGTTTCAGCACTTGTCGATGGTTCTGCAACTTGCTAAGAACGGTTCGACAACAGACAACACACGACACAAGCAAGTGCCCTCAGTCACCCGACAGAACACCAGACAAAGTATAGTACAGCATATACCTAACTACGTGTTTATCGGAATTTTGTCCCCTCTACATCAAGAGGCACATGCGGGACAAAAGACCCTTAAAATGACAACTCAATTTTTTTTTCCACGTACAACAACGTAACGGATTAGAATACCACATAAAGTTGGCCCCTTGAGATCACTCTGAACGAGAGCGCTCAGCCCAGGTCGTGATGAGGTCAAAATTTTGCCCCGAATCGCCAGGGAGAAACCGAAAGGTTGAGAAGGTACTAGCTGGAACGCACTGCTCAATGCACCTGCTTTAGCGTTCACCTTTCCTTTTTTTTTCTTTAGCGAACGTCAAAGTTGCGCTGTGGAGCAACATGCTCCACTTCAGTAACCGGCCACTTTTAGGCGACGATACCTATGCGGCACCAAGAGCGGCTCACACTTTCGACGTTGCACAGGGGAACAACGATACGGCTTGCTACGGATTGACTCCTCACCGCTTAGCTCGATATCGTGTTCGATCACCCTCATGTTTCCGGGGTGGTCCGAAAACGCGTCTTCAAACTCGGAACCAACCTTTCTGAGGTCCTCGTTCTCAGGTCCTCCTTCACTTAAGCTAGGCTCTAGGTTTATCTGCTCCCGGATTACTTTCGATCCCCCTTCGGTTACCTCACTAGAACTCAAATTTTCTGCTTCCTCTTCCACTGAAGCATTCAACAGCAGATTTACGACCGCTTGATGTTGAACGTATGGTTTCATCCAGTTGTAAATTTTGTCCAGCCGCCTTCCTAATTTCACTTCATAATTTGAATCGCAAGGCTTCGATAATACGTTGGCGGGCCCTTTCCAATCAACCTCAAGCTTGTTCCTTTTGGATGGCTGCAGCCGCATTACCTGATTATCAACTTCAAAAACGCGCTTCTTCCCCGATTTCTCGTAGTGCTCCTTCGACAGCACTTTTGCCGCGTTTTTCTGGCTTTCCACTAGCGCTTCAATTTGGCTTTTCACTAGCGCTTCAATTTGGCTTTCCACTAGCGCTTCAATTTGGCTTTCCACTAGCGCTTCAATCGAGAGATCCTCACGCTGCTCTCGAATGAGCGTCTCTCGATCAACTCTCGGCAGCTCGCTCCAACTTTCCGCTACAGGCGAGAGCGTTGCAACCCTCTCGCTCTGACTCAATGGCGCCACGTCGTCTCCCCCAGCGCATACCGCGCCGGCCGTGTCGGCGACGCGCCGCTCGCGTGACTGCTCACATGACTCATGCGGAAACTTTCCTTTCTGGGGTTCCGTCGACCCGCCGACAAGGTCACTTGAGAGTTCACCGCATGGAACCAGGTCCAGCTTCCGCGAAAGCCTTCGCGCTTGCGATCGCGTGAGAGCCATGCACGCTAAGTTGGGGAAGAATGATTTGCCCTGCTGTTTGAGAAGCTGCTCCGAGTTGTTGGAGAAAAGATAAGAAAAACGATCATTTAGCGCGGCAGACAAAGCCGCTTCGGTGCAAAGCTTACCGAACGGGCCTTCAATGACAACCGTGGCGATTGGTAAGCGAACACTCTGCTCCTCGGCGACTTGCCTGATCCACGCGCATTCTCCTGTGAAATCATCCGGAGACACCAATGAAGGATGGACAACATCCATGGTTGCCGCTGAGTCTCTAAGCGCTCGGCACGTTTTCTTATTTACTTTAATTTCTTGGAGATACGGCTCCAACAACCGCATGTTTTTTTCTGATTCTCGGATTGTTGCGAAGGCAAATTTTTCCTGACAGTTTCTCGCGATGTGCCCTTCCTTTTTACAGTTGTAGCAGATTAGCGGCTTCCGTTTGTTTTCCGATTCAAATGCCTGTGTGGTGGAAACCTCACTCGATTTCTCCGCTTCTGTTTGCCCTTCCCCTACACTGTCCTTCGTAAGAGACGGTTCCTTCTTGAAATTACGGTGCGGAGCGGATTTCCGTTGATCAGGTTTCCTTGAAAAGCCCTCTTTCCTTTCATCCTTTTCAACGCGCACTGCCCTGCTATGCAACTTTCGGCGAGCATAATACTCCTCAGCTAACTCAGCTGCCTTATTTAACTGTACTTCCCCAAGTCTGTCCTGCAGCCAAAGTCTGACATCCTCCTCGATGCAGCGGTAGAATTGCTCCAATGCAACGCATTCCACCACTTTATCGCGGTCGTCATAAACACCTTCGCCCTTGAGCCATTCAATCAAATCGGCTTTAAGACGAAACGCGAAGTCAACGTGTGACTCATTCCCCTTTTTAGCATACCGAAACCTTTGCCTGAAAGCCTCGGGTGACAACTTGTAACGTCTCAAGAGCACTTCCTTAACGTCGTCATAGCTCTCAAACGCTTCCCTCGACAAGCAAGTTATCGCGTCGGACACTTCGCCGGGAAGAAGAGCTAACAGGTTCCGCGCCCAAAGAGACCGCTCCAAAGCGTTTCGTTCACAGACGTGTTCAAACTTGACGAGATATTTCGCCATGTCCTCGCCTACTACGAACGGTGGCAATTGGTCCCTGATTCTAAAACCGCTGACCTGAACTGTTGGAGAAGCTACGCTAGGCGCCTGTGAACACTGTAGTATTGCCAATTCTATTCGTTTCATCTCGAGGCGTTCCTGTCTCTCGGCCTCCTCACGTTCGCGACGTTCGCGCCTTTCAGCCTCCTCACGTTCGCGAGCTTCACGCCTTTCAGCCTCCTCACGTTCGCGAGCTTCACGCCTTTCAGCCTCCTCACGTTCGCGAGCTTCTCGCCTTTCAGCCTCCTCACGGCGTGCTTTAATATCCACCCAGGCCTCATCGACTTCCTCAGCCGACACTCCCTCATCCTTCATGATCTCAAGGATCGCTTGCTTTCGTTTCGCACGGCCTAAAGTAATGCCGAGTTCCTCACAAATTTCGATGAGTTCCTTCACTTTAAGGTTCTCCATCGTTCACACTAGCCTCTTGCTGTTTGCCCCTGTTAACAATTTACTTGCCGTACCCACTATAAGCCTACTAGCACGACGCGCAAGCAATATTTCACACTCCCGTGTTTACCCCCTCCGCATTAACTTTGGTTTCAAAGCACTTCGACTTTGCTTGAAACGATCAAAGCTCACTACAATGCTTCACACAGCCCTTCTCTAAACTACTACAACCTGAGCTAGAGTAGTCTGGTGAACTGAGGGGAAAACATCAGGCACTCACCGCATCGACGTCGCTGACGCCGGCCGATCCCACCGCTGCCACCACTGTTGCGTAGCCACCTCCGAAATCCCACCGCTGCCACCACTGTTGCGAATCCACTTCCGAGGCTGCCACCGATGCCACCACTGTTGCGAAGCGGACCGATCCCGCCGCTTCCACCACTGTTGCGAACGACGGGCCGATCCCGCCGAAGCCACCACTGTTGCGTAGCGTAGGTTTATCAGCTCGCGACTGCTTCTGCGCAGAGCTGATAAGACGAGCGGACGAGACGACGGTGAGTTAAACAAGGTTTATGTACAGCATATATACAGAAGCGTTACAATTTCGGCACTGGGGCCGACAGAGACTCGAAGAGCCGAGCTCTCCTCTCTAACACAGAGGTCAGCTTTTCGCCTAAAGCCGCCGACTCACACACATGTCGGCTCTCCGACACGGGGACTCCTCTCCTAGGACCTCCGATCGCGACGCGCCGCAGGGCTTCTTTTATTTACACCGGGTCCAACCAAAAAGTCCAATCAGAAGCGCCGCTTTGTCGTCAGGGCAGATTCCTCCAATGGCGGGTCGCCGCGCCATGCGTCAGACCACCAGACACGAGACCGCCGGCTCGCTGTCACGTGCGTAGATGACTCAATGCACGTGGGTCAGAGACGCGCCGCGCGTGTTTACGCCGTTCGCGCCAGGCAGACTGCGGGCAGGCCTTGACCCAGATTGCCTTTTTCAGAGGCACGGACGTTTGACGAGGACTCGCTGGCATAACAATGTCGCTTTCCCCCTGCTGTGTAAGTGGATTCAATGTTGCTAGTTCACGCTGGACGTAATCTAAACTAGATGTAAACCTTTCAACTATAACCAGACGTCTCAATACATTAGAAATGTCTTTTGTAAGCAAAATCTGTTGTCGCTGAGCTCCTGGATGTCATCTGACATAGCCGTTTTTGTGGCTTCAATGCGAACCGAGCGTTCATGCATAGCTTTGCTCAGTTTATGTATTTCAGTATGTTGATCACCTTTAGGTCCTGGGTTCTGTTTCATATCACCATATATTAACAACAGCAGTTCCCAAAAGACACTAACAGGACTTCTGAGTATAGAAGCACCACAATACGAAGATTGTCAGACCGAAGGTTTCATGGTAGTCTGTCAAAATAACTCACCTGCAAAACATAGGGAAGCACAAATGAGTACATGCTTTTGTCGATACTTCCATGCCCACTGCCAGTGGTATGCGTGTGACACAGTTTTAAAGAAGACACTGGTGTAGCTGTTGCCACAGTGGATGTCGATCGTGCTGTGGCACGTGCAAAATCCTTTCTTTCGAATGGCTAGCTCCGATGGGGTAAACTGCAGAGCATCGTACGTTGGCTTGTATCAAGATAGATGGTGTTGGAAGCCACAGCGGAAGTCATGCTGGATTGTACGTGGAGCGGCAATGACGCTTCAGTTTTGGCTGTACTCAGGTACTCAACGAGAAACTGCTAAACTTAGGAAAGCACGAATGAGTACATGTCACTGCCGATGCTTCCATGCCCACTGCTGCAGGTATGTGTGCGGTGCAGTCTTGAAGGAGACACTGGTGTCGCTGTTGTCATGGTCAATGTCGATCGGGCTGAGGCACGTGCAAAATCCTTTCTTTCGAATGGCCAGCACCGATGAGATAAACTGCAGAGCATCGTGCGCTGGCTTGTATTCAGTTAGGTGCTGTTGGCAGCCACAGGGGAAGTCACGCTGGATGGTACGTTGAGCAGCAGCGATGCTCTCGCTTCGGCTGTACTCAGGCACTAAACAAGAAACTGCAAAACATAGAGAAGCGCGAATGAGTGCATGCCTCTGCCGATGCTTCCATGACCACTGTGAACAGTGCATGTGAACAATATGAGATTATGGGAACCATATGTGAATAGTGTGCCCTTAAAGCGCCAGTAATTCATAAAGTATGGGGCTTATTGAATGCTGCCCCTATGATTTACCTGAACAGTAAATAAGTGTTCTGTTGCGGTAATATTTGGTAGTAGCCTTGCTTCTTTCTTCAAGACCAAGCAGTTAGTGATGCAAGCGCTAAGGAGAATGGCCGAAGGGCCCGGACGCCCTTTATTCTGAAATTAGCTTTTCATCTTTGTCTTTGTTACAGGTACTATGGCAACTACAGCAGATTGGGTAGGCTAGTAAATATGGCTCAGTTGACAAATCTGTTGCGCGTAAATTGCGTCATCAGCTGGATTAGTTTGTCGGTGTTTCCTGCGCTGAGTGTTGTTCTTTTGCACGTAGTGCGAATAACCGCAAAACAGAGTAGGGATCGCTGTTGGAAGTAAAAACATGATCTTGCAGTTCTTGTTATAGTCATTCTCAGTAAAATGTAAAAAGCACACGACCGACCACTTGCTCGGCTTTCACTTGTTTTCTCTCCCTGACGGTCCTTGCCGAGCAATATATTCTTCAGCCATGCTTCGCGCTGCAGTAGATTTCAGGGGAATTCTTAGTACTTCAAGCTAGCCCGTCTTGTCGCGTTCAACTTGCACAGTGGCACACACAATGGCACAACTGACTCGTTGCGTGACACCACTAAGACAAAAAAAAAAGATATCGGCCAACGCGCACACTATGAAACTGTCCTCAAACACACAAAACATGAGGCAAACTACTGTCTACACACGATCGTACACAAAAAAAGCTCGAGAAAGCACACGTCAAAGCACACGGTCACCAACAAATACTCACGCACCCATATTTAAACACGGAGTGCCGTCCACTTTGACGGTGAAACGTCAGCGCCTTCCTAAAAAAAACGGCCGAATCTGGCAACTCTGCCCAGACCCACTCGCCCATTGACTGCGGCGCGACGCAGCAAGCCGCACTTTGTTTTTGATCCAGCGGCCGTGGTAATACAAACACAAGACTAAAGAATGCGTGGCGCAGGCTCGAGATAACGTTGTAGTAGAAAAGAATGACTAGCTAACTTTGCACTGCCTTGCGCAAGAAAAAACTGTGCAAACCATAATGTCTCGCCTAACCCAGCATAGCTTCCCGATTAAATGCGATTAAAAATTCATACACAGGGAAAGTCGGGTGAAAGCAGACGTTGCGGCAAGTGGACTTGCTGAAATTCCTGCTACATCACCGAAACTCCGTTCAAAAATGTTTCAAAAAAAGAGTGGGCATGGTCGAGCAGCAGCTATGCAGTCGACTAAGAACCCGTTTTTTCTTCTACTCCAGTTGCTGACGATGCTGGCTTCCGCCCCCTGCAAAGAAGCTCTAACGGACGGCTTTCACCTACCTTCGAAGGGCGCTTCCAACTGGAACGACACGGCGAGGTTCTCTTCGTGGTGCCTCGCGTCACGGGTGCAAGTTGTTCAGGGCGGACCGCCAACGCTTCTGCAGTCTTCTTCTTCGGCTTGGAATCATGCTTGGCAGTGCCCCGTGTTTGATAGCACAGCAAGCCTGCCTGTTGTCACTCCGATAATCTCCGAATGCTCATCAGCATCGTCATCACCCAGCCACAAGTTTATAAGCAGCCGTCATCCCCCGCGCGACTTCAGTGGGCATGGTCGAGCAGCAGCTATGCAGTCGACTAAGAACCCGTTTTTTCTTCTACTCCAGTTGCTGACGATGCTGGCTTCCGCCCCCTGCAAAGAAGCTCTAACGGACGGCTTTCACCTACCTTCGAAGGGCGCTTCCAACTGGAACGACACGGCGAGGTTCTCTTCGTGGTGCCTCGCGTCACGGGTGCAAGTTGTTCAGGGCGGACCGCCAACGCTTCTGCAGTCTTCTTCTTCGGCTTGGAATCATGCTTGGCAGTGCCCCGTGTTTGATAGCACAGCAAGCCTGCCTGTTGTCACTCCGATAATCTCCGAATGCTCATCAGCATCGTCATCACCCAGCCACAAGTTTATAAGCAGCCGTCATCCCCCGCGCGACTTCAGTGGGCATGGTCGAGCAGCAGCTATGCAGTCGACTAAGAACCCGTTTTTTCTTCTACTCCAGGTTGGTAAATTTCACTCATGCCACTCTAAAAAGTCAAACAACCTGTGTCTGCTGCTTGTACCATGCCCAAGTGTACTTTTTTTATGTATTTGCGAATGTGTTCATGTTGTGAAACTATTGCTTTTGAGTGGTGACGTCGAATCCAATCCAGGTCCCAATAATTCTTCTAGTCTTCCTGATGAGCTGGCTGAAGTCGTGAAGGCAATTAATGCGCACGTTGACGCACGCCATAAAGAATTAAAAACAGTTCTTGATGAATTGAAGTCCAGTCAGGCGATTTTGGAGCAAACTGTGTCAGATATTAACTCAAGATTGGTTGCTGTAGAAGCTCGTGTAAATTCCTTCGACAAAATGCCTCCAAGTAACCTGCAGCAAACTATAAGTGATACTGTTCGTGGGGCGAACGCTGAATTACGTTCACGCCTAGATGATTTCGAGGATAGGTCACGGCGAGAAAACCTTCTATTCTTCGGAATACCTGATGCTGCAGCCGAAACATGGTCGCAGTCCGAAGATAAGGTTCGCGAGATTATGTCCACTCTAGGTCTCCAACTGCCGACCGATGCCATTTCACGTGCGCATAGGCTTGGTTCATACGCAAATAAGAAGTGCCGTCCTGTAATTGTAAAGCTTTCTAATTTTAAGGTTAAGGAAAGCATTATGGCAAATAAGGCCAAATTAAAAGGTATCGGTGTCAGCTTAAGTGAAGATTTTTGCAAAGAAACTAGGAACACGCGTAAAAAATTGTACGAGTACGGAAAGTCGACTGGTCAACAGTTTGCAGTGCGTTACAACAAGTTATTCATTAACAAAAAATGCTTCGTTTACTGCAGTCAAACCGACAGCGTTTGTGAACTTACCCGTGAATTTACTTCTTCACTTTCCCCTTCAGGTACCAATATTCCTAGCAGTGTTCTTCCCTCTTCCTAGCAATCCCAACCTACTAAACGTGCCGCAACACTTGAACCAGTTTCAGTCTTGTTTACAAATATTAGAAGTGTGCTAAGTAAACGTGACGAGTTATCTTCTATAATTGATGACTGTTCTGCGGACATAGTAGTGTTAACAGAAACTTGGTTGTCAAGTAAAATTCGCAACACTGAGGTTTTACACTGCAAAAACACCTACAATTTTTACAGATCAGATCGAATAACAAGAACAGGGGGCGGTGTTCTTATCGCGATATCAGATAGATTTTCCTCTCATATTGTTCCCATAAGTTCGCCACTAGAAATCGTATGCGCGTGCGTTCGATTTGCGTATCAGGACGTGATTTTGTGCGTTTGCTACCGACCGCCTCGCTGCCCCTCAGACTTTTGCGAAAACTTCCATGACTGTTTGCACGCAGTTTCTGTCAGGTACCCAAATTCTCATATATTTGTCATGGGCGATTTTAATTTCCCAGAAGTTACTTGGGGCAGTGGGGATGGAACGGCTAGCTGTCTTTCAGCGGAAGGTAATTGCTTTTTAAACATATGCAATGATTTTAATTTAACCCAAGTAATCCATGAACCCACGCGCATCACAGCATTTTCTTCAAATATACTTGATTTGGTTTTCACAACTAATCCTTCGGTCATTTCATCGATTCACTACCTACCCGGGCTTAGTGATCATCGCATTGTACACTTCACCTGCGCAATGCAACCACAGCGTCCTATGCACGCAACTAAAGTTATAAAAGATTATGCGAAAGCTGATTATGCATCTATATGTACTGAGTTGGAAGTTTTCACTGAAAAATACATTGCATGTGCCGCTGATAACACTGTAGAGGAGAACTGGGTATCGTTCAAAAATAAGTTTAATTCACTTATAGATTGTTATGTTCCTTTACGAACTGTTCGAACGGCGTTCCGCTCTCCGTGGTTCACATCAGCACTTCTTCGCTTACGTAATAAAAAAAAACGACTTTACCGCAGCGCTTCATCATCTGACACCACGGAGAGATGGGCGGCTTATCACAACGCAACATTAGAATACAAAAAAGCTTATGCAGTTGCTAAACATAGTTTCTTCAGCGATACCCTTCCCTCTCTTCTACAGTCTAACCCTCGTAAGTTTTGGTGTCTAGTAAATGGTCCAAAAAATAAGAACATTGATCTTTGTGACGAACTTGGTTTGGCGATTGCAAGTGACAGGTGCTGCGAGGCTTTGCAAGACGTATTTAAAAAATCATTTTCCATTGACAACTCCAATCATTTACCAATTCAAGCCGATCCTGGATATCCCCGAATGGAACCAATCATCATTGATCAATTGGGGCTATTTCACCTCATACTAAAAATGAAAGCCTCGGCACCTGGCATAGATGGAATCGCTCCCCAATTTCTCAAACAAACTGCCACTTATTGTTCAGTCATTTTTTCACAGCTCTTTTCACAGTCATTACAAAATGCCTCATTGCCCAGTGACTGGAAGGCGGGGAAGGTGGTTCCTGTGCCTAAACCAGGTGACTCATCTAATCCTTCTAACTACAGGCCCATCACTTTGACTAGTATTCCATGTAAGCTTCTCGAACACATAATCTATTCTAACTTAATTATATTTCTCGAAGAAAATAACTTCTTTCATAACAGTCAGCATGGTTTTAGGAAACACTACTCATGTGAAACCCAACTACTTCTCTTCACCAACGACTTATTTTCAGCTTCTGACACTGGCTCCATTATCGATTGCATTTTCCTTGATTTTCAAAAAGCTTTTGACACCGTTTCTCACCGTTTACTCCTACTAAAACTAAGCATGCTAAATATTGACTCAAACACATTACGATGGATCGAATGCTTCTTATCTAACAGAACCCAACATGTAACAGCTAACGATCATGACTCACGCAATTGTTCAGTAATCTCTGGTGTGCCGCAAGGTTCTGTCCTTGGACCCTTACTCTTTCTAATTTATATTAATGACCTTCCATCCAGCATTACATCAACAATCAGGCTATTTGCCGACGATTGTGTCATCTACCGCATAATAACTAACTCTCATGATTCATCACTACTTCAATCTGATCTTGACAACATTACATCTTGGTGCTCACTCTGGTCAATGAAACTAAATATTGACAAGTGTAAAATAATGAGGATCTCTCGAGGAAGTACTGACTGCACTAGCCCTGTTTATTCAATTTCTAATTTTCTGTTGTCGTCTGTCAATACTTACAAATATCTAGGTGTTCACATAGATAACAATTTAACATGGAATAATCATGTCAGTTATGTGATTAACAATGCTAACCGCACTCTCGGCTTCTTGCGCCGTAACTTTTCATTAGCACCTGTTTCATTAAAACTTCTTCTTTATAAAACACTAGTCAGATCTAAACTCGAATACGCCTCATCAATCTGGGATCCTCATTCTTGTTCACTTGTTAATGCACTGGAAGCCATCCAAAATCGCTCAGCTCGCTTCATTGTCGCTAATTACTCCCGTACCGCTAGCATCTCATCAATTAAAAATTCTCTAGACCTTCCTACCCTTTCTAACAGGAGGAAACAGGCCCGACTCTGTCTCTTTCACAAAATTTTTTTTATGAATCCTGAAATAAAGGGCACATTGTTCTCGTCACCTTCTTACGTTTCATCTCGCATCGACCATAACTTCAAAGTCCATGTGCCACTCTGCCATACCAACATATACTTCCACTCCTACGTGCCGAAGACTTCATCCGAATGGAACCACCTTCCTGCCTCCATCGCCAGCAACCCTGATCATGCATCATTCAAGACTGCCATCTCTAACTTGTAACCACTCCTCTCTGTAACGCCGCAAATGGCATTGAGAGTATTTAAATAAATAAATAAATAAATAAAAAAATTTATCTTCGCAAGCTTTCAGTTTCTCGTCTTGCCATCTTCTTTCGTATGCGAGCGGTGCTTCAATTGGGGAGCATGTGCAGAAAAGCATTATTGCGTCATTGAGGCAATTATGTGCTCAAGTGGTTGATAGCTCACGACAAGTGTCCAAGAAGTTGTTGTTGGGCTAGTTGGTAGAACATCTTGAAAGACTAACTCACACATGACACATTCACGCACACGCTATACCGGGCGTCAAACACGCACAGTGCTGACTTCTAAATGATTTTTTATAACACAAAAGCTTGAACATATGAATGTTGCAAATGTGCGCATGAACAACGAAGACGGCCATCAGCCTACACGATCAAGACATACAGTTTATCTTCTCACAGATCGGAACCAATAAACTGGGCCCGGATTCACAAAACTCACCCCCGAATGCAGAGATGTTACTTGGCCGCGTCTTCGACTTGACTTGAGCAAGTCGGCGCGAAGCAAGCAGCGGACTTGAAAACGCTCAAGTCGGCCTTTGCGTTTCATAGATGCTCAGGCTGTCTTGCTTGGTAAAGTCAAGAACGAGCTTCAAAGCAGAAACACGCTGCTCGCCTGCTAACGAGGGTAATAATGAAGTTTTTCGCGTAAGGCATGCATTGCACAAAAAAAAGACCATAAGTTTTAAAATAACTATAAAAACGAAAGGCCACAAGCATATTATTGCCATTTTACGGCTAACGAGCGGCTATAGTGGTGCCTGCCACCACAGCCATGCGCAGTGTTGCTTCTGTAAAGCGTTCGTTGCCCGCTGGTTTTAGTGGCCACCCAAATGCGGTGCGTTTCTCCATGGTTGCTTGTTTGGAGGAGAAACAAGCATCGCGTTGGGTTCTTTCGTCGTTTTTTTTTTCCTCAATCAAACGCCATGGCATGTATTTGTGCTCACCTGGCTCACGAGGTGACGCGATTTTCACGGTATTTGCCTTTCTGTTCGCCTGTGTGCATGCCTGTAATGGCTAGGTCGCAGTTATGAAAAAAAAAAAACAAGTTCTGGGAACAAATGTGATTCGTATCCTTTTGTTGAGCTTGGTAAACAAGAGAAAAAGCGGGGGTCAGGACATTGCCCTCAGCAGAATTCTGTCTCGCGGGGTGCAGCAATGTATCGCTGCATGATGGTGACGAGGATAAAAAAACACGTGATAGGGGCAACTCTTCTATATGTGTGCGTAATTTTACGTAGCGTTGTGCTACAAGCGATGCCTTTCTGAGCAAGAAACAGCGCCCTAGACGGGACGAAAAGATAAACGAGGCACACGGACACAGCACAGAGTGAATGTTTTTTTTTTTTACCGAAAGAGACGGAAAATGTCGTCGTGTTATAGAAAAACAGAAATAGCCTTTGCTGTTACGGAACACTTCGGCGTTGTCGACACTGGGGCTATCAATACGCACGTGTGTGTAGTCGACACAACCTGTAACGCAAGGGAACTCAGCCACTTCAAAACAGTCCACCGGCTGCGGAAAGCGCACCAGCATCGCGTCACAGGTGCTTTGCGATGAGTAGCGTACGTTTTCCGACTGCACGGCACACTGTCTACTAGGGAATGCGGACGAAATTTCCGGTGACTGGTTGGAATGTGCCAGCGCTGTAAAACCTGAGAGCCATCAGTAGCTGTAA
The DNA here is from genome assembly GCA_013436015.1 of Rhipicephalus annulatus. Classification (NCBI taxonomy): domain Eukaryota; kingdom Metazoa; phylum Arthropoda; class Arachnida; order Ixodida; family Ixodidae; genus Rhipicephalus; species Rhipicephalus annulatus. The sequence continues at coordinate 793,876 of WOVY01009915.1, read as the reverse complement.
CACTGGATACACGGGCTGTCTTCGGTTGTCCCCACTTTCACGGAGCGGCAACATAACGAGCAGCTGCCCCACGGCGTTCGTCATGAATCTGTACCTAGCGTGGAATTGCTACTCGTCGTACAACTCCATCGGATTTCCGCGGTCACGTAAAGCGGTTCCAAGAATCTTCGGCAGGCAGTGCGCCTCAAAAAATGCTACGCTTATGGCGAGGCAAGCAAACTCAAAAGCGGTCACCTTTCACGCGATGTCCATTCGAGAGGTGGCCATGTTGGAATAACGCGTGAAGTCGCTTTCAAGCAAGCCCCGCAGCTGACTTGAAACTTGTCCTGACTTCGACCGAGCCAAGTCGCCTTCAAGTCATCCGCAAGTTCGAGAACGATTTATGGCGACCGGCAAGACTGTCTTGAGTCAAGAACGAGTCAAGTACGCGTCAAGTAACATCTCTGCATTCGGGGGTCACTTACGAAAACATTTTTGCGCAAGAGAAATTTTCTCGCGTAAGTCGATTCACGAAACGAAAAAACGTCGTAAGAGGCCATAGTTGTCACATCTGCCGCTGCAAAGAAAGCGCGCTGTGACTGCCCGGGAACATGTCAGCGATGGTGCTGCAGTTGCTATATTTGCTTACGTCACCGAAAAGTGCTCGTAAGTGGATTCACGAAGCGAAATTGTGCGTAAAAACAGCATGGCTAAGAGAAAATCCTAAGAGTGGTCCGGACCACTCTTAGAAACAATGTGGCTACTTAGAACCTGCTGCCACAGCGGTATACTTTGGTGCCCTGGCTGGTTTTGAGTTAATTCACGCTCATCAAGGGCTGCCTGATGACTGCTGGTGCGTTTTTATTTCTTTCGGCGCTTTGAGCTTCGCGTGTTGTTTCCCTTGTACGCAGTGGATGGTGTTGACAAGCACAATCGTCCAATAAGTTCGAAGTCGCAGTAATTGAAGAATTCTATTGGGCGTCAATGGCATAAAACTACTCATGTAAAGATTTGTGGTTGGATGAAAACCAATGTGATACGTGAATGGTCGGTGCATTCGAACGCGACTTGGCATAGGATCAACCTTATTTGTTATGTTGTTGTGTTGCACCCCATCTCATCCAATTAAAAGTGCGACTCGAGATCCTTGCCTCATTGGTGGAAATTACCAGCAAAGAGGTTAATGGGAGCTCAGTCTTTGCACGCTATTGGAAATAAAAATGAGAGGAAGTTTTCAGTGAGTGGTTCCTAAAGTTTGTGCTCTAGTGTACTTTCATTGGCTTTAACTGTCCAATGGTTGCGATCTCTGAAATACAGCTGTCGATACACTTTGGGATGATCTGGAACAAAACGTACTTTGTAAACCAAAGCGTATTAGGGGTGCGCGTGATTACGCATGGAACTACAAACAAATCATGCATCTTCACCTTCACTGTTCAGACACCGATATGGACCGTGATATTATGGCAAGCAATCGGAATGAAATGACCCTAGTAAATTTGTATGACAGCGAAAATATGCAAACCCTCACGATTCTGGAGCAAACGCTGGCTGAATTCATCCCTGCGTCAATTACCAGCCATTTAACTTGACGCATGAACATACTCCAAAGGTAGAGCGAGCCACTGACATGTATTTTGTGCGACGTAGCGACCACTTGACCTGAGAATAATAGCGTTGCGAAGGCGAATTCCCTGTCGCATGCTCTGATCGAAGCAGACGACAAACGCGAGCAGACGACGGCTTGGCCGACAGGCACAGCTTGTGATTGGTTGTGAAGCAATACCCTCTACATCAGCTCACTCCGTGATGTTGCCAAAACACTACTTTCATCTGGCACGCCTGTCCTGTTCGTCATATCACCCCCCTCACACATAAGAGAAAATTTTTTCACGCCATGAAAATAGTTCAAGTACTTTCTAAGAGCTCTCTTATCACCTTATGTGCTGCGCAGTTGTCGAAAACATCATGGCGTCGTAAACAGCACATCGGTCGGTGCGACTTTCAGCAAACGCTTCTCGCACGAGTTACTTCAGCGTTTGACCGGATGTGTTGTGATTACAGCAGCTCTTTCAGTGCGTGTAAGCAGTGCGTAAAGCTGTGGCAGTGCAATGGTGTACGGTGAAGCGCAGCGAAGCCTGTGCGTCGGTGTGGTTATCAAGCGGGGATCGGCGTCGATTTATCGACGGCAACTAGCACTCGAGAAGCCTGCAATGTGTGTTTGTGTGCCGGTAACAGTTCGTTCGCTTGTCTTTCCAGTCTCTCAGTTTGGTGCTGTGCGACATTTCGGATTGACAGCGTTTTGACACGTTACTTGAGTGACCCAAGTAAGTACGGAAACGTATGAACTACGCGCTCGGTTCTTGCTTCGCCACTAGTTAGCCCGTACGCTTCTATTTACTTGAGAGCAATGTACTGTTCGGGAGTGAAACGATGTTCGTTGTGAACAGTGGTGCTGTGTTGACGTTCCAAGACTTTTGAAAAAGCTGTGCTCGTGTGACCGAAAATGGAAAGACAGCGTTGATAACTGTTTTGCCCTGCGAAGTCGTGGTGGGGCAGCTTGGCGCTTTTGTTTGTTAAGCCGTCACTTCTCCTTTTTGTGATAACCATAGTCCTAGCGCTGTGATGTGATCAACCAAAACTGCGAGATGCTACATTCTGTTGTGGATCGTGTTACTTTGGAAGCGCGCCTAGACTGTTCTTCGGTAACAAATTGAGAGTTCTATGTGGCAGCTAGAGCCCGTGAACGTAAAGCTTCCCTCCAGCCCCCCGAAAAAGCAAAGATTTCACCGGTGCCTTGCTTTGGATGAAGTTGTAGGCCAATACCGCCTAACTACAGGTTTCCGAGTTCGTCTGGCCATCGTTTTGCATGGCACTAGAGCCTTGACAACAGCCGGTCATGGCCAGTTCTTACACTTTATCAATGGACGTGCACGCCTGGCCAGCCCTTCATTGCTGTCATTGGCAGCTTCCAGTCTGCAGATGCCCTTTGCCTGTTGGCCGTACTTGGTTCCTTATGACACCGACGGCTACTAAATGCTGCCATCGGTGAGTTCACCTTGCAGAACTAAATTTCACCGGTACTATAATTCACGCAGTTCTATAACGTGTACAAGTTTTTAAGCCCATCAGATGTAATGTTTCTCTATGGTAAGTTGAAGCATGAAAAATTTACTACTACTGTTATATACATACATATATTATGGAATACATAAAAAGTTTTTTGTGATTTGATACAAGTGAGCTCTTGTTTGATTATGAGGTTGGGCCTGTCAATTGACCACGTTTGATAGTTGGAAAGTTAATGTGAATTTATTTTTCAGGAGCCAGGTTGCACTTAAAAAATTTATGTTATTTTGGAAAATTAGTTCTATAGACGATTACCACTGTGGTAGTACTATACTTCAGTAGGACATATATATTGCGGTACGTAAATTTTACATGAGGCTTCAGTTTATTTCAAAGTGATTATAGCAGATTTTGGTCACTTTAACGAAGTGATAGCTTCCTCAAATAAGTATTAGAAGTGAGTGCTTTTAATGATTGTTTTTGAATATCTCGTTTTTGGCTCTTCACAGATCGCAGAGATTGGTTTGTTAAGGTCCTGTGATGCATCGGTTGCACATTCTGGCACATCAATCCTCATCATTACTTGGAGCACCTGTACAAAAATAGGAAGGACACGTTCTCCCTAACTGTGCAAGCCTATGTCACTGCTCGGACTGAATTATCATTCAGCGGATGTGGCGTGGAAGCATGCATGGCAGCCTCATCTGGAAGGACTGCGATCTGCTTGGGAGCTTCGAGGGCACAAAACTGCCTAACGGCTGGCTGCAAGGTTAGTTTTTCTTTAATACATCTGATTACGTGAACACCACTTACTGTGCACAAATTGAAAACCCAAGCATGGTTGCTTTCAGTGGATACCTGTAATATTCTTACACATAATTCTTATTCAACATTTATGGAACTAATTGCAAGATAATTGAGAATGTTGAAAGCTGGAAGCCTGCAGCTTATGAATGAAACTCCAATAATCTGACACTCAAAAGCTTGTGCTTTGAAACGAGCACATATACTTTGATTCCTTATTGAGCTCTCGAGCTTGTGACTCCCTCTGTGCATCAAGTGCTTTGGAAGGAAATAGCAAGTGGGTGAAAATTGCCTCGCTGTTCACAACTTGCAAGGAGAAAGAACCATTGAAGAAGCCTCAGATGACATAGGGCCAGTAACTGCATCTTTTACCTAATGTAGCTTTTTGTCTCTCAGTGCTGTTGCTTGTGTTTCAGCCGAACATGTTCACCACGATTGCATAGTGATATATATTTTTCTACAAATTGTACCTGACCTAGGTATGCATTGTTGATCTCTAAAGGTGACGTTTAGTGTGTTTCAAAGCCATGGCTTCTCATTTCTCTGTCTGTGGCTAGCCTATTTCAGCAGCAGAGCGATGCAGCTAGCACACATGCAATCCAAGTCAAGGAGCACTCCTTTGGTGTTCTGTGCAGGACACAGCATATCCATCCGGCAAGACACTGGTATCAACAATAATGGTGAGTGTTGGTGGCACCTGTAGGAGCCCGTTGTGTTTGTTGCGTATGATTATTTCCCCTGATGAAGTGCATTTTTGAAAGGTTTTCTTCATTTAGAATAATAGATGTCAGTAACAAGCACACCCATAATCCACAAGTTCTTTGTGTCTTCTAGACTGCCCATTTGCTCCTATATGCAGTATGGTGAGCTGGTGAGCTGGCTATGTTAGACAGCCTTAAAGTTATCAACATTGGCTGTTGTGTTGTAATGCAGTCTAACTTGTGTTTCTTAGTGAACTTATTTGTGGTCTACTACTCGCACCTAGTGTAAAGTCTAAATAAAAGAAACTCTATTGACTTTTTATGCCTGTCAGAAGTTTCATGCCTTCATCTATACCATTGTGGTTTTGCTCTTGTATCATAATAAATATATTTTCAGCCTTCACTGTTTGTGTGTGTGTGTGTTGAGGCTTGTCATTGGCTTTTGAATATACAATATCTGTAAATATGAGCACATAATTGACAACTATACACTCTTGCATGTAGCATGGTTGTAACAATGATCTGTATTTTTCTAAGTTTCAGCAGTAACAAGAGGTTCGGTGCTCCACGGTTATGTACAGTGTATCAAGAACAGAACACAGAAGACCAACAAGTATAAAGGGACTGCCAGTGACTGTTCTCCTGCTCAAAGTTTACAACAGCAGAAAGAGCACATTGTGATGTCAGGAGCAGCTGCTGCTTAACTTCTTAGCAGTGCATTATTCAGCAGTTCCTTTGCTTGCATTCGAAAATATTTAAATTTTGCATGGAAGATACCAAACTATGACACTAATTTAAAGGCTGCTGTAGTGTTAGTGGACAAATATTTTTGAGCTGAAGTTTTTAACATGTGTGTTAAGTGCCTGCGTGCCTCTACATTTGGATGCCAGAAATCACACCATCCATGGTCGCCAATGGTAACTGTGTCTGCATTCTTTGTAGTACAAGAAGTAAAGCCATGGATGCAGTAATCATGTACTTAATTGACGTAATCTTTCAGTGTACACTCATTTGTATAGCACCAATGATGCCATGAGTGTATAAGCTCTGGGAAGTGAATCTATGTGGATTATTTTATTTGGAAGGAAGAGGATCATCACTACTTCTAGTATATTTTAACAGTAGATTTTAGTGCTTGCGTATTATCCCACTGCCTCTCCGTCCTTCAACAGTCTACTTATCTACTGTGTAAGTGTAACTTTTTAAATGTATACTTTGCTCGGATAGGTTTGCTCATAATGTAATGCAAGTGACTTATCATCTATGCAGCTCTACTCAGACTAGAAATAAAAGTATTTATTTTTATATGTAGCTATAGCATGCATTCACTTGCGTTTTTCTAGGTGCCTGTACAATTGTTTAGCCCTACAAAAGTGCTGGTATACTTTAATATTGAATCTGGCATCTTGAAATAGTTTGTTAGTGGAAGTAAGAATGTGTTTACAACCAATTTTACTATCCTCAGATGAACTGTGAAAACTCTGTGGAAATTTATTTACAGTTTTTGAACATTGTGAAGGCAAATGTTATGTTCTTTTATTGTGGTCCCTGTTTCATGCAAATGACACATAATTACTTTGCAGTGACATAGTATTAGTTGTTATTTTACACATATGTTCTGAGCAACATCGCAGTTGAGGCCAGCAGCAAGACACACATGCAGTGCACTGGAGCATCACCTCACATAGTGTACAGTCTTTGCCCATCAGTAAACTCAATATTTTTCAAGCAGACTAACAGACAGCTGTATGGGAACTGTGTTGGTGTGCAAACTTTGAAGTCTTCTTGAGGAGTGTTTTTCATCATTTTTGTCCAAGTGAAGTAGCTACCCAAGGCCACAACTGGTGGGAATGTGGTGGTTTCCTCTCTCCAAAAGCACTCCCACCAGCTGCCTCAATGTTAGCACGGGTTGAATTCACAAACTTGAAAAATAATTGGTCTTTGTTTTCTTGGCCGAAAGAGTCACTTCCACCGTTGAGCCACCACGACGCGCCAGAATAGAACCTTTTAACTAAATAAAGTTGATTCTACTTTTGAGAAGTGTTTTAGGGAAACGAAATTGCACCTATAGCTGTCAATATAAACACTGTTTGCACCAAGGAGCTTAGTAGCTTATAGTTGTATTACTCATGTATTGTCTAGAATTTACTCGCGCTGTGCCAACTTTCAGCCCAAGTGTCCTAACATGCTTTGTTAGTGGGTTGTGAATGAGCCAAGCTATGTAAATAGAGTGATATTGCAGACATGTACAAAATATTGATGCACAGCCATTTTCTTTAGCGTGACATTGTGAAGGGCTTTATTCTTGTGTTTTTTATAAAGAGTGCTTGTCACTGGGCATCAGCGGAAAACTATGCATCAAGATTTTGCGAGACGGTTCGAGAAACACCGTGTTCAGACATAACAGTGCCGGTGGATTTCTCTCGTAAGTTACTTTCTGTAGTATATCCAAATGAGTTTATTGGAACTGTTGTTTTATAGCCATTCATTTTAATATTTACACCTGAGTGCGTATATATATATATGTATGTATGTATGGGTGAACATATGTATATGTGTGTGTGCGTACATGTATGTATGTATGTATGTATGTATGTATGTATGTATGTATGTATGTATGTATGTATGTATGTATGTATGTATGTATGTATGTATGTATGTATGTATGTATCTTTTAAATGAGAATCCGTTTATCATTGGTGAGTAAGTTTGGTAATGATAAGGCTGAATTTGTTTCTAGTTATTTCTCTTTTGAGCCATTACATACTTCAGTTTATTTTGTACTGCATAAAAATAAATGTAACCTTACACAGAATATGTGTTCGAAGAAGTTGTTTCATTTACCAACCTACAGTCATGGGCAAGAAATTGGGTAAAATGGAACGAACCTGCGAAGATTAGTTTAGAGCATAGCTACTCTACATGGCATTTCTCGTACACATTGCGTTGGTTGAATATGTCGATTTCAACCTTTCAATTTTAATCAGAATAAGCAAGCTATCACCCGTGGTTGTATATGTGTGTGATATTTATGCATACTGTGAAGACCGGGTCGCAATTACAATTAAGAGCACAAACCTAGTCAAGCGGAATACACGAATTTTGTCCATGCACCCTTCATCTGCACTGGAACTGTTGTTAATAAAAAATAAACTTCAGCTTAGAAATTTATTCTAGTAACCAAAAGCAGGGTATCTCTTTATCACACAAATCAAATTGCCATTGTTCTGTTCCATTCTGGACAATAGGGGACCCTCTCAGCAGAACTCGATTAACTGCTATAGTTCATTTTAACCATTGACAGTGACATTACACTGAAGCGTGCAGCATGACAAATAGCGGGAGAGAAGACACAAACTAATCACTCTGTTCGCGTCAGCTCTAACTGTCCGTGCTCTTTGGTCTTGCTGCATGTGATGATGCCCACCAAATTAGCACGAAAGCGTGTCCCTACAAAGGCAGTCAACTTGGCTGCAAGCAATTAGCTCACTGCATGTGTAGATTTTTTTCAAAACACCGTGAAGACTGATTGCTGGTCGAGTATCCAAACACGTGAAAAGTAATATACCAGGTATGATATTGGTATGTCAGCACTGGACACTTTTGCGATAAGAGAGGATGGAGGACAAAATTATGAATCCTGAATTGTTTAATTTTTGAAAGAGCACAGTACAGCGCTTTTGGATCAAAAGAAGAGTGAAAGAAGCAAGTGCGAAAGCCTACTTCTCAAAAAATTAGTACCCGCCACCACGCATAATGTCGGGCTGAGCAACCTCTTGAAAAAAAAAGTGCTCAGTGATTCTGCGAATCGAACCAAGTACCTGGTAGATTGTAGTTGAGCGCTGTAACCGCTCGTCCACTGCAGCAGTGCTTGCATTCGCCCTATTGCTGATATATTGTCATTCCTTCGAATGAATTCAAATGCAAAAACGTCCGGTGAAACTTTGTCAAAAATAGAAAAAATAGTTAGAATGCGTTTGCCCATGGTTACTAGAAGATAGAAACCGCCACGTGTGACTGTATAATCGTGCGCTATTTATTCTTGTACATTACTGTCAGGACGTTGGGATAGCCGGCTCTAACGTCGGCTACCTTCTCATAGTTTGCCAAATATAAATAAGAAAATAAAAATATATAACAGCCTGTGACAGCGCTAATCAACTATTATGAGTTCACTGTTACTAGTGTCACTTTCACTAGACGAATGCTCAGTTTGCTTACATTATTGTTATTGAGGAAAGTTTTGGCTCATTAACTCAACTCTCCTAATTAGCAATGATTCTCACATCTAAGGACAGTCACACTTCATCTCGCTTTCTCAGTGGCTGTCACTCCCATATAACGCGTACTCCTCTTTTTTATGCTCTCCGAGCATTTGACGCTGCTTTGCGGAGACTTTCCCTGATGTCTGCTGGGCCAGAAAATTCTCTTTATTATCTATCAATTTCAAGCTTTCGCGAAGCCGAAACGAGTCTCTCTCTCTCTCTCTCTCTCTCTCTCTCTCTCTTCATCCTTTTCGCTCGTGTGATAACGTCTCTCGACCTCAAGACTCGTATACACGTCCCTTGCTTTGTTAGCGCACTCAAGCAACGCTGGACGAAATATTTGCACCGTGTTTTGTGAAAAGCATTAGCACTGAGACACCTCCCGACGAGTCTCCCTCATTTTACGTAGACATATACCTAAGCGCAAGCGTATGCACGTTCTCGCATTCCGGCTTTATAAAAATGCTGCTGTGCATGGAACCAGCGAAATTGCGCTCACAATTTCATTTGATTACTGCTGTTATCTATTTTAGCACAATTAGTCTGCAGGCACAAAGGTCGCTCATGTGTCTTGTAATAGGAATATTGTAAGAAAGGCTACCTTTGACTATAGGTACAAAACACCCTTACGTTCACCACTATACCGTGGTAGATTGCACCGAATTAGTTAAGTAGCAGCGCAGCTTCAATGAAATGTAAGGTAGCGGTCGCTTTAAATAAGGGAAGACATTCAAGGCACATTTTCAAACATTGCATGCATCGATTTATGTGTGGTTTCATTTATGTGGTGCACCTGGAGTGTTGTTTACTTGTACTTGGCGAGATAGTGCATGGATTGCTCGGTCGCTTAAGGCCATCAAGCAATTATTTTTTTAGCTACAGTTGTTAATTAAAGGCGAGTGCTTGGCTTTGCACAGCCCACCAAAACGTCTATTAATACGTACGCGGCATCCCGTAAGTGCTGTATCAGACGCTCGAGGAACTGAAACTTAGATGCAGCAAATCATTGGCTATCATCGTATACTCTCGATGCTAGACGCTTTGCGTGCTACCTTGATATTATCGGCACACACTTCTTTCTTTCCTTGTCGTTTCATCGGCTATCGTCTGTCCTCCTTGCCCTCTTAAGTGCCGAATAAGTTAAATTCATACCCGCGCTATAGTAATCCCTCCAGATAAGAGACTTTTTGGCTAAGAAAATGCGTAGCCAAAGAGAATGCTTTGTGAATTCGGGCCCTGGTATTTACTCGGGAAAAAAGATAGCAAAAGGGCGCTTTCATAATGACTATTTTTTTATGAAAAACGACCTATAATGCCTCACGTGTAGTTTTCCTTGCACTTATGCCTAGAATCTTTGTCTCAGAAAATCGCGCGTCACAAAAACACAATATTACAAGCGCAACCAGGTGCGTATGCTTGTCATCTTGTTTTGTAAATTTTTGGGCGAGTGCCCGTAACCGCTCATTCATACATCGGTTGGTTTGGGCGATGTTCACCTTGGCGCCGAATAAGGGCGTTGAGTACCGACCACCGTCGAAGATTTTACATAGGGCTTCTCGAACTTCTTTTCGCAGCCGCAATTTTTACAATCGCCAGTACGTTGGCACAATTTCCCGATTTTATCGGGTGCAGCAAACACCATCGGTACATCATGCCTGCCTGGTGCATTGTTGAAGTTTTGCGACAGCTTATGGATATGAAGCCCAAGTCGTGGCCCTCACTGAATCCCTTTTGCAGAAGTTTAATTGTAGAACACGGGAAGTGATGACTACTTGCCAGCCCTTAAAGATTAGGTGAAATGTTTATCCTCTCACAAGTGTGAGAGAATAAACTGTATTTATTGATAGTGCATGCTGTTCGCCTTCTAGAATGTTAGTGCGCGTATGTGATAGTTTTATATATTCAAGCCTTCGTACTAAGAATAAATCAGTTGAAAGTGAGCGTTGTACAAGTTTGACACCTGGGTGTGTGCTTGCGTCGAGCGTTTGCACTCAAATTGGTGCTTTAAAAAATTGTATGGTTTAATACGTCCTTCTTACAGGCCAGTTTGTTTATACCGAATACGTAGCGAACTGTGCAAGCACGAAAGACTGCTGCAGAGAAAAAATACGCTTATTCTTTGCAGCGTTATCTGCTTCCTTTCATTGTGTTTCCGCAGTAAAACTTTGGTGTGGCCTTTGTATCTCCGCATGCACCCATGTTAGCCTTGTCTCATTGCCATACAATGTATTGCATGCATATTTTTCATTTCGCGACAAAATAGCACACTGCACAACTAGTGGACATTTATCATCTTAGTCTGCACACCACCAGCAGCGCCACAAACAGAGTGCATATTATTTCACTTGCTCACCTGTATAGGCTACCACACACAATGTCAGAGTAGTTAGCTCGGCCACAGGTGTCCTCCTTGTCAATTATCCAATCTCGAGTCAGAAAGCCAACAAAAACTACGGGTGCTATTACAAAGGTTGTGGTGGCAAACATATAAAACCACTGATGATTCACAGCATACTTCATCGCTGCAGAAAGATCTGTGAAAAGAAAAAGAATGAGTGAATGGGAGGAAAGAAAAAACATTTGCTGCGCATGATAGCAATCAGCTGTGCACCTCATTATTGAACAGTGTATCCGCATTTTAAAACTATCCGTGACAAACGAACGTAATATGTTTATGTGGTATACGTTGATTACAAAACTGTGGGCAACGGTGTCTTTGTGGTCCTACCTAGATCACACACGAATATAAGGAAGTACAGAATGTATGCTCAAATGCCTTCTTACGAATAAAGAAAGGATAAGATAAGTCTAAGTATTGTGTGTTGCGAAGAAAACAGATGAGGTTTTCAATACGTACCTGCTCTGACGCTGTACGAAGTCAATATCATGAGAACGAGCAGCCTAATATCTTCCCTGGAACAGTACGAATAAACAGCCTTGAAGAAGAGCACAATGTCATCTTTGAACTCTCGGAGCCCACGTTTCGTCATGTGTTCAGGTGGTGCAGGATCGTCGGCGCCGGGAGGCATGGCTGACAGTCGGCTTGCCACTCGAGAGACAAAATGCTTGACTGGGAAGTTGGAGTAGCGGTCGCGTCGCACGCGGCTGCCCTTTGCGGCGATATCCGGAAGCATTACTGATAGCGTTGCGATAGTGACTCACTCCGTGGCTTCATGCATGCTCCTCACTGCCTTGAACGAACATGTGAAAAGTTTCTCAACTAAGCAGGCGTTCCTTTAGAAAATGCTTTATTGTCACAACTGTCATGCCTTTGTCCAATTTTTCTTCGGCACTTACGTGTATCTGTTAATATACAGCTCTCCCACCGTTAACCTCGACATCTCCATGACTCTCCATTAACGACATTTACCTTACCTTGTCGTAAAGGGCGATAAGATACAAGGAAGCATGGACTTGTGTTGGAAAGAGCAAAGGCGCCGCGATATTAAGTCAAAAAGAAAATTCGATAGGCTCTGCCGAAACATGTGGCGGGCTTCTAATAGATTACAGAGGACTAAGTCACTGACATTCAGCGCGACAGTGTTTAACTCATCTCGCAGATACGACTATTTCCATGTTGGCGGTGCTGTCTTTGGTTCAGCGTGAAAGGTCAGCGTTGTCCGTGATTGAAAATCTGAGACAGATGCAACTAACAAATTTATTACAAAAAATCAGTTCCAATAGAACAGAAAATTCCTAAAGAAAGACCGAAACGAAAAAATTGGCAGATCCCACGTACAATGGGAATCGATCATACGCGAAGCGCGGATGAGGAAGGTTGATATGCCACTTCAAAATAAGCCACTTCAAATAAGCATGATATGCCACTTCAAATAAGCATTTACGAGGTAGATGTAAATTACGCCGTACTTGACTTCCATGCCATGACTATTATGTTTAGACGTGACCTTTACCTTCGCCGTCTATTCACGTCGCGTGATATCAATGTTGGCATAAGAGGAGCCAGCGAAACAGCCGCGAGCACACTAGTAGCATAGATTATAGTCATGTTTTCTATGGTACACATGTCATGAATATCATGTTTGGACGTGTGATTTTTCTTCTTCGTCCATTTACCTCACGTGATACCAGATTTCGTATATGTGGAGATAGTGAAACGGCCGCGAGTGCGCTATGAGCGTAGCATGTAGTCATGTTTTACATGACACGCATGCCATTACGATCATGTTAGGACATCGTTCATTCACGTCCCGAATGATCAAATTTGGTGTAAGTGAAGGTAGTGAAACGGCTATTGGCACATCATGAGCGTGGTAGTTGTCAAGTTCTTACATGACACGCACGTCATGAGTATCACGTTTGCACCAGCCATATATTTTCGTAATCAATCGACATCACGAACACCACATTTGTGATGTGTGAAGCTAGCGAAGCGACCGTGAGTGCCTGGTGAGCGTAGCATGAGTCACGTTTTACATGAAAAGCTAGTCATGATTTTCATGTTTGGACGTGTCATTTGCATTCCTCGTGCGTTCGTGTCACGCAATACCAAATGTGGTATATGCGAAGCTAGTGAAACGGCCGCAAGTGTATCATGAGTGTGGCATGTAGTCATGTTTGGCATGACACGTATATTATGATTATCATGTTTGCACTGGTCATATACTTTCGTCATTCATTGACCTCACGTACCAACAAATTTGGTATATGTGAAGCGAAACGACCATGAGCGTACTATGGGAATGGCATGTAGTCATGTTTTACATGACAGGCATGTCATGATTATCATGTTTGGACATCTCATTTACCTTGGTCGTACATTCGCATCACAAGATACCAAGTTTTGTACACATTAAGCTTGAGAAATTGTCGTGAGCGCATCATGAGCGTGGCATGTAGTCCTGTTCTTACACGACACGCATCTCACGCCTTCCACTTTAGTGTCTGTCACTTATGTTCACCATGCAGTCATGTCCCACCATACCAGTTTTGCAATATGTCTCCTACACAAAAACCTTCGCCAGAGCAGCAAGACCATGAAATATAAATCAAGACATGATATTCATGTTATGACTAGTCACTTATGCTCGTCATACCGTCATGTTATTCCATACTACTTTTGGTAACGATACTGTATAGAAACAGGCAGGGGAGTGTAAGTTCGTAGGATAGATAGATAGATAGATAGATAGATAGATAGATAGATAGATAGATAGATAGATAGAGACACTCAAAGTTGCCGCAGTTCATGATGTGATGCTTCTCATATAATAAAGCACATTTTGCACTCTATTTTTCGTAACCAATTCTGCAGACGGCCCAGCTTGGTAGCAAAATGTGCAAACGAAACAGCGAGCTGCCATACGGCGTCCAAATTTTCAAATGGCATGCTGAGAAGGGTGACATTGCAAAGTGAACTCAACCGTCATAGCCTTGTTATCGAAGCAACAAGACTTTTGACCCCTCACGAGCCGCTGATATGCATCTCGCACCTTGCCGCTTTCTCTGACAAGTGTTAGCCCTGAGCACGACTAACTGCCTTGCGGTGAACTGCCGTTGCTGAAAGCGTTCCAAGGGCCACCTTCAAAATATTTTCTTTATAAATAGTTTAAATAATTTTCTTACACTTTTTTTTCTTAGCCGTAGACTTGTATATCCAACACCGCGTCGTGAAAATTTTTCCTTGAACCTCATCACTGCAATTCATAACGTGGAATATGGGAAAAATTGCATAATTTTTTGTGATTAGAAAAACTTTATTCTGGAGATTTGCGATTATTTTGTACAAAAATAAACTTTTCTGAAAACCAAAATAGTGTTAAAAATGCTTAGAGTAAACTTCAGCATAAATAGAAAAAAGACAACTTTCCAAAAATTTTGTTTCTCAAAGCGGCCTAGCTGGCAGTTAAACGCGAAAATTTTGGAATCGATAATTACCACAACTAAAGAATGCCTAGATTGTAAATAAATATATCTGCCCAATATTATGTATATGTATACGTATATTGTGACGCGCACTGAAATAGCGAAAAAGATTAAGTTGGATACGCTCTAGCGATGACTGCTCTATTTCGCTTCGCCGGTCGAGCTCCCAGGTGTTGGCGGCATGCGGAGCTCCGACATATCCACTGTAATTGTGCTACAAGCAATGCGCAAGGAAAACTATGTTTTTATTTTGAGTTCGTTGAGCTATACTATACGATAAATATAAAGCGACTTACGAACGTAAGAAAACTATAACGTACGAGGGGACGTGAAGTGTAAATCGCTACTCGTGAATTAGCAGCTGGTCGTTCATCCTCGCTGTCTCTCTCAGTGCGTTCCATGGCCAGTGAAAAATCCTCGACGCCAAGATGTTTTTGAACACCACTGCTGAAAGTAATCTGAGGAATTCTCTCCACCGAACGACTTCGATAACACCAACAAGGCGTCACTCACCACGATGATCTGGGCGCGGACAACATTCCGCTCCGACACCCGTTAAGAAGCGACTTGCTTGCAGAGTTCCGTGATCTATCAACGAATGTACCAATCAAGCGACGCCGCATTGACCAATGTTCGGAAGAGCAAATCACGAGCCTGCGCTACTTTCCGCGTACAAAAAAATTTTTGACATTTACTTACCACGAAAGCAATGACAAAAAGCTACACGCACGTTAAACAAGGTGAGTTTCCACTGCAAAGGTCAGATAATAACAATTATCTATCCAACGTGACTGCAGAAAATCTCGCGAAGCTGTTATGTGTACTCTGAGGGCTATAATCAAATGCACGAGTTGCCACGTATATACACGAAAATTTCGCGTCTCGCAAGAACGAATCAAATATCTTGCATCATGAATGGTTCGGTATATTCACTGATATACGAAACGTACGAATTGGTTTGTGTTCGTTTCTTGCTAATGCTGGAAGACTGAAGGTAGCACAGCCGAACAATGAAGCGTCTGCCAGATCATCATCGTCGAGAATACGGGCATGAATTTTGCTAATTTGCGCGAAAGCCTATAAACATTGCAAATATCACTGGCAACGTAGAGGAATACTATAGCGCCAGTGAGAGGGTAGCAAGTATAATCACTATGTTAAACAAAAGGTACAGGGTGAAGGTGGTACAGGCATATGTGCCTACATCGAGCTTTGATTACTACGCTGTCCTCACTCCTGACCTTCGTTATCTGCCTAACTCCATTAGGCAGTTTGATTGCGCAAGCGAAAAGGAAGCCACGTGGCCAAGAAAACGTTAGTGCTGCCATCAGCCTGATGATGAAGTCAAATTAGCACGAAGTGGCGAAACCTGGCCACAGAGCAAATTACTGTTTTGAAACAAAAGATGGGACCCTTAACCTTCTTCTTTAAGAGCAGGAGCGCTATAGCGATACGCTATTCTTCCACTTCTTAGCATGTGGTGAAGCTTAAGCGCATCGCGGCACAGCAGGTGGCCCTGCCAGCGTTTTCCAGGCCAACAGACATTTCCCTCTGTCTGCATCGCCAACAAAGGTGCGGAGAGGAAGAAGAAGAAGGAATCGGTCCCGCAGTTGACCTAGTCAAACAAGCAATAACATTAGTAACGAGACTCTCAGCAGCACGCTGTTCTCGGCGTTCCTCGCGTGTACCAACAATCGCTCACCCATAGTCGCGAACAAGGGGCCCCACGACCCTGTTACCAGCCAGACAGTGGCTGTAATAGAATGAAACTTCCTCTCTTTTGAACCAGCGATCCGGCAATTTGGCTTGTCCAGGTGGATGCTCCGTTCATCACACGCCACGTCACTGCCGACACAACCAAATACCACCCCGTAGTGGCCATTACCTGACCTGCTCAAGCAAACGAGGTGCGTGTGATTCTGTTTGTCCCACCAACAGAAGATGCATATCGAGTGATCAAAGCGGTACTGATTTGCTGTTTCATCCCTTCAGAGTAGGAGCATTTACAGCAGCTGCTACGCGAGACTGGACTGGCCGGCCGCAGACCAAGGCATTTGCTGCGCCAGATGCAGCCACTAGCGGCCAGGACAACAAGCCTCACCAGTCACATTGAGTGGGAGCTTTTTCTCATAAAATTGGCCGTAGCAGTGCGTATAGGTGCCACAGCCTTTGGAGAGATACACGTCCACAAGATCGCCGCACAAGCTGACAGACTCATGAGCATCACCCACTCTGCTGTTGCCATTGTGGCTGTCAAAGTCTCGCTGTCTCCCGCCTTGCTGGAGATTTGGACAGAAATCTCTCACCTCGCCGACACCATTGCGGCATCAGTGAAGCGGAAACCAAAGTACTCTTCGGCGTGCTGCAAAACAACAGCAGCAGCTATGCTGGCATCACCGCAGTTTCAGTCACACGGCACGGAAGCGTGTGCAGTGACGCGAGAAATTGAGAAACACGAAGATCCCGCACTGAAGGTGAAAGCTACCACCGGCTCAAAAGAAAGTCGCCCGTCTGTCTTCTTCGTGACTGATCCCGAGAAAGGCACCCGCTTCTTCGTCAACACTGCGGCAGAAGTGAGAAGGCAGAAGCGAGCCGATCTCGAAAGCCCGAGCTCGTCCCCATTGCAAGATGTAAATACCACGACGAAACCGACGTAAGGCACCGCTCTCTCTCGCTGTACCTTGGCTTCGATGGGCCATTTAGATGGATATTCTTGGTAGCTGACGTAAAATTTGCTATCCTGGGAAAGGAATCGCGTCACTTCAGACCGCTTGTTGATGAGTGCAACCGTCGTACAGAGGATCCCATCTCACTAGCAGAAGTGTGTGGAAGCCACCTAAGCATCCATCTTTCCGCCCTGTGCTCTTGATATCACCAGGCCCTTCTTCTTTAGGGCTATCTTAAGCCATCTTCCGAGCTGATGTGGGCATCACGGACTGGTGGTGTCGTAAAGAACAATGCCTTTCACAATATTTCCATCACAGGACCCCCGGTTTACGCACGCCCATTCCGCATGTACCCCCCCGAACCGGAAATTGGCATGACAGGAGTTCGACCACATGCTCGAGCTCAGCATAGTCCACCCATCCGCGAGCCCTTAGGCATCCTCACTGCACATGGTGCCCAAAGTCTACACCAGTAGACTAGTAACCCTGCAGTGAGTATTGAACTCTAATCGTACTGTGATGAGTAAAAAAACGACTACAGAAGTGCAGGACAAGGCGTGTGGGATTTGGTGCTTACTGTGTGCTAATCGGCTGATGGCTTGTGGTGGCCTATAGAGGTGATGTGACATGATTATACCACCTGTGAAAATTACGTGGCAGGAAGCTTTGTGGCTGGGGATGAGCTGAAGCAGCGGGAGACGGAAGACTGCGGGCTGAAGCGTCAAGTGCCGGTGGCGCAGGTTCCGGCCAAAGGAAGGCCGCGGTCCGTGCCACTGCCGTACAACCACCAGCTGGGGCGGCGCTGCCGGTGCGAGTAGTGCATGTACGGGCGCGGCCTGGCCTGCTGTTCTGTTCCTTGCGTAGGGCTTCATGGATCTCGGTGAGGCTTCTCCACGGTGAGCCGTCCAGTACAGCGACGGACGTGGACTGGCTATTGATCACGGTTGTGCCGAACATCACGTCTTGACGCAAGCTGTTTGCTCGACGGGATGGCAATTCCCTACATAGAGAATCGTGTCCCCGATGCGCGTGGACTGCTCCGTAGTTGCAGCCGCGCCGGTAAGCGTCATCGCTGTCACAGCATCCCACATCAAGACGCGCCACGCTCCACATCGCCTCTCAAACCTCCTGCCCTGCACACCAGTGTTTGTCGTGCATTCCATCATATCGTGACGTCTTCGGACTTTTCCCTCAGAACTCATATTAGCTGTTTCCTCACTTAGCTTAGTCTCAGTGTTTATGTAACTTTGTTCTAGCGTTCTTTGCGTGTTATGTGATAAATCTCGTGTGTGTCTATTACCAGGTTGTTTTTTTGTTCATTTCTCCTCACACAACACGCTAAACTAGCGGGGCAACCTTAGTTTCTTTTATATTTTAATCTCAATATATTTCATTACAATGCATCTTCATAAAAATATATACCGCGTCATCACAGAGTCATTTTCGTTTCGCACGGCACGTACAACAAGTGTTGGCGTAGTTAGTCCTGATGAATTACATTACACCGAGCAACTGTACCCAACCGTTATTCACTGCAGCCTATTCCGTCTCATGGTCAACCTGCATGGTTTGACAAGATCAACCTCGTACGTGCCTACTATCGAATTGCCATGGCCCAAGAAGACATTCCGAACACCGCAATAATAACGCCGTTCGGCGTGCTCAATTCGAGTTCTTCGCATGTAGTTAGGCTTGCGAAACTACAGTAAGACCTTTCAGCACTTTACTAACGACGTAAGCTCGTACTCGAAGACCTGAAATGCCAGCGACATTTCGTCGCCAGGACCAAGAGGGCCGTCGAAGCCAGAGGATTCTCGTACTAGGGTTCTTGTACTAGGCTTGCGAAACTACAGTAAGACCTTTCAGCACTTTATTAACGACGTAAGCTCGTCCTTGAAGACCTGAAATGCCAGAGACAAATCGTCGCCAGGGCTAAGAGGGTAGTCGAAGCCAGAGGGTTCTGGTACTTGGGAACCCTCCCACCTTAGGGGGACATCGCTCCTCACTCAGAAAACTGTTTTCTGAATTAAACGTTTACTTCTCTCTCTCTTTCTGCAGCCCGCACTTCTGTCATGCATACCTCAACAATCTACTCATCGCAAGCAGCTCACCAGACGACTCTGAGGTGCGTCTACGTTCTGTGTTTCAGCGCATGGCAGAGCATGGAATACTGGTGTACGCAGTCAAGGATGAGTTTGGGGTGCCCGAGCTGCCATTTCTTCGCCCGGTGTCCTCGAACTGCGAAATCCAACCTCATTATGCAAAGATAAAGCATTCGAGCAGTTGCCACGACCCAACGCTAAACGTCATCTCCGCGAGCTCCATGGTCTCGTGAACTACAACCACTGTTTCGTAACCTCGTGTGCAACTATTTGCAGCCTTTTCACTACCTGCTGTCGACACATGGAGGTGCCACTAAGGGGCTTCAGTAGATGGAGGGTGCGCACCCCAAGCAGCCTTATAAGAGATTAGGAAGCGTCTTGCCGACACTGCGCTCCTAGAAAACGTGTGACTAGAAGTTCCGCATTACGCTATGATCCACGCATCAAACTCAGCTGTGTGTATAGCACTTCAATAATGCTTCGAAAGAGTATGACGATCTATCGCTTTTTTTTCTTGAAACTGATGCCCACCAAACAGTGGTACAACACCTTTGGACTCAAAATCTTGGCCGATTACGTAACAGTCTGTTCCTTCCGGTAACACTTGTAAGGTACCAAGTTCTTCGTCTAAACGGACCACAAGCCTCTCACGTATGCCCTTCGGTCAACTTATACTCATGGGCGTGCCCATAGTGCCCGTGAATAGTAGCGACAGACGTCGTGCGTATCTGAATTTATCCCGAACATCCGCCACAAGAAAAGAGCAAACAACGCTGCCACCGATCCTCTTTCATGTAGCCTAGTCGTGGCCATAAGCTGACCCGCTGAAATACACCACAACACAATGGCGGCTGCTTACGATGACGACAAATTGCGCCGCCTAAAAAAGTCGTTCATGTCGGTAAATCTGCCGTAGTTCTCCTCACCAGGTACAAAAGGTCTTCGCTGCGTTACGTCCACTGCCAAGCCAAGATTATTTGTGTCCGCGCACCTTCGTACCGAGGTATTGGCCTCGCTTTGCTAGGGTTATATCGAAGAAAGATACTTTAACCTAAACAATTTGAAGGAACTTTTTCAAAGTGAGTGCGAAGACTGCCATCGAACTTCATTTTACAGCGAAGCTGTTAGGCTTTTTTATGCGCGTACGTGTTCGCATAAACTATCAGCATGATGAGTGACTTCTGTCTTTCTACACGTGCAACGCAATAATTCACCCCGCACGTGCTCCCTACGCCTGCCTCATCTTCTGCTTCACTACCCGAACCCGTACGCTCTTCACGCGTCCTCCGTCTGTGCCGATCGACTTGTCAAGCGTGGACTCAGAAATTCGGGCTACGAAAAACCTCATCGCAGCAAATATCCTATGGCCTGGCATTAAACGTGATTCCCGGCAGTGAACTCACGAGTGTCTCCCGTGCCTGCGCTCCATGGTGCGAGCCTCTGCTCCTTACCTGGGCTCTATGGAGGTGTTTCCGGGGCCTGATGCTCAACTCCGCCATGTTCTAGACGACATAGTCGAACCACTACTACCATGTCAGGGCCAATTATGCTTGCTAACTTGTGTGGATAGTTTTACGCGCTCAGAAGAGGCAATTCCCATTACTGAAGTACAGCCGAAACTGTTGTCGTGCTTTCGTTAGCCACTGGCTCCGTCGATTCGGCGTGTCATCATCCATAACAGCTTATAGAGGAAGCCGATTTGAGTACACATTATTCCCCGCTCTGACAAAGCTCAATGGTATATCGCAGATGAAAACGATGGCTTACATTTTAATGAAAAATAGGATAGTTGAGCGATTTCACCGGCAGTGGAAAGATGCAGTGATGGCAAGCGAAGAACACTCTTGGTTCGATACACTGCTCATTGTATTTTGGGGCGTACGCACCACGCTCAAGGCGGAAATTGGATGTAGCGCTGTAGAATTTGTCTGCGGCACAACTCTGGGCCTGGCATGTGAGTTCTTTTGCCTAACTGACAGCGAGAACTCGTCCTTGTTGGTGATTGTACATTGTGACACCTTAATATACATCATACGTTACAACCACCGCACAGTGGGCTCCTCAAAGTTATGCGCCGTATGACAAGTATCATCGAAAGGCGCGGCCACCAGGAAGTTGAGTCAATAAACCAGTTAAGCGAACGCACATAGAAACCAACTGCAGAGTCAACGACAGGAACCTCTATATATACAACTAAAGTCTGCAGAGCAGCGCCAAATCTCACACGATTGGGAGCAACGAAGGTGGGAAATCCCCAAGAGAATACATTTTACTGCACACACAGTGGAATACGTACAGGTGAGCCAGACCACCTCGGCCTGTACTAGTGGCCGCTCCGGCTTTTTCTTTCACTCGTGCTCACACTAGGGGGGAGTACTGCGGTCACCTGTAAACACGTCATGGTGCAGCAGATGGCGCTGCCAGCGTATCGCAGACCAACATTTCTTTCCAGCCCTCTGTATTGCCAACAAAGGCGCGGGGAAGGAGAGGAGGTGCGAGACGGACCCCGAGCCCAACGAGTCGAACGAACAATAAAGCTTGTTCGTATCGAGACTCTTAGCAGCACGGTTCCTGTGTACTTTGCTTGCGCGTACCGAGAAGTGCACACTTTGAGTTGTGTGGTGTTACTCGAGAAGCTTACATTGTGCATATCTACAGAGTAATCGATAGAAATCTAAGTGGCTTCAGTCAGTAGAGGTTTCAATTAAAGCTGCAGTATGCGTCAAGGCTGGCATCCTTCCAACCGCGAGCAAATATGCGTGGTCAAATATTTTTCAAATCACTGTGCTCCCCCTACGTGTTTTTTGGGGACTACGTACGTGTGCTTTGTAATAAGCAGCCGACAATAAACCACGAAGTACTTACATCGTTGTCTGCTCGGATGCCTGATAGTAGGTCTGTACCACAGAATGTTACCATGATAATTGAATAATATGTGTTGTTTAACGTCCCGAAACCACCATATGAATACGAGAGACGCCGTAGTGGAGGGATCTTGAAATTTCGACCACCTGGGGTTCTTTACCATGCGCTCAAACCATAGCACACGGGCCTACAACATTTCCGTCTCCATCGGAAATGCAGCCGCCGCAGCCGGGATTCGAACCCGTGACATGCGTGACATGCGGGTCAGCATCCGAGTACCTTAGCCACAATACGACCGTGACGGGGCAATATTACTATGACATCACATGTTGTAGTGTGGAGGCCGCATACGGGAAGAGTGTGTTCGTAAAGCATGAACGTTAGTTTCAGTGCACTTCCAAACAGAGGAAGTTATTTCACTGTGTATACAAGCCGATGCGTGCATTGTAGTAGACTACCTGCTTGCCACGTGAACAACCTGGCTTATATCCTGCTAGGACCCGTAAATGTTTATTAATCATTTTATTTGCATACTTCTCATTTTTTTCGGTCACGCAGACAAGATATCTTTATTCACAACCAAGGACACCCAAGCTGGAATTTCCACCAAACTAGCTGTTATGCTGTCGCGTTAAAATTTTAGCATGATCGGTATTCAATAAAAAATCAACAATGAGCGCTTCAAAGAGTACAGCCAGGTCAGAATACCTTAAGGATCTTGTAAGGCATTTACGAAACAATAAAAAAAACTACGAAAATGAAATTACACTTTGCAAATAAAGTCCAAAAAAGTAGTTGAAAGTACTAGTCTACATTTCAGCTTTTGCACACTATCAATGAGGTGAAATCCGTCCACTATATCATACCATTTATAGTATGTTTATTCTTACACATTACGAGGAAGCATTTCATAAAGTATACAAGACGGGATTCATCAAGAAATTGTAAAATATAAAATACAGGTGATCTTTGTATGAAAGCTCCAAATGTATATAGAATTCAGGCAAGGTCACAGTGGCCCTACATTAAGGAAGTAACAGAATATCTAAAGAAGCGCATATTGATGCCTTCTTTATTTTAATAAAGAAGGTTTTATTTGTGAGCACTGCGCAGGAACTTGAAACTTGATTGGCGTGTAACACTTTCATCCATACGGTCGATAGGTGGGCTTTTTACGCTATCTAAATGAATGAACGATAACCGAGTTTGTGTACTTTATTCGTAGGACTGTGATAATTACGAGCGGAAAAAAATCCGAGGCCACTGTGACACATTTCTTTGCGAAAGCACTGCATAAAGTCAAATTGAAGAGTTGGGCTTTTCAAACGCCTGAAGGAAGGCGCTGTTTTTTTTTCTACTGTGAGTTCCACATTTTCATTGTTTATTAAATTTATTATGAAATATATAGCTTTATTTACTCATGGAGAAATCCGAACAAATGTCATTATGAAGTTGTGCCAAATTTGTTCTTACGATAGTGTCACATTGTAACGTCGCAATACTATAATTGAATTCGGCCTCTCAAAGGCGACCATGCCCCGCCGTGGTGGTCTAGTGGCTAAGGTGCTCGGCTGCTGACCCACAGGTCTCAGGATTGAATCCCAGCTGCGGCAGCTGCATTTTCGATGGAGGCGGAAATGTTGTAGGCCCGTATGCTCAGATGTGGGTGAACGTTAAAGAACCCCAGGTGATCGAAATTTCCGAAGCCCTCCACTACGGCGTCGTTCATAATCATATCGTGGTTTTGTGACGTTACACCCCCCAAATCAATCAAATCAATCTCAAGGGTGATCAGAAAAGTTTGTTTGGACCGTTTATTTTCAACAATTTCATTCGTTCATTCACACATCTGTTTTTCAGATGAGTGCGGCAAGATTTCCTCTATTTCACAAACCTTATACTGCAACCTTATACTGCATACTCACGCACACACACACAAAAGAAATGAAAACGGTGGGTATCTATGTTTTCTTCTTGCCATGATAATGATGCTGAAAAAACTTCATTTAATTAGCAGAAAGATCCTCCTCCCCTTTCAGGTGCGAGAGATAGCAAAAATATTTTTGTTGGGAAACAAATGACGATGGCCTTGCTTGCGTTCGCAGCAACAATGGCTCAGGCATATAAAAAAGGCGCCTGCAAAAGAAAAACGAGTTAGAAAAGAAGCACGTCACTACACGAGGAATACGGGAAAATTGTACACATTTTCGTGCGTACGTTTAAACACACACACACACACACACACACACACACACACACACACACACACACACACACACACACACACACACACACACACACACACACACACACACACACCAGCCAGCGCAGCCATCATAAACACAGATTGGCTTTATAAACTTATATATTCTTCTCTTTTTTGGCCTTCATTCTTTGTTACTCCCTTTCTGCACAATCTTTCACTCCTTTTTTCTCTCATCCCACCATGATAGTCTCGTGGTTATAGCGCTCGAGTGCCAACCTGACGGTCGCACGATTGAATCGTGACTGCAGCCGCTATACATTCGATGGAGGGTGTAATGTCTGAGTCCATTTGTGCTCACGTGTAGGTGCATGTTAAAAAATCCCAGGTGGTCGAAATATTCGGAGGCCTCGACTACGGCGTCTGTCATTATCACATCGTGGATGGGGACGTTAAACCGCAGATCATACTATTACGGATCTTTCTTGCATTGTTCATTTCGTTATCTCTCGCCCTACTACCATCTTTCTCCTCCTCTTCATTGTAACCTTCACATCGTTCATCCTTACTGTTGCTTCTCATTCCACTCCTTGTTGTACATTAGTGCACTACTCTTTTGAAATACTATCACCTCGAACTACAGCATCTTTCACATTCGTATTGTAGCTGTTAAAACTGTAAACACTAACACTCAATCTCTTACTTATTTTCCTCTATATTTACGTTCTGCTCATCTTTTTCCCGGTACTCCCTGGATTCACTTGTGTTTCCCATTTTTTTTTGCTGTAGCACAGTAGGACAGGCCATGGCTAACCTAGGAAACAGACCGGAGATTGTTGCATTTGACGGCTGATTTGGAGCTTCCGGGACGAAACAGAGGCACAGTCGACAAATTTGTTTGAGGTAGAATGCTAATGAGCAGCCTGTTTAAAACATAGGCGTTTACAATTGCGCTGGTCATCGACATGTCCTTAGCCCTCGCGTCGGAGCTTTATATTGTTTTATACTCAGTAGACGCACACAAGCGAACATCTTTTCAAACTGATTTCGCCCAAGCAGAATCACTGCAACAGTATTTTTGACATCACTTCTGAGTTTGATCCTTTCTGCTGATATGAGGTGGGCAGCTCACATGGAATATTTTGGGAAATAACTGTCTTCAGCTTCTTTCCCAGCAGTGTCAATATGCAAATATATAACACACTGTTCAGGGCCCGTGTTGACTTTTGCACACTTATGTGGGGAACAACAACGCTGCAAATCTGGGCAGAATCCTCCTGCTACAAAAGAAATCATTGCGATGCCACTAGAACATTTCTCATACTCATACCACTCGACCATTTCTTGTTCACAATGGAATAATAAACGACACTTTGATTTAACAGCACCGCATACTACACTTGCACTTCTTTTCTAATAACACTATTAAGAGCTTTTTAAGCAGTCTCTGTAGTTAAAAAAGAAATTGGCTATCCTACAAAGAGAAGCCAGGAGAAATGGTTGTTACTGCGATGGCGCACACCCTACGGCAAGCAATCACTGTCATTTAATATGCCGAATGTCTTGAACAAATGTCAAGTACAGCTAGGGTATCTATTTTAGCAACATCAGTAAAAAGTTGAATGTTCTTTTTACGTCTGAGTATCACTAAACAGGATCATCAACTTCTATCACTACACATAGCATTCACTGTATCTTGTAAAAACTTCCTTTAAATTCATGTGCTATAAATTTATAAAGTATTATAAAAGTTTTGAAGCAAGCATCTTTTAATATACTATGCAGCATCACGTTCTCTCTGTTTTTACAATACGTATACATGAATTACACTTGCTTTCACAGGTTTAAATTGTACGATTTATATTTTTCAGTATTTCCATGTTTTTTAATTTGTTCGTTGTGTAGACAGAAATAATGTCAACATGGCCTTCTGTACGGATCCCCAGGCACAATCAAGCTGCATTTTTGCTGCTTTTCGCCTGGAGTCTTCATCATCAGCTTGTCTACGCCCACTTGAGCCCGAAGCCCTCTTCCATGATCCCTAACAACTGCTGAAAATAAACTTTCTGGATTCTTGATTCTTAAGTGTTACAGATTACCCAAGTTTGCGTGCCTGGCTGTTAACTTTGACGATGCGCTTGAGCATCACTTTTGTTTAAATATCAGCTAACCTCTATTTTTGTATCAAGTATCAAGTAAGCATTGTTGCAGGCAATTCATGCCCTGGTCTCTCACCTTCTTAATTTGTAATTCTACTACTTAGACCACACTGTCACTAAAAATGTAGATAAGCTTGTTCATTCTATGCAAACATGTCTAATAATTTTACCATCAGTCATTTCAACGTCCAGCATCTCTAAGCAGGGTGCAGCTGCTACCACGTGAGTCATGCTAAGGCAATGTGAATCGGTGGAAGTGGGCAACAAAGATTTACTTGTATTGTATAAAGATCACATCGTCAAACAGGTTCACCAGCTTTCGTCAGCAAAGAAGCCATATCTTCAGCAATGAGCTCCCCGAGGAGCTCCAGTAGCTGGAATTTTCGCACATACTATCCAGGAGTGCAACGTAGACGTGAGACAAAATTACCGAGTACACAAAGATACAGCACCGAACAAGTGCTCACAATATCCATCTTCACGAACGCTTAGCTGTACCTTTTAGGTGTCAATTGTGTAAAACACGCGAATAAATTAGGAAACCTATATTACGATGCCTACACCGACTGCATCCAATATACTCAGGTTATCAAATATAAGTCAACATTTCACTGCACGAGTGCCATTACGTTACTTGATTTACTGTTTTTAATGTATAGGGCATATGAGCATAGTATAAAGAGGACGTGGCTATAAATATTTGCCCATTTGTTGCATACTTAGCGTTGTACGTTGACGCGTTTAAGCAGGAAAGCAGTGTGTTTTAATTACAAACAATCAACGAAGCCGCATAATGAAAAAGTTCTGAAATATTCAATAAAATTTCACCAATTAGCCGATTAGTGAATGAATAACTACGATTGAAGTAACGTCATTTTTCGCTAAACAAATGAAGCGCAACGACATCCCAGTAACGCAAGGATGTCCCAAAAGTTTTCAGAGGGACATGTCGTGTCAATGTTAATCCTATTATGCAGTAAAAAAATAACCTTGTGTAATTACTTAACTGTGATTTCATAAGTTTTTCAGAGCAATGACGACTACATTTTGAGAGAAATGGTTCCACTTACCAAGGCCAAAAAGTGCAAGCAATCCGTAGATAATGTAGACGTGCGTATCGGCACCATGCTTAATTTTCTCCTTGATGAATTCCTCGACGCATTCTCTCATTTGATACCAAGTGTGTACATACGTAAAGCCAATAAGTGGCCAAAATGATGAGTGGCCAACATCAATAAACGAAAACATGATTGCGGCCAACGTCGCCATCATGTGAAGAATATGGGCCCATTTTTGAAACGAGAAAATAGCGCCGACTCGGTTCATCAGGGCAACAATCGCCAGCGTGAGCCACAAGTTCGAAACTGCGAGATAGAGAGGGAAAAAAAGGAGAACGTGAGTTGCAACATCAACGTTTGGATTGCGCATCGTTTTGTATATTTTTTCCTGCCAACGGTTTCAAACTGAATTAAATAAGTAGTGGTGCAGAGAATCCAAATTTCGGAAGATGACCGCAAGAGCGACTCATGACGTAACCAGTGCATAACAGAAACAACAATAAAGGACATGTTTAGAACTAAGATGGCCCATTATTTGTAAGGTGGTTGCGGGAGTAAATGCAGTTCACACCGTTTACTGAGCGGGAAAACAGCGAAAATCTATGTAAAACATAGCACGAAGTGTACAGAAAGAACTGGGACCGTATTCACAAAGCTCACTTACGAAAAACAGTTTTGTGCAAGATAAATTTTGTTGCACAAGTTGATTCAGGAAACGAAAAAAAAAACGTCATAGGAGCCCACCGTTGTCACATCAACCACTACAACAAAGCGCGCTGCGACAGCCTGGGAACATATCAGCCATGGTGATGGAGTTTCTATATTTGCTCCCGTCACCGGAAAGTTCTCGTAAGTGAATTCACGATGATGATGATGAACAAACCTTATTTATTTGAAGAAAAATCCTCCTCCCCTTTCAGGTGCGAAAGGGAGGGGGGAGGACCAAACCTAGATGACGGCTATGATCCCATGGGCCTTGGCGGCGTCTTCGGCCTACCGTATTAGGCGAGCTTGTATTTGAGAGTCATAGCTGAGGAGCGCGGTATTCCATCCACTACCGTCTGGGAATTCACCTCTCATGCGGCCTGCGGGCATACCCATAAAATGTGGCCTAAGTCCACCCTGTTGTTGCAAAATTTGGATTTGGATTTGTGAGGTTTAACGTCCCAAAACCACGACATGATTATGAGAGACACCGTAGTGAAGGTCTACGGAAATTTCGACCACCTGGGGTTCTTTAAAGTGCACCCGATGTTGCAAAATTTACACGTGTTAGAATGAAGTTCCGGAACGCAGCCGTTATTTACCGGACTGGAAAACTTGTAGGTTTGGAGTTGGCGCCACCGCCTGTCCTTTGATCAATGACGAGTGGGCGGGAGGATAAATTTTCCTGCTTAGCCTGTAATACTGCGTAATATCCCTGTAAGTGGTCTTCAGCTCAAATCTATCATCGTCCTACCTGCTCGACCAGGGAAATCCAGAGGCTCGGTATGTGACTTCTCGAGCTGTCTGGTGTGCAGCCTCATAGCCGGGTAGAGAGAAGTGAGCGGGTGCCCAGACTATATGTATTGTTCATTGGTCTTTGTGTCCAGCCAATACTGCTAAAGCTATTTCGGATATTCGCCCTCTTGCAGAAAGCGGAATTTAGCGTAAGAAGAGCCTGGCTACGAGATGATCCTAATAGTGGTTCGGACCACTTTAAGGAACAATGTGGCTTCTTAGAACCTGCTGCGGTGGTGGTATACTTTGCTGCCCTGGCTGGTTTTGAGTTAATTCACGGCCATGTAGGGCTACCTGATGACTGCTGATGCGTTTTTATTTATTCCGGCGCTTTCAGTTTTGTGCGTTGTTGTTCTTGTACGCAGTGAATGGTATCAACAACCACCGTCGGCACATAAGCTCGGATTTGCAGTAATTGAAGAATCCTATAGGGCGTCAATAGCGTAAAATTATGCACGTAAATATTTGTGGTTGGATCAAAGCCAATGTGCTACGTGAATGATCGGTGAATTTGAATGCGCCATGGCATATGATCACCCTTATTTTCTATGTTGTGTTCCGCCCCACCTCATCGAATTAAAAGTAAAACTCCAGAACTTTGCCTCATTGGTGGAAATCACCGCCAAAAAGGGTAGTAGGAGCACATTGCTTGCACGCTATTGGAAATAAAAATGAGTGGAACATCTCAGATAGTGGTTCCTAAAGCCTATTCTGCGGTCATACTCTAGTGTACTTCAATTGGTTTTAACTGTCCAATGGGCATGATCTCTGATATACAGCTGTCGATACACTTTGGAACGATCTGGAACGGGTGCGTACTTAGTAAACCGAAGGGTATTAAGCGTGTGCGTGGTTATGCATGGACCTAGAAACAAGTCAAACATTTCTGTCTTCACTGTTCGAAAACCGATATGGGCCGTGATAATATGGCAAGCAGTCGGGATACAATGACCCTAGTAATTTTAAATGACACTGTTAATGTGCAAACCCTCACAATTCTGGCGCAAACCTTGGCTAAATTCGTCGCTGAGACAATTACTAGCCGTTTAACTTGGCGCACGAATATCATTCAAAGGTAGAGTGAGCCACTGACATGCATTTTGGGCGACGCAGCGACCGCTTGACCTGGGAATATTTGCGTTGCGAAGGCGAAACCCCATCGCATGCTCTGATCGAAGCAAAAAACAAACGCGAGCAGACGATGCCTTGACTGGCAGGCGCAGCTTGTGATTGGTTTATCAGCTCACTTGTGATTGGTACATCAGCCCGCTCCGTGACGTAGTCAAATCATTTCTTTCATCTGGAACGCCTGTCGTGTTCGTTACATCATTCTCCTTAAACATAAGAGCAAATTTTGTCATGCCGTGAAAAATGTGCAAGTACTTTCTAAGAACTACTTTATCTTACGTGCTGCGCAGTTGTCGGAAACAACATTGCCTCGTAAACAGGGCATCGGCTGGTGAATATTTTAACAAACGCCTCTAGGTCAAGTTCCGTCAGCGTAAGACTAGATGTGTTGTGATTAATTCTGTGTTTTTGTTGCTATAAAGCGGTGTGAAAACCAGGGGCAGTGTATCGGTGTACGGTGACGCGTAGTGAAGCCTGTGCCTCAGTGTGTTTATCAAGTGAGATTGGCGCCTGTGCATCAACGACAACTAGCACTCAAGAAGGCACCGATGGCTCTTCGTACGCAGGTAACACTTCATTCATTTCATTTTCAAGTCTCCCAGTTGGTTGCTGTGCGATATATCGGATCGACAGCGTTTTGGCACGTTACTTGAGTGACCCCAAGTACGTACGAAAACGGATGAACTACGCGCTGTGTTCGGTTCTGGCTTCGCCACTGGTTAGCACGTACGCTTGTTATTTCTTGTAAGCAGTCTAGTGTTCGGGAGTGGAACGATGTTCGTTGTGAACAGTGGTGCTCTGTTGACATTTCCAAGACTTGTGAAGAGGATGTGCCCGCGAGTGACTGAAAATTGAAAGACAGCGTTGATAATTGTTTTGCCCTGCAAAGTTGCGGTGGTGGGGATTGGCGTTTTTGTTTGTTAACTGGTCACTTCTTTTTTTGTGATAACCATAGTCCGAGTGCCGGATGTGTCGAACCGGAGCTGCGAGATGCTACATTCTGTTGTGGATTGCGTGGCTTAAGCAGCACGCCTAGACTGTTCTTCGGTAAGAACTTATGAGTTCAAAGTGTCAGTGAGAGCCTGTCAACGTCAAGCTTGCCCCCGGCCCTAAAAAGAGCAAAGATTTCATGGGTGCCTTGCTTTGGATGAAGTCGTAGGCCAGTACCGGCTAACTACAAGTTTTCCAGTTTGTCTCGCCATCGTTTTGCACGGCACTAGATTCTTGACAACAGCGGCTTATGGCCAGTTCTTACACTATATCAATCGACGTGCACGCCTGGCCAGCCTTTCACTGCTATGTCATCGGCAGCGTCCAGTCTGTAGACGTTCTTTGCCTGTTTGGCCCAGAGCACACTTGGTTCCTGATGACTCTGACGATTACTAAATGCTTGCCATCAGTGAGTTTGTTGCAACTAAATTTGTTGCTATACACACAGTACTAGAACCTGTGGAAGTTTTTCAGCCCAGCAGATATAATGATCTTTCATGTTAAGTTCAAGCATGAAAAATTTACTACAACTGTTATATACATGCATATATCTTGGAGAAGTGGGAAATGCATCAGCAGTTTTTTGTGATTTGATATGATCAATATCTTGTTTGGGCATTAAGACGGACCTTTCTATTTACCACGCCTGATAGTTGGAAAGTTAATGTGAATTTATTTTCCGGGAGCCACTTTGCATTTTAATTCCACTTTGCACTTGAAGAATTCATGTTATTTAAAAAAAAGATTAGTTCTATAGACGATTACCGCTGTGGCAGCACTGTACTTCACTAGGACATATATATTGCGCTATGTATATACTACATGGGGCTTCAGTTTGTTTCAAAGGGAGTATAGCAGATTTGATCACTTTGATGAATTGATTGCTTCGTCAAATAAATATTAAAAGTTAGTGCTTTTAATGAATACTTTTAAACATATTGTTTTCGTCCTTTGCAGAGTTTCTTAATTTCCTGTGATGCATCGGTTGCACGCACTGGCACATCAAGCTTCCTCAAGGCTTGAAGCGCCTGTACAAAATCGGAAGAGCTGGAGCTCCCTTTATGTGCAAGTCCCTGTCCCTGCTGGGACTTTCATCATTCAGCGTACCTGGAAGTGTCCTGGAAGTATGCATGACAGCCTTATCTGGAAGGACTGTGATCTGCCTGGGACCTTCAACGGCACAAGACTGCCTAACAGCTCGCTGCAAGGTTAGTTTTTCTAAATAGATACGCTTAATTAAATACCACTTACTGTGCACAAATTTAAAACCCAAGTATTGTTGCTTGTAACAGATACCTGTATTATTCACACATAATGCTTATTGAACAATATTAGAAGTAAATTGTGGGATAATTGAGAATGTTGAAAGTGGAAAGCCTGCAGCCTATGAATGAAACTCCAATCATCTGAGGTTGAAAAGCTCGTGCATTTGAACGAGCACAAACACTTTGATTCCTCATTGAACTCTCGAGCTTGTGACTCACTCTGTCGGTCAAGTAGTCTGGAAGGAAATAGCACGTGGGTGAAAATGCCTAACTGTTCCCAACTTGCAAGGAGAAAGACCTATCATACAAGCCTAAGACTACATAAGGCCAGTAACTGCATCTTTTACTTGACGTAGCTTTTTCCCTGTGAGTGCTGTGACATGTTGTGTTTCAGTCGAACGTGTTCACCACGATTGCATAGTAATATATTTTATTCTACCAATCGTACCTGAGCTAAGTGTGCATTGTTGATCTCTGAAGGTGACGCTCGGTGTGCCTCAAAGCCATGGCTTCTCATCGCACTGTCTTTTGCTAGCCTACTTGTGCAGCAGTAAGATGCTGCCAGCACCCATCTAAGCCAAGTCATGGAGCACCCTTTTGGTGTTCTGTGCAGGACACCGCATATTCATCCGGCAAGACATTGACATCAATAATAAGGATGGCAGCTGTAGGAGCCCGTTGTGTTTGTTGCGTATGATTATTTCCCCTAATGAAGTGAATTTTTCAAAAGCTTTCTTTGTTTGGAATATTAGATGTGAGCAGCAAGGGCACTCGTAATCCACAAGTGGTTTGTGTCTTCTAGACTGCCCATTTGCTCCTATACATTGTATTGTGCGCTGGCTATGCTATATAGCTTTAAAGTTATGAACATTAGCTGTTGTCTTGTAACGCAGTCTATCTCGTGTTCACTAGTGATCTTATTTGTGTTCGGCTTCTCGCACCTAGTGCGAAATCGAAATAGGAAATTCTTTATTGTCCCATGCCTGGCAGAAGTTTCATGCCTTCATATATATAGTTTTGCGTTTGTATCATATTAAATTGATTTTCAGTCTACATGAATTGTGTGTGTGTTGAGACTTCCTTTCTTTATTTCGGCATACTTGTCATCGGCTTCTGTCAATATGAAATCTGTAATAATGAGCAGATATAGTAATAATGAGCAGAACTGTAGACTTTTGCATCTAGCACGAGTGTAACGATGTTATCTATTTTTCTAAGTTAGAGCAGTGCCAAGAGATCAGGTGCTCCACGGTCATGTACAGTGTATCACAAACAGAGCACAGAAGACCAACAATACAGAGGGACTGCCAAGGACTGTGTTTTCCTGCTCAAGGTTCACGACAGCAGAAAGAGCACATTGTGGTGTCTGGAGCAGTTTGAATTTTGTGCCTAATAACATCCTGTACAACTGCAGTTGAACTTCTTAGCAGTGAATTATTCAGCAGTTCCTGTGCACTTCAGCATTCCAAATTGAATAATGTTTGCAAACTATGACACCAATCTAAAGGCTGCTGTAGTGCAGTAGGCAAATAAATTTTAGTTGAAGATTCTAACATGCATGTTAGTCAAAGTGCCTGCGTTTCTCTGCATTTCACTGCCATAAATCACAGCATCCATGGTTGGCAATGCTAACTGTGTTTACATTCTTTGTAGTACAAAAAGTAAAGACGTGTATGCGGTAATATTGGGCTTTTTCGATATAATCAGTCAGCGTACACTCATTTGTATAGCACCAGTGATGTCATGTGTGTATGAGCTCTGGTAAATGCTTCTAAGTGGACTTTTTTTAGAAGGTAGAGAATTATCGCTAGTCCTAGAATTAGTATGAGGCAACAAATACCGGCGCGTTGTGTGTAGCGCAATTATTGCAGCTGATGCAGAGCGTGCAACCAGTACCGTACCCGTCCACTGACGAAGCTGATCGGTGCCACGAAGGAGAACGCGGGAGACCTGCGCACGGGAAATGAAGGAGGCTCCTTCGTTCACACGGTTCACGAGCGGAGTCGTCAAGGTCACCCCCGTTCGGGACTAAAGAGGAAGGCGTCCCCAGAAGAGCGTCTGGCAAGAAGCAGGCCAGGTGCTATCATCTGAGTTTAAGCCATTGTCGGCATGCACGCGTGCCGTTGAGAATGACGCGGGAACGCGACCACTGGGCTGACCGAGACATAGCGACGGCATAAACACGAGCTTATCATCCGCGCTATACGTGATTACCGAGTGTTGTTAGGGTGGCGGGGCGCCTCGCTGTCACATGCACACCTTGTCAGTGCACAGGGCCAGACGGTGTAATCTCCGCGCTTATCAAAGCTTCTACGAAGCGACGTAAATGAGAAAGTTGATGGAGCCCGAGTGTGAGAACGGCTACCGACGGAGATCGGCCGATACACGGCCTGGCATGGGAGAGAGTGTGAAACACGGAGAACCTATCCCCTCTCGCGTTGTATTTGGAAATGTGGTTTTTACGAATGCAGTGCCTGTTATGAAAGTGTTTCTGCAATTGGTTGTGATGATGCGAGCCCCAACATGTGATTGGCTTGTGTGAAGACGCCTGCTTCAACCGAGGGTTCGAAAGGGGATGTTTAAAGCTGAAAAAAGTGAGTGGAGGTTCGGGCTCGGACTCGGGCAGACGCTTGAGGCTGCAATAAAGCGTCTCTTCACGGGACTACGGCTCTTCCTTCGCGCTGCCACCATGCACTCGAGTCATCAAGGCGACGGAATCCGAACCTCAAACATCTTCGCTCCGTGGCTAGTGTTGAAGCTAGTCAAGGAAAAGGAAATTAACTCCTAGTATATCAAACACTAGGTTTAGTACTTGTGCATTGTTATCCCACTGCCTGTCCGTCCTTCAACAGTGTACTTCTCTGTTTCCACTGCGTAAGTGTAACTTCTTTAATGTAGTCTTTGATCGGGAAGGTTTGTTCATAATGTAATTGAGTACTATGCAAATGACGTATCAACTACGCAGCTTTACTCATATTATTTTAATTTATATGTAGCTAAATCATGCATTTGCTTATTTTTTCTAGGGGCCTGTACTATTGTTTAGCTCTACAAGGGTACCGGTTAACTTTAAAATTGAAGCTGGAATCTTAAATCTACTTTGTTTGTCTAAGTAACAATGTGTTGATAACCATTATTACCATTCTCGGACGAGCTCTGAAAACTCTATGGAAATGTATTTACATTTTTTGAACGGTGTGAAGCTAAATGTTATGTTGTTTTACTGGGGCTCCTGTTTCATGCAAGTGACACATAATTACTTTGTAGTGGCATAGTATTAGATGTGATTTCACACATATATGCTGAGCAACATTGCAGTTGAGGGGAGCAGCAAGACATACATGCAGTGCACTGTAGAATCACCTCATATACTTACTGTACAGTCTTTACCCACCGGTGAACGACATTTTTTCTCAAGCAGACTAACAAACAGCTGTATAAGAACTGTGCAATCTGCAAATTTTGAGGCCTTTTTGAGGAGTGTTTTGGGGAAACAAAATGAGATCTATAGCTGTCAATATAAGCACTGTTTGCACCAAGGAGCTCAGTAGCTTAGAATTGTAATATTCATGTATTGTCTAAAATTTCTTTGCGTTTTGCCGACTTTTCATCCCAAGTGCAAGTGTCCTAACATGCGTTGTTACTGTGTTGTGAATGAGCTGAGCTGTGAAAATAAACAGAGTAATATTGCAAACATGTACCAAATTGAGATGCACAGCCCTTTTCTTTAGCGTGAGATTGTCAAAGGCTTTCTTCTTGTGTGTCTTATAAAAACTGCTTGTTACTGGGCAGCAGTAAATCTACGCATTATGCTTTTCCAAGATGGTTCGAGATACACCGAGTTCAGACATAACAGTGCTGGGAGATATGTCTCGTAAGTTAATTTCTGTACAATCAAATTGAGTGTATTAGAATGGTTGATTTATAGCCGTTAATGTTAATATTTGTACCTCACTGTATGTATGTATGTATGTATGTATGTATGTATGTATGTATGTATGTATGTATGTATGTATGTATGTATGTATGTATGTAATGTATGCATCTTTAAAACGGGAAATAGTTCATCAGTTCATTAAGTTTGGTAATGATTTGGTGGAATTTCTTTCTAGTTCTTTTTCTTCTGAGCCATTACACTTTTCAATTTGTTTTTACTTCATAAAAATAAACGTAACCTTACACAAAATATGTGCATTTGAAGAAGTTGTTTCATTTGCCAACGTAGAGTCATGAGCAAAAAATAGGGGAAAATGGAATCAACCAGCAAAGATTAGTTTAGAGCATAGCTCCTCTACAAGGTATTTCTTGTACACATTGCGTTGACCGAATATGTCGATTTCAACATATCAATTCCAATCGGAATAAACAAGCTGTCACCCGTGGGTGTATATGTGTGTGATATTTATGGATATTGTGATAGCTGTTGGCAGTTACTATTAAGGGCACAAACCCAGTCAAGCTGAATTCATGAATTTTGGCCATGCACCTTTCGTCTCTACTGAACTGTTAATAATAAAAACAAACTTCGGTTAAAAATTTATTGTAGTAACCAGAAGCAAAGTGTCTCTATGACGCCAATCGATTTTCTCTTTTTTTGTTCTGCTCTGGACAATCAGGGACCTTCTCAGCAGCACTCGATTAGCTGCTATAATTCTTTTTCATTATTGACAGAGGCATTATACTGACGCGCGCAACATGACAGGTAGCGAGAGAGAAGACACAAAATAAACACTCTGTTTGTGTCTTCTCTATCTGTCCGTGCTCTTTAGCTTTGCTGCATTGATTGATTCCCACCAAATTAGCATAAAAACCTGTTCCGACAACGGCAGTCAACTTGGCCGCAACTCGCTGCATGTCTAGATTTTCTTCAAAACATTGTGACGACTGACCACTTGTTGAATCTATACACGGGAAAAGTAATGTAAAGTATGACATCGGTATTTCGACACTGGGCACTCTTTCTTACCATAAGAGAGGATGGAGGGTGAAATATGACCCCAGAATTATGTAATTTATGAAGGAGCACAGCACAACGATTTTGGCTCATGAGCGGAGTGAAAGAAGAGAGCGCGAAAGCCACATTATGGAGAAATGAGTACCCACGGCCACGCATATTCTCAGACCGGGCAACCTTTTAAAAAAAATGTGCTCTATGACATTGTAATTTGAACCCAGTACCTTCTAGATTGTAGTTGAACGCTGGAACAACTTGTCCACTACTGCAGTGCCTGTGATGAGAGCTCGCCACTGCAGCATTTACCCTATTGCTAATATATCGTCAGTGCTGCAAATGATGCCAATGAAAAACGTCCGGTGAAACTTGGTAAAAAATAGAAAAAAAATTATTGAAACGCGTCCTCCCAAGGTTACTAGAAGGTAGAAACCACCAAGTGTGGCTGCATAGCCATGCATTATTTATCTTGTACATTACTCACATGATGTGGGGATGGCCGGCTCTAACGTTGGCTACCTTCTCATATTTTGCCAAATATATTCGGCTTACGACAACGCCGATTAACTTAATCTGAATTCACTGTCACTGGTGTCACTTTCACTAAACAAAAACTCTTTGTTTTCATTAGTTCTATTTCAAGAAAATTTTGCAAATAACTCACACCTCTCCCATTCAGCATTGATTTTCACATCTAAAAACAGTCATACTTCATCACGCTTTCTGTGTGGCTGTTGCTCCCATAAAACGCGTACTCCAGTTCATTACGCTTTTCAAGCATTTGACGCTGCTTTGCGAAAACTTTGCCTGACGTCTCCTGAACCAGAAAATTTTCTTTATTCGCTATTATTTCAGTTTCAGGCTTTCGCAGAGATGAAGCGAGAGGCTCTCTCTCTCCATTTTTTCGTTCTTTTCGCGCGTGTGGTAACGCGTGTGGTTTCGCGCGTGGTAACAGGTCCCTTACTTTGTTTACTCACTCAAGCACCACTGGACAAAACAATTGCACCATGTTTTGTGAAAAGCATTAGCACTGAAGCACCTCCCGATGAATCTCACTCGTTTTACGTAGACATATGTAAGCGCAAGTGTATGCACGTTCTCCATTTCCAGCTTTATCAAAATACTGCGGAGCATGGAACCTGCGAAATCGCGTTTACTATTTCATTTCAGCCAGGCTCTGCACTCAAGCCACCAATTCGCTTTGGCAGGCCTAGTCACATGTACTACTAATTTGAAGAAATAAAATGTATTATTATTATTATTATTACTATTATTATTATAATAATATTATTCGGTAACTGCTGTTCTATATTTCTGAAAAAGTTTTCCGCAGGCAGAAAATCCGCTCCTGTGTTTCATAAAAAGAATATTGTAAGAAAGGCAACCTTTTACGTATAGCTACAAAACATCATTACGCTAACCACTATACCGCGCTCTATTACACCGGGTTAGTTGAGTAGCGGCGCAGCTGCATTAAAATGTATGGCAAATGTCGAGTTAAACAGGGCAAGACATTTCAGGCGCATCTTCAAACATTGCACTCATCAGTTTTTGCGTGGTTTCATTTATGTGGTGCGCCTGGAGCGTAGT
Organism: Rhipicephalus annulatus; assembly: GCA_013436015.1. Lineage (NCBI taxonomy): Eukaryota > Metazoa > Arthropoda > Arachnida > Ixodida > Ixodidae > Rhipicephalus > Rhipicephalus annulatus. The sequence goes on along the minus strand of WOVY01009915.1, from coordinate 754,695 downwards.
CAATTTGTACTTGGCAAGATAGAGTACGTATTATTGCTTAAGACCAGTGAGCAAATTTTTTTAGCTATGGTCGTTGATGAAACGCAAGTGCTCCGATTTGCGCATCATACCAAGACGTCTATTCCAACGCGGCATCGTGTAAGCGATATAGCAGACGCCTGCGGAAGTGGGAGATGAGATGCAACAAATCATTGACTATCATTGTATACTTTGATGCTAGCCGTTTTGCGTACTACCTTGCTATCAACGGCACACGCTTTTTATTTCTTGTTTTATGGGCTTTCGTGTGTCCTCTTCGCCCTCTTGAAGTGCCGAGTAGGTTGAATTTTTACCTTTGCTATCGTAATCTCTCGAAATAGGAAAATTCTCGGTTACGAAAATATGTATAGCCAAAAGAATGCTTTGTGAATACGGCCCCTGGTCTTTGTAATACAAGCTGACCGAAAAGTTAGCGCTTGAATGAGCAGTATGTAGAAGTGCATGCGTTGTATTTATGCTCATCCGTTCCCTTTATTTACGCGCTCTTGTTTATGTCACGAGGAATCACAAGCTGATTTGGTGGCCATATTTAGTAAAGCGACACTTTCTAGTGCCAAACATCTCTTCATACTACGACTTCTAATGAAAATTCTATTCCGACCAAGTCGTGAACCACACATTTACCTAATATATAGTTCAGATGAAATAGCATTTTGTTGCTTCCAACACGGTAGCGTTGCGAAGCTTATTTCGCAGATATTTCAACGTCCAGTACCGGCATCAGTTTTGTTGTGGCTGGTTGTGAGTGAAATGTTGGTGTTGTCCATGAGCGAACCTTCAAGATAGACGCAAATAAAAGAGTAAGAACTTCGACGACTCTTGAGCCTGGCCTTTAACGTAATCGAATGCCGTGAGCAATGTATTCGAGTGTACCACGAAGAGACGAGCGTTTGTGCGCGTAGAAATTGTCATTTTAAAGTATTTTAAAATATCTACTGAATGTATCTTCTACGTGAAAAAAGATGAGCTTAAGAGAGCTGTCGCCAGAGTCTCAAAGTTACGACACGCGGCGCTGTTGTTCACGATCATGTCGGTAGCGACATTGTCTAGCATAGTTTTTAGACGTTAAACGGCTGTTTGATTAGCCCGTGTAACGCTGTCGGTGTCCCAGCGCACCTTCGTACAAACGCGCCACAATTCGCTCTCTTTGCCGCAGGTATTGGAGCAGTGCCAAGTAGGTTACGCCGCCGCTGCGCGTTGATTTCACGCTTTTATCGCAGTGAGCGTTGATTTCACTCTATCCCTCGCCTGCCACGCGCTTGCCGCCGCGCGCGCTGCTGCTGCCTCATCCATTCGCTCACAACACTTGCAACCACCAACGCTCGCTCAGTAACCGCAACCCCCTTTCAGTGCGTAACTGTGACCAGCGCTCGCTACAACGCCGCCTCGTCAGTTTACGTTGAGTCAACTGACGCGTGCCCAATGTACGCGTTGAAACATGTGTGCACGTGTCCCTTATGTCTCGCTTCACCCTCTCCAGCGCTCGCAACGCTCGAGCACACATCATGTGTTCACACTTTTTCGGCTGCTTTCTCTGCGATGAAATGGACACCTGAAGGCAACCTTTCTGTGCAACCGAAAGATCCACCTCACTGATCCCAAGACATTAGCAGTCAAGGTGAAAAGTGTGTCAGCTCTAGTCCAGCGCCCGTGTCCACTCTCAAGACTCTATTGCAAAAACCAGTGGCACTAGCCCAGCACCATACCTGATTACTAGAGCCGTGTCCAGTGTGGCGCTGACACTGAGACAGCGCCACGCTGCACGAAGCACGCTGGCGCTGCACACTGAGACGCCAATTACTGGCGAATATCGGGCTTTTAAATTGTGTTTAGAATTTGAGGTCATGCGCACATCGTAATTAAGGCTGAAACACGCGCGCAAGGGAAAGTAAGAAAGAAAAAAATGAGTAATCCGGTGTCGAACCTATTCCCTAATTCATCACGTATTTTGAGTTAGACCTGCTGCCCACTACTCCACACCTGAAACACGTGAATGACTTTATTTTTCTTCATATTAAAAGTGATTCAGGTATCCAATAATTTGAACTTGTCGTTTACATTCCAGTTTTTTGTCTCTTCGTGCTCGCGTCAAACTTGTGATTGTTAGCTCATTCTTTGCGGGTTGCCTCGGATTACATCCATCTGGCACGTTTTGCCGCAATGCTTGTTAGCGTAGCTGCAGATGTGTTACGGCAATCGTAGTGATTCGCTATGTGGTTAGTCATATCTATGTATAAAACAGAGTTTATCTGAACTGCTCACTGAGCACTGTAGATTTCGCCCCTCGATAGTTTGGAAGTATTTTCTGTACTCCTCGTTTACGTTCCACGAACGACAACCACAGCAGTTCAATCTAGCCGAAACAACCACTAGGCTTAGGGCCGTACTTCTTGTGCCACGGTTGCTGTGAAGATCGTAGATATTAAGTTAGAAAAAGTCTAATAATCGTTATAATGTAGTTTTGATCATAACTGGTCCATTAATGATCATATTTACACTTTCGATTACATACATTGGAAGCAAAAATACCGAGATCGGGCATTGCAGTGGATAAAAGTTGCCGGGGACATGCGGCTTTCTACAGTACAAGCCGCAACGACTAGAGTGGGTTGGTCTTGCTTTCGCCATACTGGGGAAATGCACGCAGGCTGCGTGAAAGGCTATCTTCATCTGAAAGGTACAAGGTTACATCATCAGAGAAAGCTGTGACCTTCACGAGACCGCTACCAGGAAGCGCAAGACCCCGGACACGTGAATACCCTTCAAGAGCACGCAAATATGGCTCAAGGCTGAGAACAAATAGCACAGGAGACATTAAACATACCTGACGGACCCCACGTATCATTGAAAAGGCGGCACTTTCCCAGCCATCCAGAACTAGTGTGCTTTTTAGACCAGTGTATGTATTTTTAATCATTTTCACAAACTACTGATAAAAACCGAAGGCTGTGAGCACATTAAGGATATACGCGGGCTCTAGTCGGTCAAACGCTTTATCCTGGTCCAAAGACACAAGGATACCACGCGCACATCGCGACAGAGTATAGGCTATGATGTCCCGTGTGGTAAATGACAAGCTGTGTGTTTCTCGTTCAAGCACTGATGAAGTCTGGTGATGACCTACCAGGGTGTTCAACAGACACCTCAAACGTTGAATAGCTACCGCTGCGAAAATCTCATAGTCAACGTTGGAGAGTGTGATAGGTCTCCAATCTTCAGGATTAACAGAGGAAGCATCACCTTTTGGAATAAGCACAATGCGTCCATCTCGAAAACTGGATGGAAAGACACCGTCCTCGTAGCATCGCCGGATAACCGCGGTAAAGGTAGCACCAATCTCATTCTAAAATGTGAAGTAAAACTCAACAGGAAAACCGTCTGGCCCAGGGGCCATTGCACGTTTCATAGATTTCAGTGCCGCTTCTACCTCTTCAGCCGACGGAGGGATGTGCAGGTAATCCGCAGCTTCTTGAGGAATACGGGGCAAACTTCTAAGCATTGTCGGTGTTTAATCACAGTTAGTCCGCATGGCCGAACACGACCTTGCTTCAAAATGCGCCAAGAAAACAGATTGATCACGCGTAGGAAGCCGCTGCACAGGTGTTATTTGGGCTGTCTTAGAGACAGATGGCTGTGATTGCCCAAAAACGAATGTCTCGCGTAGCGCAGCCCCTCGGTATGTGCACAGGGCTTGTGTCTACAGCGCCATGCTGCTGCCGCCAGGTACGAAGCAGCAGTCAAGCGCTGAAGGTGGTCACGCAGTTCACGCTGCCACGCTCGCATCAGAGGAGAAGGCGTCTCGGCGCGCAAAGCAATGCGTAACTTCATCGCAGTATTAGCAAGCTCTTCAGAAACGCGTCGACGAAGCGAACGCCCCTCCAAGGCACAGCGCAGGCGCCACTGTGTTTTAAGCGCATCCCAATCTTCAGGACCAGACGCCGTGAGTGACACACGTATTGCGCGTGACAAACCTGATCTTGAGCGCGCATTCTGCAGGATGCGAGCATCAAAGCTTTTCCGAAAAAGAAAATGGAACTTCGAGCTTCAAGACAAGTGGGGGATGATCATACACGTACACAGGAGAAGGTTGAAAGGACGGAACACATAAATCGGAGACGAACGCCTCTAACGCTCGTGAGATATAAGCTCGGTCGAGCCTGCCGGAAGATCGTCCGCGTCGCTATGTCCAAACAAAGGTATTTCCGTACACTACATTGTGCGCGTCCAGTAATGAAAAGTGGTGAAAAGTGGTGGACGACTACGAGGGATGAACGGTGGCCGCCTTAAGGAGCTTCGCCCCTAAAAGTGTGGTAGATGCTACCATCCCTTCACTGGCGAGAGGTGGCTGGCCACGCAGGCCACCTGCTTTCCAACCTGCGCTTACACGATGAGGAGTAATTCCGAGAATAACGTTATCAAAAACGCTACTGAACTTTTATGAATTGCCAGCATTTCCAACACCCACAAACGCGTCTTGAACGCGCTATTTTTAAGCTAAATCTAGGCAGTGGCAAGGGAAGGCGACTCAAACGTACGAACGCCTTCCAAACGCGCAATATTGAAGGTGGTGGCAAGCCAAGTCCAAGACAAGAAATGATTCTGACAAAAGGGGAAGGTAGTGCATAATGCATTTTCTCTTTGTTTTGTTGGCGTTTAGCTTCTTTCGAATGTCACCATTAGCATCCAAAACTTTGTTCGAGCTGCTGCGCCTCGCCATCTCCATATCGAGGGCTCCATGGTCGCCATGGTGGCTCAAAAGAACGCACTCGTTTGTATCTGGTGACATTGGGCCAGCTCGATCAAAAAAAAAAAACATGATATCTAAAGTGCCTAGGTGTAAAAAAATGCTGACGTCAGTTCTAGGCTTCGCTGACGGGTTCTAGCCGTTTTTCGACCACAGTCACGTGACTGAAAATAGATTATCCACCGCAGTTACTTTGCGACCAATGTGACCAATCGCAAAGTGGCCAACTTCGTCTCGCGACTGGGGCTAGAAGCTGTTGTGAACCATTTCTGAAACAATTAACCAACCCGTCACGCAGTTGTCGTGTTTCGACGTTTCGCGGCGTTCTAGGATTGTGCCACGAAACCTAACATGTATTAACGAGACCTCCTCCACTACACGACATTTATTTGAGTTTTATTACCTAAAGCATTTCAAAACAATAACGTTGCTTTATGCTACACTCAATTTCTTCACAAACAGCCAGAGTGTGATTCTCACGTGGAGCAAGAATTTCAGGATTGAACCTTCCTAAGTTCATGTTCGTTCTCCCGTCGGTGTTACCAAATACTTAGAACACGCGCTAGAGGCGCTGCGGTGCGTGCTTACTTCTGGCATATGATGTTACGTCGGGTTTGTTCCCGACGTGGCACTCGTGTAGGGTTTTCTGAAGGTGAAGTTTTGAGCACCGGCATCGCTTAGTAGTAAAACACTGGAAGAGGACCCAGTTTCGAATCTTTTTCCAGCCTGGTTATTAATTTTTCCGTTTTGTTTTTGTTTCACACGACACCAGTGCTCGTGGGGGCGGCGGACAACCACCGCACCATGCTTGTCATCTCATAACAATTTTTGCCGTAAAAATGAAGCATTAGGTCTATACACACAATTTTTAAATACATCTTGCACTTCTTCCTTACTGATGTTGTGTACGCTGCTAATACATGAGTACATGCGGTAATGACACATCTGTTTTAGTGGGCAATGAAAGATGTTCTTGATAACCATGAGTAAAAAAACAAAGCTTTCATCAACCTTGAAGAAATAATTTCTTTCTGACCATTTAATTGCAGCTAAAATATATGCAGCATAAACAGCCTTTGAATTGGGCGAACTGTACTCACCAAATGAATAAAAAACCTTCTTATCTTTAACAATTGCCATCATGGTCATAGTCACAAGACGTGTCAGCACCACAAGGATCCTCCCAAATTCGTGCAGAATCACTCCGCCGGGCCTCTTGAAGATGTGGCGCCATAAGGCTATGTCATAGTCGATAATTGCCCAGCATAGCGAGAGCAAGGACAGTAACGCTGAAACACCTACGTAAAATTCAGGACAATCATAGATGGGCAGGCTCTAATAAGACAAAGCGACCTAATAGCCCGTTTTATTACACACAGTGATGTAAAAGACCGACAAAGTACAGGAACTATTTTTTATATTTGACACAAATGTAATAAATGTGGTAAATAAGTAGGCCAAGGTGGCCTAACGTGCACCGAGGTTGATTCTTAGTGGTATACGTCTATTTGTTCACTAACGTTCATGATGAGTAATTAAATAGGGATTTGTGATAGCTAAGTATTGAACGATGCGAGTATAATAGGTGAAAGAATTGACGCAACTACTAGAGTGTCGCTACAGAAACGCAGAACTTCGGCCAACGTCCTCATTCCGCAGCGTGTCATATTCTAGTCAGGCGCGGAGAATCAAAAGGCTTCTTTTTTTACGCCAAGATAGAAGTGTGTGAAGGTGAAGGTATCACAGGAGTCTACCTGGCGTAGGTCTTAGTTACCCCCCTTGGCCCAATACAAGATCTTTTGTCGACCTCAGGCGATGATATGCAAACTGCAGCTTTCCACAGGCAATACCGGGTTTTTATGATAATTTTGGGACAGTAAGGCTTGTGGGAATTGAGGGTAGCCTGCCAATTTTGGGCTGGCTTTGCCACCTACATCTGCCGATCTCATGTCCCGACATGACTTCCCCCTCCTCGGCGGTTTGTCATGCTGGAGGAGCAGGGAGTGACGTTTAAGGCCTCTCACATGGTAGCGGATGTCGACTGTGGTGCCGTGTGCGGAGCCTCACGGGACGTTTCGCGCATGCGCGTTGGAATTGAGACAGATTTTTCTGGGACAGCTGACGCTGAGCACGCACTTCTTTTCTGTCCGTCGGCTCCTATTGTTCGGGGCTCGTCGGACTTCGCCAATGGCACCTTGCGCCTGCGGCGGTCACCTTGTGTTGCCCCTTGCTAACGCTAGGCTGAAGAGCAGTGTGGTGTCGTAGCGGGTGGTCAGACTATGCCGACCCGCATCTCTCAGATGCCAACGCGAGCGGATTTTTGCACTCGCACATGCGACCAGGTCCTTTGATCCCACTGTCCCGGTGAATCATTTTTGCACATAAAGACGTGCTCGATGCACCATCTATGGTAGTTCTCGGCCATGCGTAGATAAGCCCATTTGCTTTCCAGCCACGCCTTTTGCGACGGGCTCTGTAATGAGTTTTTGAGCAGCCGTCGACAATAACGCGTTGCGATCTTGAGCAGTACCGTGTTTCGATGACCGTTAACGCGCCGGCTCACTATGACCGGACCCATGCTAGCAGCTGTACTCCTTCGAGATACGTGTACACTACACTGGTACCCAACGTTGTGCACCACACTGACACCCAACACGGCATCAAAAGCTCAAAGGTTTTGTGTGCTCTTAGCGAGTCAATATGCATGCGCCATTCGGGCCAGCAGGAACATGCCTGCGTTGTGGCATTTTTGTCCGCTGGTTTTTTTAGGCGGATGCCGCATTATACAGAAAAGCCGTTGCCTCTATCAATGGGCACCACTTTTGCACCTGTCCGTGTCGTCACCCCTGTGGTGATGAACACACAATCAACGTGGTAGCTGACGTGCTATCTCGTGCCCCCTGTTAAATGTCTGCCGAGAACCTTGATCCCAGTGCGACGGCCGCTCGCGGTGTTTTTGCACATGCAAGCTTCGGGAGCAAAAGAGCGGCGAAAAGGGGGCGACCCCATGTAGACGCATTTTGCGTCTATATGTGTAAGCGGCGCACCGCATAGCGACCGAGCGGGGCAGCTTTCAGAAGGCTAAGGTGCCGAGAGCGAACCCGTGACGCCATACATGCCGCGGTACCTGCGGTCCTGAGTGGGAGCGATACTAGACCCCTTTTTGAAAAAATGGGAATCGCTTTCAGCAGGGAAGAACTACTGAAGGCTCATCAAATGAATTCGTATCTAGTCTCGGAGAGCTGAGCGTCACCGTATAGGCTGCTTGCTCTGTGGCAGCGCCGAAAACGCCTGTCTAGACGGAGTGTCCTGCTTGTTCTGCAGCGGGCGTGAATAGAGTGTTGGAAACAGCATGTGTAGCTGAGTCTGACGCTGAGTCTGATTTTGCTGAACTATGACGGGCTCCTGCTGAACTATTTACCCACCGGCGAGACGTCTGAGGATCCTTTCAAGGTGGCTATGCCCAAAAAGTTTGAGAGCCACACTGTTGTGATCCTCTCATGACGAACTCATGGCCGGTCACCTGAGTGGTTCGAAAGTTTTCGCAAGCTGAGCAGCGTTGTTACCTGGCCCAGAACGATGCGTGACATTTATCGCTATTGCCATGCCTGCCATGTCTGACAAACAGCGGAACCAAGGGTTGGCAAGCCACTCGGTCTTATGAACCAATTGTCAGTGAGCGTCCGTAGCGCGTACTCACTCAAAGAACCCCCTTTTCGGTAAAACTAAGCTGTGCCCACATCGAAGCCTGAAGCCCTTTGTCACGGTCTGACGAGCTCGCGCCAGCGCCCAGCGGCACACCGCGCAAGCAATGGCACACACCTGAGGTGTTGGACCGCATTCAGACCCCTCACTTGTATAACCTGAGAAAGCAGTCGCCTTTGTGATTTCGCGCCGGACGGTGGCCTTCTCCACAACCGAAGACCCCAAGTTTACTGTCTAGCCACAGTATGGTTGGCTTTGTAGCGAGCGAGGTGAGAGACGTCAGACGACGTTGAAGGCGGCCGATGTGGCCGTGTCAAACTCACCCCTATATTCGTGGGCGCCGAAGCGGAGGCGCGGTGGCTGCCAGCGCCCGGCACGCCAGGTGCGTGAGCTCGTTCTGTTCACGCGGAGCTCGAGCTAGAATCATCTGCGCTAGAGGCGCAGCACGGTGGTCAAGAAATAATTAAGATGATTATGGGCCTACAGGGCTCCTCCCCAAGCGCTTTCCGTGATTCAACGGTATGAGGGAAAAGAATGAGAGCGTCAAATACTATATACATGAACGGCAATCCGTAAGGTGTCCGTTCGGTAGTGCAGGATCTCATTGTGGGTAGGCCATCGGGAACCAGGGGGCGCTGCGAGCGCTCGATGGTGACAGACGCACTCCACATCGCCTCCGTAGATTTTCTGCTATTTCTGCGGACATCCACCTTGGTACCCCTGAAACTTGGATTTATCGTCACCGCCAAGTTCTCCGCTTCGCCTAGACAACACCTTCGTCCAGGTGGGTCCAGTTTTGACAACTTGAGGGACGTCCTTCACTCCCGGCTACAACGCCGCCTCGCTAAGGGCTCTCAGCCCGGCGATGGCGGCCGCTAACGTGGTTACGGGCTATGATCCTACCTCAAGCCAAATGCTGTCCATGGAGATTTCATCCTCCATAAACACTATGCCATCAGAAGACGAATACCTCGACGACATGGTGAGACTGTGGCAACGCAAGCAAGCGAAATCGAAGTCTGCGTCTCAACAACAACGAGACACCACAGCGGGCCACCATTCCCCAGCCTTGCAAGGAACGCCGGCGCGCCATCCGTCCGGTGGTGTGCCTACCTCGGCTCCGTCCTCGCAGCCAGCGAAGCAACGCAAGTGGCGTCGGCGTCAAACTCCTTGCCTCTGTCGCGACGACTACATCGTAGTAGTGAAACCTCGCGTTCCCTGCGAGCTACGCACATTCGTCCCGGCCGATCGCGCTGGCGACGCCATCCGCAGCTACCTCGGCGACCAGACTACCACACAAATTCAAGTGTGGCCGATCTGGGAACAAAAAATCTTGGTCTGTAGCACCACCATTTTGCATATGGCACAGCGACTCCTTGGGGACTTCCAGCTGCAAGTGGGGGATCAGCAGCTACCCGTTCGGGGCCACGCCGAGGCACCAGGGGATACATGCAAGGGCGTCATCAACATAAACCCTGCTGAAAGCCCGGAGAAGATCAAGTCAGAACTGCATTGGCCTCGAGGTACTATCCTCGCGGTCCGCAAACTCGGAGATTCCGCGGCGGCAGTGGTGACTTTCGAGGGCACGAAGTTACCCCGCTTCCTCTTCTACCATTGCGTGGCGACGTATATCCGCGCCTACAAAAAACGGTCCCTGTTTGCACCAAGTGCGGTACCATCGGTCATCGACCACCTCAGTGTCCTCACGCCGCTCCAACCCAGTGTGCCAAATGTGGAACCCCCGCACCTGCAGGTCTCAATGCCCACGACTGCCACCCCAAGTGCCTCCTCTGCCACGGCGCCCATGAGACTGGGACCAGTGGCTGCGTGGCAAAATATTGAAAATATCGGAAACGCAAGCAGCCCTCAACATCTCCTTGAGGGACCACCTCATGTTCGTCACAGCCAGACAGCAGCACCAACCTGCATCATTCGGCTCCACCACTCCACGCCGACACTCAAGCATTCCCACCGCTCGAAGCACCAGCGGCGGTACCTCAGGTGAGCAGTTGGGCAGGGAAAGCTGCTTCTAAGCCTCTCTCACCCCCTTCTGTCGATCCTCCTTCTCCCGAACTTGCGGCCCTTCGCCAGCAAGTTGCGGCACTTCAAAAGCAAAATTCTCTTTTAACTAAACAACTCGAACTCTTAAATAAGCGACTTCAACCCCAACAACAGTGTACTGCAAGGCCATCCGATATTGCCTCCTCTGTCCAGGCGGCTAGCTACGTCCAAGCTTAGTCCTCGCGCTAAGTCCACTCCCTTTAAATCGCCGGTTCAAGCAGCCATGTGCACTCCAGCACTCGGAACCGGTGCCACATCTACTCCAGAAGCTCTTGAGGCTCCTGGGGCACCTCAGGTTGTCTTGCCCGCTAACCAAACTCTCCCTAGTGAAGAGCGCACCCCGCGCGTAGAGGAACGCCTCACGCGCGTCGAAGCTTCGATTAATAACCTCCTCACCAGCTTCTCGGTCCAACGCATAGTAATAGAGGTTACCCAGGCTATTCAAGCCTGGGCAATCACCCAGTTTCAACCCAAGGCATCGCGTTCCCACTCCTGCTCGGTGAGCAGTGAGGGTACAGCTCCACGGCGTCGTCGTAAGGTGGCTACCACCACCCCGCCGTCGGACAATCCGGCCTCCGTGCCCCTCCCTGCCTCTGAGGATTCCGAGCGGGACATGGAGGACAAAATATAAAACCTAAGACAGTCACAATGGCTACCAATCGTACGTCCCGTTCAAACATTGCGTCTAAATTCGACATCATACAGTGGAACCCTGGAGGCTTCGGGAACAGGCGAAAGCGTTCACATCTTTCCCTTTTCCTCAGCTCACTTGGCTCTCAGCCGGCCGTCTTGGCGCTCCAAGAATCTGGCCCTGCTCCATCCCTTTCTGGATACTGCTCCTATGTAGGCGGCACCACCACATGCCTCCTCGTGCATGAAGCTTACACGGCGATACAGATTGACCTCAATCTGGATCTTCCTTACGACTACTGCATGATATCAGTGCTGTCTCAGCGGAGGGGCCAACCATCAATACATATCTTAAACGTGTACTGTCCCCCTCGCCTTGCGAGGGCTTCGTTTGCGCATCTCTTCCATCGGGCGCTGCGTATAGCGGCCCGACAACCACTGGTGATTTTCGGGGACTTTAATGCCCCCAGCCCTCACTGGTGTTACCACTACGAGAAGGCCCGGGACAGAGAGCTCAAGGAGCTCATTTCCTCGCTGAGCCTGACGCTTCTTACCGATCCGGCACAACCCACACGCTCCGGCAACTCGGTCACGCGAGACACATGCCCCGACCTCTCCCTCACCCGTCACATCCGCGATGCTACACGGGAAAATTTAGGCGAAACCCTTGGCAGCGATCACTTTTTACTCCGCATTTCGTTCACACGGCGGCAGAAAACGCGCCAACACTGGGGCCAAGCCCGTCTCACCGATCGGACTCAGTTCAGAATGCAACCATTCCCCGCCGGCCTCTCCTCGACCGAATATGCAGCGTGGGCATCATACGCCCTCCGTATGAAACAAGCGAACACTCGCACCCTTGCAACCTCTAATTTGACTCCTGCAATCGATCCACACCTCCTACATCTTTGGCACGCTCGCCGCGGGCTCATAAGGCGCTGGAAACGCAACAAACTTAATCGGAAACTTCGCGCTCGTATTGAGGCGCTCACGGCAGAGGCGGCCGCATACTCCGCACAACTTTTCGATGCTAAGTGGGCAGACACCTGTTCGAAGGCTGCAAACCAGATGAGATCTAAGAGTGCGTGGCGACTCTTTAGAGGCCTTCTCCATCCCTCCATCACCAGGGGAGAAACGCAACGCCAGCTCCACCGTGTTCTGCATGCCTTTCAGGGCACTACGGATGAACTCATGTGAGAACTTTGTGACCGCTACATCTGCCGCACAATTCATCCCGCAGGCCCATCATATACGTATTCCGGCGCCCCTAACACTGACCTCGACGCCCCATACACGCTTTCTGATTTACAATTTGCACTCACGAAAATGTGACGGGGCACGGCCCCTGGACGCGACGGAATCACAGTATCGCTCCTGGCAAATCTCCCCGACCAAGCACACCTCTCGCTACTCCACCTTATAAATTCGATATGGGACGGCTCTCTGCTTCCAACGGAATGGACCACATCGGTCGTGACATGCATTCCCAAATCGGCAAAGTCCGTTAGTATTGACGCACTGAGACCCATCTTACTTACGTCTTGCGCAGGCAAACTCATGGAAACCATGGTTCGCGAACGCCTTTCCGCCTACTTGGAGGCCAGGAGGACCTTTGCCGACACGATGTTTGGCTTTCGCCCGCATCTGTCGGCGCAGGACGTCCTGCTCCAGCTTCAACACGATGTCATAGAGCCGACTACTATGCGCCATAACGATAAAGCCGTGCTCGCTCTCGATCTCCGCGGGGCGTTCGACAACTTCAAACACAGCACTATACTCACTAACCTGCCTACCACAAACTGCGGACAAAAGACTTTCAACTACATTCGCGCCTTTTTATCACATCGCACCGCCTGCATTCGCCTTAATTCTACCGAACACGGCCCGTACTTATTAGGCACAAGGGGTACACCTCAAGGGGCAGTCCTGTCTCCTCTGCTTTTTAACCTGGCGATGATGAACCTCCCCTCTCTTCTAAGCGAGGTCGAGGGAATACAACACGCACTATATGCGGACGATATCACAATCTGGACCAACACCGGCTCCTTTGCGCAAATCGAAGAACGCCTGCAAAAGGCTGCCCTTCTGGTGGACACCTACGCAGGTTCATGCGGCCTGGAGTGCTCTCCAGCTAAATCGGCTCTTCTTTCAGTCTCTCCGCTACCACCGCCTCAAATTTTTCTTCCGTCCGGGTCCGTCCCGTCAATGCAAAATATTCGGGTTCTTGGCCTTCACCTCACATCGTCCTTGGATCCAAAGGGCACAATAGCAGGCCTCAGACGCACCAGCGAACAGGTGAGCCGCATGATACGGCGAGTTTCTACCAAGCGCGGCGGCCTCCGCGGGTCTCAGTCCCTCCGATTGGCCCACGCGCTTGTTACCAGTCGCGTCCTCTACGCCTTGCCTTACCTTTGCCTGCGTAATCGACACGAGCACCAGCTGGACGTCCTTCTTCGTTCAGTATACAAACGCGCTCTGGACCTACCTATTGCAACTTCCAACAGCCGATTTGCGACTCTGGGGGTACACAACACCTTTGCAGAGATGCGCGAAGCTCATCGCGTTAACCAGATCAATCGACTGTCGCAGACGCCTTCAGGGCGCCGTCTTCTGCACAGACTTGGCCTTAACCCGATATCTGACCAAGACCCTCTGCAGCCGGTACCAGAGCTCTGGCGGCAAAAGCTATGGGTGGAACCTCTACCCCGTAATATGAACCCCAGCCTCCATTCTGGCCGTAGACTAGCACGCGCCGCGGCCCTTCATACGCGACACTCCGATCGTCCTGGTGTTTTCTACGTAGACGTCTCGGGTCCCTCCCCCTCGGGTCACTTCACGGCTGCCGTGATTACAGAGGGTAAACACGTAGATGGCCTCTCCTTTCGAGCAGACACAGTAACGCACGCTGAAGAGGTTGCCATAGCTTTGGCCGCCTCTCACCCTGCCTCGCGCACCATCCTGACGGACTCGCGCTCGGCCTGTTCTCAGTACCTTCAGGGTTCCATTGCCCCGCTGGTGGCTAGCCTACTACAGGCAGCCTCTTGGCGCTTTAACCCTCATGCCATTCGTATAGTCTGGACCCCAGGCCACTCGGGCCTGCCCGGCAACGAGGCGGCAAATGCCGCTGCCCGCGCTTCTCCTGCCCGGGTCGTTGCCCCTCCATGTCCCGAGACGGAATCTGGCAATACCAACCTGACGCGCTTTCGCGAAATTTTGGCTTATTACCGGGCTTCGCGCCGCCTCTACCCGGACCCCGCACGCGGTTTGGAGAAAGCGGACGAACGACTGCTACGCCGCCTGCAGACGAACACCTTTATCAGTGCGGTGGTCCCCAGGCACTTTTTGCCGAAAATCAATGGCACCTGCTCGACCTGTCATGTCCTCGCCGACACATATCACGTCGTAGCATCATGCCCAGTTAATCCCATCCCTTTCTCATCCCCTTTTCCTATCCCAACTAGAGAGGCTTGGGAGGAGCACCTGCTTGGCTGCTCTACCTTGTCTGCACAACGCTCCTTGGTGGAGCGCGCACGGGCAGCTTCCAGCTCCACTGGCGTCCCGGAATAGCGTCTTGCCACTCTAGCACGCCGATGGGCCACGTCGGCACTCTCTAGTAGACTTTTTCTGAAATATATGTTTGTTACCACCACCACCATCGGGAACCAGATGGCTTCTAGTGGGCGGGTCGATGAGAGCGCGCGGACAAGGACCATGATGAGAGCGCGCTGTTGGAAGGAGCGAGCGAAGCATATAGTGTGAGAATGAGCCGTGGGCCGAGAAATTCCGCAGCGCTGCGCAATTAAAATTGTTACAAACGCAAGTTCATGTGGTGCTGGCGATTCTTGCGCACACTTAGGCCAAGGTATCGGAAAAACAGAGTGGTGTGTTCGCATAGCATGTGTAGGCCAGCTGGTTTGGCATTACGTAGCTGCAAACGTTGCCGAGATTGATGGGTGACGCAGATGGGATGTCGACGGTGCTGGAAACAGCATTGGTGACGGCATATAACTGGCTGCTGTTGTTGTCTTGTCTGTCGTGTGAGAAGACAAGCCGCAAATAGCATGTAGTAGATTTACGTGGCATGACCAGTCATAGTACCGTGCCGAGCAGTTGTTAATTGACTAGAAGACGCGTCGGCTGTACTCGGCGGTTTAGTAGGTGCAGAAAAGCACGTGTGCGGGGTGGCTAGCGAGTTTTCAGCTGGCGTGTCTGGTAGGGCATACGCGGTCTGCTTTACCTGTGGTGAGCCAGATGGGTGGTTCTCGAAAATTTCGGTAATGTTTTTTTTCTTTATTCATTTCTTTATTCAATGATTACCCCGCTTAGCCCGAAGGCGCTGCAGCAGGGGGGTTACAATGTCGAGAAAAACACATCTTCATTAATACAGCACACTTGTTCGTTTGATAAGTGATTCCATTCTCTAATGGAACGAACAAAAAACGAATTAGCATACAAAGTAGATCTGCTCCGGCACTATAAAATCTTGAAACAATGATCATTCCGCGAAGAGATATAATGAAGACTGTGAAGATACTTTTCTTTTCGAATGCGGGTTTTACCATGAAATATTTGGTACAGGAGCTTTAGCCGCAGTTTCTTTCGACGCGATGAGAGTGATTACCATCCTAGTTCAATTTTTATATTGGTGCAATTGTCATTTCTTGAGTACCGGCTTAGGACAAACCTTGCAGCTCTATTGTATATTTTTTCAAGTTTGTAACTTAAATTAATTTGCCAGGGGTCCCACACGGCACAGGCGTATTCAAGCATAGGGCGAATGTATGTTGAATACGCCGTTGATTTCAAACATTCCGGCGCTTGTGTCAGGCTGTGCTGTGTAAATTTTAGTGACTTGGCGGCCTTCGCAACAACTGAATTAACGTGTGCATTCTATGAACAGTTGGCTGAAAAAGTTACACCTAAATATTTATAATGCGGTTTTTGTGTTACTATACTACTACAGATTACATACTCTGAAGCTAACTTGGTTCTTTTAAGCCTGAAAGTAACATGAATGCATTTATTGGCATTTAATGTCATTTTCCATCTTGAACACCATTCTTGGATGCGCGATAAGTCACTTTGGAGCAGGGCGACATTACTCTCATTTCTAATTTTTCTGTACAAGACACAGTCATCTGCAAACAACCGTATATTAGAACCAATTCCTGAGCAAATGTCATTTATATATATTAAATATAAAAGTGACCCTAGGACTGAGCCTTGTGGCACCCCTGAAGGGATGTTTACAAAACTTGATTTTTTGCCATTTAATACTACACACTGTTGGCGGCCTGAAAGGTAATTATCTATCCACTCCAGAACTTCGCGGTCAATGTTTAGCGCTGCAAGCTTACTTAAAAGAAAAGAGTGTGACACAGTCTCGAAAGCTTTTTGGAAGTCCAGAAAAAGGCAATCGATTTGTCCGCTATTGTTTATTTCAGATACTAAATCATGGTTAAATTCAAATAATTGTGTTGTACAAGATAAGCCCTTACGAAAACCATGTTGTTGAGACGCCAGCAAGTTGTTTGTTGATAAATGTGCCATTATTTCTTTATACAGAATATGCTCTATTAACTTGCAGGGTATGGACGTGAGTGAAATAGGTCTATAGTTGGTTACGTCTTTCTTGGACCCACTTTTATGAATAGGAACTGTATGTGCAATTTTCCAGTCATCTGGGAGGACACCGGAGGACAAAGACTTTGTGTAGATTGCGTGCAGGTAAAGAGAAACTGACTCAGCACACTGCTTTAAGGCTCGAGGTGAAATTCCGTCCGGTCCAACTGCCTTATTATCGGTAAGTTTGTTTAGTAATGCCCTAATTCCATTCACACTTAACTCTACTGATTGTATTTTCGGCACGGAACTTGTGCATTGCAAAGCACTAGAGCTATATTTCGACAAGTATACGGAAAGGAAGTAGTTGTTTAAACAGGTAGCTTTTTCAGTGTCGTCTAATAACTCCTCATTATTGAAGACAATTTTGGTGATTCTTGAGGGGTCTGCTCCATAGCCTTTCATGTATTGCCAGAACGCCTTTAAATTAGTTTTTATTTTGTTTCCAAGGTTTTTCAAAATAGTGCCGCTTAGCCACCTTTATATTTAACGTAAACTCTCGAGTCACATCATTCAAGCTTTCACAGTGCCGATGGCATTTAGTCCTTTTATATTTTAAATATATGCGCCTTCTTTTCCTTACTATTCTTAAGATACGAGCAGTCACTCAAGGTTTGTTTTGCTTTCTAAGTCTACCGCTTTGGATACTGGGTATGTAGGTTTCAGTAAGCTCTTTGATTTTTTGTTTAAACTTAACCCATAATTCTTGTACGTCACAGTCATCTGAGAGACATTCAAAAAGCGGCAGATGATCGAGAAGCTTCCTTGATATGCAAGCGTAATCACCTTTGTCATAGAGGTACACCGTTCTCCTCTCCTGTTTCGTTTGTTTTTCAATTTTCGTTTGGGCAATGGCGACGACAGCATGGTGGTCACTTATTCCTGGTACGACATTTACTGAATTCATCATATTTGGCGAGTTACAAAAAACAAGGTTCAATGTACTATTGCCTCGTGTTGGAGCATCAACACATTGGATTAACCCGCAAGAATCTACAATGTGCTTCATCTCAAGGTTTAAGGTTCCCCCCGCTGTCATCTCACAAGTTCCGTCACGCCAATATAAATCAGGCAAGTTAAAGTCTCCCGCCAAAATGAACATTTGACAAGAAGCTTCGTAAACAATTTCATGCAAAAGCTTTAACGCGATTACGGACGAGTTTGGAGACCGATAGAAAGTACCTGCTACAAACGAGGAATTGTCTCGCATAGTAATTTTGCACCACATGGATTCTACTTCTTGATTACCTATATCTAATTCAGATGAATTTAAAGAGCGACGAACTAAAAGAAAAACGCCCCCACCCGTGCGGGATATATCTTTTCGATAAGCAGCAAAGTCGCTGGGAAACACCTCGCTATCTCTAATAGAAGGGTCCAGCACCTACAGGTGCTGGACGCGTTGAGTCCGGTCCTTGCAAGCCTTCAGTAAAGCCATGTCCGACAATCACAAGTCGTTCCGTCAGGAGGTCAGAGAAGCGTCGATTTTTCAGTGGAACGCAAGAGGTCTGAGATCTCGCATATCTGATTTTCGCCAGTTTGTTCATCTGTACCGATTTCCTATTATTTATTTATTTATTTACAGGTACCTTACAGGCCCTCGGTTAGGGCATTGAGTAAGGGGGGTTAACAAAGACATGTACAACAAGTAAAAGGGCGAAAGGTGCCAAAACGTAAGCTCAAGACATGAGTAACGAATAAACAAGAAATAAGTAAGTATAAATTGACAACATACATCGTTACCAAAAAACTAGAAAGATGCAGTTCATGGCACGCAGCAGTTAGGAAGTGTACAATACGTGTAAGTAAAATGGCACAGATTGTGGTATAATACACTGGGAAAATCATGAAAGCGCTTATAAGAAGTGTGAGAAGCTTTATGATTATATGTGAACCGAAATTATCGCACCCAATTAGATTATCCGGCTACGAGCCATTTTTCTCTTCAAATGACATCGAAAGTAGCAAGGTTGTTGTATTTATTCGCCGGGACCCTACTTACGTCGTCGAGCCAGTGCAACCTCACGACGGCAATCAGTATGTGTGCTTGTCTGTTAAAAAGGAAAGGTGACATTCGCACTTCTAGGCGTGTATATATGCCCATCAAGTCATTTCGACGCCAACAAACTAGACGGCATATTAAGGGCACATCCGGGTCCGTGGGTTATCACCGGAGATTTCAATGCGCATCATCCCATCTGGGGAAGCTCAAGGCTTAATTCAACGGGACGACGTCTAGCATCATTGGTTTCCAGCCATGGTCTCGTCCTTCTGAATGACGCCAGTCCTACGTTTTTACGAGGCACTACATATAGCAGCTGCCTTGATTTGTCCTTTGTTTCACGCCAATTTGCTACACGGGTAAAGTGGTTTTTGGACATTGAAACATACGGAAGCGACCATATCCCCACTTACCTGAAGATTAAAGGTATTTCGAACACGTACTCTTCTACCACAACACAAAGAATAGATTGGAGTGTGTTCAAAACTCAACTTGAGGCTGCTTGTGAAGAAGGCCTGTCCAATGGTCTCCAGCAAGCTATTAAGGAAACTGCACATGCGACTATGCGCACAATAATATGCTCTTCGAAGTACTCTGAATATGACCTCGAGCTGGAGCGACTTCGCGCGATACGCCGTCGTGCCGAAAGACGATACCGACGCACCAATTCCACAGACGATCTACAGACAGCCCGGCGCATCCAAAAGAAGATACAACGGCGCCTTCACAAATTAGACACCCAACGATGGAGGAAATTTTGTGCGTCGCTAGATCCTCATAAACCACTGTCTCAGATATGGAGAATTGTGCGAGGCCTACGTTCTGTTCCAGAGCAGCGTTTTCCCTTCAAAGCCCTTGCACTTTTTCATCACCGGCATGAAATTGAGGTAGCAGAAGATTTCTGCGCTATGACCGTGGGCCAGACAGCGTACACAAGCCTACATACAGTGAATCATATCCCTCACTCACGGGACCCATGCATGGATCTACCGTTTACATCACAGGAGCTCGATGCGGCGCTCGTCTTATGTATTAAGTCATCGTCAACTGGCCCGGATGACATCTCATACAAGGTGCTGTGCAACCTTTGTAAACGGGCAGGAGAAGCACTCCTTAACATCTTCAACGATTCCTGGCAAGCTGGCGTCGTTCCGCAAGATTGGAAGATTAGCTGCTTGGTACCGATCCTTAAGCCTGGCGAATCTCCCCTGTACATTGCCTCTTACCGACCGATCGCACTCTCAAGTTGCGTAGGAAAGGTAATGGAGAGAATGATCTTGGCCAGGCTCGAATGGTACCTGGAATACTATGAGATATATCCGAACGCCATGGCTGGTTTTCGCCGTCACCGATGTTCGATCGACAATGTTATAGATCTTGTCACATATGTCCAGCAACAAAAGGCAGGTAAACGACTATCTGCAGCCATGTTCCTTGACGTAAAAGGAGCATACGACAACTTTCTACATGACGCCATCCTCGAATTCATTGAGTCAGTGGGCCTAGGTGGGCAACTGTATTGTTGAACACGCAGTTATTTACAAGGGCGGACCTTGTTTGTGAACACTGCAGATGGTCCAAATTCCCAACACCCAACGCATCGTGGAGTCCCGCAAGGTGGCGTCTTGAGTCCAACTTTCTTCAACCTCGTTCTCATTGGTCTTGTAGAACGACTACCAAGTGTGGTCAAGTTATCCATGTACGCTGACGACATCTACGTCTGGACATCTGGCGTGACAAGACCTCAGGTACGCGCAAGACTTTAGCAAGCTGTGACGTGTGTATCAGTGTACCTCAAGGACAAGGGTCTAAAAATGTCGCCAGCAAAATGTGCATTGATTGCTTTTAGTCGAAAGCCAATGAGACCATACGTTATATCAATCGATGGCCAAGTCATACCATATGTTAGGACGCACAGATGTCTAGGCGTATTCATTGATAGAGACCTCTGCTGTGGCCCACATGTGGCCCGCTTGAAGAAGAGGCTGACAGAAATTGCTAACTTATTCAAGTATCTCAGAGGAAAAACCTGGGGGACTTCAGTACATGCAATGATGCAATTGTACAAGACGCTTTTTCTTGGCTATTTGCGCTACAGTTTGCCTGTGTTGACCAACACCTGTAGAACCAACATTCGGACTCTCGAAAGCATCCAGGCCATGACTCTGCGAGTTTGTATGGGGCTACCGCGATGTTCATCAACAGCTGAGGTAATCGAGATCGCTAATGACTACCCGCTAAAGACGCATATCATGATGAAAGTGCTCAGAGCACACGTGAGGAATCTTACTCGTGCCCCTGCCCATCATCTAGCTTCACTGCCAGAAGCCCTACCTCGTGTTTCATTTTGCCAGACAGTCTTGTCATATCGCACACACATTCCTACGGGATATACAACTCCACCGAGGATTTCAACTCCCCCACGGAGTATGACCTATGCACATGTTGAACTCACGGTTCCAGGCATAGGGTCAAAAGCCCGGCTCTCGTCTCCAGCGCTAAAGCAGCTTTCTCTTCTCTTGTTATATGAGAAATACAGTGAGCATACTCATCTATATACTGATGCTTCAACTAAAGTGGATGGGTCTGCAGGGTCGGTGATCTTTCTTGCAACAGCGACAACGGTGAAGTTTCGTTTATTCCATCAGAAATCATCGACAGCTGCGGAACTTGCTGCTCTATGTAGCGCAATTCAAGTCATTAAACACCAAGAAGCCAAGAAATGGAGCGTGTTCACGCACTCTAAGGCAGCACTACAGTGTTTGATATTCGCCTTACGCCGGGGACCTCATGAACAACTAGTGCTGGAAATTAGAGAGCTGCTTCACCACCTCTTTGACGAAGGACACAGAATCACGTTTCAGTGGCTTCCAAGTCACTGTGGCATATTGGGCAACGATTTGACGAGGCAGCTGCCCGATCAGCACACGAAGATGGTGAAGAAAAATCTATACCATTTTCAAGGACTGATGCTGCAATGACCATCCGAAAAATCGCTAATGCAGAATTAAAATCCCTGTGGAACACCGAGTGCTTACGGCACACGCGACTGCGGTGACTTGACACGTCTCGTCGACTCCGGCCTCCGTCTGGACTCTCCCGACTCGAGACAACGGTGCTTTGCCGACTATGGCTTGGTGTCGCCTTCACCAAAGCTTTCGCCTTCCGAATCGGCATGGAAGACAGTGCTGCTTGCGGTCATTGCGGCAGCGATGAAACTATAGAGCACGCTCTCTGTCACTGCCCTCGTTACAGCGTGCAAAGACGGCAACTAGCTGCTGCGTTAGCTCGCCTTGACGACAGACCTTTGTCTGAACAATCAGTGCTGGAAAGACGACATGATTTGTGTGCTCACAGAAAATCAGTAAAGGCCTTACTGAACTTTTTGCGTGGCAGCGGCCTATTGTATAGACTGTAGCACCGCAGCTCCACCCCTGCCTTTTTTTCGTGCGCGTCTATTTCCCTCTTCGCTTTCTTTCCAATCTTTCTTCCCCATTCCCCCTTCCCCTAGTGCAGGGTAGCAAACCGGATGCTCCATTTTCTGGTCAACCTCCCTGCCTTTCCCTCATTTTATTCTCTCCAGCCATGATTCAGTTCCGAATACTAGATCAGCTTTTACAGAATCGATAAGAGCCGCGAGTTCATCAGCTTTATTGGCAACGCTTCGGCAGTTCACTGTCAGTGTTATGAGATGTTGTATTCGACGCCCCCTTTTTTCTGGCAAGGGTCATTTTTTACAATTTGAATGACTTCTTCCTTTTCTTTGTCCCACCTATATGTTTTGACATGTGGGGTTTACCGTCCCAAAACCACTATATGATTATGAGAGACGCCGTAGTGGAGGGCTCCGGAAATTTAGACCACCTGGGGTTCTTTAACGTGCACCCAAATCTGAGCACACGGGCCTACAACATTTCCGCCTCCATTGGAAATGCAGCCGCCGCAGCCGGGATTCGAGCCCGCGCCCTGCGGGTCAGCAGCCGAGTACCTTAGCCACTAGACCACTGTGGCGGAGCCCACCTATATGTTTTACCATCCACAATTACCTTATCAAAGTTAAACCTAGCTCGATACTTTTCGATCATGTTGTTGGTTTTAACATATTCCCAAAGTCTTTTCCGAATATGTCTTGTTTCAGGTGCATAATCTTGCTCGACACTGTACGTCGTTCCCTTGAATTTCTTAGCTTCGGAAAGAACACGGGACTTTTCTTTGTAGGAGGCAAAGTTGACGATGATAGGCCTGTTCTTTGATACATTATAACGACCTATACGATGCACTCTTTCCACTGACTGCAATTCTAAATTCAAGTTTTCTTAGCAGATGTTTTTCAGCAGTAGTTCAGACTGTTCCCATGTTTCTGATTCAGAATCTGTGAACACAAAAAAGACCAGGTTGTTTCTCCGGCTTCTATTTTCCGAGTCGATGCTCTTGTCTAGCAGCTGCTTAACTTCTTTTGCTATTGTCCTTATGGTGTTTTCTTGGTCGCTTAATTGTTCTTTGAGCGTAGTGATTTGACCTTCAGTCGCACGTAATTTACCGTTAATTTCTGCCATTATTTCTTCGTGTTTTGCCAATCTGGTGTCGATGGCCTCTAACTCACTCAAAATTGTAGCCTGACCAGTTTTTAAGGTTTTAAGCAGTTCAAACTCTTGGGCATTTAGCGGACCGGGATTCAACTCAACGTCACCGGAAAGTATTACCAATAATGCAAGGTACAGAACCTTATGCGTGATAAAACGAAACCGGTTGCTACGATTAATCATCGGCTTTTGCGTTCGGCGAACAGATACATCACTTGTGGGACATGGAGCCGGCAATGCACACAATAATCTACAAATCGTAATTAGGCAATTATCACTAACCTGCAGACAGAAGAAACGTTAGCTGCATGTCGGTGAGTGTGCTAGCTCCAAATCCCACGTAGCCAACGTGCCGCTCGATTAAATACGGTTCATCCGTGTCACGTGGTTGCCGTCGGCCCATGGCGATATGATGGCTGTCCTCGTTGATAGTCGCATTCCTATGTGGCTTGGCGCTGATAATTGACGGAAGTGTTCCTGTTCCACCGGCCGCTGGCGCTATCCATGGTGATCCTGTCGAAGAAGGCACGTCGCGAGCGTGTGCGATCGCTGGCCCTCCGTCCAAACTGCAACTGTACGTAGATGCAACAGCGCCAGCAACCTGCAGCAGCAGAAAAAACGTTAGCTGCATGTCGGCGAGTGTGCCGGCTCCAAATCCCCGGTTGAAGCATCTCGCACGTTTGGCCATGGCTGGTGAGGGGCACGAACTTCTTTTGCGGTATACATCAAGAGTGATGTTAGCAGCCGGTGAAAGGACGTGAAGAGCACTGTGGTCGATGGAATACCGCCTCAGGACATCGTCGACGTTGAAGCCTCCAGAATCGTGGGGCTAATAGCGGGCGTCACGATGTCCATGGTCGTGGCAGACTTGAGGGCGCGCAGCGATGTAGTGGTGGTCGAGCCTGACATGTTACAGAGGTTGTGGGCCGTGGGAGTCAGACAGGACATGCGGTTGGCGAGCTTGCCTGAAAGACTGCCTGAAAGCTGAGGACGTCGAAGAAACACGCCTCGTGGCGGACTGGTTGCATTCAGCCCAAATATCGGGAACCTCGGCGGATGGGCAGTCGGGCGCCGGACTCGCGTCGCTAGTGGGCAGAAGAAAGGTTGACAAGTCTCGTTTATCGGACATTGTCGAAGGCGAAAGTTCCACGGTCAGAAAGTCAATAACGGGCGAAACGTTGCTGGCGCAAGGCTTCAAGGGCTGCGGCAAGGTGGCCGTCGTGCAGTCTGGTGAGGCCATGTTGTCACGTGCCATCGATGTCATGGAAGACATAGAGGTGCCAGGCACGCGCAACTGAGTTGCGTACGTGGGATCCGAGTAAATGCACCTCTCGGAGGGGAGGTCCGTCGCAGTGGGGGGGTGTTTCATCTCGTGGTTATGATGATATGCAGAATTGGATGTTCCTGCGGCAGCATCTGAGGTAGAGGTAGTCGAAATCGGGGTACCAAGGTAGCGGTGAATGGAAGGCTGTGGACCGGTTGGTCCGTTGCTTTGCGACGCCGGGAAAACCTGCCAGATGCGGGTAAACGGAAGCGAGTGGTACGTGTGGTGGTAGCAGGCGACCACCGCAGTGCAGAAGGTATTGTAAGGCTGAGGGTTGGTGCTTGAAGCAGCAGCGATATGGCACAGCTCCACCAGAAGGGCGTCAAGAAGAATGGCGTGCATCAGGAGGTGGTTCGTGACGCTATTCAGCGCAAGAACATCGTCGACTTGTATAAACCATACCTTGGGGTAGGTCGATTGGAACGGTGTCACTGGCAGGCAGAGTCGCGGTAACATGGCAGCCGGTGGCTCGTCGAAGGACGCGTTCTCCGGGTCCCCACTAAAGCGAGCGATGTGAAAGACGCGACACCGTGGCCCCACCTGACTCCACGATGGCTACTTTGGCGGACGCCGCGGAGTCTGTAGCAGACATACTTGCACCTGATATTGACCTCTCGGTCGCAAAACATTCACCATTCCCGATGTCTGAAGGCGAATCTCTACCAACCCCAACGCTCTGCGCGTCCTGCCAGCAGCGACAAGCATCGCCCTCGCTGTCTCCTGCAGCCGAAGTTAAAGCCACCAGCCATCAACCGCGGCCAAACTTCCGAGACGCTGAGACTAAGACCGACGCTCCTGAGGACTACCAGCCTGGTCCGCCGATGAGACAACAAATCGCACCTTGTGTACCATCCACACAGGTGGACAACCACCAGGCTGCCCCGTCGAGCACGGGTATGCCAGACGACCTTCCGGTAGAGTCCACGTCATCTGGGTCTCATGACCACATTCAGAGTTTATGAAAGGTGACACTACCTAAAAACAATGCACCTGGAATTAAGACGCGCCCCTCATCACAACCCAAGCATCCACAACCTCTCCACGGTGCATCAGCCGACCAGTCGCTGTCGAACTGTTAGCCTGCCGTGACCTTCATGCGCTTCTCTGAGCACGGCGTTTCCACGTCCGTCAACTCGGTCTCCCGCGCCGGCACGGCAGTCGCACTGTAACGTTAAGGTAAGTGTTTTATCGACGGCTGCATCCGCAACAGCACAGCTAGCCAACTGCTCTTTGTGAATAGCCTTGTTGGCTCCATGTGCACTGTAGGAGACTCAGCCGTGACCATTACAATTCAGTCCTTGGTCATCGTGGCTCCTCTCTGATCCATCAAAACGCTTCGCCCATATCGGCGACGCGGGTTCTTCAGCGCCTACCGACGGCTATAGACGGGGCACCTTTGTCAGCTGCGTCCACTCCAAACACCGGATTCGCTTCCAAATTTCCCGCCGAGTCTTCGTTAGACGCACGTGTCTATGACCGCAGCGACCCAGCACTTGCATCTCCGTCCGCCGCGTTTCTCCCAGTGTCGCTCACCAGAGACCCACTGGTTCCCGATTGTCCCTTCATGTTGAAAGCTGGACTTCTGAAAATGCTGATCTGCGGGTCAGATTTAATCCTGCTGAAAATTATAGGTATGCCTTAAATTGACACGAAATTTGTCTTTGTAAAATTAGCACCTGTTAAATTAATGAAGAAAAAGCTAATATATCATATATAGTTAATTAATTTACCAGTCATTTTACATGCAGTAAGGTGTTTCTGCCGTCATGTGAAGTTAATACGTGATAGCGACTGGAGCGTAGTGTAATAGGAGTTTTTTTTTTAAATCTTTCTTGTAAAAAACTAATAAACGCCAAGCCTGCGCGGAAAGCACAGCACAGTCACAGAAAAAGCTTAAAGAGCGGCTTTTCAAAGCTTTTTCTAAACACTCTTTAGGTAACCGCTGCAAGCACACTTGCTTAATGCACACTACAGCATTATTAATGAAAACTTTAGGGCAGTAGGCTGGCATTCGCTACGCTTTTTTGTCATTCTTCTGAGAATCAATCCTGGTATCCGATAAACGATTGCGAACAATTTTGTGCCGATTCTTCATGCAGTTGCTGACTACGATGAGAAATTATGCCTGAAGTGGGTATGCGCCGAAGTTATTACCCGAACATAAACAAGCTTTTGTAATGAGTTGGAGCATTGGATGGCCCATTCGTTATGCTATTCGCATTGTGCGACAACCGGATGTTCTTTCGCTGTTTTTAAACGCTTTATAAGTCATATTAACACGACTGATTTTCTAACATATAGCCTGCCTAAGGCAAGTTTGTCAACAAGTCCCAACCACCGGCCTGGCTCAGGGGTAGAATATTGGACTGGCACCTAGCGGACCTAAGTTTGAGCCCCACTGTGTGATTGGTACTGGGCTTTATTTCTATATTTACGGGCGATGTCGCTGCGGACACCAGCTGCGGTGGACTACTACGGCGCTGCGCGTGACCCGAGCAGTAAATCTCGTAACAGCTTTCGCTGTAAAACACACTGTATATACTTCCTGTACGCTTGAGGAGCCAAGTGTCAAAACGTTAGTGCTTGATGCGAGGGTTCCTGATTTTTTACTATTACCGCCACGGGTATTAACAAATGTGCTATGGTCCCGAAAAGATAAGTGCACGCTCGTAAAGTCTGAAGAAATATCCGGAATGGGATGAAACTGGAGAGAAGAACGAAGCATACCTAAGAAGCCGCGAGTTCCAAACGACGTGGTGCTCTTCAGAAGCGACGGTAACGAAGTGAAGAATATGAGTAACGACTTTATCTGCGAAAGCTTAAAAGTTATACTAAAAGTGGCCATGGTGAAGGCGAAGCTAATGCACAAAATCCCAATGGAAGATCGTTACTTTGCAACTAGTGACCAAGAATAAGACTCTTTGCAAAAACGTGCATTCCCTATTTGAAAAAGACGGTCCCACTCACAATGCATAAACTAAAAAAAGAAGGGTTGGGCCTGTCCACGAATTGCTGGCCTTCACAGCTAGTGACCGGTAGTTGGCCGCTGTATACCAAGTGCACTGGCAGTACGTTTCTTCAGCATACTGGCCATAAGAAGTACTATGTACTGGCCTAGTAAGATCTGCGTACGGCGTCTGGCCAACCAAGTACCGTATACTGGTCCTACTAAGTAACTTATCACTGGGACACTAACTTAGTATGCTTAAACATGAGGATGAAAAAGAACTACAGAAATGTTGATGGGTACTGAGCTATCGAAACAAAAATGGTCAGTGGGACATCCACAAATCGGAAGATGGCCAAATATATCACGGTATGAACAGGACGGCTATTACATGCGAAGCATTTCTTTGCGTACTCAAACACTTTAGTCGTCTATCTGCGTATCTATTTATCTATCAGTTCCCGTTTCGGTGCTCTCATGATCACGAACTTAACTTGGCGTGAACCAAAATTCGTATGGGAAGGAAAGATGATTTGAAAATTATGACGCGCTGTTAAAGAATTGAATAATGCCACAATCCTCTCGCATGCGTCGTGAAACACATCCCGCCTGACAGTGGCACATTACCACGAGCGGGTGTGTGTCATTGGTATGCGGGTATAAGCCACAGGAGATCGTCACTTAGTATCTAAAAAGAAACGACAACAACACACATGGCTAATCTTAGTGCGAGCGTTAAGAAAAAAACTGACATCGGCAGCATTGAACCGTCGAATGCCAATCATAAATGTTAGGGCCCCAGCACAAACTGAACCATAGCTTTATGCGTGGCAATCATGCATTATACCACAGGGCAAGGCCAGTGGTGCAATGATATACAAATTCCAAATCCGGACGGAGACATTTCGTCGGTGACGTGAAAAAGTGGGCGGTCCGTAGCGGTCGCGAGGACAAGGATAAGCAAACAGCCAATAAGGGAAAGAAGGCCTGCGTCATCATTTTGACGTCAACTTGGGGACCGTAGAGCAAAGTAAAAAGTGTTAGTAACATGTTAAGAAGTATTTAACTATTATTGATCACTATTAAAATGTGTTGGCACTAGCTTTTAAACGTTCAAAAAGCAATACGGCACAATCCAAACGTATTTTTACTCTTATTGTTTTGAAACAACGCTAAATTTAGCGGGATGGTTAGTAGTGGCGCTAGGTACAACCCAGTTTCAAGCAGTTACTGTCCTTATATCTCCACCAGCAAACGGCGCAACCTTCGACGCCGTTGGCTGAGTCGAGCGCAGTCACGGCGGAGGGCAACGGCACCGCTAGCCACCAGCAGCAGCGGCTCATCCGCGTTTCAGAGGGTCAATGCGCGCTGGTGCTCGCCTTTATGACCGAACAACCACAGCTCGCGGCAAAAGCCATCGAGCTGCAGCACGGCGTCACGGTCGCCGACCAGCGGCGGCTGTGGCAAGTGCTCAGCGACCCGCTGAACCGCTGCCGCACAGGCGAGACGAAGAACCGTGACAGTAGAAAACCCCATGTTGTCTAAGTGCTCGGATGCCGAAAAGTCGCGAAGCCCTTTCATTTCAATCCAATCCATGCCACTTTGCAGCCATTTCAATCCATCCGGTTCCTTTCGGATGGTCTCTCCGACCGTTCCTTCGCCTTCCTCCGAAAACTGGAGAAAAACAGTCACGTGGCACCTCGTTCCACGTCACATAGAACGTCAAAGCATTCGTCACGGCTCGAATGGGCCAATCGCATGCGACTCAATGGAACAGACCGCCTCCGTCCGGATTTGGAATTTGTATATAATCGCACCGCAGGTCTCTGAGCTAATTTTTCAAATAGCCCCTTATGTTCGTGAAATTTCAGCTGTGGTTGCAGTGCTGGCTATCAAATTTGATAAGTATTACATATGTACTCATATACAGCCCCCACTTCGGGTTATCATCAATTGTAGTAAGATGGATTGATTTATTGATACGTGGGGTTTAACGTCCCAAAACTACCATACGATTATGAGAGACCCTCTAGTGGAGTGTCCGGAAAATTAGACCGCCTGGGGTCCTTTAACGTGCACCGAAATCTGAGCTTATGGGCCTACAATATTTCCGCCTCCATCGGAAATGCAGCTGCCGCAGCCGGGATTTATTCTCGCGACCTGCGGGTCAGCAGCCGAGTACCTTAGCCACTAGACCACTACGGCAGGGCAATCGTAGTAAAATTTCTTGCGATGAAGTTGGTTTATGTGGCTGTGTGCAGAGCGACGATCCTTGGGAGCACCTGCGCTTGATATAGGCTTATTGCTTATAGTGCAGCTAATACTGATGTTCCTGTTGGCATCTTTGCGCAAATGCAAATAACTGCTTATATGCACAACTCAACTGTGTAACACATGTTTATGTGAGCGACAACTGTACATATATTTAGAGTCATTTTGTAACATATAGCTGAATAAAAAAATTACAACACGGTCACCTTCCCCTCGCATGATTCGCATATCGTTGATTTTCAAAGCGTGTAGGTTCTGTCAAATGTTTTAGTAACTGGAGATTGAAATGGAACCTGGCTGGTAACGCAAGTCAAATCCTTAAAACCAATGGTCACTCAGAGTAATAGGATTGTTACCAAGACAAGCGCAGTCGATGAAGGCAGCTGGATAGATGAATCCCCGGCAAGAAAGCGATAACAGTGACACAACCTAACCAGCTCACATTAGGTAAAGTTAACTGGAGATATTTTAAATAAGCCTACGTATTATAACGGACATAAATAGGCTTACATTATTTGGCAACTATGTCCACGTGGTAGTGCCAGCAAAGATGAGGGCAATAATACTGATGAGATGAATGTGGCTCAAATAGACGAAGACAACAAAGACTAGGGGTAAAGACGCCTCATTTGAAACGCCTGAAGTTAGTATTGGTCACAGACGACTGTTGGGTCGGATTGCCCTATCTGCCCCTTTCGGTCCGAAGAAAGGCGCCGCCTTAATCTTGCACAGTGAAGCTGTAATCACTCTAATCAAAACAGTGACCCAGCCTCGAAGAGTTGACGATGAGTTATGAATTGTGATAGCGATGTACAATAAAGCGCAAGGAATCGCTGCATAACTGCGACACAAGTTATTGACAACTGACTTGTATGCCCTTGCCAATGTCCCAAATGCTGTCTTTGTCAGCGAAAAAGAGGCAAAACAGTTACTTTCGGTAAGATTGTTTAAGGACGATGCTTTTTTTTTCGGGTGTGAGTGCAGACACGTGTTCTTTTTTCTGATATTTCATGGGGTTTCTTATTTCCAGAAAAAATGAGCACGCAAAATTATTCGTTGTTGGAAGTATTACAGACATGTGTTATTTCAATATCAACAGGCGCACATCAGCCTTATTGACATTTTGGTAAATACGTGAGAAATGTTCGCGTTACAAATGTAATTAGAATAATGAGTTAATATTCATAAAGCAAGTCGTTAAAAATGGGGATCAGGGATATGCACTATTTGTTGACTGGCTTCATGATTGCTTTTTCTATAACGGCAGGATCTTCCTACGGTTAAGAACATATGTTGTAAGAGTGACTTACAGCTGTACACTGATTCCCTTTAGTTAGTGTGTATAGTTAGTTATTTACAAGTTGTTTATACTGAGAACTCAAAACAGCTTCCAGGTATGGCCTCCAGTTTATATTGCAGCGTAATAAATTTCATCAATGCTCAACGGTGAAACAGAAGCCAAAGTACTGATGACCGCAACGAGCCATCGAGCATAATTACGTTCTTCTTCACGAAAACACCCGAGAAGTGTAGTGTAGTGGTACAAGTCGAAGCGCAGCCAGCCCTTCCGCCCAACGAATTCGGTTTGTTATGCTTAGTCTTTCCTTTCAGTGAAGAATAATAGAGTCGTTGTGGGCTTTCTGAAATATCGCTTTTTCGCTGAATTTCAACTTCATACTTAAGAATTCTTACTGACAGAATAAACAAATTTTATGCCCAACGGGAGACTTTAGAAAATCTTCCCACGAACTACTTTAGTTCTCCAGTTGAACATGGCGATCTAACTACAGTACTTGAAAAGCTAGCTATCTTCACCTTTCTTGGCCAGTCAAAATGACGCCTTTAGCCCTTTTTGGTTATCTGCGGCTAACAAAAAAAACGCATAATGAGGGAATCCGACAGATACAGCCTTTACCCGCTTTTTTAGGGATCTGAGACACAATACTTCAAACATCCAGTCTGAATAAGGCAGAACGGAAGCCTATTAAGAAATCTTAGTGCCACTGCAAATGCGCGAACGCGAGCAGATTTTTTTGTCAGCGTCATTATGGTAGTTAACAAAACAAAAAAATTCTTTTTTTTAGTTTCTAGGCACCAGGGTTTACCAACGTTTGCAACGTCTCTCGCCGGTCTTGTGGATTTAGTGGAAAGGGCTCGGGCATCGGTGGCTAGCCATGGCTACCTCGAATGAGGAAGTCACCCACCTTTGGGCGAAAGAACGCAGGCCTGGTCGCAAATAAAGTCTATTTTGCACTCTAGCCACCCCGCTCATCCCAATCATAAAAGCGTGAATAAGGTACCTGCGTACATGTTTGAGGAGAAAATAAAAACACCTAACAGCTTCTTTGCAGTGATATAGAAGTATTCTTGTACTAAGTTTTGCGTGTGAATGAAACATGAAAATAACATGATATCTCACGACAAGTAGAAATAAAAAGTACCGCCTTCAAACTGCTCTACTGCAACGTATGCAGAAAATAAAGATACAAGACGGGAAGTTGAATTGACGACTTCATGCGTCAGCTCCATCTCTCCAAGCTTAGAGCCGCGCCACACTGGTCTTGGAACGAACAAGGGGGAGCTGTTTCATATCTTGTGGCAATGTGGATAAAGGACAAGCATGCCTTTCCTTCCGTTATCATCGCAAAAGGAAATTGATAAAACCAATCCGTTCCCGTTATGACATCCGGCCGCATTTGACGCAGGATGAAGTGGAAGGAATCGCCATTCGATGTCAGCCTATGGTTTTGTTCCGCAATGTTATCACCGTACGACAAGCAGAATCTGTCGTCTTCTTGCAGGAAGACTGTTTACTCGCACTTAGTTTTTTTCTTTAGTTCAGCGTAATCACATGAGTGGGCGCCTACTAACGCTATATTCTTTACAGATGGCTGGCTACTTTAGGAGCCGAAGAAACGAACAGCGAAAGCTGCACCATGTGAAAAAGATCACAGCTCTGCGTTCTCTAAAATGTCTACAGTTATAGGTTCAGAGTACTTATCGAGATGTAAAAATTACTGTTACAATTTCATAACAAAGACAATCTTTTTAGGGAAATCAAGTTTCCTCGAAACTATGCGTACTAAATGTAGGTGGAAAAAAATTTTCCGTCTTCGTGCTGCTTAGCTAGTAAATCTGAAAAAAAGAACTAAAAAATTGACAGATCTCACGTACAGTAAGAATCGATCATATGCGAAGCACGAATGAGGAAGGTTGATACGCCACATTGAAAGGCCTTCAATTTCATATCCCCAATTCTTGGCCAATGTCCCACAAGAGCCATAGTAGAAGCATCATCATCATCATCATCATCAAAATCAGCACAACGTTACGGAGCAGATGTAAATTGTGCTGTGCAAGACTTCAATGTCATGATTCAAAGTCAATGTCATGTCAGTAACGTCACGTGATACGAAATTTGCTATATTTGAAACTAGCAAACGGCCGTGAGCGCGCTATGAGTGTAGCATGTAGTCGTGTTTTACACCACACGCTTACCATGTTTGAACGTGTCATTTGCCTTCCTCGTCTGTTCCCGTTACGTAATACCAAATTTCGTGTATGTGAAGCTATCGAAACGGCCGTGAGGACATCATAAGCGTGGCATGTAGACATGTGAAGCTGTCGAAACGGCCGTGAGGGAATGTTAAGCTTGGCGTGTAGACATGTTCTTACATGACGCGCATCTGATGATTATCATGTCTTCACCAGACACATACCTTCGTCATTCATTTACGTCCCGTAATATCAAATTAGGTATATATGAAGCGAGTGTAACGATCGCCAGTGCCCCATGAGCGTGGCTTGCACTCATGACATACTTGACATGCATGTCATAATTTAACCGTTAGGGCCTGCTTCTCATTTTCGCCATGAAGTCATGTGATACCATACCAGTTTTGCAATATGTCATGTTAACGAAACCAGCGCAAGAGCAGCGAGACCATGAGATCTAAATCATGACATTCATGACATGCATGCCATTATTTTTATGTTAGGACTAGCCACATATGTTGGCTATCCAGTCATTTTATACCATACGAAATTTGGTATGTATACCATTATTGGAACGGCCAGGAGAGCTAAAAGTCGTAGTTGGGTAGATAGACAGATAGATAGATAGATAGATAGATAGATAGATAGATAGATAGATAGATAGATAGATAGATAGATAGATAGATAGATAGATAGATAGATAGATACGCTCAAAGCCACCGAAATTGGCTTAGATATGTTTCCCGTTTAAAACATTATGATTCTAAAGCTACAACCACTATAACTAGCACAGATCTTGTTATCATCTTTACTGCAAAACTTCTGATAACTTTAAGGGCGGATCTTGCTCTGAATGAATTATCGCTATGTAACCTAATTATTTGACTAAATTGCGTTATAATATTCTGTGCATATTTATGGCGATATTTCTACGTTGAAGTGCTAACGGTCAGTCGGTTTGTTTTCAAGAGCCCAAGCTATTATTCTACATCATTATATCCGTGATTACGACGACTTTCCAGTAAACGCTAAAGCTCAAATTACGCTGATTCAAATCTTCTGGTTTGCTCAATTTTGTACCTGTAATGAGCGTCCCTACTCATTGGTTCTGCAACAAGGCTTTTTAAGTAGTGATAATCTGTTTTTTCTCATTATTGACTGAACCCTGTTGTGTTATTGAGAGTATCTTTGGGGTTTTCGTGTCAATGAATGAAACGGCGGAAATTCACTGAAAATATTCGGCTACATTATAAAATATCGACATCGAAACTTTCCCGCTGCTGAAGGTTTACCAATATATATATATATATATATATATATATATATATATATATATATATATATATATATATATATATACTGCAGTGCGAGAGAAGTCGCATATAAACGACCAGCTGATAAACAGGGTTCTGCATTGTAAACATCATTTTCGTTCATAGACTTACTTACCTCTTCCTGTTATCTCTCTCAGATATTCCTAGCAATCAATGAATTTGTGTTGCTTTTGCGAGTCCCTGCCTATCTCCCGGCAGTCCCATAAAAGAGCAGGCATTCCGCCACTGGCAGTATTTACTTACCTGCACGCGCACCTATATGTGAAAAGTAAAAGCAGACTTCTCTATTTCACTTGACACTCAGTTGTGCAAAAGGGCAGACTGGGATAGTCGGTGAAGACTTATAATACATTAAAGCAAGAAGCACCCGGGGACGTAGACTAGAAGAGAACATACTAGAAGAGAACATGTTGAACGATATTTGATTTATATGGGGTGTACAGAATAGTGGCATCCCTAATTAGTCAATATGAACGTTGTATTTATAGGCTCACATTGAGCCATATAGCTTCACACTTTATTATTATGAGCTTATGTGTTCGTAAAGATTTGTTTGCCTGTACCCATGGGACGAAGGTATAAAATACGTTTCACGCATATCGAGGCCGTGTAAAACAAGTAGTGTGAGTTATTTACTCTAATACAGACTATCTATTTATATGCGGTGGCCCAGTAGCTACAGTTATTGGCAACAAACCTGAAAGCGATGGACTTGTCTCAAGCCGCAGCAACCATACGGCAATGGAGCTTGAATTCTGTGTGATTTTACAGTGTTATATAGCCTCAGGCAAATCAAAATCTTTATAGCCTTCCAAAAAGGCATTTCTGAAGGCCTTTGATTCCTCATAACGTTGATGTATTGAAGAAGTATTGTTGACGGACATAGTTATGTTTGGGGCACGCGAAGGATGGCCAGTCGGTAGACGGCGCCCGACAAAAAGGGAAACTAATAAATAGAGGCTGCCCAGACGCACACTAAGCCATTCTCCTTGGAACGCGTCTTTGTTGTCGAACCCCGTGAGCCTTTCTTCACCGCACCTACCTTGTGCTGGGGAGTCACCCGCACGGCGGTAGCACTATCATGGTGAGCCAGACTGAGAAATAAGTGGTCGTTGTCGCGACACGGCTCCCGACAAGACAATGTGGCGCCATGCTGTAACAATACGTGTGGATGTACGGCAGAACCGTGTCTACTAAAGCCAGACAGCCGACCGACCGCCTAGACAGGCTTGTTGTCACATGAAAGTATGATTTAAGCTGTACGTCGTTGAAATGACACATTTCTTCTTAGCCGATCCTCGAAGGATAGCAAAGTGTGAGAACGCTGTGGCGGAGACCCACCTCTGAGGAAAGGGCAGTTGTTTGCTCCATTGGTGGAGCATCGAGTAGGGGTTCGTCCCACAAGGCTGTCTCAGATGGGACGGGAGGTATTCAATGACAAAAAATGGAGAGAACGGCAGCTTGGTGCCCGAGGACGACACGGGGAAGCGGAGACAGAGGTCGTGCTTAGCGTAGGCTCTGATCCAAGGTTGATACTACATCCAGAATTTAGTGTTGATGTGTGGAGTATACAAAGGGCTCGGCAAGTACTGCCGACGTTATTATTATTACAGCCCAGTGCTTACTGTGTGGTGTGTTTAGTCGCCACCCCGGCCTTTGTTTGTAAATAAATGTCAGCGTGTAAATAAACCGAAGTTTGCCAGGAAATGAGCAAGCAGTCCAGTCTTTTAATGTGTCGTTGCGATCATCTGAATCATCGGAAATACATCCATCATCCCAATCAACCCAATCTTAAATGACATGATTTATGAGTAATACAAAACTGTAAAACCAACACAAATAGGCGATGGACAATACGAGCACATTAGTGGTTTTTAGCGGTAGTGTAAGAATTATTACATAAAATGAAAAAAATTGATGCAATGGTAATAAAGGGAACATTGAAAATTGCAAAGCTTGCTATAGGCCGCGAAATGCTTCAAATAGCTAAACTATACGGTTCCAAAGGGTAATGTGGTCGCTTCTCACTCCTAGGCCTTAGCAGGGTGACACAGGTTTTCTCTAGGTTGCTTAGAGCTCGTTGGTAGGCCTTCTGTAGGGGAGGCTATAGTTTTTTTTTTATTCAGCACACTGAGATTCTCGTTGCACCACCGATAAAAACAGTGTAGAGAGTTCCCAACATGCATTTGGACGAGTTCTCGCTCCACCCACATTCTCTCCCCTTAAGAAAACAGAGGACATACAGATGAACTGGTGACGGAACGTATGGTTAAGTTTCGAATGCGAAGCATTTCTTGGTGAAATTAGGCGATATTGAGCGTATCTATCTATCTATCTATCTATCTATCTATCTATCTATCTATCTATCTATCTATCTATCTATCTATCTATCTACCTACGACTTTTAGTTCTCCTGGCCGTCTGCATAATAGCATCAATACCAAACTCGCTATAATATAACATGACTGAATGACGAACATAACTGACAAGTCATAACAGGAAAATCATTATATTTGTGTCATATATGTCCTGGTTTACATGTCTTGGTCTTGCTGCTCTTGCGGTGGTTTTATTCACATGATATGTTGCAAAACTGGTAAGGTATGTCATGACTGGCCCGCCGCGGTGGTCTAGTGGCTAAGGTACTCGGCTGCTGACCCGCAGGTTGTGGGTTCGAATCCCGGCTGCGGCGGCTGCATTTCCGATGGAGGCGGAAATGTTCTAGACCCGTGTGCTCAGATATGGGTGCACGTTAAAGAACCCCAGGTGGTCGAAATTTTCTGAGCCCTCCACTACGGCGTCTCTCATAATCATATGGTGGTTTTGGGACGTTAAACCCCATATATCGATCGAAGGTATGTCATGACTGCATGGCTCCCTATATGCAAAGCTCGCGGCCGTTTCGCTAGCTTTGCATATACGGAACTTGGAATCACTGGACGTGAATGGATGACGAAGGTATGTGACTGGTGCAAACATGAGAATCATGGGATGCCTGTAGTGTAACAACATGACTACATTCCATGCTCAAGATGCACTCGCGCCTGTTTCACTAGCTTATCATGAACCAAATTCGGTATTACGGGACGTGAATGGATGATAAAGATATGTGACTGGTGCAAACATGATAATCATGAAATGCTTGCCATGTAAAAACATGACTATGCTACGCTCATGATGCGCTCGAAGCCATTTCTTTAGATCCACATGTACAAAATTCAGTGTTGCAAGACGCGAACGGAACGCATAGGTAACTGACACGTCCGAACATGATGATCATGACATGCGTGTCATGTAACGTGAATAGGTCCCTACACTTCTGATGCGCCCATGGCCGCTTCGCTACCTTCACTAATGTTAAAATTTTGTATTACGTCACGTAAATGGATGACGGAGGTAGGTGATTGGTGCTAACATAATAATCATGAGATGCGTGCCATATAAAAACATTAATACACGACACACTTAAGGCGCCAATACACTTCGACGTGAGTGGGCGCGCGTGGGCGCCGGCAACCTTTCTATCGAATTACGCCGGCGATGGCATGCCAGGTGCCAATATTTGCCTAGTAGAAATCAGTGGATCTGCCCACTGACATCCAGTGTGGATCTGCATGCCATATACATGCAGGGGCGCGCGGCGCGCTGCGTTCCTGTGACGCATACGTATTTGAGCGCACACAGCGTCCCTCCGTCACGAAGAGAGGCAGACGCAGTGCTGTCCAAGTAACCTCCTCGGCGCTAGTGCAGCATGTCACATTTCTTGCCGGTTGCCATCGGACCTCGCCGACGGCTGTTGGTTTCGCTGGTCGCGCCTGGAGTTACACTATAGGGCGCTCGCGTTTTGCTAGCGCGGCGTCGCTGCGCCAAGCCTGCGCGTGCGTCAACGCTGCGTCGGAGTATAATGGGCCCTTCATTACGCGCTCGCTGCCGTTGCGCTAGCTCCACACGTAACAAAATTAGTATCACGGGAAGCGAATAGACGACTAAGGTAAATGACACTTTCAAACCTGATAATCATAATATGCGTTTCATGTAAAACATGACTACATGCTACGCTCAGAGTGTTCTCGCGGCCGTCTCATTATTTCCGCATATACCAAATTTCGTATTACGTGACGTGAATTGACGATGAACGTAAACGGCACGTCCACATTATATATTCATAATATGAATGTTATGTAAAACATGCCTACATGCTACGCTTATAGTACGCTCGTGGCCGTTTTGTTGCTCCATATATACCAAAGTCAATATCAGGTGAAGTTATTTGATGAAAAAGGTAACTGAAACGTCCAAACATGATAATGAGGACATGGAAGTCATTTACGGCTTAATTTACTTCCGCGTTTTAACGTTGTGCTGATTTTAGAGTGACCTATCACCCTTCCTCATTCGTGCTTTGCATATCAACGATTCCTACTGTATGTGAGATCTGCAAATTTTTCAATGCAAATCATTTCTTAGCGAACTTCAGCGACTTTGAGTCTATCTATCTATCTATCTATCTATCTATCTATCTATCTATCTATCTATCTATCTATCTATCTATCTATCTATCTATCTATCTATCTATCTATCTATCTATTTATCTATCTATCTATCTATCCGCCTACGACTTTTAGCTCTCCTGCCATTTCGATTAACTTGGCATGGCATAGCATGACTGTATAAAGAACATATTTCACTAGTCATAACATGAAAATCATAAAATTTATGTCATGATTTACATTTCATGGTCCTAGAACTCTCGAGGGTGTTTCGTTCACTTGGCATATTCCAAACTTGTGTGGTATGACATGATGGCATGCAGAACACAAGCGTCCAACCCTAACAGAAAAATGACATGCGTGTCATGTAACAACATGACTACGTTACAAGTTCATGATGCGCTCGTGACCGTTTCGCTTGCATTACGTACACAAAATTTGGTATTACAGTACGTGAATAAATGACGAAGATATGATAGTGGTGCGAAAACATGATAAACATGAGAGCGTGTCATGTAGCAACATGACTACATGCTACGCTCATGATGCGCTCGTGGCCGTTCCGCTAGATTCACATGTACCAAACTCAGTATTACGCGACGCCAATGGATGACGAAGGTATGTGACTGGTGCAAACATGATAATGAGATGCGCGTCATGTGAGAACACAACTACATGCCGAAGTCAAGACGCCAATTCATTTTGACGTGACGCGGTGCGTGTGCTCGCCAGCGTGAGGCCGGCGTTCATTTCATCGCGTCACGCCGGCCTTGTCGCGTCAGGCGCCATTCCTGCCATATACTCGTAGGCGCGCACCGCGCTGCGTTGCATTGACGCATGCGGGTTTCAGTGCGTCAGGTGTCCCTCCGTCACAAAAACAGCGAGACTCAGTGTTGTCTGGGTAACGCATCGGCGTGAAGTGCAGCATGTCGTATTTAACGCCGTATGCCGCCGGGACGCGGCGACGGACGCTAGACGCTCCTGGCGTCAAACTATAAGGGCTCGCGTTTTGCTAACGTAGCGTCGCTGCGCCCAGCGTGCGCGCGCGTCCCCGCTACATTGGAGTATATTGAGCTCTTTATGATGCGCTCAGCCTAGAGTGCGAACAGTTAGGGATAACAGTTAATGGAGAGTACCTTAGTAACCTGCGCTTCACCGATGACACTGAATTGCTGAGTAACTCAGGGGATGAATTGAAACTCATGATTACGGAGTTAGACAAGGAGAGCAGAAAGGTGGGTCCTTAAGTTAATCTTTAGACAACGAAAGTAATGTACAACCTTGGTTAGAGAGCAGCGCTTTGAGATAGGTATTAGTGCACTTCACGTTGTAAAGGAATATGTCTGCTTAGGGCAAGTAATAACCGTCGAGCCGAATCACGAGATTGAAGTAACTAGAAGAATAAGAATGGGGTGGAGCACAATTGGCAAGCTTTCTGAAATTATCACAGACAGATTGCCACTGTCCCTCAAGAGGAAGGTATATAACAGCTGTATCTTGCCGGTACTTAGCTACGGAGCTAAAACCTGGAGACTTACAAAGGGGTTTCAGCTTAAATTGAGGACGACGCAGCGAGCAATGGAAATAAAAATGCTAGGTGTAACCTTAAAAGACAAAAAGAGAACAGAGCGGATTAGGGAACAAACGGGGGTTAAGGATATCATAGTTGAAATCAAGAAGAGAAAATGGACATTGGCCGGGCATGTAGCGTGTAGATATGATAACCGCTGGTCATTAAGGGTAACTAACTGGATTCCCAGAGAAGGCAAGCGAGTTAGGGGGAGACAAAAGGTTAGGTGGGCAGATGAAATTAAGAAGTTTGCGGGTATAAATTTGCAGCAGCAAGCACAGGACCGGGTTGACTGGCGGAACATGGGAGAGGCCTTTGTCCTGCAGTGGACGTAGTCAGGCTGATGATGACGATGAGAATGTCAATGCACTCGCGGCTGTTTTTCTAGCTCCATATATAAAAAAATTTGTGTTACGTGACGTGAAATTATGACGATATATATGAGTGGTGCAAACATGATAATTCTGTGTTTCATCTAAATACTTGACAACATACCTCTCTTATAGCGTGCTCACGGCCACTTAGCTAGCTCCAGATAGATGACGAAGGTAAACGACGCATCCAGACATGATATTCATGACACGGAAGTCATGTACAGCATCATTTACCTCAACCTTGTAATGGTGTGCTGATTTTAAAGTGACATATCAACAATTCTCAATCGTGGTTCGCTTATCATCGATTCACAGTGTACTTGGTATTTGCCAATTTCTTTTAATAATAATAATAATAATAATAATAATAATAATAATAATAATAATAATAAAAATAGTAACACCCTTTATTTCTTCAATTAAAACAGTTAATAGTTATAGAAGATGTGAGCGAAAGCACTACTCATAGGCACCAGATAGGTTGTGCCAATGAATATGCTTTATTTTTCGTTTCTCTGCAGTAGAGATAGTCTACAAATGCATGATGGCTCTATCCGAGGACCATGGCTTCTAAAACTTCACGTGTGAGTTGGTTGTTACTTGTTACTAACATGTTTCTCTTGTGCAGTTTCACAAAGCATTAAAATAGCGGTTGTGGATGACATGATGGCGTACCGGGGTTCTACGATGCCGCCTATAGCCATCCCCTGTAATTTAAGTATCTGCCTGTTGGTGCTGAGAATGCATGGCCCTATAATAAAGGAATATCGTAATGACCTCGGATCGGAATGCGTTGTGCTTTTGTTTGTGTACTTCGTTACGTAGATTCATTTCACTGTCGTCATCCACTTGCGCAGACAGGGAGGAAGCCTTGTGTGGTGCAGAATATACAACTGAGACCCTACTTTTCCTACTATACTTTTTGGTGCTGTGGTGATCCCATGTACACGCATGGGGGTAAGAGCTGAGTGTGGAATTCGCTATGTCATAATATTCTCTTCAATTCACGAGATGCACCGACGATGCGCAATGACACAAAATGCCCTATAGGCGGAAAGTGTCGTGTTCTAGCCTGTTTCCTTCGACAGACTTTAAAGTCGTTTTTTAGGTAAACAACACTCTGCAATGAACCACATCGCAAAAATGTTGAAGCGTAAGAGCGTGCTCGCTATGCACATCGAATCGCAAGTGTTCTGGGCTTTGCTGGTCTGCTAAGCCCATTGGATTCCAGCAACTTCCGCTGTTTAATAATGACATACAAAGGCACTTCCAAAGCGGAAAAGCTCAAGAGGCTGAGCCAGACTTGCTTATTCTGCTCTATTTGACACGTAGTTTTGGGCTGCATAATATCCCTCAGTAGAAAAGATATTAACTGCACCGACGCCACAGAAATTATAAAGATGTGTTGTGATTGCAGCAGGATGTTACAAGTATATTGTCTCTGCCATGCACATCATCAGTAGTAACCTTTGCAGTTATTATTGCATCCCTCTCAGCACCCCTGTGTGCTCAACGGTGTTTTTTTCAGGCTGGTACTACTTTGTACTTAAAGACTTGTCATCCGACCGTATATATACGTTGCGTGCCGTGTGATCGCAACAGGAAGAACCTACTTCTTAAAGGAGTAAATAAAAAATAGCAACTGCAAGTAAACAGATAGTAAATAACAAACACAAAATAACTAGTGCGATACAAACCCGGGTCCTTAGGCGTGCCAGCCCACTATTTTACCACTGAGCCATGTACGCGCTTAAGCCTCATTCGCAAACTTTCCTTAGACAGGCTTGATGTCGGGGAAGGAATCGCGTTAGTATGAGTATTTTAGCGTTTTAGAACAGCAAAGAAACCACTGGCGTCACACAATGCGAATCGCCCAGTAAGTAGGTCGTCCAATGCTTCAACTCATTACAAAAGCTTGTTCTGGATCACATATTAACTCTGGCACATACTCATTACAGGCATCATTCTTCATCGTCGTTATACAGTGCATAGAAAACAAAATTCGCGAAAAACTCCCAGCAACTGTTTAGCGGACACCCCACTTCTCCGAAGAATGAGAAAGCATTGCATAGTGAATACCTAGCTACTACACAACAAATAATGGCGTAGTGGGTACCCTATAAATGTGGTCGCAGCAGGTACCAAGTGATTGTTAAAAAAGGCACTTCAAGGCCACTCTTCTAGCTTTGGCTGTGACAGTGCTGCGCGTTCACCGCAGGCCTGGCGTTTTTTTTTCCAACTTTTTTACTACCAACAATAATACACAGTTCGTAACAGGAATGAAATGAGCAGTAATTGAATGTCATGCATACAGTCACGCAGCGGTGTATACGTGGAACAAACCGGCCGTTGTTTTATATCCGTTAACAGGAGCATTACAGAGCGGTGAACTTAAGCGACAGTGTGCTCTTGGCGCAGCATCGCATTATATGCGGCTTCTCACTCTTTTTTTGTTGAAGCGACTGTTCTATCAAACCATAGCGCTAAGACCCCTAGCAAAATTATTGAATCATTCTTGTTACGAGATGCGGGGGAATATGGGTTAGCCACTCTCCATTGCCCTATCAGAGAAAAAGTACCTTTTTTGGTAAAATCGTTGCATTAATCTTTTTTTTTCATCCCCGTTTGTATATTTTTTTTCTTTTTGTTTATCTTTTCACATTAGGCCCATGTGCCTTGATGATATTTTCAATATCGCCCCGCCGCGGTGCTCTAGTTGCTAAGGTACTCGGCTGCTGACCCGCAGGTCGCGGGTTCGATTCCCGGCTGCGGCGGCTGCATTTCCGATGGAGGCGGAAATGTTGTA
Source organism: Rhipicephalus annulatus (assembly GCA_013436015.1). Lineage (NCBI taxonomy): Eukaryota > Metazoa > Arthropoda > Arachnida > Ixodida > Ixodidae > Rhipicephalus > Rhipicephalus annulatus. Next base: position 710,698 of record WOVY01009915.1, on the reverse strand, counting down.
GGCCCGTGTACTCAGATTTGGGTGCACGTTAAAGAACCCCAGGTGGTCAAAATTTCCGGAGCCCTCCACTACGGCGTCTCTCATAATCAGAAGTGGTTTTGGGACGTTAAACCCCACAAATCAATCAATCATATTTTCAATATCACACTCCACGAAAGACAAGAGTGAACTATGACTGAGTGTGCGCGCATGTGCTGCCAAGTGTGCTGTGTTTATCTCTTTTCCCTCTCTGCTCTCTATCTTTCATGTCTTCCCTCCCGCTCCCATGCGCAGGGTAGCAAACCGGCTGCCTATAGTCTGGTTAACTTCCCTGCCGTTCTTTTCCCCCTATTTCCCTTTCTTTTTTCCTTGATGGCTTTTTGCTGAATGGCGACAATTTTTCAGTTTTTTGTTGCTTTTTTAGGCGAGAAAATTTGTGTCATGTGACAATTTTCCTAAGCGATATATATGTTGAACTTTAAATATACTTTTATTTGCAAGTGTGTGCTTGTATTATTCTTCTCTGCACGCGTCCGTGTTACATATACTGCGCCCTACTTCAATCTTTCTTATTGAACGGCTACCAACTAGCCCGAATGGTTGTTTGGATACTACAGTTACTACAGCCGCTACTTACTTTCTTGCACCGTTACTCTATACCTCTTTGCCACCCTGTTGTTGACTATCTAAAATAAAGCAGTAGGCAATATCAATTGTATATATTTAAAAGAGGAATACTCGTAACGTATCATCTTTACGCGGTAAAATGAGTTGGGGCCTCTACGAATTAAGAAAAAAAGTTTTAAATTGCGCAACCAAAATATGTAAACGTCATTTGGCTGTTGTCAAACCGAAGAAGTACAAGTTCTTGAACAATTAGCAAGTTGTACGCCCATTGTAATAGGTGACTACACAAACTTAGTGAATAGCAACCAAGTAACGTGGCCGGCGGATCAAAATTAACCAGAAAGTTTAAATTGTTTCGGAATCAATCACCACAGCGTGTCTCGCCATAACACCGTCGTCTTGCGTGTGAAATCTCAGAAACTAATATTACCTTTTAACTGCCGATATATTAGCTTCGTAAATCTTTCAAATGCACTGAGACTATGTTGATTAGTTCGCGACCTTTTTTCGCCTGCTGTAAATAAAGCTTTCTTGTGGAACTTTTATAATAAATATATATGAGGCATGATTCTTCATAAGTACGGTTGAATAAAACTGTTATGACACGTCTAAAGATGCACGTAACCGGGTAGTATGGTAAAATGTGCTAGGTTAACATTTTTTTATAATTTACCCAGAATATCATAAAACACAAGCTCTCACCTGTGCCAGACACGTACCTTCAAGATAGGGGCTATATATACTTTGGGAGTCGCTTACTTTGTAAGGTAGCGTGCTGAACTCGTTAGGTCTATGTATTTCTTGCGTTTACGACATTCCACGCAATATTGCGCAAAGTTATGAAATAAAGATACGTTATTTGACAGTATTGATATTGAATAAATATTGTAGTTAAATGAACAAATAAGTATCCGATGGTACTCTTTTTATAAATCCTTTATATGTTACTGCATACTGTTAGTAACGGCTCGGGTAGTAACAAATAATAAATGATTTTAGTAGCGGCAAAGGTATAGAATTCCCACCTTCGACGTTACTACCTGCCCCTATACTAGCATGGTTCTAAAATATTTGACGAACCGTTACTACCCAAAAGTTAACAAGTACTACTACCTTTATAAGAGTGCTCGCGTCATAACATGACATTGGATGTCACTATGAGCAGATATCAGTATTATTGAGAACATTTTTTTTACTATAAACTCCAATCTATCAAGAAACTACACCCTTTGCCACTGAAGGGAACCACGCGTAGATGTGAAGCAGTGGGAGCTAACACTTACACTGGTGGCCGCGTCGATGCTGGCGAAAATTGCAGCGTTGCGCAGAAAAGACTCTTGGGAAGGTACAAAGGACAAAGCGCTAGAGAACTGAAGCGTGGAAGCTTGGGCAAGTTGGTAGGACATAAGTGTATGCAGGAACAGCGCAACCTAGAAGTTGTTACTTCGTAACTACGGAAGCGAAAAAAAAATAATGACTGAAAAGAGCGCTGTTTTTTTACAGCGCTCTTTTCTGTCCTTGTTTTTCTTTCGCTTCTGTAGTTACGAAGTAACTACTTCTAGGTTGCGCTGATCCTGCATTCAGATAGAGAGCTGCTTTCTTTTGTAACATTCCAATCAATGCTAATAGGCAATGAGAGACAGAAGACTTCGATTTGACACAGAAACTCCCAGTGCGCATTTATTTATTGCGCATGCTGCGAATTTTTACTGTTGAACAACGCACAGAAGTATTCTCCTACCGGCACTACCTTCGAGGCCAAGTTCCAGTGCCTCAGTGCCAGTACGGGGTGGCAAGGCAATGGCTGTGCAGCGCCAGTAGTCATTTTTTTGCAATCAAGGAACGCGCTAGGAGACGCTGCCAGCGTCAGCATTGCGAAACGAGAGACGAGATGAAGGATAGGCGAGAGAGCAGCAGGGGACGCACCAGCGCAATGGGGTTCTAAACGCAGCCGGGAAGGATACCTGGGGGAGAGAAAGGGGGAGCGAGCAGTCGCTGTTTGCGTCGATGTTGCGAGGTGAGAAAGGAGGAGTGCTGGACAGCAGGGAGAGAAAGGAGCGTGCATGCGGTGTAAGGGTGTTCATGCCACACACCAGATTGAGTCAATTGAGCTCTTCTATTATATGCTTCGCATCTAAAAAGCAGCGCCACTGGGCAACTTGCAACTAATTTGGTGTGCATTTGAAGAACAGTTTTAGGTAGTGGTGGTGGTAAATATTTATTAAGAAAAGCACAGAGATTTGCACTACAAATGCACTTGGGTGGTCTCCTTATTCCAGAAGTCCAATGGAGGTCATCGCTGCTCGGGCGCGGGCTAGCAAGGGAGCGCTGAGCATCCCGAGTGGAGCAGCCGAGCAGGAACTCCTCCCAAGACTCTCTTGTGAGTAGGGGGAAGGGGGATGAAAAAGGAAGAGGTACAGCTGGGCATACTACAATTATGTGGTACGTGTCGGCCACAACCCCACAGTGCGCACAGTAGCCGTGTATGCCCGGAATGAAATGCTGGGTGGCTGCAGGACACAAGAAGGTGTTTGTCTGCATGCGTCTCAGAAGTCGCTCGCCCGCTTTAGGGAGACCCCATTCAGGTTCTGGGTAAAGACGGCGCTAGTTTCAATAGTAATCAAGAATTTTGCGGTACTGCGTAAGAGCTGAGTTGCCTGGGGGAGACGCGGGCTCGAAAAAGGTAACGGCCCAGGAGAGAGAAAGGCAGGCAGCGGCTTGAGCCACTTCGTCACCGGGGAGACCCGCGTGGCCAGGAGACCATACTATGCGGATGGAGTGAGGTTCGAAGCGCCATGAGGCAGCCTGGAGAAGGTTTGCGGCCAGAGGAGCTATGGTAGCTTGCAGGTATTGGGAACAGGCGATGCGCGAGTCCGTGATGATCACTCTTGCTGAGCGGTGAGAGGCTGCCAAATGGATGCCTACTTTTTCGGCCTGAGTTGCATCAGGTGAGCGGAAAGATGTGCCGTCAACGTGGTGACCCTCGGATATCACTGCAGCCGTAAAGTGTTCCGAGAAGGTTGGGCCTGAGACATCTATGTAGAAGACACCTGGAGTGTTGCAGTATCGAGTATGGAGAAGGTGCGTTCGGGCTAAGCGTCAGCCTGTATTTTGACTGGGATCCATGTTGCGAGGAAGAGGCTCGACCCAAAGCTTTTGCCGCCACAGCTCCGGAACGGAGGACTCGGGTGGTTGAGTAGAGTTCGGGTTCAGTGACAGCCTGTCCAAAAGGCGGCGTCCATGAACCGTCTGGGGCAGGCGGTTAATTTGATTGGTGCGATGAGCCTCCCGCAACTTGGCATGCGAGTTGTGCACACCCAAGGCCGCAAAGCGGCGATTACAGGTAGCAATAGGGAGGTCTAGTGCTCGCTTATAAATCGATTGGAGCAGTGCGTCCAACTGGTACTCGCGGTAGCGACGCAATCGAAGGTATAGGGTAGCGTAGAGGACTCGGCTGGTTAGAAACGCGGGAGCCAAGCGAAGGGAGTGCCGACCGCGAAGGCCACCACGTTTGGGGGAGACCCGCTGAATCATATGGCTAACCTGCTCACTAGTGCGCGAAAGACGCGCAATGGTGGAGCCAGGGTTCATAGTAGAAGGGATGTAGAGGCCCAATATGCGGAGTTCTGCGACAACCGGTATGGAGCCAGATGACAGAAATATCTGAGGTGGCGGTAGAGATGATACCGAGAGAAGAGATGATTTGGTAGGGGAACTTTGCAGTCCGCATAATGAGGCGTAAGTGTCCACAATAAGTGCTTCTCGCCGTATGTTGTCGTCAATTTCAGCAGGGGAGCCTGAATTGGTTCAGATAGTGATGTCATCCGCGTATAGAGCGTACTGTATGCCTTCGGCCTGAGCGAGGAGCGCAGGAAGTTTGAGCATAGCCAAATTGAAAAGGATGGGTGATAGAACCAACCACTCCCTTTGGTGTACCGCGGGTGCCTAATGTATACGGACCATGTTCGGCAGAGTGGATGCGGATGAAAGCGGTGCGATGTGAAAGGAATGACCTAATGTACCGGAAAGCTTTCGAGCTACAGTTCGTGCTTTTAAGATTGGTAAGGATAATGATATGCTTTACATTGTCGAAAGCACCCCGGAGATTGAGGGCTAGGATGGCTTCGTCATTGTGGCGCATCGTAGTAGGTACAGTTATGTCGTGCTGGAGTTGGAGAAGGACGTCTTGCGCAGACAGATGGGGCGAAACTCGAACATCGAGTCACCAAAGACGCCCTTCCTTTCCAGATATGCGGACAGGCGGTCGCGGAGCATGGTCTCCATAAGTTTGGCCGTGCAAGAGGTGAGCGAGATGGGTCGCAACGCCTGAATGCTGACGGGCTTGCCTGGTTTGGGAATGAATGTGACCACCGATGTGGTCCATTCCGGGGGTAAGCGTTCACCGTCCCATACCGCTTTCATCAAATGTAAGAATGAGAGTTGTGCGGAATCGGGAAGATTGGCTAATAGAGGGACTGTAATGCCATCGCTACCTGGTGCAGTACCTCGCTTCATTTTAGCTGATGCCGCCAGAAGATCGGGGAGCGGGAAGGGGGCATCAAGCTCTGAGTTGGGGAGCCCGGATTAGAAGTACTCGGAGCCCATGGGGTCAATCGTACAACAGAGATATCGGTCGCAGAGGTCGTTTGAGAGTTGGCTCATCGGGCTCTGGTAGGCATAGTAAGCGCGGCGAAGCTGGCGTCATGTTTCCCCACGGGAGGTAGATGGATCCAAGAGGCTCCGAAATAGTCGCCATTTATTTTTTGAGCTCATATGACCTGCAGCCTTCACGCAGGCAACGACCCAATTTGCATCCGCAAGCTGGGCAGTGTAGGCAGCAGCCTCCGAGGTAAGCATTTCAATGCGGGAGCGAAGCTTACGATTTAGCTTAGATCTTCGCCACCGGCGGGTAAGGCTGTGGCGTGCATCCCAAAGGTGGAGGAGGTGGGGATCCACTGCAGGGGCTGATGTGGAAGTGGGAATGTGTTTGGTGTATGATTGCTCTGTATGGAGGGCGTATGATGCCCACGCCTGATAGTCCTCTGGGGAGGAGAGCAAAGGGGAAGGCGTAGTGCGAACAGCTGACCAGTCCGCGTTATGGGCTTGAACCCAGATTTCGCGCATTTTCTCCGTCGGGAAGGCGATTTTTAGCAGGAAATGATCACTGCCAAGAGTGTCATTGAGGTTTTCTCACGTAGCCTGCCGAATGTTACGCGTGAGTGAGAGGTCTGCACATGTATCGCGTGTCACCGAATTTCCCATACGTCTGGAATTCGCCGGGTCAGTTAGCAGTGTGAAACCAAGAGTGGATATAAGTTCATTAGGCTTCCGGCCGCGACGCTTTTCAAAGTGGTATTCCCAGTGTGGGCTAGGAGCATTTAAGTCTCCGACCACCACCAAGGATTGCCGAGCCGCCGCTTGGAGAGCCCTGTAGAAGAGTTCCGCGAAAGTGACCCACTGCATATGTGGGGGACAGTACACATTAGGAATGTGAATTTATGGAGTACCTCGTTTCTGGGGAAGAACGGAGATCATGCAGTAATCATAGCGGAGGTCTAGGTCTAGATCGACCTGAACAGCTGTATATGTTTTGTGAACAAGTAGACTAGTGGTAGTGCCGTCTGTATAGGAGCTGTAGCTGGAGAGGGTAGGGTTTGAACCGCATTCTTGAAGGGCAATGACGGCAGGAAAAGAGCCCCGAGATTGAAGGAAGATTAAAAGATGTGCACGCTTTCGTCTGTTTCCGAATCCCCTGCAGTTCCATTGAATGATTTCGAATTGAGACGATAGGGAAGATGTAAATGACAGAGTCGCCATGACGAAGATCTAAAGTTTTATCGCTCATCCCCCATGTTTTGCCCCTGACTTTGCAGAGTTAGAAGGGGGACGGAAGCTGGATTGAAAGCCGCTAAAGCAGAACCGGCAACGTCGCGTCGACGCGGGACAGAATTTCTGACCGTACAGGCCGAGCTTGAGCGAGTTTTGGAGCGAAACTGGGTGACAGCCCAGGCCGGAACCGCCTAAACCACCTCAGCTACAGTGCGTTGAACAATAATGGTAGAAAGTCGCAGAGAACAGCATTTTCGAGGTGACTAATGTGGTCCTCCAATGGTAAGGTTTGGTCTATAGAAGGAATGTTCTGAGTTCCCCCTGAGCTGGAGGGGCAGCCGACGCCGTCGTCGGGGAAGTGGTATCAATACGCGGGGTGGGCGTAGCAGGATGGTCAAGTTTAAAAGGTTGTGGGTTCAACTAATGGGGTAGCAGTGGGAGCTGCTGCCAATTTCTGCTGTCGCAGTTCGAGAACTGCGACCTGCTTAGTGAGAGCTGCGTTTTGCCGCTGAAGAAGCGCGTTCTCTTCTCGTAGAGTGGGGAGCTCTAGGGAAGAAGGGAGAGGAGAGGGAAAGAGAGGCCGAGGAGCATTCATCCCTGCCCAGCTGCTTACCTGAGGTGATCCCATGACAAGTGGCGGGTAGTGAATTGAGGTGGCTGACGGTGGGGTCGGCGGGTCAGTGAGAGGTGAGTCACGCTTGGCTTGCGTATCCGCTGGTGGGCCTGTTAATGGGGGTGCAGTCCGCTTTGGGGTCGATGGTAGCTTAGGTTTCTGATACTTTACTGGGCATCCCCGAGCACCTGTTTCATGTGGCCCGGAGCAGAGGAGGCTTGTCGGGGTGCATTTATATTGAGCTAGGTCTTCAGGAGTCACTTGAACTTGAGTTCCACAGAGGGTACAGCGACCGGGAGAAGGTCGTGGACAAGCCAAGGGTCGAAGACCAATGGTGCCGCACAAAGAGCAGGCTGGGATGAGTTTCTCATACGGGCGCACGTAGGCCACGACACTGTGGTAGAAGATGAAGCGGGGGAGCTTCGTGCCCTCGAAGGTCACCACTGCTGCTCTAGAGTCACTAAGTTTGCGGACCACAGGATAGTGCCTAGCAGCCATTCAAGTTCAGATTTGATGCGCGTCGGGGTTTTAGACGGGTTGATGGTGATCACACCCCGCAGATTTCTCCTGACGCCTTGACGTGGCCCCGAAAAGGGAGCTGCTGGTCTCCCACCAGCAACTGAATATCCACAAGCAGGCGCTGCGCCATGGATAGTGATGTGACACTGGGCGCGAGAACGTTTTGGTCCCACACTTGCAACACATGGAGCGTACTGGACGAGTGTTCTCCTAAGTATTCACGAATCGCGTCATCGACACGATCGGACTAGAGGATAGATTTGAGCTCGAAAGGAGCGCCCGGCTTCAGCACGACGATGTATTTGTCACGAGAGAGACGAGGTGTATAGTTTGCTCACCACTTGACTTGACGCATCGGCGAGGCAGGAGCTGTGGTGCACGCACAATCCGTAGAGGAGCGCGAGGACGAGCTGGAGGTTGCCGCCTTTTGCTGGGCCACAGCGCACGACCCATTTCCTTTGGGCGCAGACGCGGTCTGGTATAGCTTCCGTTCCCAGAGTTTCACAATGTCAGCTAAATACTCGTTCTCCAACGGCATGGCTTGGTCAGAGGAGGTGATCTCCATTGTCACAACTTGAAGTGTGCTGGGGTGATAGCCCGTAACCGTGGTAGTTGCCGCCAGCGCGCCGGGAAAACTCGGCCGTTGCGGAGCTAGCCCTAACGGGATGCGGCCTAGCTCGGCGTCGCGTTGGCGTAGAGATAAAAAATGAAGAAGTTGTCGAAAATGAGGCCCACCTGGACATGGGTGGTATCCACTCAGAGCAGAGAACTTGGTGGTGACAATAAGGACGCGATTCTTTGCCACTGGTGTGAAGAACCGCAATAATCCTTTATCACTGACGGAGCCGATGCGGGAGCGTCCGTCACCGTCAAGCGCTCTTTTTAGTAGGCTGTAGTAGCAGGCGAAAGTCTTTATTACGTTCAATAGAGAAGGAAGCTTTATCTGTACTTGTCAATAAACAGCTGAGCACAGTTGCATTTTCTTCGACGAAAGCGCGCCTGATGCATGTCTTTTTGCGGCCTCAGGGACCAGAATACTGACAAAAAACGTGAAAGGTTTTTATGAGACCGCGCAAAGATGTATTGATAGGTTTGCCTTATAAAGCAAGCCCAAAGAAGAGGCAAATAATTATAACAATGAATTTAGTGCTTGCATATATTGTCTAGGAGTCTCTCGACATCTCGAGCTTCATCATTTTTTGACGCAATTATGCGTGAATTGCTTTTACCCACAAAATATGAAAATGAAAAAAGACCCAATCACTCAGCAGAACGAGAATCTTCCTAGAACGCTTGAATATATTTGCACTTGGCCGTGCACAGGACGCATGCGCATAATGTAAATCACTTCCCCGATATGCTAATTCCTACAGTGCTGTTTCCTTGAATATATTACTGAATATCCGATGCAGAAAACAGCGTGTAATATCGCACTCCCTCTTCAGGCCATTCAGCAGCATTACTGTGCAGCGCCGTCGACAGCTCTCGTTACTTTGCGAGAATGTTGAAAGCTGCCATATCCAGCGCGCGTGGTATATTTGCAAGGGTGTACGTATGGTATAGCAAATGAGATTTTCTTCTTCTCGCGGTGAACTTTTCTTTCAAAGGAAGTGTGTTTTCAGGCTTCGGTTTTCCTGTATTGCTCTTCGACGGCTGCTATAACGAAAACATTAGAATGGGCAGTATTGTTTAGTCGGGTAAACCGCGGTGCATAAATATATTCTCGCGTACGGTGATGGCATGAATTCATTGCTCTGGGCTGCTACGAAGCATGGTCATGATTATTCGTTTCACAATCTTTGAGGAACACAAATATTCGGCCAACAAAAAAACACGCATGGGCAAGATTGTTACCTGCACATTGCAAGTCCTTTTGCATTTGTTGCATTTGGATCAAGCAACCAGACTTGCTTCCGTTCTGGCACTGCTTACGTCATATTCAACCTCGGCGTTTCTTTTCCGAATTGTCTGAGATATCAACCCGGCACAAATTTCAATGAATCTGATAGGCAGTGTTCTACAACATAAGTTTTGCTAAGCCTCAGTGATTATTATTCTCTGAAGATTCTGTGAATACTAGCAGCTCTCTCGCAGTAGGGCCTTCGCCAGATCACCATAGTGCGCTGTGTGGCTGTTAGTCGTGACTGATAAGCGTGACGAGTATTGTTTCTTCCGCTTCTCCGGTTCGTGTATTTGAAGGTAAGTACGAATTATACTATAATTGATGTTGGACATGACATTTAGAGCCACTTGGACACTTTGTGACGCATATAGTTAGCTACACGCCCTAAGACGGCACCAGAAAATTATGGTGACGTAGGGAAGCGCGACCTTCTTCTGAATGTCCGCTGCCAAAGGGCTGACCTGTGTGATAGTCGGAATTATCATCCGTATAGGCTTACGACCTCTAGCTGGTGCAGGTTACTTGTTGAAGAGAAGCAGTTATTGCTGAAGTCTAATGCATTTGCCACAATTTTATGCTCCAAATTCACCATATAAAAAGTACCAATGTTTAAGGTTGTGAAAATATTGACTCTCCGTGGTTCTTTGACCTAATCCTAAATATAGTCACACGAGCGCCCATTGCTTTCAATAAAATGCAGTTGGTGAGGCCAGAATTCGACCCCACGACTTGTGGGAGAGTAGTGAAGCCCCATTGCCATAAGACCACCTCAGTGGGCATTAGTATATGGGGCGTGTTCCCGGAACGGGGGGGCAGTGGGTGGTATCCCTACCTCCAATCTGGCAAGAGGTGGGTGTAAAGTCTGCTCCATACATTGACTAAATAGGAGGAGGCGTAGAAGCCCTGCGTCGAACCCCTCCTGAATAAACAACCTGCGCAAGCTTTTGATCCTTAATTTATCTTGCATTATTGTTAAATCGCATACTTTTGTATAAGGTGCTCGAGTGTTCTATTATTCGCTTAGGTTTGAGTGCTTTCTACTGGAGGAGTGTATGATGCCTGAAAAGAGCCCTCCGAACTTCGTATAGAAGAGCTGCTGAAGCATCGTAGTTCGCACCTGTGAGCAAGTTCCAATCATGGGTGTCAAACCGAAGGTAGAGCTGGATTACCAGCTGAGGCCCTGACTTGAGAAAAGCCTCGTACAGGTGTAGTAGGCGCAGATCTGTCGTATGCCGCATCAAAGAATGTTGTGTTGGGTTGTCCACGTGCTTCTTGGCGAGAAGCCCGAGTATGAGAAAATGCCTGTTGTAGGGAAAGAAAAACAAAAAAAACGTTAAGTTTCTTGCATCGGCAATGTGAACATTCGTGACAGCGTTCACTCTCAGTCTACCTGTGCAGCAAGATCACTCGAATAAAAAAAAAATACGGCCTCTTACTCCCCCCCGGACACAACGGGAACCTCCTAGTTGAGCATATTACTACTGTGGCACCACCAAACGATCCGGAAGAAAGTGGTCTAAAGGGAACAAAAAGCATTTCGTGTCTCTGTTTTGCGGGTATTCTAGCGAAGCTGCATACTCGTGACGAACATTGTTTGTGGTCATATCATCGACGTTGAGCAGTCACAAACACGCAGCCCACGGCTTCACCAGGAATGAAATATGTCCAACTGTGATAATGACACTTGCAATCACTTCTCCCGTATTGCGACATTAAATAAGAGTTTGTTTGTCTCAAGCACTTTTTACTTTTTAAACACGATAGCCTTTTTAACACGAAAGTAACACGAATACCTGGAGAAACAGAGATGTCGGTGACGTACTTCCGTCATGAAAATGACGTGTAAAAAGACCTTTTAGGTGACGTAGAGTTAGGTTAATCTATTGCAGACCCAATTAATTTGTTTCTCTCACTCATTCAGGGGCGAAGTGAAATAATGTCCGTCAACAGAAGTTGATCATATGACGTCTCGCTCAGCGGCAACAGCTGCCGTGTACTCTATCAATTGCATCAAGGTTTATTTTGGTTGACTGTTCCCTGACAACATTTGCAATAACTTTGACGTAGAGGTCACAAGAACAAATAGTGTCAGTCTACCTGGACGTGCACCAATATCAAACTTCCTTGAAAGCTGTCAAAAGTTTCGCCGTTGACAACCACTCATGTATAGTCTCCCGTGTTTTATAATGGTAACAAAATTCGGCACGCACTTTCGGGTGTACTCTCTCGTGGGTCATACATCTGGATTACAGTAAAGGCTGCAATACAGCACCGCCATGAGCAGTGGACGCCTGTTAACATTATTACAAAGAGCAAACCACCCTTGTTATATATAAGGCGAAATCAGATGCCACTTGTGGCCAGCGGGAATTCCTCCTTGATTATCATCTGCACCACATTCTCAGTAAACACGTCTTCCCAGCACTATAGAAAAAACGTGATCAATGTTTGCTGCTTATGACAAATTAGACAGTATGACCCCCAAGATAGAAAGAAAGTTTGCTCTTATATAAATATCTTCACGTGCAAAGTAACAGTGTGAAGTAAAAAAGGTCTTTGTAGCATGAGCTACTTGAATTCTTGTAATCACCTTTTTAGCACGTCTTGCCCTTGGTCTCCACTTCATATAGCCTTGTACATTGGAACAGATGAAAGTGTATCACGCACATCTCTGTACAGCGTTTTGTGTGTAACTGAAAGCAGGTACTTATTAAAGCTGGTAGACAAAAAATTGGCCTCGGATCTGCATGTTACTCAGCCAATGTCATCAAAACATGACAGTCTTGCGTCCGGAGAGAGTGAAAAAAACATTTATTTCACGTTCTGCGCAAGGAAATCGGTGAATGGTATTCTGAAGGCGCTGCGTTAGAGTGCCTCGAGCGTGCAGCGGAGGCGAACGAGGGCATCGAGGATGGATGGATGGATGGATGGATGGATGGATGGATGGATGGATGGATGGATGGATGGATGGATGGATGGATGGATGGATGGATGGATGGATGGATGGATGGATGGATGGATGGATGGATGGATGGATGGATGGATGGATATGGCTGAACCCTTTAGATCGGGCAGTGGCTAGCGCCACCAAGCCGTAATTATTATTGAACCAAAAGCTTGATTTAGTTTTTTTTTCCTTTTAAGAAGTGAGTTTGAGGATTCGTACTTTGCAGTGAAGCGTTTATTTTCACTCGTGCCTTGATTTTAGCCATCAATCATATAACCTCCTTCTAGTTAAATCTACCCTCTTAAAGTCTATTTGCTCTCCTTGTCCCTAAACCCAGCTGCTCTGAAAAACTGTGCGCCATCATCCTGAACTATAGGGCGAAGCCCTTCACAGAACATTATCAAGTGTTCGGCAGTTTCTTCTTCCTCTCCACACGCACTGCATACCGTGACTACCCCTTCGTATTTGGCCCAATATGTCTTGGTTCGCAATACTCCCGTCCTGGCCTCAAACAGTAGAGAACTACCCCGAGTATTATCATAGATCCTTTCCTTGGCAATTTTCTGCTTAAAAGTTCGATAGACATCTAGTGCGGACTTCTTAATCATGTCAATTCTCCACATATTGGTCTCAGCTTCCTTCACTTTTGAGGCACTTTTGACACGAGCGCCTTACAAAAAACGAAAGAAGGTGTGAGCGCTTGCGGAGAAAGATGCATGCCATTCTCGGAGGCGATGAGGTGTAGAACGCAAAGCGACGGACAGGTGCACACACCGTGTCGTTTTTGCAAAGCGTTGGTAATACGTGCCTTTATGGGCATCGCGTTGCACTGGAAGTGTTGTGTGTTAAATGCTACGGTGTTTAGCATTACTTGCGCGTGCCTTTTCTAGTATAAAGGCACACATACACAACATCGACGTGTCTTTATGGTTCTCAGATATGCGCAATAATTTCTTTTTATTTGACAATCGCAAAAGTATGAACGCTGAAGCGTGAGTAATATTCGTGGGCGCTGCGGATGTGGTCGGCCGTTTGAGGTATCGTTAAGGGCCGACAAACAAACAGATGTGCAGACAGACAGACAGACAGACAGACAGACAGACAGACAGACAGACAGACAGACAGACAGACAGACAGACAGACAGACAGACAGACAGACAGACAGACAGACAGACAGGCAGGCAGACAGGCAGGCAGGCAGGGAGGCAGGCAGACCTTCGACGGAACAAAAACTTTCCGTCGAAGGTCCCCAAGAGAGACTGTCGTCTTTAAAAGCGGATACTCGATGTCACCTTTCTGAAATATCAGCGGAAATAACCATTCTTGTAGTGTGTACAAACTAAGCATTCATGTAAAGCCCTCATTTGCCTCGGTTGGCACACCGTACGCAAGAAAGGATCAGTCACGTTTGAAAAAAAACGTGTTTTTATGATTTTCTTCAGGATTAGGTGTGGTTGTCCTATACCACTTTTCCTTACTCGCCTAAACAGATTATTTCGACAGCATTGTTTCTTCTTTAACCCCCAGACGAACACTGCGAAGACGCGACGAAAATTCTGGAGATTAGCCCATGAGCAATGCAGCACCTAAATCTTGTGCCATAGCTTCGAGATGAAGAGATAGCAAAACGTAGCTCTCGAGGACATTGATAGGTGACTAGCCTTAAACCTAGTTGCCTTCAACTGAATTTATTTCGCCTGTACATGCCAATGGCTATCGTTGTCTGTGTGGTGTTATAGTGGTACCACTATACTTGACATGTGTCGTCCATGACTTAGTATTGCAAAAAAAAAACTCCTCTCTGGAGGACTGCTCTTCATGGCAGAAACCTAAGCACTTTCCCTAGATCATCCGACTACCAGTTGCATTGTCGAAACTCTTTGGGGCCTCCGCAAAACATTTTTGTCTGCGCAACAAAATGAGACATCGTCCACATATGCCACAATGTAAACTTCTGGTGCCTGGAGCCTTAATTCGATAATGCTGCAGTTGTCATTTATTGCTAAGCGAAGCTTTTTATCTAGGTGCTCAAAAATAGAGGTCCAAGCGCGCATCCCCAACGGACAAAACGCCCAAGTTTCAAAAGAACCTAAAGACCTAATAACTTAAAGCCACGCCATCCCTGATTACTCAACGAACATTCCCGTGGTCTATTACGGCAAGCAACAGGAACTGAGAGGCACAGTCAAATGCCTTTTCTAGATTAAGCCACGCAATCGCCACATATTATTCAATAACGTCGCAACACTGGAGAACGCCTTGCTATTTATGCATATTCGTCAAAATGAAACGTCCCATAAGGAGGCATGCTTGGCGAGATCCAACCAGTTCTTTGACGAAAGCCTGAAGTCACTGCGCTAATATATTCATCAAGATTTTGTAGTTGCAGTTCATGATATATGCCGATATGACGACACGAATTCTTACTTGTCTGTCTCTTTGGTTATTGGCCTCAAAATAGTATGTGCTGCTTCACTAAAAGACCAAAGCAGAATACATATATCACTCGCTAAAGATACTGTGAGTACTCAAGATAATTGACATTGAAATGTCTCGTAAAGCACAGCACTGGGGCCATCAGGACCCGGCAGCCTACCCAGACTGAGGTTACCCTACTGCAAAAAGCGGCATCTTCAGCGTGATGCCAGTACGTTTTTCAGCACTAGTTTATCTGGAGACACTGCTACACGCTGGTATTCACTGTTACTTCGCTAGGCGCACTGGGAAATAGCTGTGTCGAATTGGTCGGGGCACTGGCTTAACCGCTGTGATGCAGGTACACAGTTAGAAAGGCTGAAAGCGCTGGAATTTTCACTGGCAAGCGCTGGTGATTACTGAAGCAGGCATTGTTTCTACCAGCGCAGCGTGCACATTTATGTAGCGTGTGCCGGGGCATGTTTCGGTGTCATTTATTATAAAACGCTTGATTCCACGGCACCGATGGATGCTACACTAACTGATCCCGAGCATACGCAATTTTTGCGGTGCAGCAATTATTGCACGTTTTTCGCATGCCCCCGAGTATAACGGCAATATTCGCATCAGTCGTGTATTGCTCAAACGATTCCTTGTTGCAGCGCTTATAATGCCGGAGCTGGACTCCACTGCCAACAGAAACAGGAAACTATTTATGCCACCACGTTGACGAACCGTAAATGAGCTCTCTCGATCGCTTCTCAAGGTTTTTTTTGCGAAGGCGATAGCAACAGCATTCGTTCTATTCCGCCACACCTTAAATAAATGTCTGACCCAGCTTATCATTCTACTTACTTCAGGTAACAATTAGAAATGTTCTGAAGCTCAAATTCAGAAACTCCAACCATCCCCGAATTCACCGCGTTGATAACTGTCTTATCCAGTGCTCGGCAAAGCGAGCATTATAGACATATTGTACCGGCCACGTCGGAGTATATGTTATCGGCGCTTCCTGCTTTGTGTACATACAGTTTTAAAGTGAGAGAATAACTTTACAGTTGAGTTTAGACATCCATAAATCTGAATCAACTATTTTGCCTTGTGTTAATGTCCGCACAAGGAGATCTGCCGATGGATGCGTCGCTCTTTCAGCTACGCAGGCTGTCACCGAAAGCTGCCGGCCACACTTAGCCAGTACGTCTGACTGATATGTGAGAACAAGCAATTTGCAGTTGCTAATTTGGTACGCCTTCGTGAACTGACTCCCTGGCATACGTTTTCAGTGGATTGCAATAGCTTTTTTGGAGGTTTTTCAGTTTTTGGTAATGATTTAAATTACAATCTGTACACCGGCATGCCCACTGTATACTGCAAGTACAGGCCAGAAAAACAGCGGTCGCTTGATATCGGCACTTCGAAAATGCATGTCTGGCAATGATTGACCTTCTACTTACATCAGGTACAGTGTAGGTAAGAGTTAAAAATGCTGTGAAGCTCAAGTGCAGAATTGTTATGCATCGAAACTCAGCTGCGTCGAGCGCGGCTATACCCAGTGTCCTGCCACAGCAAGCAGCAAGCATAGGCCTATCGTGCTGGCTGCGTTGGTGTACATGCTACCAGCGCTTTTTTCTTTAAGTAGGTACAATTATAAAGTGTAAAAGTGACTGTAATGTACAGCATAGACATGCCTGAGCCTAAATTACTTATTTCTCTTCGTGTACAGTGCGCGCACAAGGAGCGATGACGATCGATTTGTCGTGCTTTCAGAAACGCAGACTGCCACCGAAAGCTTTCTTCCGAGCGCAGTAGCCGGTACTTCTGTAACTCTTATGTAGGAACACACAATTTTGAGTCGGTAATTTGGTATGCCTTTGTGAACTAACACACTGCCGTACTTTTTCAGTGGATAGCACTAGTATTTTATTGGGCGGTTTCTTAGTTGCAGGTGTGCACGCATACATTCCGAACAATTCGTTCTAAATAGTAAGTTCACGTTGACCAGCAGCAAGGACGGGAAGCGACTATGAACGAAAAAAAAAATATTGGCAGCGACAGCCGACAATTTGTGGCTGCTCCTCCAGTCGGTTTTAGATTTTTCTGAGTTAAGATGCGGATTCTTAAGATGTGGATTTTACTAAGTACTTGCAAAATATACATAATTTTAGCAGTCAGAAACACGTTACATACAGCTGACCAAGAGAAAATTGATAAGTCACGACCACCCCTTCCTTCGGCTGTCACGCGCAGTTCTTCAGCCTTTTCAAGCCAAAATTCTTCACTGTCTTGATGCCTGTCTAATGGTACCCCTAGGTAACGACTAGGTGTCACGATGTGGATTCTTCAAAAAAACTTTGCGCTTTTGCCAATATCTGCTTGTCATTCGGTGCCCGGAAGCCGTTTGTCACTGTAAAATGAAAGCGCAATTGTTATTTGGAAAGGAATATCACGTCGATCCTGCCTATGCGACTTATAAATATGAACTGTAAATATGAAGTCGACTGGAGAGTTCTTAGGGCAAATAGTAATATTACAACCCAACGATCATGTTATGGCAAGGCGTAGTTAACAAAGGAGTAAAAAAATACGTCATGGCAATAGTGGGAAGAGTACTTGGTTGGGAAATCGAAAGTGACAAGATCGCATACTGTCGTCTATTACTTGTTTTTTTCATCTTTTGTTTTTATTGTAGATGTGCTAAATATTTCATCTTGAAAATTCTACATTTATTTATTCATGGGCAATGGGCACCCCGTTTTAACCCTGTGAAGCTATTTTGCACCGAGAACCCGGCGCCTCCCCGCGCTGGTACTGAGACGCTGCCACTCCAGCGTCCCTGTACCCGCGTGCTACTTGGCCCATAATCAGGCATGGCGCTAGACGCTGGTACCCAGTGGCGCTGGTTTTAAATGCGAAGCATTTTTAGCAAACTTCAGTGATTTTGAGCGTATCTATCTATCTATCTATCTATCTAGCCACAAACGACTTTTATCTCTCCTGGCCGTTTCAATATTGGTAGCGATACCAAACTTGGTATGACATAACATGACTGTATGGAGAACATATTTGAATAGTCATAACTTGAAAATCATGATATGTATGTCATAAATGTCATGATTTACACTTTATGGTTCTGCAGTACTGCAGTGGTTCATGGTTCTGCGGTGGTTTCGTTCACATGGCATGCTGCAAAACTGATATGGTATGACATGATTGCATAGCGAACACAAGCGACAGACCCTAACAATTATGACATGCGTGTCATGTAACAACATTACTACATGCCAAGCTCATGATGCTTGATTGATATGTGGGGTTTAATGTTCCAAAACCACCATATGATTATGAGAGACGCCGCAGTGGAAGGCTCCGGAAATTTCGAGCACCTGGGGTTCTTTAACCTGCACCAAATCCGAGAACACGGGTCTACAACATTTCTGCCTCCATCGGAAATGCAGCCATCACAGCCGGGATTAGATGCCGCGACCTGCGGGGCAGCAGCCGAGTATTTTAGTTACTAAACCACCGTGGCGAGATCAGCTCATGATG
Organism: Rhipicephalus annulatus; assembly: GCA_013436015.1. Lineage (NCBI taxonomy): Eukaryota > Metazoa > Arthropoda > Arachnida > Ixodida > Ixodidae > Rhipicephalus > Rhipicephalus annulatus. The sequence goes on along the minus strand of WOVY01009915.1, from coordinate 692,320 downwards.
TGCTCGCGGCCGTTTCGCATGGGTCACATATACCAAATTTGGTATTACGTAACGTGAAAGGATGACAATGGTATGTGACTGGTGCGAACATGTGACATTCCACGTTAATGATGCACTGGCGGCCGTTTCGCCAGCTTCACTTATACCGAATATGGTATTACGGGAAATGAATGGATGCAGTAAGTAAGATACTAGTGCAAACTTAAAAATAACGAGATGCTTGTCATGTAACAACATGACTACATGCCACAGTCAAGACACTATTACATTCGGACGTTACGCGGTGCGCGTGTTCGCCGGCGTTCATTTCGACGCGTCACGCCAGAGTTGCGACGCCAGACGCCGGTCCTGCCATATCCTCGCAGGCGCGCGCAGCGCTACGTTGCTTTGACGCATGTGCGTTTCAGTGAATCCGGCATCCCTCCATCAAGAAAAGAGGGAGACGCAGTGATGTCTGGGCAATGCATTGGTGCAAAATGCAGCATGTCACATTTCGCGCCAGGCCGCGCCGACGAACACTGGTCGCGCTGGTCACGCCTAGCGTCAGACTCTAGAGTGCTCATGTTTTGCTAACGTAGCGTCGCTGTACCCAGCATGCGCGCGCGTCATCGCTACATTAGACTATATTGAGCCCTTTATGATGCCCTCGCAGCCGTTTGGCTAGCTTCACATTACCGAATTTGGTGTTAAGTGACGAAAACGGATCACAAAAGTATATGACTGGTGCAAACATGATAACCCCGTCACGCGTGTCATGGAAGAACATGACAACATACCATGCTCATTGCGTGCTCGCGGTCATTGCTCTAGCTCCACATGCACTATATTTGGGATCACACGACGTGAATAGATGACGAAGGGAAACGACACATCTAAACATAATAATCATGTCACGGAAGCCACGTACGACATCATTTACTTCCACCGCGTAACGTTGGGCTGATTTTAAAGTGACCTATCAACCTTTCTCATTCGTGCTTCGCCTATAACCGATTCCCACTGTACGTGGGATCTGCCAATTTTTTGGCATTAGGGTATCCATGATTTTTTCTACTTCCATTTTTAATGCAGGGCGTTCCAGAGCTTCTTTTGTGTGAGCCAACAACTGAGACATTTTTCGAAAAGCAACTCTTGAAATACCTCAGTATTAACTGTTCTATTAGCGAACGTTGCCTCATAGCAGTAAAACCCCTGTCATATTCTGTATTAGATTGCCATTATTACGTTATAGAATTCGACTGTTTCTAAATGGTTTCGTCTGGCACGACTTTTCTTTAGTCTAAGTGCCCGTTTTATTGGGTTCTCATCTAATGTCTTTTCCATTACTATAGCTCTCACCTAGTCCCTCCCCCCCCCCATGGCGCTCTTCGTGATAGATGTCTAGTTTCTTTTCCATATTGCGCAAATCCTCCAAATAGTCGCCAAGTGTTTCACATTCTAGTGCGGTCAGTTTCGAGCCATCAGTTCGAGCTATCTCTCTCCTTTTTTATTTAAAGGCAAGGACACTGGAACTCCGAATCACTATCATTTTGATCTGCAGCATTATAAGTTACCACTCGTCACCTAATTTCTCTACATGAGCTTCCTCAGTTTTCTTTTTAATTTTAGTAATCACTGCTACGTTGAAGGACTCCTCAGACAATATATTGAAGCTCATTTTCCACCGTTGTAACGAAAATTCATTGCATTCTTACTTTAAACCTAGCTGGTACTTAACTAGGCAGTCATCAGAAAAGGCAACCGGCCAGCGCTAGCGCAGCTATATTGTGCTGTTGCCTCGCTGATATGTATAGTCGGTCTAATTTGGCATTGGTAGCCCCTTGAAAGTTAGTATAGTTTACTGCCCAGTAACTTTTCAGACCTTATGCAACACCTACCAATTCATAATTTATATTCATTTGCATAAGCACATCTCTGCTTTTGTGCTTGAACTTGCTACTGCTTCTTTACTCTCTTCGTTTAGGAAGGGAACATTATCCCCTACTAATATGAGCTTCTTCTCATTCCATATGTACTATCGTACATATCCGAAAAATTGAAGCGTTCCTGCATTGTAGTTGTTGCACATATGCCAAGAACGCACTTTTCACTGTCACAATAAGCGATGTCCCACATCGCAAACAGGCCCGATAGACATGCCAATACATTCTGTATTCTCAAACCAGGCAAATTTCTGACCAACAGAACGCATCACCCTGATGTACCACTGCATGGCTCACAATTACAAAATACCGCGAGGCGAACTTTCGCACTATGCTCTCAGTATCCTCCTCACCCTCCACTTTGGACTCCTGTGCCAATATATCCAGGTTTTCTTGTAACAAAAATGTTTTCCTCCAACAAAAGTCGACAGAACACGCAGCCAGCATTTTCGCCGGAGGTTTCTTCCCCATCGCCATCTTTGTCTCCTTGGCTAGTGTTCTTCCAAGGCTATTTTAATTGCTGTGGCAACATCGTTGCTCCCCAAGGTGTCACCAGAATTTCGTGACCCTTCCTTCGAATGCGTGTTCGCACTTTCACACCGCGAGAAGCCCGTTTCTCACCCTCCATTAATCGCTGCCTAACAAGGGCATGAAATGTGAATAAAGAGATATCAACAAGAACAACTTTGACAGGCCGTTCCTGTTAGGACGTTGGCGCAGACGCTCCAGTAACCTGTCTATTTAAAAACTTTCTCGCTTCCTTGGAGTCCTTGGTAGGTGCTGCTGCATGATCTTGTGCTCTTTTAGTACATTCTGGCGTGGCGTCTTCTATAGGTGCGTCACAGTCTAGTGCGGCCTGACTCCCAGCTCCAGTGACTTTGGCGACGTCCTCTCCCTTAGTTACGTCCATGATATGTTGCGGTTCAGTCGTTGTCTCCACTGATCTTGATACTGATACGTAGAGACGAATGCACTTTGCGTATGCATGCCCAAACCCCGGCAGTGTGAACGCTGTAGCACCTTACAATTATTACGCACATGTCCCTTTCCGTAACAGCATGGGCGCTGCGAAAGTCGACTGGGGGCAACCACCCGTGCTAGTTCACTAACAACCCGGATCTGGTGTGACACGTCATCCACTCCTATACCACTGTTGAGCCTAATGACCACAGTGCGTGTTGTAAAAAGCGTCGCGCTTACTCCTTTCACAAACGAACGTTCCTGTGTCAGTTCCGTCACACGATCAAACACTGCCAGCGATGAACGAACATCGTCGTCGGCTACGCCTTACTGCTGCTAGTGAGGCGACAGCATCGTCTGCTTCTCTTGGGTGGTCGACAAAGAGAATACGTCTTCCATTGCCGTCTAGTACCTTTAATTAAAGCAACCTTTTCATCGGCTTCTGGCAATTCAAGGGGCCGTCCCACGTGGTTGGTTTGGTATACACTCTACGCCGACGCGCTGGGGAGGCTTTGTTCTTCGCCTAACTAATCGCGCAATCCAAGATTAGCTATTTCAACAAGTCATTTTTATGCGTCTGCTCTTTTCGACGCATTTTCAATCGAAATGCAATGTCGTCAGCACCTTAACACATTCAGGAGGAGACCTCACCCAGAGCATCAGTGTGGCTCATGACATTCATATATACCAACATTACGCTATTGCGTCGCATGCTGTAGCATAGCAATCTCCGCTTACGCTCGCGACGTAGTAAATTGGGGCCGGCCAACAACAACAAAAAACAAAACAAAAAACGTACGTCGACATTTCGTCTAATAGGGCAGTGGCGTTCACCAGCTCCTAGATGACGCGAGCAGGAGACCTTAGCCCACGTCTGGTGTAAAATAATGGTGTTAATATGCCTGTCATACAGCTTTCTTTGGTTGCGCTCTAGCCGCTAACTATGGAGGAAGTCGTCGTAACTTTCTCTACTCCAGAAGACTCAAGAGTATTGCGAAATTTCAACTCTATGGCGTCTTAAAGCCTGAATTGGATGGACGTGTTTTTTGAGCGCTCCGGATCGACTGCGCAGATAAGTGTTTTTGCATGTTTTGAGCTTGTCTTTATAATTATAAGGCAGCGGTTGAAATCTTCGTAGCACTTATTTTATGGAACGGCCTTTTCGGGGGCCAGACACCAGGTATTTATAAGTTATTGCGTGTGTGTGTGTTTGAAATTTTCTTGTGGTTGTTTTTTTTCTTTTGCCACCCTGTGGGGGAGGTGCGCGTACGTTGAACACGCAAATTTTTGTAGTAGAGCATAAACGTTCTTTTTTTTTTCGAAGTGCAGGGCTCGAGTTTAGTAATTATCGAGTATAGGGACAATTGGTGTCAGAAAGGCATGGCTAAAAAGACTGTAAAGTGTTCAGGATGTGGAGTGGGTTTGAAAGTGAACCCAAGCGTAGAAGCGGATGGAGAAGAGGCTGACGCGAAGTGTAGGCATTGTGAGGTCGAGGAAAAAATCGAGAAAATGATGGTTGCCCAGAGTGAACTTCTGACGAGAATCGCCGAGCTCGAGACTGCGTTGGCGACAGAGCAAGGGAAAACGAGGGCAATGGGAGAAAGACTGAAGTCCGCCGAGGAAGCGCTAACGAAGCTGAACAAAGAAGCGACCTACCGAGAGAACAGTAGGGAACCGGCAACCAAAACGGTGGAGAAGGAAAAGCGAGCAAGTTTGGAAAAAACAGGTTTAGCCGGTTCAACTGTTGCAAGGCCCAGCTTCAGCGATGTAGTGGTGGGGCAGGGAGGGAACAAAGCAGCCGGCGTCACAGGTGCAAGTAGCCCCCAGGTGCAGAAAGATCCAGCTGAAAAGTCACAGCACGTGATAATCGCCGGGGACTCGAATTTAAATCGATGCACAGAAGCCATCAAAGAGAGGGTAAGAGGTGACAAGAGGGTTGCAGTAGGGGCGTTCCCAGGACGCAAGCTGGAAGCAGTCATGAGGCAAGCGAGCGCAAAGCTCAAAACGACAGCTGATAGACGAAACCTAGTGATAATTTCAGGCGGTTTAAATGATGTTCTCAATGAAGATGCAGCAGGGCTAGCAGCCACACTGGCAAAAGGCGTCGATGACATGCGCGCCACTTCTCCTAAGGTACAGGTAGTGATATGCACGATACCGGAGGTACCGGTGCGTGATAGCAACCTGCAAAGAGCGGTGGTGAACGCAAATCAAGAGATTTGGCGCATGAGTCGAGAGAAAGGCTTTGAGGTGGTGGAAATAAACAGAGAGGTGCATAGGTGGGGGGGTTTTCAACGAGACGGAATTCACTTCGATGGGCGGCTAGGTCATGAGGTGGGTTGGCGACTTGGAGGACGCGCAGTAGCTTTTTTGGGGGGCAAGCGAGCCCTTCGGGGTGCACGATAGCTAGTAACGAGGAAAACAACCAGGGAGACTCTTCGACAGGTGGTATGGACAGATACGATTTCAAAGCGGCACCAATATCTAAGAAAGGTAGAGTCCGGGGCATAAATAGACGTAGCCACGAGCGCCGAGCCAATTCAGACATAGGGTATATTAACATGCAGGGTGGTAGGAACAGGCTGAAGTGGGAAGAGATAGAAGAACAGCTAAGGGGAGAGAGGCCGATGGTATACGGTTTTGTAGAAACACATCTCAGGGACATGGAACAACCTCCGAACAATCTGGACTACGCGTGGGAATATTGTAATAGAACAGAAGGCAGCAGAAAGGGGGGTGGTATTGGGGCTTTCATTCATAAAAGTACAGACTGGCAAAGGGTCAAGCAGGAGTGCAAGGAACATTTATGGCTAAAAGGGAAAGTGGCAGGTGAAATGACACTCCTTGGTTTCGTGTACTTGTGGACGCGAGCAAAGGCCAGAGAGGAAAACCAGGCAATGGTAGAGTGTATATCAAAGGACATTCAGGAGTTAGGAAGAGAGTGCGAGATAATTATACTAGGAGACATGAATGCGCACATAGAAGATATAGATGGGTATACCGACCCGACAGGCAAAATGATCATGGATATGTGTGAAAGGCTTGATTTGATAATTTGCAACAGTACCGAGAATTGCGAAGGGCAAATAACATGGGAGGTAGGAAGGCTTCAGTCGACGATAGATTATGCACTGATGTCACATAGGATGTATGATAAGCTCAGGGGAATGCACATAGATGAAGGTGGCTCCAGAAGTCTGGGTAGCGATCACAAACGTATCAAGCTAAGTTTTGGAAGAGCAGTGAAAGTGGGAAGGAGACAAGATGAGCAACTACAGGAAAATATTTATTCAGAAAGGCAAACTGAAATAGCCACTAAACAAATTGAGAAAGTAATCACGAAGGATAATAAGACAGTGTGGACATACACGGGTCTAATTAGACTCTTTGAGCTAGAGCTTGCTAAGACGCGTGAGAAGTCACCCCGGAAAAGAAGACACAAACCCAAAAGTTGGTGGGATCAGGAAGTTAAGAGAGCCATAGCAAAACGTCAGGAAGCCTCTAGGGAACACAGACATGCTAAGCAGTGGGGTGAACCGACAGATGATGTTGAAAGAAAATGGGCAACCTTTCTAAGCTGTAGAAGGGATGCATCCCTTCTGATCAATGAAAAGATTAGAAGGAAGGGAGCTCAGTGGCTGGCAGAAGTACATAAAAAAGATAGAAAGGCAGCTGCGAAATTTTGGAACCATCTAAACTCCATAAGAAATGAGACGAGCCTAGAGCAGAGTTTTATAACTACAGCCCAAGGTGCTAGGCTAGAAGGGGACGAATCTATTGAATATATAAGAACAAGGGTGACAGAAAAATTTCAACAAAGTACTTTATGCACCACAATAGACAAGGACGAATCAAGTGGTGTAATGGCTCCATTTTCACAACAAGAGTGGGAAAGGGCTGAGAAAAGGGTTCCTAGTAGTACATCAACAGGCCCAGATGGCATTCCAATTAGGCTGATAAAGACAATAGGTCCGAAGTCCAAGCAGGCTTTGAGAGCGGCAGTGAGCACAATAATAATCGATGGTGAAGTTCCCGACGGATGGAAACTTAGCAGGATGAGCATGATCTATAAAGGAATGGGGGACAAAGCTGACATAAACAACTACCGTCCTATAACAGTGACATCAGTGGTCTACAGGCTGGCGATGCAGATTATAAAGGAAAGACTGCAGGCGTGGATAGATGATGAGGGGGTGCTGGGGGAACTGCAGAATGGGTTTCGGAAACACAGGAGGTTGGAAGACAATCTGTTCTCACTGACGCAGTGCATCGAAAAAGCAGAAAAGGAACACAGGACTCTGTGGCTAGCATTTTTGGATATCAAGGGAGCGTATGATAGCGTGGTTCAAGAGGAATTGTGGGGAATACTGGACACACTAGGCGTAGAACATGTAGTCACTAATCTTTTAAAAGGTATCTATAAAGGTAACAAGGTAATTATAAAGTGGGAAAAACAGGTATCCAAGCCCGCAGAGGTAAAACGGGGGCTTAGGCAGGGGTGCCCCCTGTCACCCTTATTATTCATGATGTACCTACAAGGATTAGAGGCAAAATTAGAGGGAAGTGGACTGGGCTTCAACCTCTCTTTAGTCAAACAAGGAAAACTTATTGATCAGGCACTACCAGCATTAATGTACGCAGATGATATAGTGCTAATGGCCAACAACAAGGAAGATTTGCAGAGATTGATGGACATCTGCGGTAATGAGGGAGATAGGTTAGATTTTAGATTCAGTAAGGAAAAATCAGCAGTCATGATTTTCAACGACAACGAAGGTAGTGAGCTTAGAATACAGGAGGTCACGCTAGAGATAACAGATAAATACAAATATCTGGGCGTATGGATAAGCAATGGGACCGAGTATCTTAGGGAACACGAAATATACGTGACGACTAAAGGTAACAGGAATGCAGCAGTCATGAAAAATAAGGCACTGTGGAATTACAATAGGTATGATGTTGTGAGAGGAATATGGAAAGGGGTCATGGTTCCTGGGCTGACGTTCGGCAATGCGGTCTTGTGCATGATATCAGAAGTTCAAGCAAGATTAGAAATTAAGCAACGTGGAATAGGCAGGCTTGCTTTAGGAGCTCACGGCAATACACCAAATCAGGGAGTACAAGGTGATATGGAATGGACATCATTTGAGGGCAGGGAAGCTAGCAGCAAGATAAAATTTGAGAAACGATTGAGAGAAATGGGGGAAGAGCGTTGGGCTAGGAAGGTTTTCAGCTACTTGTACATGAAGAATGTCAATACAAAATGGAGGAAGCGAACCAGGAAGTTGACTGGTAAATACTTAGAAAACAGCAGGGGGCCAAACCAAAAAGAACTATCGGTTAAGAAAAAAGTGAAGGAAACTGAGACTGACATGTGGAGAATGGGCATGATTAAGAAGTCCGCACTAGAGACCTATCGAACCTTTAAGCAGAAAATCGCCAAGGAAAGGATTTATGATAATACTCGGGGTAGTTCTCTACTGTTTGAGGCCCGGACGGGAGTACTGCGAACCAAGACATATCGGGCCAAATACGAAGGGGTAGACACAGTATGCAGTGCGTGTGGAGAGGAAGAAGAAACTGCCGAACACTTGATAATGATCTGTAAAGGGCTTCGCCCTATAGTTCAGGATGATGGCGCTGCGTTTTTCAAAGCACTGGGGTTTAGGGACCGGGAGGGCAAAATAGACTTTAAGCGGGTAGAGTTAACTAGAAGGAGGTTATCTGATTGGTGGCTAAAGTCAAGGCACGAGTGAAAATTAAACTTTTCACTGCAAAGTACGAATCCCCAAACTCACTTTTTAAGGAAAAAAATAAATATAGTTTTTGGTTCATTAGGTATTACGGCTTGGTGGCGCTAGCCACCGCCCGATCTAAAGGGTACAGCCATATCCATCCATCCATCCATCCGGGTGGCGACTGAACTAGGCGGGTAGCATACGTATTTATGGAGCCTGACGTACTACATAGCGCATAAATAAAATCTATAGGTGACATATTTTCACACGGTATTGGACTTATCTTTTATTTATTGAACAGAAAAGTAAAGACAATAAAAACATTGAATGACTGACAGCCAAAGTAGTTGATTCGCATTTAAGTTTTAAAAAAACATGACGTGAAAACACCGACACATAAGTGAAGTCAAGAGAGTGACCACTCACTTCTTACGTATCCCATGATGCGCAACTATAGGTACACCCTATGGAAAAACTTCCCGAAAAAGGAGTAACGGAGCCCGATAGGCGTGCGCGATGGACGGATATACCGTTGAGGAGCAACGACAGAGGGAAGCGTGCCGCGCGAAACAACTTAGTCTCCAAACACACTCCGAAGGGATTAACCACCCGGGGATGCCAGGTAGGGCAAAAAGGGTTGCCAAGGTGACCAGTCCTCCTTCTCCTCCTCTGCTGGCTCAGTCCTTCCCCTTATTTTGCCGGCAATGGTTCGCGTTGTGTATCGCTCGGAGTGCTCGACCACGGCCACCTGGATTCAACGATCTAAGAATTACGATGTGGTGCTTTTGTGTACGCTTGTATGAGCGTGGGCTGCTGCTTTTGCGTTTCGCTGCACCCGTCAAGTCTGGAGCAAGTCTCGACACGTTACCACGCCGCGTTGTATATCTCTGGCCTCAAGATAGTCACGACCAACACATCACAGCAACAGTTGGGAAGGCCAATATGGTGGCCGAGAAGATAACCGGCCTATCGAATATATACTTCAGTCCAACTCGGTGCAGAAACAGCGCTGGATTCTAAGGCAAGTAGGTTATCATTCTTTATTCTTCTCTACTTGTCGCGTGTGCGATACGGATCGCGCTTGCCGGCGACGGGCTTAGACGTGTTGAGTATTGTACGCAGGCAATGCATCGCGAATATCAGCTTTGGCGTCTGCAGTTCGCCTGTGCTTTGCCACCACCTGAAAATTGGCCGCCATTGCCGTCGGCCTCCCGTACGCTCACTCATCGAGTGCTGGCGTGTCTTCGCCACCGCGATGAGCTCCGGGCTGACTATTCATAAAGAGCTTGGTTGTATTATGTCGCGCACTGTAAGTGAACCAGCACGGGCTGGCGGGGCTTTCGCTAGCGTCGGAACTTGTTGAAAATTCGTCGCCACAACAGTTGGCTTTCCCGTCAGTCGGTCGCAAGCGGCTCGGCACCGTCCATTGGCCGCGGCAGCGGACTCGCGTTTGCACGCGGCACTCGCTCGAGTTTGTGTAAAAGGGCCGCATTACCGTCGATTTCTTTGGTGGGAGCTCCAAACCAGCTCGGCGCTGTTCGTGGTGGTGGCCAAGCGTACGCTCGCTCTCCTGTTCGAAGTTCGCTGGCGGCAGACCCTCCGCGTGCAACGCCGCGTTTGGTCTGACGTTCGCTTGCTCGAGCTGAACGAGGTCGCTCGCTTAGGACTCGCTAACTTGTTAGCGGCATGGTGGTTCACGGAGTTGTGGCTGTGGCCGCCACTTCTAAGCTGTTTGGCTACAAGGATCGCAATGAGTCTTTGACGATGTGTGATATCACGGTGATCTTATTAGCATGTCATATATCTCACGTATGTTTTCATTTCACCTTGCACGTATTTCTCATATGCATTTGTATTCATCCTCTGTCACACGTTACTCCTTTTTATTGTGCAGCCGTGGGCGCACACCGTGCTGAAGACTGTGCGCTGGCGTCGGCGATGCCTGTCATCGATCTCTTTCGTAGGATCAGCTTCAGGAGGACTGTGGGAAATGTGAAGGTAACGTTATTGGTGCGTCATATTTTAACGCTTGTTTTTATATTAACGTGCACGTACTTGTCATATGCGTGCATCTTCATCTTCTGCCACGTGTGGCTAGCTAGTTTTACTATATTAGGAAGTTTTAGTATTGCGTACTCTGCGTACGTGGCAGCGTTGCGTACGTAAGGACGCCACGTTCTGCGTAGTGCGCATGCGCAGACCGCAACGCGCACGTATCGTGTTACGTACGTGGCCACTACGTACGCACGCATGAGATGCGTGCGTGCGTACGTATGAGGTGATCGCGCCGCTCTCGAACAAGTTCGCAACAGCGCGAGACTTCGTTTTGCAAAATGGCGGCATCGAAGGCAAGCACCGACCGGCTCTGCGGCTCAAAATATGGCCATATTCTGGCTATAACACTTGGATTGGCTCACATTGGCTGTCAACAACACGTGCTTCTATTTTGGTCTACCAGATGGCGTAACACGCTTCACGCTCGCTACGTACGCGGGTACTACGGCGTACTAAAAGCCCTTAAGTGGCAAACGACGCCACGTAACGCAAGGCGCTTGCGTGATGCGTACGTAGCATCATTCCGCAGTACTAAAACTCTCTATTATTGCAAGTGCAGCCATGCGAACGCAACAGGCAGGAGGCTGCGTGCACTGGCGTCTGCAATGCCTGTCATCTATTGCTTCCGTCGGAGGAGCTCCCCAAGGAGTGAACAAGATTTGACAACGACACTGTATATGTACACTTCACCATGAATTTACTAAAAAAATGAAGAAACTTCATGTGTATGTAGAAAAATGAAAGATTTCGATGTCTCACTTTTGTCTTTCGTTGTTGCCATGTTTGCGAAAGCAGTTACACATAGGTGGCTAACGACTTTTCGCGTGTTGTTTCTGGGCAATTTGTTGCTCACTGCGCAGAAAAGCAGGTGACAAAAGTATTAGGCCTGGCGGAAAATAAACAAAACACAATGTTTGAACTGTGGACAAAAAGTTCATTCAATTGGAGTATTTGAGTGGATCAATCATTCGTCCGACAAGGTGCAAATGTGAGGACTAACGATTGTACGGTAAGGTGTAAATGTAGGAATAACATTTGCCCTGTTAGGTGCATGTGTGAGGACTAAATGTTAGTCCTTGAGGGTGAATTGGCGGACAAACGGTTACTCTTTAATGTGAAAATGTGAGGACCAAATGTTGGTCCCTTCAGCTCGTCTGTGGAAACTAACTGTTAGACCCGGTTCCGTTAGTCCTTAAAAGGGATTAATGATTGTGGCAGCCGCATTAGTCCCCAAAAGCATGAACCACACACCCTTTAAACACCCTGACGCCTTAGAGTGTATTTTTATTGCTTGGGTTCGCTTAGGTATTTTAAATGCAGAGTTCTTCAGGCAACCTGCATTGGTGGTCTAGTAATTCAGTCACACGGATGCTCATTGACAAGTTGCGGGATGAAATCCCGGCCATGGCGGCCGTAGTTTCGGTGGAGGCGGAATGGTTTGAGGTCCGTGTGCCTATACTTATGTGCGCAGTAAGTAACCCCATGTGGTTAAATTTCCGGAGCCCTCTACTACGGTGTCTCTCTTAATCATGTGGTAGTTTCAGGTTGTAAACTCCAAAATAATAATAATAGTTCTTTAATGGCCCGGGATCTAACTTCCTCATATCGCATGCTGCCGTTGCTTGGCGTAAAATGGACAAATCCACATTGAGCATTGTCTTAATTCTGTGGCATACTGAGCACGCACTCGAGCCTAGAAAAAGTTTTCTTCCTGTGGTTTTTCCAAGCTCTTCATGAGAATTTTAAGTGCGGGGCAGTTTAGTATCGAGACGGTCATAGATTGTCGTGCCTTCACGAAACACGGGCAAAACAGGGAAGAACTATGGAATAAAAGAGAAGCAAGCGAAAAGTAGAAAGAAACGAAACAATAAGAATAAAGTTAGACAGAGCTAATGGGAGGAAAATTAAAGCATGAAACAAGAAGAAACAACGGAGATTGATAAAAAAGGAAAAGAAAGGGAAACGGGAAAAATTACGACATTTTCCCAATCGTGCTTTATAGGATCATAGGATCCCAAAAAGAACTCTGACGGGATAATGGCGTACAAAGCAGCAGCGTTGCGCGCGGACGCAATCGGCGTGTTTTAGTCGCGCCTCATCGGTGTCGTTAAGAGCAAACCTCATAAGCGCGAAAATGCACGCGACAGCGAAGAGCGATGCTATGAGCGACGAAACAGGGCGTTCGCGCGACATGTCGCGGGGTAGTTTTCGCGCGATCGCTTGGTTCTCCAGATTTGCAAGCCGTCGCTAATCGCCCAGAAGTGCTGGGCTCTCGCAGCCAATAGCGAAAAACCGGAAAAGACAAAGGCTACGTAGGTGCTCGTGACCCTGCCCGAGTCACGTATGCGCAACAAGAAATAACGCAATGTTTACGCATGTGCATATAAAAAAAGTACTGCAAGGCATTCATAAACGCTTTCCGCTCCATTACACAACAATATATCTTATTTTCAAATTGCATACCGCTCACTACGCGGTTTTCTTGGTGCGAGTAGACGGCCTCATGCCAGCAACAGTGGAGTTCGCTCACCGAAGCCGTCGCGTGAATGAGGTTTGCCTGCGCTAGCGACTGATCGCGCGAAGACGATTTACGTCCCATCGCTTGTCGCTGTCACGTGAATTTTCGCGCTTATGAGGTTTGGCCCTTAGTCTTCCGCTGTCGACGCTTGAATTTGGCTTCCTTGACTCGTGCCTTCTCGGTGTTGCAGGCGCGACGCCATTATTCACGAACGCAATCATCTCTGCTTGCCCCCACAACGCCGGCGATGGTCAGGTTAGGTAAAATCGCTTTTAGGTAAAATCGGTCTTTTACCATAACTTTACATGCATTCGCCCACCCGTTTATCATCTGCTGGCATGAATATCGTGTGCGATAACCTGATTTCGCTTCATTTTGTGAGTTTTTGAGTGCGCAAGCAGAAATGACTGAGCGTCATTGTGATTGCAAATTTCTCACATTGCAAATTTGCTTTGTGAAAAAAACAAGTGTTGACGAAATATCACCCGTAAGAATTCAAGTGAACGTGAGAACAAATTCAACGTTAAGTGCTGGGTTGCTGGATTTTTTCATCAGACGAACTCTTTACAGCGAAAACGATGCAGCTCTTCGGAAGAGAGCACAGGCGGTTTGCAAGTTTTTGTAATTTTTTATTGCGAAAACAAATGTATAGATACTTTGTACTGCTTTTCGTTGTCGCTGTCATGATACGACACGGCAAATTATTACCTTTTGTACGCGCATCGTACACTGTACCTTCGAGTAAAAACTGGCTAGATCTAGCGAGGGCCACATCTGAAGCCTCGACGAGACAAGGGGCCCATCTCTGTTGCATAGAGTGCAAGCAATAACCTATCACTGTGCATGCATGGCCTGCCGTCGTTTGATCCTTAGCAGGAAATTAGGTCCTGTCCTGTTTCACTGCACGGAGGAGTGTGAGCGGACACCGGCGCATGGTGGCTGCTTGGCTTGAGCAGCAACTGCAAACTTTGACAATATAATGGCGTCGTCGTGTGCTCTGGCGCACGTACTTTCTGGACAGGCATCAGCGTACTATCTGTATTTCCTTCTAGGCGCTGTGTTGTCACCACTATTTGCTGTGGTCACTGGTACGAGTAATTACACGAGAACGTTTTTTTTCGGTAACGGTCATATACCCATAACTTGCGTTTAGCAGTTTCGCAAGATCGCTTTCAAAAGGGTTAGCTGGTCGCCTTAGTTCATTATGACATTAAGACGTGACGCTATCACATTCCCTGCTTTACCCTATCTATAAGGGCACCAATCTTCATATTCCAAGAGACAACTTTTCATGTGCACCAACTGTTCAATTTGAATATACTTCACCACACCCCCGCCGCACCACTGCGGATCCGAAACTCCGTGCCGTTGACGCACCCCCGCAAGAGGTGGAACCACCGGCGCGCCGCCGCTAGTGATATTGGGACCGGCGCACAGGTCCACCTCACACAGATACAATTACAGCGATTTTCAACTTTCAAGCTTAACAATATACACAAGAAATTGCCAAAATGCATTATACCATTTCCGCATGAAATTGTTTTGAATATACATGGCTCTGCTAAAGACGTCGTGTAGCTACTTCGGCTCGCATCAACCACACACCGAGCCACACCGATGTTTGTTCTGGGTTACTGTATCGTTGACATGCAAAAAAGCATCGCTTTTTTACCCCATTTGCAGGAAAACACCCCGTTTACCTTCATGGTAGCCCATACCACTGATGCGGCGACTTCGCAAAACACTCGCAAGGACCTCGTCTTTAAAACTGAAGCATCAATGCCTCAAATTAAACATACCGCCAATGACTTTTCCGACCCCTAAGCTTCCTTAACTACCACAAAAGGCTGACTGACTCTCTCTCGTGTTTCACAAGAGAGAGAGAGAGAGAGGTTTGTGAATAATTTACAGTTTATTGTAACTGAACATTTATAGAAGTCTCCTTCAAGTTGTTTGTCTTAACATATCGCAAAATCTAAGCAATTAAACAATGCTGCGAATTTTCGCTTATAGGAACTATCATAATTAACGCATTCGTCGATGATTTTTTTTTGTTTTTCCTTTTCTTTAGTGTCTCCAGATTTATACACCTGCTTATACAGGCTATAGGAACTAAGTTTTTGGCACTGTGTCGCAGGTTTGTGCATAAGTTCTCAGTGCTTGGAGAAAGCTTGATTGATATGTGTGGTTTATGCCCCTAAACCACCATATTATTATGAGAGACGCCGTAGTGGAGGCCTCTGGGAATTTCGACTACCTGGTGCTCAAAGCTTGGCAAATACAATGTGCACTTAAGCAGTCATACAATGACATCATGTTGAGAAGCAACAAGGGAAGAAAACTGATTGGCTCTGTGTTTCGCATTATAGTTTCATTCACAATTTTCGCTGTTGGTTCTTGTTTTACATATCCAGTAGCGGCCTCCACCTTCCAGAGAAGAAATCTCACCTACAATATTTGTTGGAGAAAATAGCAACACTCACCTGTGCAGCACTCCCAGCTGAAATATTGTCCAAACTTTGGTACAACATGAAGTTTCCTCATCTCTCTTGTGCCACATCCAACTCATGAGGTTTACAATGATGGTTGATTGAACAAAAATGATGAGCGTGATGCAGAAGCACTCGTATTTGTGTTGGTGTAGATAGAGACCACATAGCGATAAGTCTGCAAACAAACACATGGCAAAATATAGTTCAGACCAGTTGCGCCTGTGGCAACGAAGGATTCTCGAATCAGTTAAACAAAGAGAAGGAAGGCATAGTCACGATATATTAGTACACGCTATTTCATCATATTTTGAAGCGGACCTACATGCCGAATGGAGTAGTTTGCTGAAGCCTCTAGCTTCAAAAAGGGCAGCAATGTTTTACACGAGGTTTGGTGTAGAATATAAAGAAACTAGGAAATCCCAACTACCTTGGGAATCGAGGTTTTGTAAAACATGTGGAGGAAGGTGACCACGTGAACTTGTTTTAATATTTATTGCAATACGCTAAGAAATGACGATAAATATATGTATTTTCTTTCACGCACAGATATATTCAGAGAGTTTGTGATGTTTATATAACCAGTTCTTCGCACTTGTGCATTGAGGCCAGAAGTGACAAGGTCATATGAAGCGCTGGTACTCATGAGGATGGTAGCCTCGGACTGCCAGATAAATAAACTTCAGCGCATGGTACTTAACAACAGTGCATGTTAACTTCGTGAGAAAGGTGTAGCATAGGAGTGCTTATGTAATGTATGGAAAATATGGTAGGCAGCACTCCAATCACTAATGACGTTTCACTAAGATTAGCGTATACTTGAAAAGTAGTTGCGAGACCTGGCGTAGCTGTGTTGTAAAATGCTTAATCGCCAAGAACAATGCTTCAGTTTGATTACTGCTGAGACCCTGATATTTATTCTTTGAAATTGTCGGGTGAACGCTGCTGATATCAAGTTTTTATAAACGTTCATGCTTTGAAACTACCCTTGTGTGTGCTCGTAATTTCTGGGTGGATGAATAATTGTCAATCGTCTGTGGCGCAGCCGCCCACGAGTACGTGCCACTGTCTGGCGGGAGGTCTTTGTCGACGTAGGCAATGAGGGACATTATTGACGTTTTAACCAGCAGGTCATGATCAGCAGACCGCCGCACCCTCCCATAACAACGAAAGCACCCACGCGTAAGCGGCTAGATAGATAGATAGATAGATAGATAGATAGATAGATAGATAGATAGATAGATAGATAGATAGATGATGTACACAAAATCTGCTATCGAAATCATTGATGCCACTTGTTCTAATGTTTAGAATCATATTTATACTGCGTATATTGGTAAAAAATGAACAAAAACGATGACAAAAGTAAACCCTTGGTTGCTGCACAAATGTCTCTCTATGTTTCTTATCATACTTCTTCCTAATCTGCATATTTAGGGTCCTTGCCTGAGCGCCTGATTGTGCATTGGATTTGCTACGAACCGCCGCCTTGGAGACTGCGGAACCTTCAGTTTACTGTGTTCTCTTTTTTCACTAATTTGTACACGGTGACAAACAGACCCGCTTGGCTTAAAAAAACCTGTCTTGCGTTTAGTCTCATGGCTCTTTAACTGCGCTGTAACCAACGCCCTGAACATACAGACACATTCGTGAGACCTTCTTGTCCCAAGAGATAATACCTTCTTGTCCCAAGAGATAATCAAGCGATCTGTAAATGTGCAGTTTTTGGTGCATTGGCTTCGTGCATCGATAAATGGCAGCCAGCGTCCCACGCCGCATAGGCTTTTTGAAAGCAAAATGCCCCAACCTCTGCCTATCAGAGACTGTGGCAGCTCGTTATTTGGTCGAAACACCAATAAACGAGCCTGCCGGCTTCTTATGAGTTTTGATATTAGAAAGTACTCTCCCGATGTTCTGAAGAAGTCGAAAGCAGCCCTGTTAGAGTCCTGATATGAGCACCAACGCCTTCCCGTCGGTCAGAAGGCTGTCGAGAAGAGAAATTACACGGCGTTGTTTTTCACGAAGCAAGCACGTAGATCACATGAGTTCTTTTATAGCGAATATGCCATTAACTAGTTTATTACAATGTGATCGGGTGATTGTGAAGGCAACAATATTGGGAACTGTTAACCTTCGCCTTTAAAATGTGAACGGAACAGCGATACTGTGCTTTCAGTGCGTACTAAAGCACTTGAAGTATGAAGCTTTTTCGAACTTGCTATGTACCCACTGCGTGTCTTCAAGGGTCCAGTCGCTTGGGTGTCTTTTGTAGCAGGTGACTGGCTTTACACTACGAGGACATTATGATAATCCGTTTTTCTGACGCGCAATGGCAACGTACGCTTGTAACACGGAATGCTAAGGGTATATGTCATAATGTATATGCTGAAACTTGTTTACAGGGAAGTGTATTTGTAAAGCATG
Source organism: Rhipicephalus annulatus (assembly GCA_013436015.1). NCBI lineage: Eukaryota > Metazoa > Arthropoda > Arachnida > Ixodida > Ixodidae > Rhipicephalus > Rhipicephalus annulatus. The sequence goes on along the minus strand of WOVY01009915.1, from coordinate 674,214 downwards.
AAAATTACTGTCACTGAATTTCTATGCAGATGAAAGTAGTTTTCCAGAAGTCGCAAGCAGAGGCATGGCTGTGTTGTAAAATACCCACGTGCCACGCAAACAACCCGGCTTTGATTTTGACTCCGACCCACAACTTTAAATGCGAGGCATTTCTTGGTGAACTTCGGCGACTTCGATTGTATTCGTCTATCTATCTAGCCACCTACGACGTTTAGCTCTCCTGGCCGTTTCGATAACGGTAGCGCCACCGAAATTGGCAAGGCATAACATGACTGTATGAAGAATATAAGTCACTAGCATGACATGAACATCACTACATGTTTGTCATGAATGTCATGATTGACATTTCATAATCTTGCTGTTCTTGCGGTGATTTTATTTTCATTAGGTATTACAAAACTGGTATGGTATGGCATGAATGCATGGAGAACTCACGTGACAGACTATATCACCGAAGCTATGACATGTATGTTATGTAATTCCTCACTATACGATACGCTCATGGTGCACTCGCCGTCATTCGCTAGGTTCACATATACAGAAATTGTAATTACGAAATGTGAATAGATGGCGATGGTAAATGGCACGTCCAAAGATATTAACCATAACGTGCGTGTCATGTGAAAAATGACTACATTCTATACTCATAGTGCGCTTTTGGTCGTTTCACTACCTTACGTGATTTTAATAAATGACGACGGTATATGACTGGTGCTAACATGATAATCATGGCATCCGTGTCATGTAAGAACATCACAACATACCACGCTCATGATGAACTCGTGGGCGGCCGTTTTGCAATCTCTACATACACGAAATTTGGAATTACGTGACGTGAATAGAGGAAGAACCTATATGATGTGTCCAAACAAAATAGTCATGTTACGCGTGTTTATAAAACATGACTACATGCTATGCTCATTACGTGCTCGCGTTCATTTCGCTAGTTCCACATATAACAAATTTCGTATCCCGTGACGTGAATAGACGACGCTAATCATAATATGCGTGTCTTATAAAACTTCCCACATGCAACCTCTCACATGCAAACGTCAAATAACTCACGGCCCTCAGTCCCCAGCAGCTGCGAAGCAACTGACCACGGCGGCGGTCAGATCTGCAACGCAGCAGAAGATGCTAAGAATCTCTGGATCCGGACAGGCCGCCTTTGGAACCTGAACTTGGCAACGTTTAACGCTAGAACCTTATCTAGTGAGGGAAGTCTAGCTGTACAATTCGAGAAGCTAGAGGGTGTTATATGGGATATAATAGGGCTCAGTGAAGTTAGGAGGACAGATGAGGCCTATACGGTGCTACAGAATGGGCACGTCCTTTCTATCGGGGCTTGGCTGACAGAAGAGAACTGGGAGTGGAATTCCTAATTCACAGAAACTTAGCTGGCAACATAGAGGAATACTATAGCATTAATGAAAGGGTGGTAGGTACCGTAAAAAACTGAATAAGAGATACAAAATGAAGGTGGTACAGGCCTACGCGCCTACATCCAGCCATGATGACGCTTCAGTTGAAAGCTTCTATGAAGATGTGGAATCGGCAATGAGTAAGGTAAAAACACAGTATACAATACTGATGGGAGACTTTAATGTAAAGGTAGGGAAGAAGCAGGCTGGAGACCAGGCAGTAGATTATGGCATCGGTACAAGAAACGCCAGAGGAGAGCCACTAGTAGAATTCGCAGAACGCAATTATTTACGGATTTTAAATACCTTCTACCGAAAACGAGGAAACCGCAAGTGGACATGGAGGAGCCCTAATGGCGAAAATAAGAACGAAATAGACTTTACAATGAGTGCACACCCAGGCATCGTGCAGGATGTGGAAGTGGTTGGCAAGGTACGATGCAGTGACCATAGAATGGTACGGTCTCGAATTCACCTAGACCTGAGAAAGGAACGACAGAAACTAATACGCAAGAAGCCAATCAATGACCTAGCACTGAGAGGGAATGCACAGGAATTCAGAGTCTCGCTTCAGAACAGGTACTTGGCTCTTAGTGAGGAAACCAATCTTAGCATAGATACAATGAATAATAATCTGACGAGTATCATTACGGAGTGTGCAGTGGAAGTTGGAGCCAGGGTAGTTAGACAGGACACAGGCAAGCTTTCCCAGGAAACGAAGAATCTCATTGAGAAGCACCAAGTCATGGAAGTCTCAAGTACAACAGACAAAATAGAACTGGCAGAGCTTTCGAAGTTGATTAATAGGCGCATGGTATCCGATGTAAGAAGGTATAACATGGAGAGAATTGAACACGCTCTGAAAAACGGAGGAAGCGTCAAAGCAGTGAAGAGGAAACTTGTTATAGGCAAAAATCGGATGTATGCGCTAAGGGGCAAAAAGGGCAAAATAACTACCAATATGGATAGGATAGTTGAAATAGCGGAGGAGTTTTACAGATATCTGTACAGTAGGAGGAACAACCACGACTTCAATACTATAGGAACTAGCAGTAACCGAGATGACACCCCACCAGTAATGATAGAAGGAGTCAGACAAGCTTTGGAGAGCATGCAAAGAGGCAAAGCTGCTGGTGAGGATCAGGGAACATCAGATCTGCTGAAAGATGGAGGACAGATTGTGTTAGAAAAACTAGCCACCCTGTTTACGAGGTGCCTCCTGACGGGAAGAGTACCAGAGTCTTGGAAGAACGCTAACATCATCTTAATACATAAGAAAGAAGATGACAAGGACTTGAAGAATTACAGGCCGATTAGCTTGCTCTCTGTAGTATACAAGCTATTTACAAAGGTAATTGCTAACAGAGTAAAGAAAACATTAGAATTCAATCAACCAAAGGAACAAGCAGGATTTTGAACAGGCTACTCAACAATCGACCACATTCATACTATCAATCAGGTAATAGAGAAATGCTCAGAATATAACCAACCACTATACATAGCCTTCAGAGATTACGAGAAGCCGTTTGATTTAGTAGAAATATCAGCCGTCATACAGACACTGCGGAATCAGGGCGTAGATGAAGTATATATAAACATCCTGGTAGAAATCTACAGGGGATCAACTGCTACCATAGTGCTTCCTAAAGAAAGCAACAGAATACCAATCAAGAAGGGCGTAAGGCAGGGGGACACAATCTCCCCAATGCTATTTACCGCGTGCTTACAGGAGGTTTTCAGAAGCCTAGGATGGGAACAGCTAGGGATAAGAGTTAATGGAGAGTACTTTAGTAACCTGCGCTTTGCCGATGACATTGCATTGCTGAGTAACTCAGGGGACGAATTGCAAGTCATGATTACGAAGTTAGACAAGGAGAGCAGAAAGGTAGTCTTAAAATTAATCTGCAGAAAACGAAAGTAATGTACAAAAACCTCGGAAAAAAGCAGTGCTTCGAGATAGGTAATAGTGCACTTCAAATTGTAAAGGACTATGTCTACCTAGGGTAGATAAAAAGTGCGGAGCTTATCAACGAGATTGAAGTAACTAGAAGAATAAGAATGGGGTGGAGCACATTTGGCAAGCACTCAAAATATGACAGGTAAATTGCCACTATCCCTAAGGAGAAAGGTATATAACAGCTGTATCTTGCCGGTACTTGGCTGCGGAGCAGAAACCTGGAGACTTACAAAGAGGGTTCAGCTTAAATTGAGGACGACGCAGCGAGCAATGGAAAGAAAAATGGTAGGTGTAAACTTAAGAGACAAGAAGAGAGCAGAGTGGATTAGGGAACAAACGGGGGTTAAGGATATCAAAGCTGAAATCAAGAAGAAGAAATGAACATGGGCTGGGCATGAAGCGCGTGTCTACACGATTCATGCCCAGGATAACCGCTGGTCGTTAAGGGTAACTAACTGGATTTTAAGAGAAGGCAAGCGGGTAAGGGGGAGACAGAAGGTTAGGTGGGCAGATGAGATTAGGAATTTTGTGGGTATAAATCGGCAGCAGCAAGCACAGGACCGGGTTAACTGGCGGAACATGGGAGAGGCCTTTGTCCTGCAGTGGACGTATTCAGGCTGATGATGATGATGATAATAATAAAACTTGACTACTACGGTCCCAGCTGGCTCGCGGCCGTTTCGCGAGCTTCACATATAAAAAATTTGGGGTTTTACGTTGAGGGAATGGACCAGCAACACTAATGGCATGCGCAAACTTGACAATGATGACATAGAAGTCATGTGCGTCATAATTCACGTCCGCCTCGTAATGTTGTGTAGATTTTAAAGTGACACATTTACCTTCATGATTCGCTCTCCGCATATCAACGACTGCCATTTTTCGTGGGACCTGCCATTTCTTTAACATTGGTTTTATTCGCATCTCTCTCAATTCTTCGGTCACGCGGAGATGCTTGATATTTCAGTCACGCAAAGATAAATCTTCGCTCACATCCACGGATGCTCTAATCCAGAACTGGCATGTTGGTGCTTACTAAACTGAACAACACACCACCAAAGCATGTCAGGAACAAACACAGGCTATAGGGGGCTTGGTGGAAAGGCATCATTATCAAGCATCTTCATCGACATATGAACCTCACACTCCATGCACACAGGTGCGAAGCCAGAGCCAATGGTCATGATGTATACTCCGACGACGAGAGCACTTGTTTCGTGGACGCCGCCCGGTCACAAACAGGAAAAAGCATGGTGGCCGTAGTTAACCAAAGAAAATGTGTCGACTGCATACTTACTATACAGGATGATGTTACAAGCATGAAGGAGGTCACTATTGCCTTCGTGCTGAAAAACCAGCGTCAAACAATGTCCTTACGGACTCAATGGCAGCCTATCGTAACTACCTTAAAGGCACAATCAGTCTTCTAGTATGCAGAATACTTTCACAAGCAGCAGACGGCCGTCCTGAGGCAGACGGAAAGCAAGTTATACGATTACTTTGCCACTGTGGAGTCAGTGGCCACAAGTTAGCTCATGCCTCCGCCCAAGTTCTCTTACCCTAGGTATAATTTTAGAGCAGGAACTCTGGCCCTTCCTGATCAGATGGCCAACCTTAACGCATGCACTGAAGTATTTCAAAAGCAAAGGCTTGCTCACAAGCTATATTTCCCGCCGCATCCTCAACTCTGTAAAGCCGCACAAATGACCTGGCACCGCTTACAAACGTTATCGTATTAGAACCCACATGTACTCTCTGAAATCGACCCTGCCAATCAGGCCTCGCCCGCATATTGGCTATGCAACAGTAATCTAGCTGCACTTTATTATATAGCATGTGAGTGTCAGAGCAACACATCTGAAAAAGATGTCTTTAAGGATTTCAGTAGAGATGGGTAGAAGGCCGCCCGGTCCACCACGAACCAGGGGGTGCAAGAGGACCTGGTGGCCGGAGCAAGGACCGGGGCGCAAGCCAATCCAGTCCTCGATTATGGATTCCACCTATTCCTTAATAGATGTAACAATGTTTTTAATCATTATCTACAACGGCGACGCCGGGAATTCTACCAATAGAGCTTCATGCCACTCTCGCACTAATATTTCGACGCATGGAGAAAATATAAACCTGTATTTTCCCGGCATTGTGTCCCGCGCACAGGCAGATGAATTGCAGTAGCCCTCCAGATTTTTGAACAACAGAACAGCACTGCGGTCATCTTACATTCCACTGTGCACTCCTGTTGCTTACACGGATTGAACCGAGAGCTTTACAATAGAGACAATAAACAGGATAAGATGCAGCTGCAAGGTAGTTGTTTTTCCTGTTTACAGAACGGTGGCCGGCGGGAGTCAGTTAACCGACACCCTGTGACTCAGGGCGACGACTCGGTATCAAAAATTTTTCACCTTTTCAAGTGCGACGGGTGGCACAAAAAATAATGAGATACCAGAATGTTTGTAGCACATCATTGTTGTGTTTTTCAGTAGCGTACATACAAGACTGACCAAAATAAAAGCATAAAAAGATACACCCATGGTGTCTATATGTGCCCTTATTCTGCCGTGTCTTGCGTTTGCGCTACCAATAAACATATTGGACAAAAAAGCCAGTATAAAAGTGCACGTAGTGCTCAAGGCATAAAACGTGCAAGATACTTTAATGGCTTGATTGATTGATAAGGGGGGTTTAACGTCCCAAAACCACTATATGATTATGAGAGACGCCGTAGTGGAGGGCTCCGGAAATTTCGACCACCTGGGGTTCTTTAACGTGCACCCAAATCTGAGCACACGGGCCTACAACATTTCCGCCTCCATCGGAAATGCAGCCGCCGCAGCCGGGATTCGAACCCGCGCCCTGCGGGTCAACAGCCGAGTACCTTAGCCACTAGACCACCGCGGCGGGGCACTTAATTGGCTTGAATAGTGGGGCTCTTTTTCTTCCATTCGATACAGCTTCTACCTCGGCTTGAACTCTGATTTGCTATGTGGTAGAAATTTATGTTTTTTTGCACACTATCCACGCTAAAAATCACAGCATATCCACGCAGTGAATGATGATGAGTGGGGTGAAGCATCCGTCAGCACGCCCGTGCTTTCATTGCTCGGTTCAGTCTTGTTTCCATCCTTTTCCGCAACCTTCCGTGCGTCATCCTTGCGTCCGTGCGTGAGTCCATCCATCCGTTTGCTCAAGCGTCCTTCCGTCCATACGTCCCCGCGTCCGTCCATCTGTGCGTCCGTCTGTTAGTCTGTTTGTCCATCCGTTCGTCCATGCTTCTATCTAGTGATAACTCCAAGTACCGCCATCTCCCATCTCGCATTTCCCGTGGCACATACCCGCTCTAGAGAGGAGGAGGAGGAAGGGAAGAAATGAAAGGCAGGGAGATCAACCAGACGCACGTCTGGTTTGCTACCCTGCACTGGGGGAAGGGGTGAGGGGGTTAAAGGAGAAAAGAGAGAGAAGCGAAGGGCAACGTGTGTGTAGATGTGACCTTGTCCATTGCACACTTATAAGCGGTAGCGTAGTCCGGTCGTCCTTGAAAAACTTAGCAGTGCTCGCGTCCCTTTCCTGGCCTGCGACGCGTACAGCCATGAACCGAGGATCTTCTCTTCGCAAAAGGTCTACTGTCTAGTGTCTCTAACGTTTCGCGTAGCAAGTTGCGTTCACTCGAAAAACGTTCACATGAACACAGTAGATGTTTTATTGTCTCGTCAGTATCACACGATTCACATCGGGAGCTATCAGCCATTCCTTTGCGAAAGGAGTACGCCTTTGTAAAAGCTACTCCTAACCAAAGGTGGCACAGTAAAGTTGCATCCTGGTGGGAGAGGTCAGATAGAGCTTGAAGCTTTCTCGATGGGTCCAATTTGTGTAGGCGGCGGTTCCTGACACTGGGGTCACTCAGCCAAGTTTCCGACTTGGTGTTAGCGAACAAGTGAAGGCCCCTTGCAGCGTCAGTTCTCGAAAATGGAATTGAGGTTGTCTGAGCGTCCACGTGGGCGGATCAGGCAGCATTATCAGAAAGGTCATTATCGACAATACCGCAATGTCCTGGTAACCACTAGAACACCACGTCATGTCCTTTCGATAAAGCTTCGTGAATCACTCCTTTTATTTCAATCACTAGCTATTGATGCTCTCTTTGTCGTAAAGCTGATTGTAAGCTCTGAAGGAATGCATTGGAGTCGCAGAACACAGCCCATTTTTGAGGTCGGGCTTCCGCGATATAAAGTATGGCAGCGCGTTAGGCGGCAAGCTCCACTGTTGTGGGTGTTGTCCTATGCGACAGTTTGAGCTTTATAGTGACCTGGTACGCCGGGATGACAACAACACCTGCGGAGCTGTCAGCCGAGACCAATCCATCGGTGTAAGTGTGGGTCCTGTGGCCGTATTTTTCATTGAGCAGCGACAATGTCACCTGTCGTAGGACCACTGTTGAATTACGGCTCTTGTTCGTTATTCCGTGAATAGTGAGGCACACATGTGGTTGTTGTACGCACCACGGAGGTGACGCTGGTTTTGTTGCTGGAGTGAAGCTGAAAAGAAGACATTCTCTATAAGCAGAAATAATCTTTGAAAACATCGCTTGTGGTCTTTGAAGTGGCAACACTGCAACATGGTGACCAGAAACTCGGCAGAGGTGTCTCATGTGGGCTCTGAAATTGTCAGTGGTGATGTAGGGTTGAATTGGATGTTCTTTTGCGATCATAATCGCCCCGTAGGTTGAGGTGCATCGCAGCAATTCTAAGCACACGCGTAGTGCTCTTCCTTGCAGGCTTTCGAGGGTGCGGATGTTCGTCTTGCACGTACTTGCCAGTAACGGCAAGCTGTAGCGCAAAAATCCCAGAAACAGTCCCCTGTAGAGCTGCATCATTGACCTTATCAATTTGCACCAAGATTTTCCGCAGAGGACCGCATTATATGGACAATGGAAGTTAGCCTTCTCTTCATGTAATTGCAGTGGGCACTCCACGAAAGGTCCCTGTCAATAATCACACCCAGGAATCGATGGTTCTTCTGGTATGGAATATTTGCCCATTGATTGTAACAGGGTTTTGTGTCAAGGCTCTGCGAGTAAACGCAACCAATGCACATTTCTCCGTTGAGACGGAAAGACCTTGCTTGCGGAGATATGAGCATGCCAGGGTGGCAGCCTCCTGGACTCTTGCACGTACTTGTAGACGAGTTACAGCTGAAGTCCATAGACAAATATCGTCAGCATATATGGATGTGACGATAGTACTTGGCAAAATTTCACGAAGTCCTACCATCACGAGGTTAAAGAAAGTGGGACTTAATACGGCACCCTGAGGGACGCCACGGGAGGTGTAGTAATTGATGGTAGGTCCATCTGAGGTTTGTACAAAAAAGAACTTTCTCGTCAAATTATCCTGGATCCATTGGAACATCCGACCACCGATTCCAACAGCTTCCAACGAGTCTAGGATGACTTTATGTGTTACGTTATCATAAGCCCCTTTGACGTCGAAGAATAGTGCCAATGTGGTATGCGCTTGAGGCTCTTGTGTTGCTGGATAAATGTTGTGAGATCAATCACGTTGTCGAGAGATGACCTACCTCGCCGAAAACCTTTCATTCAGTTTGGGTATACGTTGTAGCGCTCGAGGTACCATTCTAGGCATGTAAGTATCATCCTTTCCATGACTTTTTCTACGCAACTCGCGAGGGCGACTGGGCGAAACGATGTCAAATCAAATGGTGACTTTCCTGCTTTGAGTAGTGGCACAAGTCTACTTATCTTCAAATCCTGGGGAACAATTCTCGCCTGCCATGAGTGGTTGTAATAGCTTAACAACTGTCCTTTTGCCTCCTGTTTAAGGTTGGCTAGAGCGGCGTAGGTGATGCCATCAGGTACTGGTGAAGATGATCGTCGGGAAGCCGCCAAAGATGCGTCAAGTTCTTCTATAGTGAAAAGATTGTCCATTTCGGAGATGCGGGTTTTAGGGATAACACTCCTAATAATGCCAGCGGACAAGGCGAACACTCAAGCGATTCGCGTACAAAACTCATTTGCCACTTCAAGGTTGGTGTGGCCTAGAAATCCATGAAAGGATGTCTTTGTTGCGAAGTCGAGCGCAGGCCACGAATAGTGCTCCAGATGCGTGACAACGGCTTTCGGGGATCCGATGATTCACAGAACGATTTCCGGCGTTCCTGTTCAAGTTTTTCTAAATATCGTTGGACTTTTCTCTGTATACGTCGTGCCAGCCTCAAGTCGCATATTGCTTTCTTCCGCCTGTATCTTCGTTCCGTCATTCGGCGAAGCGCGCACAGTTTTTCCAGTTCAACGTCGAAATCTGAATGCTTGCCGGTGAACGGGAAGAGACAGGAAGCTTCCCTCATTGCCTCTTTGATGACATCCTCCAAGTTCTGGTCAGGGTCTTCACGGCATGTATTTTTCATGAGTCGCTGAAATTTGGACCAATCAACTCTTCGTATTGTGGTCTTAGGAGAGGAGTTAGTAAGACCCCTTATTCGCATATAAGTTGGAATGTGGTCACTCCCATGCGTTTCGATGTCTGAAAATCAGTGCACTTGCGACCTTAACTTACTGGATACCAGAGTCAAATGGAGGCAACTGCTGTACGTAAGGCCCGCAGGTATGTAGGACTGCCATCATTCAAGAAACATAGGTCATGCTTGGAGGTGAATGACACGAGGTTTCTTTCTTTAGCGTTGATTGTCGAACTACCCCAGATTAAGTGATGTGCGTTGAAGTCTCCAGTTATAACCCACGGGCCCGCAGTTGTTGTCAGTATGTCTCGTAGTCGGTCTTGTTCAAATCGTCCGGATGGTGATATGTAGATACCAATGAGTGTGAATGACACTTTTTTCTTTTTAACACGTATCCAGACATATTTATTGTCATCATGCGGTTGAACTGCATGATGCACATATTTGAAATCTGTGCGAATGTAAACAACCACCTTGCTGCGTTCCTCGCATGTTGAAGAAACGAAAGATTGATACCCTGATAGTTTAGGAGGTTGTTGCACGTTTGGTTCACATATAACTATTATAGGAATACGATTCATGAATATATACTGACGGAATGAAGAGAGCGGGATCTCAGGCCTCTCGCGTTCCACTGCATTATCGACGCTTGTCGGACCTCGTTGCGGAAGGAGAAAACTGGTCGAGCCATGGTTGCTACTGGAGACTTGCAAATACTGGACTTAGAACATCCAATACTTGTAGTGCACTATGAGCCAGTGGAGACTTCAGGGTGCTGTACAGCTTTCGCATGGCATCCAGCAGTATTCGGAACATTCTGATGACTTCTGTGTCCTCCTCGGACAGCTTGTCAGCGGCTGGCTGGAGTGATGTGACTGTCGATGTGCGCTTGGGATTTTCAGGTAGCTGTGATTTCGGCAATGAAGGCCAAACTGATTCATCTACAACAGTGCTGCTCATTGCTTTGTTGACCACGCTGGCCGCCTTCGGTCTGAGGGGCAAGGGTGGTGGCAGAGAAGGGTGGTGGAGTGGCACTTTCAATGCAGCGTCTGCGGCATTTTTTGATGAAGTGCGGTGACAACGACGCTCTAGAGAGAATTTGTGTTACCAGTGGTTACCTAATACCACTACTACATACATCACAGCATGTACAGACCCACCTCCTAAAAGGAGCTTCACCCCTAAAGAAAGCCAGGCCTGCGCGTAAGAAGCAGCACAGTCACAGCGAAATCTAGAAGAACGGCTTTTTAGAACTTTTTCTGAACACTCATTGGGTAACTGCTTGCAAGCATACTTGCTTGATACCCGCTAAGGCATTATTAATTAATTTTGGGGTAGTAGGCCGCAATTCGCTATGCTATTTTTCGTCATTATTCTGAGAAGCGTGGTATCCGCTGAACACTTGCGAAGAATTTTGTGACGGTTGTTCATGCAGTGGCTGACGACGGTGAGTAAATGTGGCTGAAGTGGGTATGCGCCACAGTTATTAGGGGAAGAATAACAAGCTTTTGTTATAGGTTGGAGCAATTGGACGACCCACTCGTTACGCTATTCGCATTGTACGACGACAGATTGTTTTGCTTTTAAGTCGCATTGACTCGAATAATTTCCCGTCATCGAGCCCGCCTAAGCCAAGTTTGCCAAAAAGTCACAGGCACCAGCGTAGCTTAGTGTTTGACTACTGGGCTGGCACCCAGCGGACCCGGGCTTCAGCCCAACTGTGTCATCGGGGCTAGGCCAAGCCTGCCTAAGGCAAGTTTGACAAGTTACAAGCACAGGCGTAAAGCTGTGGTATAAGACTGGGCTGACACCGAGCGGACCCAGGTTTGATTTTCACTGTGTCATTGGTGCTATTTTTTTTAATTTTGCGCAATGTGATTAAGAACATCGGCGGCGGCGACGGACAACTGCGCGTTACCCTAGGTGTGATCTGATAACAGCTTTTGTTGTATTAGCTCTGAATAAACAGGGCCACGAGGACAGGCAACACAGGTTCTATATTGCACATGTCGTATACGTGCTGTACTCATCTCCCTTCTCACTGAGCGCTAGTTTTCACCCATTCTGACATTATATGCTATATTGTCGTGCTCTGGGGCTATTTGTCGTGGTACTTACGTTTTTTTAGAAACAGCTCTTTGACTAGCTTGTGGAACGTTGTTCCTCCGATTGAACACACCGTGCGCCGCAGGTGTTGGTGTGGTGCAAAGTAGGTCCCGCTACTGCTGTTTATTGACGTCATGCTCACCTCGCCGTGCGCGCTAACGTCACTCTCCCCGTCGCCTTCCGCCCACTCACCACGGTGGTCACATCTGTTATCTCGTTCACTTGCGCGCAACACCTACCGCGAACATGTGACCACTACTCGCTACACCATTGACTCATCGGATCACGCGCATAAAGCCAGAAACTTATGCAGCGTTTTCGCCAGAGTTTTCGCAGCACCTCTTCTCTCAGCTTCATCGCGTCAAGACCACAAGAGAGGGTGGAAAACCACATTAGGAGCGCGAAATCCAACGTTAGGTCATTGTGGCACAGTGTGTTCAAGAAAATGCACCCGAGACCTGGCAAAGCAGTGTGCAGTGTCTGTCATGCAGCAAGAACTTATCCTGAAAATAAGTTTCATGGCTTATTTGCAGTTCTGAGGTGAGAAAAACAATTCACAGTACTGCGGAAAAGGTGTTTTTTTTCTTTTGGTGCCAGCTGTTGAATATAAGAGCGTATACGAAGAAATAATTCTTGTGAAGGCTTATTACTTTACATGCTTACTGATATGATCCTCTAATACTCACCTACAAAAATGCTGGATGCAAACAGCAACAGCGATACTGCAGTGCAAAAACCCTCACAGCATTCGGATCGTAGCTCCATGAAACCTAGAGTGAAAAATGAGCACATTCAGCAGTTTATCCTAGGGCAGAATTTAGGACTACTGTGCGTATTTGTGTCTATCATACGTAGAAAAAAAGGGGATAACCATCATGAGTACGTGGAACAGCCTATAAGGTATATGATAGTTTAAAGGGCTTATGACAAAGAGAGAGCTATGTACCATGAGCGTGAAGAGAAACCTGGACAGCACCAAGCCTTCAGATGGTATTGTGTGTGCCGTGAATTCATCACCACAGACTGGCACGCATCACACTTATAAACGGCAAACCTGCCGAACAGAATTCGCGTGCCTGCCAATGGTGATAACTGGATGGCGCGCACTACACTATCGCGAAGGCTTGCCGCTGTTCGGCTTTCATTTGACGTTGATATTACATAAACACTACCATGCTGGGAGAGGCTGTCATATAGGCCAGTTTCCACGAAACGGTACGCTTGCTAAGTGGTGGTACATATAAGAACGAAAGTTCAGATGTTCCTTTTCGATTATTTAAGGTCTGAGTGATAGTAAATAGTCTGAGACAATACAACATGATAGCGCGAAATTGACCAGGAAAGGAAGGGACATTGAAAGATAAGACAGGGCACTGACATGCAACCAAGCTTTATTCACAAGTGATAATATATATATATATATATATATATATATATATATATATATATATATATATATATATATATATATATATAGTTGCCCCAAGGAAGTAACGCTGGTCCCGGTAGAATAAGGAAAAATAGAGTACGACGCACGTTGGTTTTGCACGGTATATTCTGACTGACGTTTCCCTAAACGTCAGTCAGAATTTACCGTGGAAAACCAACGTGCGTCGTACTCTATTTTTCCTTATACATATATATATAAAGAGATCTAACAGACAGTAATGACAGACAGTAATGCCAAGGAATGTACAGGGGAAGTTATTAGAACCAATGGAATGTAAATAGGAAGAAAGAAAAGAGGGTGAGAAAATAACCAGGAATCGAACCTACGACCTATATATTAATCAATGGTCGTTGGTTCGATTCCTGCTCACGGCTGGTTATTTGTTCACCCTCTTTTCTTTCTTCTTATTTACATTCCATCTGTTCTCATAACTTCCCCTGTACATTCCTTGGCATTATGGCCTGTTAGATATTATTATTATTGTGTCAAAGCACTGAAAAACGAGCCCTTATGCACACATTTCTTTCCCTTATTCAATAACGAGGGTCTCGTACTGGCAGACTTGGCGTCATTAGGTTGTATACCAGGGACAATTGGTCCGCTGCCAGCTCGTAATAAGTTCACGTGCTATGTAACACCACTCAGGCTCATAAAGAGAGTATTCCACACACGGCACCAAGGCTACAGATGGCGCTGACTGACACTCCCACATTTAAATTCACATATGAACCTAGTCAAGTGTCTGGGGGAACAGCCGCCGTGATAGCTCAGCGGTCGGGCATCGAACGAGTAATTCGAAGGTCGTAGGTGCGATTCCTGCTCACGGCTGGTTATTTTTTCACCCTCTTTTCTTTCTTATATACATTCCATTTGTTCTAATAACTTCCCCTATACATTCCTTGGCATTATCGTCTGTTAGAGCTCATTAATATAGTGTCGAAACACAGAAGAAACGAGCCTTTAGGTATACAATTCTTTCCCTTATATATATATATATATATATATATATATATATATATATATATATATATATATATATATATATATGCACTCTTTGTGGCCATCAATTTTATTTTTTGCGAAAACTTTATGGAAACAGAGAATTTTTTTGTTCAGATGTAACCTACGAGTTTTTACAACACAAATTTTGACTATCATTACACTGCTTTTCGAAGATGCAGACACAAGGTACATTGAAGAAGTGAACGCCTTTTAAAATTAGGGAGCGGGCCACAGGATAGATAGACAACCTAGGCATAAAAAAGGGTGTCCCTTAGTACCCTGCCGCAATTTTTGTGAGCAGGTAAAATGTTATGGGAATACTTGCAGCTGTTTCTATTGTATTACGCTAAAACTTACATATACCGTTTCGCCAACCATGCTCCCTTAAGCCATAAAATTAATCATTGGATTGACGTGTGATGGTACAGAGAAAATCAATCACAATAGAATGCTTTAAAAGTAACTGTGCCGTCCTAACTGTATGAAGGTTAAATACATAAAGTTTTGCAAGCTTCCTCCTTCTGCTCGTGGCTTGTCTTATTTCGGTGGTGTGCACGCCATTGTCGCCTGCACACATCTCTAGACGCGCTCAAGGTTGCCTCTCCGGTGATTTCAAATATGCTCACTGGATGGCGCGCCACCACCCAAGGTATCAGGGAGCCTATAGAGACACAGACAAAGAAGTCAGGAAGCCTCTAGAGAACATAGACATGCTAAGCAGCGGGATGAACCGACATATGACGTTGAAAGAAAATGGAAAATCTTTCTAAGCTGTAAAAGGGATGCATCCCTTCTGATCAATAAAAAGATTAGAAGAAAGGGAGCTCAGTTACTGGCAAAAGTACATAAAAAATATAGAAAGGCATCTGCAAATTTTTGGAAGCATCTAAACTCCCTAAGAAATGAGACAAGCCTAGAGCAGAAGTTTATAACTACAGCTGAAGGTGCCAGGCTAGAAGGGGACGAAGCTATTGAATATATACCAACAAGGGTGACAGAAAAATTTAAACAAAAACATGATTTATGTGCCACAATAGACAAGAATTAATCAAGTGGCGCAATGGCTCCATTTTCACAACGAAAGTGGGAAAGGGCTGAGAAAAGGGTTCCCAGTAGTACATCAACAGGCCCATATGGCATTCCAATTATGCTGATAAAGGCATTAGGTCCGAGGTCAAAGCAGGCTTTGATTGAGGCAGTGAGCAAAATAATAATTGATGGTGAAGTTTCCGATGGATAGAAACTTAGGAGGATGAGCATGATCTATAAAGGAAAGGGGGACAATGCTGACATAAACAACTACCGTCCTATAACAGTGACATCAGTGGTTTACAGGCTAGAGATGCGGATAATAAAGGGAAGACTGCAGGCATAGATAGAGGTTGAGGGGGTGCTGGGGGAACTGCAGAATGGGTTTCGGAAACACAGGAGGTTGGAAGGCAATCTGTTCTCACTGACGCAGTGCATCGAAATAGCAGAAAAGGAACACAGGTCCTTATGGCTAGCATTTTTGTATATTAAGGGAGCGTACAATAGCGTGGTTCAAGAGGACTTGTGGGAAATACTTGACACACTAGGCATGGAAGATGTAGTCACTAATCTTTTAAAGGATATCTATAAAGTTAACAAGGTAGTTTGAAAGTGGGAAAACAGGTATCCAAGCCTGCAGATGTAAAAGGGGGCTTAGGCAGGGGTGTTCCTTGTCACCCTTATTATTGAAGATGTACCTACAAGGATTAGAGGCCAAATTAGAGGGAAGTGGACTGGGCTTCAACCTGTCTTTCGTCGAACAAGGAAAACTCATTGAACTGGCACTAACAGCATTGATGTACGCAGATGATAAAGTGCTAATGGCCGACAACAAGGAAGATTTGCAGAGATCGGTGGACATCTGCGGTAATGAGGAAGATGGGTTAGATTTAAGATTCAGTAAGGGAAAATCAGCAGTCATGATTTTTAATGACAATGAATGTAGTGAGCTTAGAATACAGGAGGTCACGCTAGAAATTACAAAAATAATACATATATATGGGCGTACAGATAAGCAATGGGGCCGAGTACCTTAGGGAACACGAAATATACGTGACGACTAAAGGTAACAGGAATGCAGCAGTAATGAAAAACAGAGTACTGTGGAATTACAATAGGTATGATGTTGTGAGAGGAATATGAAAAGGGGTCATGGTTCCTGGCCTTACGTTCACAATGCGGTCTTGTGCATGAGATCAGAAGTTCAAGCAAGATTAGAAATTAAGCAACGTGGAATAGGTAGGCGTGCTTTAGGAGCTCACGGGAATACACCAAATCAGGGAGTACAAGGTGATATGGGATGGACATCATTTGAAGGCAGGGAAGCTAGCCGCAAGTTAAAATTTGAGAAGCGACTGAGAGTAATGGGGGAGGAGCGTTGGGCAAGGAAGGTATTCAGCTACTTGTACATGAATAATGTCGATACAAAATGGAGGAAGCGAACCAGAAAATTGACTGGTAAATACTTAGAAAGCAGCAGGGGGTCCAACCAAAAAGAATTATCGGTTAAGAAGGAAGCTGAGACCGATATATGGAGAATTGGCATGATCAAGAAGTCCACACTAGAGATCGTTCAAACATTTAGGCAGGAAATCGCCAAGGAAAGAATCTATGATAATACTAGGGGTAGTTCTCTTTTGTTTGAGGCCAGGGTGGGAGTATTGCGATCCAAGACATTTGAGGCCAAATACAGAGGGGTAGACACGGTATGCAGTGCGTGTGGAGAAGAAGAAGAAACTGCCGAACACTTGATAATGTTCTGTAAAGGGCTTCAGCCTATAGTTCAGGATGATGGCGCAGAGTTTTCGAAAGCACTGGGGTTTAGAGACATGGAGTTCAACATAGACTTTAAGCGGGTAGAATTAACTAGGAGGAGGTCTGATTGGTGGCTAAAGTCAAGGCACGAGTGAAAATTAAACCCTTCACTGCAAAGTGCGTGTCCTCAACGTCACTTCCTAAAGGAAAAAAATAAATGTAGTATTCGGTTCCATAAGTATTATGGCTTGGTGGCGCTAGGCACCGCCCGTTCTAAAGGGTACAGCCATAACCATCCATCCATCCATCCATCCATCCATCCATCCATCCATCCATCCATCCATCCATCCATCCATCCATCCATCCATCCATCCATCCATCCATCCATTCATCCATCCATCCATCCACCCATTTATCCGTCCGTCCATCCGCCCGTCCATCCATCCATCCATCCATCCATCCATCCATCCATCCATCCATCCATCCATCCATCCATCCATTCATCCGTCCATTCATCCATCCATCCATCCATCCATCCATCCATCCATCCATCCATCCATCCATCCATCCATCCATCCATCCATCCATCTATCCATCCATTCATCCATCCATCCATCCGTTGGTTTTCGATGGCCTGCGCCCTCAGCTTCTCGAAGTGGATTTCGAAGAAAGAAAGTGAAAAGGAAGTGTGTTGTGGTAATTGTCTCTCTGTGAGGATGTCACCTCAACAACGCCACGCAGAGGTTAGAAAGTGGGAGAGAGAAAGAATTGTGAAAGAGAGAGGAAAAGAGAAGAATGTCATTGGTGTTTGTCTGGCCTTGCGCGAACGTGCGCCGCTTTCTAAGGCGTTGGTTTTCTGGTGATTATGAAAATGCTCACTAGATGGCTCGCCATTTCTAAAGATGGCGCAACACCACTCATGGCACGTTGGCTTCATACCTCTTTTGCGGGAACTCACCCAGTGAGCACAGTTGGCCACCGCTGGCCACATGTACAACCCATAAGCCAAGGCAGCAGTGCAACGGGCTCGCAGCGCAGCTGCAGCTGGCGCTCGCCGCGGTGACAGCCTGGGAGGCCAAAGCGAAGAGAGCTCACTCGCAAGCAAACCCGGAGCAGCAGGTTGCGTATATAAAATCTATGCAGTTCATCAAAATGTACTGGTGCATGCAATTGTATTTTTTTTCTCCGGTGGTTGAAGTTTGGACTGGTACGTTCCACTTAAAATGACCCTAATAATGTAAAACAACCATAAATTGCGGGAACGTTGAATGACAAGCGACCTCAAGAAAAGATCAGATTGCCAATACAGAAATTGTTGATGGCACACAAAGCCGCGATCTTGACAAGATCAGTTACCTACAAATCCAGCATACCAATACACATGCCACCAGCGCATCGTTATAGCGTCCGGTCGCTTGCACTGGCATATTCTGGGGACTCACCGGCCACGGTTTTCTTCGCGCAAAATTTTCCCACCACCATCAAAGCCTGCAAGTCCTAAAAATCTCGCTTCAAAGTGAATACTGCTATCTTTAATGTGAATTGGCCTCCACACATTTCCGTCACCCGCGCGCCGGTACCCCGTTATCGTGTTGCCTTTAGACTTTTATTTCTTCTTTTGATCTCTTGACAGCAACTATGACGCACGCACAGCTTCTATGAGTGGCACTCTGCATCTTATCTGCAGAAGCAAACCCTAGCCGGTGCACTTCATTTATCACATGAACAGTTATCGCTTGCGTTGTACTGGCGCTGTTGACACTCGCTATCGAGGCATGAAGGTCATGGAAGACAGTATGGCGCTATGCTTCATTCATTCTAATTTCTGGTAACTGTTGAGGTTTGAAGCACCTGCACCATGTTATGATTATGAGTTTTTGAGGAAACATCGCAAGAAGTACCTTGGATTTACTTCAATCACACCTGTAATTCATAAACACTTACTTCAATCTATTCACATGATTGTTCTTTCTATTGGAACTCCATGGAAATGCGGCAGCCAACGCCGGCAATCGAACCTGCATCCTCGGTCTCAACAACGTGATTTTCGGTGACCTTAATCTACCTGGGCGGGTGTCATCGATGAACGCGAAATGAAGGTGAAGTTTTTTTACTTACGTGTACGTAGGCATACAAGTATCTTCATCATGCACCAAGAAACATGCTTAAGACAACGTAGTTTATCACGTTATATTAACTGTTCGTTTCGTTGACTGTACTTATGCTAGTACGTGTTCTGTACTTATTAATTGTAGAAACTGGTGGAACACTGACAAACAACTTTCGATCATGAGATGTATGCAGTCACGAAAACATGCGTATCATCGTACTTCCTAGAACTTGGGGACACTTCGTTAGA
The DNA here is from genome assembly GCA_013436015.1 of Rhipicephalus annulatus. Taxonomy (NCBI): domain Eukaryota; kingdom Metazoa; phylum Arthropoda; class Arachnida; order Ixodida; family Ixodidae; genus Rhipicephalus; species Rhipicephalus annulatus. Next base: position 654,661 of record WOVY01009915.1, on the reverse strand, counting down.
CAAAGTGAACTGGCCTCACTACTTGAGATTCATCCCTGTTAGTGGAAGTGAAGCCAAGTAATAAGTAGAGGAGTGATCCGAGAATGTTTTTTTTGCTTGATCGATTATATGGTTCATTTTTATGGGTTCGAACATAAATGAGTCGTTAGTGGAAGAATATTCGGCACATCCCACATACGAAGGGCATTGATATTATGCAGATTACGGGGAGAGAATGTGACTGGTGTAATTTTGTTGAGTGATTCATTAATAATTGACGCTTGACACATTCAAAAATATACTCACAATATACGTATGTATGCGGATTAGTTGCACATGTTTTATACAATTAATTGTTTACAGTACCAATGCCAAGAGCAACACGGGTATTTCCAACACCATAGGCGGTAAGGTGAAACGTTTCGCGTGTGCTTGCGAAGGTAGATGCCCTAGATATCGTTACGTAGACAATCTTCAATGGATGGCGCCTAAGTACAAATGATGCTAACGCAACGAGGCGCTTGCATGATTGGCCGAATGTAGGCGGTTAATTGCGCCAGTAATAGGTGGTAGGGCGTAGACGTCTTTTTAGGGGCAAAGCTCCTAAGCCGTGGGTCTGCCCATCCAGTGTACGTACCTGACTGCCTAGTTCGACGTTTGCGAACTGCTGACTATATACGTCGTCCCTGCAAACATCCCACTACACCCCATCTCTTTCACCGACCGTTAAGGAATTTTAATAAGAGGGTAACGAAAACGACGTTCACCTACGAATAATAAAATTTCTTGTATCAGTAGATACAATGTTTGTCATCTAATTGGTAATGTACTGGAAGATATTTGTGGTTTGTTCACAGTTTATTAATGAAACTGCCCAGTGCTTCACCCCACTCACCACCATTCACTCCGTGATTATGCTGGAGTTTTTTTGTTGTTATTGCATTGAATCAGCTTTAGTCAACAAAAAGTATCTAAGATCCATTTCTCTCCTATAACAAGGGTTGATGCAGCTCCCCAGACAGGCCGACTCCTGTGTAACTCCCATTTTCATCATCACTTGCATTCGCTCATTGATAAGTCGGTGCTTTCACGGTGAAACAGTATGTCGAATCGAATTTGCTGAGGCTTTCTTTATGGTATGCGTGTTCAGGAAGAAGAGATGGCGGGTATTTTATCCTTCTGCACAGCCGAATATCGCAACACTGTATTGTACTGTACAACACTGTTTTGCACTGTACGTTCATGTTCTTGCATTGATAGTCTTTTTGTGAATGCCTTCTCATTGTATTATTGTATTTGCCCCTCCGGCATGGGCCAGCATATTCGCTTGCAGTATCGATAAGTAAAAAAATAAATAAATAAAAACATAGTTTGAAAGCACTCTCACTTATGTTTAGCGTTCTGTTGTGCAAAGTGACCTATTTACCATGGACAAAAAGACTGTTTCTGAACTATGATCACCAAATTCTATCTATGCATTATAAACTCGACCTGCGATAAGGGCACATGTTCTCTACTGACCAATCCTAATTTTGAACTGTCTTGTAATGTCACGGGCTCTGAAGACCAGTTATTGGCACAAAGGCCAGCACGTTCACTGTTGATGGACATCCCACAACGGGTAATCCACACGTGCTTCTTAGCACCCTTAATGTGCATTGACCCTACGTTTGCATCGAAGCAATTGTAGGGGCCGTATCCTGGAGTCCTGACGGCATTCGACCACTCGCAAATACCTAGCCAGTGCAGAAGTCGACAGTGGCACCACACTCCCGCAAGAAGCCCATGCTCAGAATAACCGAATGAGTCAACCTGGGTATAATTAGCAACTCAAATTAGCATAGCCTCCCATGAGTACGTAGGCACTGCACATACTAACAGGACAAACCGGCTCGGCATTCGTTCCACAGAACCTGAAAATTTCATGAAACATAAAAAATTACTGCGATATCCACAAAGCCGATCATGTTACAGGAGCTCGCTCTCAGGTGTACAGAGCGTTTCTTGGCTAGACCAACGAGCCAGCGCATGATGTGTACGCTGAAGACAGCGTTGGGGGGCACGTTTCACAACCGGAAGTCACAGTGTTAGCCACGTCGATCGCATGTTAACCATCTGCCCATTATATCATGCAGGGCGCGGCCATGAGTCATATGCCTAACGCCCATAAATGTCGAATGTGGAACTATCAGGGTTCTTCAACGGGTTTGAAATTGGCCAGGCGAGGGGGCTTGGAAGGATATCAGTGCCCGTGCATAACACTCATCGTAGGAACTTTTCCCGCTCTGTGGGTCATCGAAAACCGAAGATTAATGAATGCATGGATTGATATGGCTGAAACCCTTAGGTTGGGCGGCGGCTAACGCCACCTAGACGTAATACTTGGTGAAGAAAAACTACACTTATGTTTTTCTCTTTAAATAATGAAGTTAAAGACTGCAAATTTCCAGTGAAGGATTTAATTTTCAACCGTGCTTTGATTGTAGCCACCAATCTGACAACCTCCTTCTGGTTATTCCTACCCTCTTAAAGTCTATTTTGCCCGCCCTGTCCCCAAACCCTAGTGCTTTGAAAGAATCTGCGCCATCAGCGTGAACTATACGGTGAATTCCTTTACAGATCATTATCAATTGTACGGCAGTTTCCTAGTCTTTTCCACACGCACTGCATAACGTGTCTACCCCTTCGTATTTGACCCGAGTAGTCTTGGTTAGCAATACTCCCATCCTAGTATCAAACAAAAGACAGCTACCTGCATAACGCAATTTCTTGTTGAAACTTTTGTGTCATCCTTGTTCTTACCGTAATTTTACGCGTATAACACGCCCCTGCATATAATCCGCACCCCCACTTTCAGCTCACTGAGAAAGAAAAACAAATACTCGCATATTGCGTGCATATTTGATATACATAAAAGGCTGTACAAAAGCTATTTCTCAAGCAACATAGCACATATGTAGACAGAAAAAGTTTTATTTAGCAAGCATAATACGCCGTCTGCAAGGCCAATCACAATTCACTCACTGTCGCTGCTCTCACTAGAGCTATGACTTGAGCCGCAGTGCTCACTATTATCCACAAGGTCATCTTCGGATCCATTAATGTTTTTTGTGATGCAGCATCTCTTGTAACTTTTTCGCACCATCTCATTTGGAATGGCCTTCCATGCCTCGACATTCCACTTGCAGAATAGGGCAATATCAGGCTTTCGGGCTCGTCCTGTCGGCGTCAATTCGTAGCAGCCTTCGGCCATCCACTCGGCGTGATAGCGCTTGACATGCGCTCTGAAGGGCTTGTTAAGCGACTCATCTAGAGGCTGCAACAGCGACGTCATTCTACCTGGTATAACAACTAAGTCGGTGCCATTGCGTGAAAGGCGGTCCTTCACTTCCTCAGTTGTGTGGCCGCGGAACGAGTTAAGAACGAGCATGGACCTCTTTGCGAGCATCGCACCAGGCCTCTTCTCCCATACCGTCTTGATCCAGTCTACGAACAAATCACTGTTCATCCACGCGTTCTCGTGTGCGCGCACCACCATACAGGCAGGCAAATGAACCTTTGGTAGAGTTTTCCTTTTCAAGATGACATACTTTCGTAGTTGCGTGCCATCGTCGAGGGCACAAAGCAAGACTGTGATGCGCAGTTTCGTGTTCCCGCTGGTCTGCACGCTCACCGAACTGCTGCCCGTCTTCTCTCAGGGTAGGCACCGGTCTTGGGGCCACGAAATCACCTACGGTCGCGGTGCGCGGCTTGTAGGCTCTCTTTCTTCTTTCTCCACAGTCGCACACAGGACTCGTACACATCGTGCCGTATTCCCGCTCCGCGATTTCCGAATGCCTCGGTGACAGCGATGATCTTAAGCTTTTGCTGTGCCGTGAAGGCGTGCCGTCGTGCGCTACTTATGGTGACAGAACAGATCGACTTATGCTTGGCAAACGGGTCGAAATGTGGAGAACTAGCGGTATCAGCGAGGTAAAGAGCACTCACACTCGACGACAACTTGACAGCACTCTCCCTTCTAGGGCACTGTAACAGCACCCTGGGAACAACAGAACCGAAATGCATGCCTGCTACTGCGTCAAAAAGTAGTACATTAATTTACTGATAATATCTCTATAGACACTATAATATCTCATTTGCCTTGCTGAAATAAATACTGCTTTATTTATTATGGAGCTTACTTTATTTTTTATGGAACTTTCTTAGACAGCACCACCTTTTCGGCAAGCCCTTTTCAAAAGTAAACATGGCGTCCGTGACGTAGGGACATGTGGAGGGTCACTGAGCGGCCGCGAACGTCCAAAAAGTATACTTGTGATGTGACAATGAGATTTTACACTGAAAAATTGAATTATCTCTCCCGAAATGTTTTTCTAAACGTTTCAACGATGCAAGCAAGCGAAACCAAAATCAGTCGCAAGCTGCCGTGCTACTTGCGGAGCAACAAGAATTTGCGGAAACAACCTCCATAGCCTTCGCTACACTGTTAAGGGTCTTCACAGCACAATACGCATTGCTGTGAAGCAGCACGATAGAAAAAACTCCGCGTATTATTGAAATTTTTAGGTTTTTGGTGCGGGTTATACGCGCGAAAATACGGTGTATAAATAGCTTCGTCCGCTTCTAGTCTAACCCCTCGAGCTCTAGTTATAAACTTATGCTCTTGGCTTGTCTTATTAAGTACGAGTTCGATAGTTTTAAAATTTCGCAGCTGCCTTTCTCTCCTTTTTATGTACTTCTGCCAACCAATGAGCTCCTTCCTTCTGATTTTTCACTGTTCAGAAAAAATGCTTCCCTTGTAAAGCTTAGAAAGATATCCCAATTTCTTTCAACATCACCTGTCCGTTGACCCTGCTGCTTAGAATATATGTGTTCCCTTGAGGCATCCTGACGTACTCCTTTGGCTCTCTTACCTTCCTCATCCCACCAACTTCTTTGTTTGTGTCTCCTTTTCCGGCGTGACTTATCGAGCACTAGCTTAAACAGTCTAATTAGATTCCTATACGCCCACCATTTAGTTTACTCAGTGATTACTTTCTCAATTTGTTTAGTAGCAGTTTCCATTCGACTTTCTGAATAAAAATTCCCCTGTAGTTGCTCATCTTTTGTCCTTTCCACCTTTATTTCTCTTCCAAAACTTAGCTTGATACATTTGTGATCAGTACCCAGACTTACGAAGCAATATTCATCTATGTGCCTTCCCCTGAGCCTATTGACATCAGTGGGTAATTTATCATCAACTGCAGCCTTCCTACCGCCCACGTTACCTGTCCCTCACACTTCTCAGTACTGTTGCAAATGATCAAATCATATCTTTCACACATATCCGTGATCATTTTGTCTGTTTGGTCAGTGTACCCATCTATATCGTTTTTGTGCGCATTGTTATCTTCTAGTATAGTTATCTCGTGCTCTCCTCCTAATTTCTCAATGTCATTTGTTATATGTCCATTGCCTGGTTTTTCTCTCTAGCCTTTGCTCTCGTCCGCAAGTACACTTAGACAAAAAGTGTCATCTGCCCAGCTACTTTCCCTTTTAACAATAAACGATTCCTGCATCCCTGCTTGAGTTTTTGTCAACCCATACCTTCATGTATGAATGCCCCAATTACACCCCTCTTCTTACTGCCTTCTGTTCTACTGCAATATTCCCATACAATGCCAGGATTGCAAGGTAGTTGCTCCATGATCCAAAGATGTGTCTCCACAACCCCATATACCATCAGATACTCCTGCCTTAGCTGCTCTATAAACTATTCGCACTTTAACCTATTACTGCCACCCAGCATGTTAATATACCCCATGTCTGAATTAGCCCGGCCCTTTTGCTTACGTCGATTTCTTCTCGATGAATGGATGGATGGATGGATGGATAGATGGATGGATTGATGGATGGATGGTTGAATGGATGGATGGATGGATGGATGGATGGATGGATGGATGGATGGATGGATGAATGGATGGATGGATGGATGGATGAATGGATGGATGGATGGATGGATGGATATGGCTGTACCCGTTACATAGGGCGGTGGCTAGTGCCATTAAGCCGTAATACTTAATGAACCAAAAACTAGATTTATTTTTTTTTCTTAAATAGTGAGGTTGAGGATTCGTACTTTGCAGCGAAGGGTTCAATTTTCACTCGCGCCTTCACTTTAGCCACCAATCAGATAACCTCGTTCTAGTTAATTCTACCCGCTTAAAGTCTATTTTGCCCTCACTGTCCCTAAACCCCAGTGCTTTGAAAAAATCTGTGCCATCAACCTGAACTACAGGGTGAAGCTCTTTACAAAACATTATCATGTGTTCGGCAGTTTCTTCTTTCTCTCCACGCGCATTGCATACTATGTCAACCCCTTCGTATTTGGCCCGATAATTCTTTGTTCGCATTACTCCCGTCCTGGCCTCAAACAGTTAGGAACTACTCCGAGTATTATCATGAATCCTTTCCTTGGCTATTTCCTGCTTAAAACTTCAATAGATCTTTATAGTGCGGACTTCTTTATCATGCCAATTCTCCACATATCGGTCTCACCTTCTTTCACCTTCTTCTTAACCGATAATTCTTTTTGGTTTGGTCCCCTGTTGTTTTCCAAGTATTTACCAGTTCATTTTCTGGTTCGCTTCTGCCATTGTGTATAGACATTCCTCATGTACAAGTAGCTGAATATCTTCCTAGCCCAACGCTCCTCCCCATTTCTCTCAATCGCTTCTCAAATTTTATCTTGCTGCTAGCTTCCCTGCCCTCAAATGATGTCCATCCCATATCACATTGTACTCCCTGATTTGGTGTATTCCCGTGAGCTCCTAAGACAAGCCTACCTATTCCACGTTGCTTAATTTCTAATCTTGCTTGAACTTCTGATCTCATGCACAAGACCGCATTGCCAAACGTCAGACCAGGAACCATGACCCCTTTCTATATTCCTCTCACAACATCAGACCTATTGTAATGAAAAGTGGCACGAAGCGCCACACAGCCGCAATATAGGACGGTTGAAGCACCGTGATATATGGCCCTGAACACTGCAAGTGCTGCACACCAACAGAGGTCGAAATTTCGGCTGATCTTCAGGAAAATGACTGTCATTGAGCGCTCTTGCATAGAGGGCAGGTTCTTCAGAGATGCCGTGAGGATATGGGTGGGAGGGGGGAGGCGTGCGCTCAGTGTTTCAATCATAGCACGAAGCTAGAAAGTGCGTGGTCATCCTTCGCTGTGGGGCTGGGATGTACTTCGCAGCTGCTCCCCATATTGTTGGTTGCCAAGGGGCCGGAGGAGGCGAAGTTCTAGCCTCACCTGGCACGTACAATTCGTTAGGGTGAGCTGTTGAACGCAACGTTTCTTGGCGTGCTAAGCTGCTCGCATAAAAACCATAGAATAGTCGAGGAAACGTCGTTGACGCAAGGTCTCGTGTCTACACTGGGAACAGTGGTCACGTTTGGCACACGGTCAACTAGGCTTGATTCAGTGCATCTTCATAGTTTCAAAAGTTCTGCAGTGTTGAATAACGCCGGACACCAAACTTAGCTTATCTTTACCGATCAGAAAACTATATTTCCTCACGAAGTCGGTGCAGCAAATGGCCGACTTTATCTTTTTTCCGATATGTTGCGCTGACAAAATTACCTTGCACAGCCTCAATATATTTCTAATACATGTAGTGAACGTCTTATCCGGTAACTGCACCCATGACAGGGCTGCTTCGCACGCTTCTTGTTGGCGACTGAGTCTCTGAAACACTCCTTGAATTTCTCAAGAAAAAGGTCGCACGTTGTAAGCACGCCCTCGCGGTTTGTCATACCACACAAGTGCGGTGTCGATCAGAGAGAACACAACGTTGCTGAGCTGAGCGGTTCCATCCCATTCGTTTGACATGCTCTCTCGCTTGTACCTGAGCAGCCACGGGTCTGCATGTTCTTCCGCTTTCCCGGCGAAAATTGGCTGGACGGGGTAGTACTACGACGAACCGCTAGGTGATTTTCTGTGACCATCTCTTTCGTCGGACATGTCGATGGTGATCTCGTCAGGTGGCGAGAGGCTGGCAAGTCGTCGGCCTCAACAAAGCTGCAGCAGTGATGATTTTGTCGTTTTGAGAGCGTACCCTCACCTTCACCACCCTGTAACGCGCAGAGGAGACCCAGACTTGTAAGACCGAAGGGTATTTTATTAGGTCGCGATGGTCAGCGCAGGAGCGGCGCACAGGTTGATTGTGGCTGCGCCGTCGTCTTCGCGCTAGCTGCTATTCGAAGCAGCCAGCAGGTTCACTGTTCTTTGTTTTCCTTGCAGACACGTGCAACATTGCGCAATTTCGCGAAAAAGCAGACAAGCAGCACTGCAACCACAGTTGATGTTGCTCGCACACTACACCGCATCGCGTCTTCCATAGTAATTTTCAAACTGGCGAGACTGTGTGTCAGAATACGTAATTCTCACACGGAATGCTTTGGTCTAAATACTGCTCAGACAAGATATATTCTTTGAGTTCATCCTGTGAGCGTGGTTAATGTCAATTTTTATGCACGTCTTTGCATTAAATTGCCTATATCAGTTTTCGCCACTCCTCGGTAGTCGTGAACTGCCGAATACATGTGGCGCATGCCCGCATACTACGGTCTGCGGTCCACGGGTACATGCTAGACGTGCATGGGGGAAGTGTTTGACGTCGTACGCAATGTCATATTAATATTATTCATGTTAGCACCAGACAGTTATAATGAACCTCCTACCCTCACACACTTTTTTGGACAGGCCCAATTTAAGGAGATGATCACTAGAACACTTCGCGTGGGCGGTTAGATACTGTCATACAGTTAGTGGGAATAAAAGGGAGGGCGGGCAAGGTAAGCAGAGCTGAGCCCGGTACGCTTGAGCCAGGTAGACTTGGTTACACTAATCTTCTAGCTTGGCCAAGGGATGTTGCAAATACGAAGCGATCTCAAGAACTTGCAGCGTTCTCCATAAAACTGGGTTTTGAAAGCTACCTGAAAGCTTGCGAAATCATTCTGCATCGTCGTAATGTACGAAATACCCAAGCCAAATTCAGCTAAAAGAGCTGCTTTCCAGAACCGCCGTCATCTTTTACGTACAATACGTTGACCAGGCAAACGTGGTAAGTCTGATTCTGAAAAAAAGTGCAGTGTCTATGGTGCATGCATCAGGTCGTTTAACTTAGTGCGCATGTGCATTTCCACCCCGCTATGCCTCTAAGCGGTCTAACTGTCGATTAAACTGTATATTATTGTCACGCAACTACAGGCGTTGACATTATCATGATGTCAGGCTTCAAGAAAAAACAGTGTCCTTACGTTACAGTATTGTCACTTGTGGTGACGTACCAAAGTGATACATTCAAACTTGCCGCTTATGCATCCCTGAGACGTTGAAAATGGCAGTTTCTGCGTCGCCAACGGAGTCACGTATCAAATTGGTCGAGGCAACGTCATGGCCTTTTCGGCGAGCACGTAGCGAGAAGCTCACGCATTGTTGCGACGTAGTGGCATTGTAGAAACCAAAATTATCTCTCAGAAAATGTCTGTAAATACTTTAAGTTGAGCGCTGACACTTGCTAGCACATCGCCAATGCTTTTGAAGGCTCTCCTTTTCATTTATCGCAATAAATGACAACTGAAGATTTTTTGGTAAGTACTCTAAGTGAACATGCAAAGCAGTGTCGGAGATTTTTGATTAAATAAAGCCGGTAGTCATATTGTTAACAACCCCGAATTATTTGCGCCGACACACTCACAGTAGAGCTTATTTTTTTAACGCGATGGTGTGAAAGAGCTCGTTTCACAGAAATATTGCGTCGGCGCCAGTGTCGGCGTGGGCATCTTTGGTTGTGAGCGAGAACTCATCATAGTGTTTGGGACTGACAAATCAAAAAAGATGCGAATAAAATAAATAACGAAAAATTGTGGGCCCGCGTGATCATTGAATCTGGGTGAACTGCATGGCAAGCAGCTGTTCTACTACACTGACAAGCTTGTTCTTTCTATTTCTATTATTGATTTACCGACGTAGCATGTGCATCAACCACAGCCAACAATTACAATAATACACACAATTGCAACAACAAGCGAGGTTGTTTAATTTTAAAAGAAAAAAAACACCACCACTCTTTTTGTTCAAAATAGAGATAAAGTAGCATCATCAACTTGGAAAAACAGCAAAGATAAGTTCCCTTCATTGCAAACACGGACATTCTGTGTACAGACATCAAAATAGAAAAAGTAATATTGCAATCACGTTACTTGTGCAAGCGTGAATTGCCGTCGGGCGTCAGAACATATGATTATTATAGCGACTTAGTGGTTGGAAGCCGGCCACCCATTCTAAAAGGCACACATTACTGTGCGTATTATCTTACTACCGCGAAGTGGATACATTTCACGGGATCATAAACGCAGCCATAATTTACGGTTTCAAACATTCCACAGTATCATGAATGCAGCCATATTTGTAATCTCCCCGACCCCGCATTTGCGCTATCGTGTTCAACTTTTAAGGGAAAGCTTAAAGCCCCCCCCCCCCCACCTCTGTTTTTTTTGCGCCTTCCAAATTGTAAGGTCTCTATAGTTTAATTAGTCAGAGTCAATTCTATTTCATAACTAATAGGCCTCGACGGACACCACCAGTCGATCAGCGATCGCGCGGCGGGGCAGCCGCCTTTTCGATGGAGACGAAAATGCTTGATGCCCGTGTGCTTAGAATTAGAAAAGCGTCAAAGCATCCCAGGTGGTCCGAATCTCCGGAGCCCTTCACTGTGACGCCTTTCATATTCATAAGTTCGTTTTGGGTAGTTAAATCATAACAATTATTGTTATATCAGAAGCTTTATGTGTGATGGATGACATCAGTCCATCACACATAAAGCTGATTGCTCTATCTATATCTGACATTCTTGCACATGTCATTAATCTAATATTTAAAAGGGGGACTTTTCCTCGCGAACTTAAGCGTGCTAGAGTTACCCCCGTATTTAAAGGAGGAGACCGATCATTGGTAACGAACTACCAGCCTATATGTGTGCTCCCGTTCCTCAGCAAAGTAATTGAGAAATTATTTGAAAAGCGCCTAACTAATTACCTTCGAAAGTTTAGCATTCTTACTGATTTTCACTTTGATTTTCGAACAGGATATTCTACTGATCTCGCTTTATTATATCTTACTGAATTTCTAAAGCAGGCGATTGACGATGGCAGTTTAGCTGGGTCTGTTTTTGTTGACCTAAGAAAAGCCTTTGATACTATTAACCATCAGATACTTTTCATAAAACTGGAAGCAATGGGAATATGCGGTCCTGCTCTGTTATTTATTCGCAGTTATCTCCTTAATCGAAACCAAACGGTCAGTATTTCCGGTACCTACTCCAAAAAAACAACGAACATAGGAGTACCACAAGGGTCCATTCTGGGCCCACTTTTGTTTTTAATCTATATCAACGATCTACCTAACTTTATCATACGCTGTAAATATTTGCTCTACGCTGATGATACGACGATTTTTAGTTCCGATAATAGCGTAGACTGTTTAATAAATGAGCTGAGCACAGATCTTCGCAATATACTACACTGGTGTAAGCTAAACAAATTACAGTTCAATCCTCAAAAAAACCCAATTCATTCTCTTTTCATCACATCAGCGATTGCTAGTAACGGATCCCACAATTAGTATCCCAAATCATTCGATCCACGCTAGTAATGATTGTGTTTACTTGGGCGTCAAACTAGATAGAAACTTAAAATTCCACTCTCATAATTTAGATGTCAAGAAAAAGCTGTCTTATAGTATACGCATCCTCATTCGGTCTCGCCCTTTTCTTTCACGTGCCATTCTGTTGTCACTATACTACGCATTTATTCATTCTCACAACAACTACTGTATAACTACCTGGGGCACTACCTACAACACTCACCTCGCACCGTTACAGACTGTTCAAAACAAAGCAATTAAAATAGCCACTTCTAGTTCACATTACACCAGTTCAAAACAACTATTCTACAGCTACAACATCCTTACAGTGCGCGATATGGTCAAGTATAATCTAGTCATATGTTTATCCAAGCATATCAATGAGCTATTTCCCATTTCCATCATTCCATCCTCCTCACTTCTCATTACCAACAACACTAGATTTGCTTACCACAAAAACTTCATCTTACCGAAAGCCCGGACTAACTATGGCAAACAAACCGCTCATTTTAGCTCACTTTCCATATGGAATTCACTTCCATCCATCTTAAAAGTAATGAATCCACACGGGTTTGTAAAAGAATTAAAAAAGCTCTTTGTCAACCAATACAACACGTAGCACTTCATTCTCATAGCCCCTAAAGCATGCTCTCACACTCGTATGTATGTGTGTATATATATATGTGTATATATATGTATATATATGTGTATATATATGTATGTGTGTATATATGTGTGTATATATTTATATATTTTTTTCTTTTTTCTCTTTACATCTCGTGTTTACTTGGTTTCTTTATACTATGAAATGTGCTTGATCACCCATATCATTATGATTATTGGAATTTTTCCCTTCCTGTCGAAGCTATGTTTTATTTGTTTTTTTATGTTCATCATGCACAGGAGGTCCCAATTCAGTCTCCGACTACGGAACCTCCTTCTGTATACTGTCTGTAATGACTTTACTTCATAGTAACAATAAAATTTGATTCTGATTCTGATTCTGATTCTGAATCGTGCCTCGCTGAAACTTCTGCGCTGAAGCAACACCTCGGGGGCCGCTTTGCACCCCAATGAAGAAAAGGTATAAGGAATGCGATTCAGTGCTGTGCGATTATGCAGGTGAGTAAGACGTTTTTTACAGCCGCGTCATCAGCATTTGCATCGTTCGAGTTTGTCCCACTACGTATAAGATATAGTTTACAATAGAAGCCACTCCTTCTTTATAATATTTAACACTGTTTTCATAAAATGACTAAAACTGACGTCAAATTGATTCAACATTGAAGTAAAATTAGCGAAAATGAAATTTCCAAGAAGTGTTTCACTACTTTGTAATACGAGATGAGAACATAGTAATAAATAGCCTAGAAAAGATCGAATACTTACTCTTAACAAACATTTCGCAGTCTATAGAACAGAGTGAAAAAAAGCAATAAAGTACGCACGACTTACCGTTTAGAAATGTCGGCTGAATTATTGTTTGCGGAAAGCACCGTGAGCTACCACATTCGCTGGTGTTATCAGAAAGGGAAAATTGTCACTCTTATCGGGGTCAATTATATGCCGAAGCCGGTAAGAATTGTAGATAGCGACTGAGAAGTTTTCTGGCGTTGCTAGGAAAGCCAACTGAGTTGTAGCGCAAGATCGCACTTCGCCGAGTGATATCTTGGCGCGGCCTTGCCAGCACTACTGAAATATCTGCTCCCTAAGAAAGCGATGATAATGGGCCAGTGGCGCCATCTATTATGGGTGCGTAACAGTAATGTCACTGTCGTTGAAAATTGATGCGGCGTAGGGACACTTAGACTGGACGCGCTGTTAAGTGTCTATTTTGTCCCTGCACGTATAATATGTTCTTCAGCGTGTGACACTTTTTTTAAGGCCTTCAGGCCTGTAAAGTTTACGAAAAAAATGGAAATTGCTATACCATCTAGGGGGTGTCTCGCCTAGCACACTAGTCGTTCATTATTGTGGTGTGTTCACGTTTTAACACCCTGAATGGGAAGTATTCGCGTAGGTTAATGTATATCGACCTGCTTTCTAGAGCTTGTTACAGCAGATGCTATGACGACTTGTATTCAATGAGCGTCGTCTGCATCAACTGCTATTTTTTAAAGAGGATAATCGTTTTCAATAATCGCTCTTTTGTTTTCTGATGGAAAGCACTCGGCTACCTGGCATGAGGAAATCCCTCACCCCTGGGCGAAGAAAACGCGCGCCTGATCTCAAAATGAAGTTCAATTCTCTCGCTCTGTTTTCCTTTTCTCATTCCAGCAAGCCAAAACGTCCTTCCAAAGCGCAAGAATTTCTCGAGTTCGGCTGACGCTCTCTTTTTATAATAATTTTAACCCCTTATATAGCCAAAGACATTGTTGTCTGTTCTCTGCAATAGATGGCGTGACCAGTTCCGAATGTATGACAGGACATCAGCATTGCTCTTGTGGTGTCAGAAGCCATTGATTGACGTAGTGTTCGTTTGTAGGTCTACTCGGAGGGCGTGTCACGCAAAAAAACGTATCCGTTAGCAGGATATGTTATCCAAAGATGCGAAAGTGGTCACAGTGATCGCGTTGAACCTTTTGTATCGTTATCAGTGAGCTCAGTGAGGCAGACACTACGGAACTTGACACAAAGGCTCATTTACTCGGACTATCGAAGTGGTGAGTGGAATGTATTCATTTTTTTTCGCGGTCTGTTTACGGAACAGCAAAGTAACGACTAAGAGACAATGGTTTTCGTGATCCATCGGTTCCTATTTCCAATTCGTACGTTTTTCTGTGCTATTAGTGATATTTTTGCAGGTATAGTGTTTTGTGATTCTACAAATGCCACGTTGTAGATTAGTGTCAGGTGTTAACTGCTAATATAATGAAGCGCGTCTCCCTGCATAGCCGTAGGTGCCCCAAGAAAACGATCGCTAATGATGAGGTTTTTATTATTGATGCAGAACAGAATATAATTGCCTTACATCAAAACAAGGAGCATGCAACCAATTTTATACTGGTAACCAAACTGTTGTCGAGTTTCAACTTTTGCACAGAAGCGGTGACGGTAACTAAAGCCAACTGAGTGACTGACAGCTGACGACAGCTGATTTTAAAACATGATGTGTATGAATAATGATTTGACTCAATTAGATAGACTCAATGCAAGAAGTCTTTAGAGCATGGCCCATGCCATGCTCTAAAGCTATAACGCTGACACCAACGCCGACACCTACGCCGGAATGTGCGCGAAAGGGGTTTTTAACAATATCACGTTAAAAATTGCTGTTTGGGAGTTTTCGAAGTTCCTACCATATTGCGGCCCGCCACGACCGGCCGATAAATCTGCAATGGCAGTGCCACCGCTGCTAACATGCTTTACTGATAGGCTTCGCGGCCACTTTTGCTACCACTCTTACCTTCTAGCAATCAGTTTTGAGCATGTACTCAGAAGCGCTCGGTTCATTTTCGTCACCCGTTCGGTCGATTCACCTTAGTAGCGCTACCTGCTGGATGTTACACCAACACCGATGGGTGGACAAGTTGGCGACGCCAGCGCGCGTTGGCTACGTGAATGTTGCAGAGCGAGAAACTTTATTGAAATGATGTAAAACCTAAGAATGGCTCCACAGATGAAGTTTGTGCAACTGAGATAGTCACTACTCAAATGTTCTTTTAACTGAGAGATTAATTATTTCATTGGATGCATAAGAGAACTCTTGTGATTTTAAAATTTTTTTAGTTTGAAATATTCTTTAAGCCAATCTTTGTAGTAGTAAGACTTGCACCTATAGGTTTGCTTCTGATTAAAAACCTTGGTCAAAGCCACCACTTTTGACTATTATTTTGTATAAAGTAATTTTCTTAGAGGCGAAGCACTGTAGGCTACGAGCATGTCTATCCATTATCAACAGCCCTAACAAAGCCGTTAAGACAGCTTATATCCTCACAAAATGATTCGAAATATTTAACACAATTGACGAAATGATAGGCTCCCGCAAATTCCTCTCCAGACAAGCTGTTATGCTTCAACTGAAGCATGACATCATTATCTGGAACTCGAGCCTCAATACTCAAGCAATTCTCAGTCTCGTTCTCAAGAAGGCTTCTAACAACGTCAGCCACACCACCATACTGAGTAAACTGAGCTCTATTGGCGTTGGCATACATAATTATACTACGTAATTGAATATACACAATTGCATATCTACGTTCAACTTGAACCAAACGGCTACTATTCCTAATGCGTCTGAACACTCTTGCTCTTACTCCTTCGGGAGTATACGTATCGGCACTTCTCAAGGATCAGTGTTATCCTTTTTTTCTTTTTATTCTCAATATGATGCCGCTAGCTAGAGTGCGTAGATGCAGAACAGATCATGAGTTTTCACTCTATGCAGATTATATTACACTGGCAGCTCTGAGGGTCACATTAAAGAGACTCTGCAGACTGCTACTGACAAGGTGGTGGTTTGTGTGGGTAACATGAATCTCGCCTGTTCACGAAATAAATGTAAACTTCTCATCCATGCCCATCGGGGCTCTGAAAAGCGTATCTCCGATATACGAATAGCACTGAACAATACACCAGTACTCAAAGTTTACAGGTTCAGAATGCTTGAACTACAAGTACAACAAAATTGACTAAACACCAATCAACTACTCCCGACAACTGTGAACCACATTCTGCGCCTTGTAGGCAGGATACCTATTAAGCATGGCGGGCTACGAGAGGCACAGCTACTCTACCTCCACCTCTTTTTAAGCCTCTGTCCTCAATAAATTGACTCATTCTGTTCCTTAACTGTCCTTTCTGAAAAGGGATGAAATAACGGGAGAACCTTGTTACGCAAGATCAACAAATTCGCTCTTAGGGTCCCCATCGGAACGTCCACTGCACGGCTCATTGAGACAGGCACATTCAACACCTTACCGGAACTCATTGAAGCTTACTTAGTCTCTGAACATGTCAATCTCTCCAACACACAGACTGGAAGATGCATACTGACACTCTCACTATCAGGCCAACTCCAATCACTAACACCGATCACACGTACTATTTCGCACGAAATACTAATGAGTCTACACATTCCGCCGTTCTCTATAAACATACCACAGTGCACCACGATCAACGTCCCCGACAGCGTGCAAAAACTCTTGAAACACGATTTTCTATTTCTAAAATAGTGCTCTACGTCGATGCTACCGAATACAGTACTCGCGTTTTTTCGCCCTCTCATTTGTCAACTCACAAGATGAGATAGCTACTGCTGCTTTATTTTCTGCTTACGCTTCTGAAAAGGCTGAGGAAGCATCCATTGATCTCGTGCTTACATTTCCAAATTTACCTATTACTACCGATTTAAAACGGTCATCTACATTTTCGAAGTGAGCCGGTTGTCGAAAACAGCCTTATCCTTCCTACTGGCTCATGCCTCGGAACAAGACAACGCTTGAATATGATCCCCCGCTCACGCAGGTTCTGCAGGAATCGAAGGGGCTCACGACAGCGTCCGAGGAATTAGGGTCTTGGCGTAGGCACTGAAAGAACCAAGCTTCGTTCCGACAACGGTGCTGTTTGCTGCGCGAAATTGTCTTCTAACATTCCACGACATCTGTAATCACTAACGCCTTGGCCGTCTAAACTTACCGCCGACTAATGTCGAAATCGCCGCGATGGCGCGTACCACTGTGGCGACAGTTGCAGACCTGCACCTTTCCCTCTCCTTACTTTCTTCACCACATGTACCCTCTCTACATGTGCTGTTCCTGCAAATATTGCTCCATAAAAATGCAAACCTTCTTCGTGGCATGTGGAGGTGCCCTAAGCGCCTCCCTCTCCCATCCCTCCAACAAGAAGTAAGCAATAAGAATCAGTGGAAAGCTTCCTTGCGCAGCTTGAAACTCGACGTCCAGGAGGACGACCTGGGTTGGGCAGAGTGAATTGCGGAGGACTACCAAGTGTCATAACCTCTGTCATCTATGTCCCATTGTCTCCTTCCTTTATAAAGAGAAAATTAAGTTCTTGCCACCACCACGACCACCATGTCCGTCCACGTTCTTCTCCATCATGGAGAAATTCTGTATGTGAGACGTAAAAGAAGCTTAGAAATAAACTGATATTAATGAGGCTTGTGATGAAACAAGCTGAAATACATAAAAGCATGAACCTCCTATACTTGTTAGTGAGTTTAACGTACACTTTAGGACCTCTGAACCTAGCTTTTCATTTGGCACTCCCTGTCGGCCATCATGGTGTATAGAAAACCGTTGCTGCAGTCGAAACGTATGTGCGTAATTGAATAAAAAAGGTTTGCAATAGGCGAACAAGAAGCATAATTCTGACGAAAGAATATAAATAACTTACAAGCACAATACCTAATACTACTGATGAAATACTAGCGCGAACTGAAAACACTGAATGAAGATGGGGCACATACGATGACAAATTGAGCGACGAGTGGCAGAGATGTGTCTGTTCTTCGTCCCGTGCTTTACGTTCTCACTGCTTTTACCATCGTTATTCACATACTTGCCCTGCATGCTCACTACCTTTAAACGGACGGAGATTTCAGCAAAGACCTTATTACCTTACAATCTAGCTTCATCACTCACTTCATGGGAACGCGTCAATCGTTTTCGCCTATTTAAACTGAGGAAGCTGGCAACATAAAGGAATGCTATAGCATTATTGAAACAATGCTAGGTATAGTAATTAAACTCATTAAGAGATACAATGTCAAGGTTGTACAGGATTACGCGCCGACACCAAGCCAAAAGGCGCATCAGTTTAAAGCTTCTAAGAAGACGTCGAATCGGCAATGAGTAAGGTAAAAACACAGTATACTGTACTGATGGGAGACTTTATTGCAAAGGTAGGGAAGAAGCAGGCTGAAGACCAGGCAGTAGGAAATTATGGCAATGGTACTGGAAACACCAGAGGAGAGCTACTATTCGAATTCGCAGAACGCAATAAATTAAAGATTTTGAATACCTCCTTCCGAAAACGAGGAAACCGTAAGTGCACAGGAAGGAGCCCTAATGGCGAAAATAAGACCGAAATAGACTTTACAATGAGTGCGCCCCCGGCATCATGTAAGATGTGAAAGTGATTGGCAAGGTACGATGCAGTGACCATAGACTGGTACGGTTTGGAATTTGCCTAGTTTCGAAGAATGAACGTCATAGGATGTGAAAGTGATTGGCAAGGTATGATGCAGTGACCATAGACTGGTACGGTTTTGAATTTGCCTAGTTTCGAAGAATGAACGGCAGAAACTGACACGCAAGAATCCAATCAATGAGCTAGCACTAAGAGGAAAAACACAGAAATTCAGAGTCTCGCTTCAGAACACGTACTCGGCTCTTATTGAGGAAACCAACCTTAGCGTAGATACAATGAACAATAATCTAAATAAAAGAAACAAGCAGGATTTCGAACAGGGTACTCAACAATCGACCACATTTACACTATCAATCAGGTAATAGAGAAATCTCTGAATATAACCAACCACTATACATAGCCTTCATAGATTACGAGAAGGCATTTGATTCGGTAGAAATATTAGCAGTCATGCAGACACTGTGGCATCAGGGCGTCAATGAAGCATGTAAAAGCACCCTGAAAGGAATCTACAGGGGATCAACTGCTACCTTAGTTCTTCATTAGAAAGCAACAGAATACCAATCAAGAAGGCTGTAAGGCAGGGGGATACAATCTCCCCAATGCTATTTACCGCGTGCTTACAGGATGTTTTCGGAGGCCTGTAATGGGAACCGTTAGGGATATGAGTTAATGGAGAGTACCTCAATAACTTGCGCTTTGTCGATGATATTGCCGTTGCATTGCTGAGTAACTCAGGGGACGTATTGCAACTCATGATTACGAAGTTAGACAAGGAGAGCAGAAAGGTGGGTCTTGAAATTAATCTGCAGAAACGAAAGTAATGTAAAACAACCTCGGAAGAGAGCGGCACTTCGAGAAAGGTAATAGTGCACTTCAAATTGTTAAAGACTATGTCTATCTAGGGTAGATAAAAAGTGCG
This sequence comes from Rhipicephalus annulatus, assembly GCA_013436015.1. NCBI lineage: Eukaryota > Metazoa > Arthropoda > Arachnida > Ixodida > Ixodidae > Rhipicephalus > Rhipicephalus annulatus. The sequence continues at coordinate 634,956 of WOVY01009915.1, read as the reverse complement.
GAGCCGATCAACGAGATTGAAGTAACTAGAAGAATAAAAATGTGGTGGAGCACATTTGGCAAGAACTCTCAAATTATGAGAGGTAGATTGCCACTATTCCTCAAGAGTAAGGTGTATAACAGCTATATCTTGCTGGTACTTAGCTACGGAACAGAAACGTGGAAACTTACAAAGAGGGTTCAGCTTAAATTGAGGACGACGCAGCGAGCAATGGAAAGAAAAATGGTAGGTGTAACTTTGAATGACTAGAAAAAAGAAGAGTAAATTAAGGAACAAACTGGTCTTAAGTATATCATAGTTGAAATCACGAAGAGGAAATGGACATGCGCTGGGCATGTAGCGCGTAGACGGGATAATCAGGGGTCATTATGGTAACTAACTGGATTCCCAGAGAAGGCAAGCGGTTTAGGGGGAGCCAAAAGGTTAGGTGGGCAGATGAGATTATTGCGGGTATAGATTGGCAGCAGCAAGCACAATACCGAGTTATCTTACGGAACATGGGAGAGGCATTTGTCCTGCAGTGGACGTAGTCAGGCTGCTGCTGCTGCTGATGATGATGATAAAACAAAGGGACCCATACCAACTAGTCCAAATAACTATAATACTGGAACTGTTCGAAAACAGCTCGCGACGTATGTCTGGCACCAACGCTGATTATCGCTGGCTGTTTGCCTCCACCTGTGAGGTAGAAAAGGTGCTACCTTGGAAAATTCATTGCGCAATAGTTTCTAATGTGCGTTGAGCAAAGTAATTTGAACAAGCGGAAACTCGGTAGCCTTCTGTAATAAAAAAACTCAGAATTTTTTCGCAGGTACTTTGTTACGCACTCTCAACATGGACGCCGGATTCATGCCACTGCAAGCAGAAAAAGAGGACGATGACGGGTGAGTGTGACGGTCCTAAGAGGGTATTCATTATCCCGGCAAAGCGAAAAATGCCTTCGGCTCTGTCACTCTACGATTGCATGAACGATGGGATTCGAGAAAATTTTCGCCGACTCAGCGAATACAAGAGCAATTTCCCCGAATGTTGGAGAAATTAGGACTAGCAGCTAACGTATTTAGCGTCAAACATATCGTTATTGAACCAAGCACTCACGACGAAAAGAATATAGTTACGTCTGTGATGTGGCTCGCGTCTACAAAACGAATGCTGAGGCTTGTAGAAACATTCCAGCCGTTTCCCTAGTCGCATTGATTCGTACGACTTTTTGTGGCAGCACAATATATACAAACTAAGAAAGCACCGGGACCCACTCGCGTTACTAATGCCATGTTATGAAACCTTAGTTATGATTGCCTGGATGAACTAGTCCGCTAGTTTAATAAGCACATTTGGGAGCCTAGGATTGTTCCCCGAGAACGAAAATAGGTCTCAATTGTATCAACCTCCAAGCATGGGAAACCCCTCCCCTTAAAGAACCTTATCCTATTTCACTCACATTCTGCCTCGGCAACCTCTTCGAGAAAGTCATTCACGCGCGCCCACCTTGCTATCTAAAGGAACAAGGTTTTTTTCTCTATCCACATGTACAAATTCCGCGACAACCTCTCAATACAAGACGTTTTTCTCCAGCTTTGGGAAGAAGTATGACGCGGCATTCACTCGGGCACATAACACATCTTGTATGATCTCGACCTGACAATTTCGCTTAATATCATGAGCTACAACCTCACCTTCAAGTATCTTAGCTACTCCAACTGTGGGAAAAGAATGTACCGCTATATCTGGTCTTTCCTCACTCATCGGACTGCAACAATGGGCTTAGGAGACGTTGGATCATCGGCTGTTTACATCCCCAATTAGAGGGTCGCCTCAAGGTGACTTGATATTTTCTTCAGTCTGGCTCGAGTCTATACGACACTTGGGCTATCCCCTGTGTGCCGATAGTATAACTTGTTGGGTTACCGGAGGCTCTCTCTACATTAAGGAGACTACTCTGCAGAAAGCCGCTCTGACAGTTCATTTATTTGCGTCGCTCCATGAAAAAGAAATTCGTTCAGATGCTTGGTAGGGTCACCGATGTAAACCACTCTTCGCATCGAAAGTAGAAGAGCATTCGATACGTGAGGTCGCACGTACTCGTACCCTTGGTCCTTGGACACAGGATTCGGGAAACCGAGCACGCGGACTACACCCTCAAAACATTTCACACTACTCCAAAACAAATCGCACGCATGGTACGTAGAGTGACTCATCGTCATAAAGCCTTTGAAGAGGCAGACAAGCTTCCTGTAATCCGATCCTTCATAATTAACAAAATAAGGTATGGTCTCCCTTGCGAAGAGCTCAAAGTCCAAGAGAAAACAAGTGGATACCCTCTTTCGCACTACCTACAAGGTTGCTTTCGGCATACCAATGGGAATATCCACAGATCAACTTTTTGCCTGGAGGAACTTCAACACCTTCGAGGAGCGCAGGGCCTCGGTCGTCACCCAATACAGCGACGAGGAACTAGACCTTCTTTACACTCCTATCTGCGCCAAAATTTATATCGCTCCTCTACAGAAAAACATAAATCCTTGCACCTCCGAGCGCGTAGCCATGCCAGAGCCCAGAAACTGACCAAACGATTCGGAACAGAGCCAGACATGGTTTATACGGACGCAGCCTGCAGCGGAATGCATTGTTTTTCACAGCCCGCGAATGGTTCGGTGCGCAGTTCGGGTTTATGGACCTGTGCTTCAGCGAAGCCATACTCGGTCAACCCGGCGAAAGTCCTCGTGGTAGGACTTGCCATTAAACCCAAGGAAGTCATGAGAAATCGATCTTCTATCCTCGCAGACTCTGAAATAGCCTTTTATTTCTCTAACGGCAATGTACCCGCGTGCCTCGCCCGCAACAGTAGTCCAGCAACAGTAGTCCAGTAACACCGCATGGCGTCCCGGACACACAGCGAATACGAGTAAAGGTAGAGCGGACAGTGCAGCTCGAGCTATAACTCACCGATCGATTGTTCTTCGTCGAGTCCAGATACCCGTCTGGTATTTCAAGCTCCCCACACTCCTAGAGATATCTTAGAACACCAACGTCGACAGTGACGGCGATACTGTCCGCCCCACTCTCGACTGAGTGTAAAAGAAGCGCACGAGTGGCACCGCCTGCAGACGAATACATTACCGCGCCTACGTTTGAAACATGCGATGCACCCAACCGCATACGCCAGTTCTTGCCCGGGGTGTGGAGCACAGGCAACACTTGCTCACATTACATGCGAATGTGAGTTTAGGCCAGCCAAAATAATAAGCCTGAGATTACGGTTTGAAAAATTCAAGACGGACCAGTGGGAGACTTTCCTGGCCAGCGAGGAAAAGGAGACCCAAGTGGCCTTCCTGGCCCAGACCTGGCAGGCTGCTGAGGCCAGTATAGCCTTGTAATAGAGGCCCCACGCACCTGATTTTGACTCTTACTTCCTTCTTTTCTCGTAGTGGACTTTCTTCTAATCTACCCCTTGTACTTTGCCGAACAGGGTGAAACTTCCTGGGCAAACGCGTTCGTCTCGTGATGGGGGCGGCGTGTGCTACCCACGTGAAAGGAAACTCGAACATCGGCAAGCCTTCACCATAGTACAGTGCGCGCCGTCCACTTCTCACCTTGGACAGGTACGCATGTACGCGGTGACTTACCAAACAGAAAGCGCACGCCCGTCAGTGTTGAAAAGTGAATGGTGCGCACTATACTTGTATTGTATCCTGTATTTGAATAGATTTTCGGACGTTAAGCCCCACAGATCAATAATATTCAAGTATCAAAGTAGATGGACAGGCTCGCTTATACGCACAGATCTGCTGAACAGGATGGGCGCGCAATGTCAGTAGGAAAAACTTCTTGGTGCGCACTATACTATTGCGAAGGCTTGCCGCTGTTTGAGTTTCATTACGTCTCTTGCTTTCAATGCAAAGTGGGGGTTGAAGTTAAAATCACACGAACATACGCCACTCGCTGCAGCAGCCACGTTTGCGAACAGAACGCGCAACTAGCAACAGAAACACTAAACATTTGGGGGAGGTATTTTATCATGCTTGTTGTGCATACATGTAAGGGTTCATTTCATGTGTCCCTTCTCTTTTACTTTGAGCACCGAAATTTAGGTGTCGAAGTGATGGTTTGTTATTTCAGCCTCGTCCTATGCGTGTTAAATTTATGTGTCATTTCTGCCTAATCAGCGCACTGCAAGTATCGAGATGCTTGCTGTCGTTTTTCGTCACGTTCCAGTTCTCATCAATTTTATTGCTTCGCCCTCGCATCTAATCATTGTTGTTTTCAGGTGTGCGTCGATGCCTATTTTTGATGGGATTTATTATATCCTGTATCCAAGTAGAGGTTCACATCAATGACCAGAAGCAATGCATGATGACTATAGGGGTTTGCAGTCGACCAAGAAGAAAATTTATCAATGTAGGCGTTAGCGTTTGTACATTCGCCTCAAATGATCCTATTCGATCATTCCAGCGACTAGAGATGGTACAGCGGTAGGTCGAAATGGCGGACGAGACAGTGATGTCGCAAGCGTGCACGACAGCGTCCCAGAGCGTGAAGATGCGTTCATTGGTTTATGACTACTTAGAGACCGAAGTGTGCCGCAGATTATCACCGCGTGACAGCTTCAGAGTTCGACTGCACGGCGCCACCTGCGTCGCTGGAATGACCGAATAGCTGCCAAATACCACTACGCATGTCCAAGCTTTAATACTTCAGGGCACGATAAATGCCCAGGTACCTTCGCGAAGACTTGTACCTTCCTGTGGTATGGAGCTTCTTTTGACGGAGAAATCTGCCATGTTCTGAAATGCTAAGCATTTATTGCTTTCGTACAGTCATTGAGCGTCTATATAAGTATCAATTTATCTGTCTATCCAGAAGCCTACGTCTGAACGCTTTCGGGATCACCCATGCAACTTTTGGTAAACCAAGATTTTGATAGGAGGGTATGATGGTTTGACAAATAAGACTCGCTGGTCATGAAGAGAATAATAAAAAATCTCGTCGCGTACACAAACCATTTACACCAAATGTGTGACACATACCCACGCGCGGGTATGTGCCATAGGTATACTGGTATGTTTCATATGTGAATGAACGAATGAATAGACTTTATTTAAAGTCAGGCAGTTTTCCAGGGCGAGGTGGGGGAAGAGGAGATTAACCACTGTCCCTTCCCACTCTCAGTCGATTATGATGGCGGTGTCTCAGGTCACCGCTCGAAGTCCTTGTACCCGGGTAGCCTCTTCAGCTTGCCGGACGGATGATAGTTTGTATCTACCCTAGAATGGCGAAAACAGACACGGGTAATTTCAACGCGCGAGCGTTGAGAAACAGCTCACATCGGCTGTTTTGCCCCCTTCAATACAAGTAATAAATGGCAGGGCCCCAGCATAACTTTAACCCCTGCAGCATTCTACATTTGACTCAAGTACTCTACCACAGAGCAATGCCGGGGCTCAGAACTTCGTTTCAAGTAGACCCTAATGTTCGTGAAACATCACTTGTGCTTGCAGTGCCGAGTATCTGCATGTATAAGCATTATATATTGTAACGAACAAACACAACGCCGGCAGGTAGAACAACTCAATATTTTGAGCCAACTTGTGCCCGTAAACTAAATACACAGAGATTGTCTTGAGCTTGCTACTCCAACACTCGTCAATTTTTTATAGCGCCTCGCCGCGCGCCGCTCTTTTGAAGAGCCGCCAACCTTCTTTTTTCAGCGTGTGGTGTAGTGACAAGTGCAGTGCAGCGTTGCATGACGAATTTCGTTTGGCGCGTTTTGCTTGTCAGTTGATGTGGCAGAAATTGATTTATAAGAGCAGGAAGCGGCGCATTACTTCATCGGGTATCTCCTAAATACGGCATTTTTTACTGCTATGATACAACCGGCATGTCCGGTTTACAGTTAGGTGCCATTCGTTGAAGTGGGGTAATGCTGCAGTATTCAGAGTACCATCCTAGCGAGCACCAGCGCTAAGCTTACCGCTTCTGGTGTTCCTAATATTCCCGTTTTCGTTGACACCATTACACAAGTGTAAACAATTCGCTATGATGAAACGTATACACCTGTTTAGCGTGTGTCTGCGAGTGCATTATTTGTAAAGTCAGAACCACTTCCGAACGCTTCGATCAAAAAAAAAAAACCTAAAACAGAGTCACCTTCCATCCGCAAGCTTCGCATAATGTCGATCCCCAAAGTACCTGGGATCTGTCGACTTTTTGTTTAGTGCCAGTCGGGGTATTCACCTTACCCCTTCCTTAAAAAACCTTCTGCACCTTATTTGTCACGTAGCCTGACAGTCACCGCATAAAATCCCTTTATTGGACTTAATATAATGACGGTCTAAGTTGTATTGAACCTTGGCGTCCTGATTACGTGATCACGTAACAATATTTCACATTTCTTGAAATGAAGCTAATGCCAAGACATGAAAAGTCAATTATTGCGTTTAGTAACGTATCTAATGCTTTCATATTTATTTAAAGCACTGTTTAACACCCTTGGTGCTTGCTTCATTGGTACCTATCAAATCAACTGTATGGTCATCTGCGGTATCGAATCACTGTCGAGACTACAAATGTATGAAAATACGATACAGAAAATACGATTTCACACAAAAAACATGAAATAAAAAAATGCTCCTAGTTCCCGAAAGAAATTGTGGGGAAATGTGCATGAATTGCGTAGAATTGCGTAGTGTCCATAATGGCGTTTCGCACAAGAGAACCCAGCGTTAGAGTAATAATGTTTTCTTTTTTTTCGTACACTGTGCAAGCAGTAGTGCAGTGCGTTGCACGTGGCACTTTCCTGTCAAGAGAAACGCAGCATGGGTTTCAGCTCTAATAGCTAGTGAGCACGGTTAAAGTACTTAAAAGCGAACAAAACAAACAGTGTTCTTGGATCGGCGTTGGCGTTGACAGCGGCGTCTAGAGCATACATTCTTGCGAGAGAGAAAATAAAACAGTTATTGATAATCAATAAGCCACTGTAGTGCTTAGACCTTCTAATCCGGAAGACCATTGGCTCTTGCCGCCATCCGAGCTTGGTCGACCAGGGCCTGTTGCTGCACTGTGTCAGGGCTGAACAGGGCCGCCTCCCACTCGACCATTGTAGGATTATGATTGGCCACTATACTGGCAATATTTTGGCACTTCCAGACCATAGGAAGAAAAGTGGCCATCTGGGGACAGAATTTACACTGCGATTTGTTCATCGATGGGTTTGTCATGGGCAATACTCAAGTATTTGGAAATGCTGATGGTTGTATTTGTCTCCACGTGACCTGCAATGCCTTACCAAATTTATAAGTCAGGGGGGGGGTAGAGTGTGTCTGCTGAGCCTGATGTGTTGCAGGATGTCAGTATACAAAAAGAGGGGCTGGGAATCGTCCTGGTCAGCAAGAATGTGCGCTATGGATTCAGCAAAGGAGGGACGGTGTAAGAGATCGCGGCGGAGGCATGAGAGCGTTCATTGCCTCTCACTCCTGTGGGCCCTGGTACCCATAGCAATTGTATTCACTCACCATCGCATGTAACGTGTTGACGCCGGTGCTAGACGCCATCGACGGTTACATTTCACGCTTGATTAACCTTAGGATTAGTGTTGACGCCGAAGCTGTACGACGCCACCAATGGTTACGTTTTGAGCTTGATGCATGTAACATGTTGACTCTAACGCTGGACACCACCGATAATTACGTTTCGAGCTTGATGCATATAATAGGAGGCGTTGGCTGCGTTGGCAACATGTTGACGCCGACGCTGGACGACGCGGCCGACATATCACGCCTGATGTATCGAAAGCGTTTGCCTTCCCTATTGCAAATACAGCGTGATGCCAGTACGTTTTTTAGCGCTGGTGCACACTGGAGACACTGGTACACGCTTGTAATCACTCACACTTCGCTGGTCGCACTGGGAAAAAGCTGTGTCGCACTAGTAGGGGCGCTGGTTCAGCCGCTTTGATGCTGGTGCGCACTGCGGAGCGCTGGAAGCACTGGAATGTTCACTGGCAAGCGCTGGTGACCATTGGAGCACGCACTGTTTATACCAGCGCAGCGTGCACGTTATTGTAGCGTGTGCCCTGGTATGTTTCGGTGTCTTTGAATATAAAATGCTTGATTCAACGGTATGGAGAGATGCTATCCTAAAACAGATACCGAGCATACGTAATTTTTGCGATGCACGTACGTATCGCATCAAATATAATGCACCTCTTTCGCTTATGCCCCTGCGTATACCGGCCATATTCGCATCATCCGTGTATTGCTGTAACGATTCCAAGTTGCAGTGTTTGTAAGCCTGGAGCTGCACGCCACTTCAAACACCAGCAGGAATTTGTTTCTGCCACAAAGTTGACGAAACGTAAGTGAGCCCTCTCGATCGCTTCGCAAGGTTTCCCAGCGGAGGCGAGAAAAAAAGGTGTCATTCGATTCCGTCACACCGCATAAATGTGTGCCTTGCCATGCTTATCCTTCTACTTACTTCAGGTTAGAGTTAGAAATGTTCTGAAACTGAAATGCAGAATCTTCAACCATCCCAACTCACCGCGACGAGAGCGGTCTTACCCAGCGCCCAGCCCAGCGAGCATTAAACCTGTCGTACCGGCCGCGTTGGTATATACGTTACCGGCTCTTCTTGCTTCGTGTAGACGCAACTTCAAAGTGTGAGAATAACTGTAAAGTATACTGTAGACAACTATGAACCTAAATCAACTATTTTGTCTTGTGCCCAAGTTCACTCAAGGAGCGCTGACGATCGAACGTCGCGCTTTCGGCTACGCAGGCTGTCACCGAAAGCTGCCTGCCGCACTTAGCCGGTACGTCTTCGACTGATATGTAACAACACACAATTTTCAGTTGGTAATTTGGTACGCCTTCGTGAACTTATCTCCTGGAATACGTCTTCAGCGTATTGCATTGGTACTTCTATGGGTGTTTTTTATTTGTTGGTATTGATATAACTGCATATATCTGTACACTGGCAAATCCACTGTATACTGCCAGCGGAGGCCAGAAAAACGGCTGTCGCTCGGCATCGCCACTCCGTAAATGCATTTCTGGCATTAATTGACCTTCCACTTCCTTCAAGTACAGTCTAGGTAACAGTTAGAAATGTTGCAAAGCTTCAATGGAGAAACTTCAAGCATCGCAACTCAGCTGCTTCGAGAGCAGCCTTAGCAGTGCCCCTAATCAGCGAGGCCTATCGTGCCGGCCGCGTGGGTGTACATGGTGCCGGCACTTTTTACTTTAAGTAGGCACAGTTATAAAGTGTAAGAATAACTGCAAAGTACACTTTACGCATCCCTGAGCCTAAATCGACCATTTATCCGCCTGTGCGATGCCAGCACAAGCAGCGACGACGATCGATGTGTCATGCTTTCAGCAACGTAGGCTGTTACCTGAACCTTCCTTATAAGCGCAGGAGCCGGTACTTCTCTGACTCGTATGTAAGAACACGCCATTTTGAGTTGGTAATTTGGTACGCGTGAGTGAACTAATATACTGGCATACTTTTTCAGCGGATTGCATTAGTCATTTCTTCGGTGGTTTCTTAGTTGCAGGTATCAATATAACTGCTAATATCTAATCTGGCATGCCGGATGTGTACTGCTACATTGTAACTTGCGCAAAAAAAACCTCAATATTCACTTGTGTGCGTGGATATCTATCGAACAAGACATCTAAATTATCTGCACATGTTGACTGGTAGCAAGTGCGAGAACCGACTATCAAAGGAAAAAAGCATCGGCAGCAACAGCTGAGAATCTGTGGCTGCTCTTCCAGTCAGTTTGAGATTTTTCATAGTTAAGATGCGGATGTTTTAAAAAACTTTGCGCTCTTGCTAATATCCCCACGTAATGCGGTGCCCAAAAGTCGTTCATCACTGTCGAATCACGACGCAATTGTTATTTGGAAAGGAATATTGTTTTATTCTTGACTGTGTGACTTGTAAACATGAAGTTAAATGGCGCCTTTTCTGGATAAATGGTCATTTTACAACCCCATCGGCATGTTCTGGCGTGGCGTAGTGGGTAGCGTACTCAATTCGAAATTAGTAGGTGGAGAGATTGAATCCCGTCAAGAGGCGTTTTATTTTTTTTACTTTTAGATTTTTTTAATTTCAATGTTAATTCGCACTATTTTACTTCTATATTTATTTATTTATGGCAAATGGGCACCCCCGTTTCAACCCTGTGAAGCCAGTTTGCGCAGAGTCGGTAATAATCTTACAGATCACGAGTAGCTCAGGCGGGGGCATTTTACGACAGGCGTCAAAATGGCGGCGCAGAAAAAAAAAACATGCTAAATTTGACGCAAGCTGGAAATAGAGTGCCCGTTTTCCCGCTGATATTGGCTGAGTTTTTTGGGGTACATGCCGAGATGTCATGACCCCCCCCCCCCCCAAAAAAAAGTGGTTCAGTGTTTAACTCAGTAGTTCGGCGTAAAGAGCGGCGCCCAGATGGTCGCGATGCGCGCTCATCTTCTCCCACGCGTGCATTGCTCCGCGGAAGGAAGGGCCTCATCAACTCACCGATCCTGTGGTGGGGAAAAATTGCGCGCTTTCGGCTTTGACAGGAATGATTGTGTATATTACTGGGCACACAGTGATTACTTTGCTCGCTGAAGAGGCCTCGTACGAAGCACTGACTAGTATTGGTTTTCTCGTGTATATTGATGGTCTATAGTATGTTTCTTTTAATTTTTCTGTTGTCACTCAGACTGGACACTAACGAGCCAAGGTCCAGATGCTGTCGGGGGGCTTGGGCAGTAATATCGCTGGTGCTGTTTGCTTCAAGCCTTGTCGCAGGTGAGAACTTGGCCCACGTATCAGTAAACTTGTGACAATGCAACATGCAAGATCAATTGCCTTGAATAGGCTTGAAATGTTCAAAGCGCTTTTTGCTATCTACTACTTTTCTTTCTATATTTTCTTGGTGAACACAATGGAATGAAAGTCCTTCATAAAGAAAGAAAATGATGGTGACACCCATCATAGTCCTCTACAAAATCAGAATCAGGAAGATATTTATTTTCCAACAAATTTTTCGGTGGTCTGTCAGACGAAACGGTGACTCACGCAGGTTGAATGCGCCTGAAGGCCCTCACATGGCAGCAGTAACGTCAAAATTAGCATACTACACGTTTTCAGTATATATGCAAAAATACATAAATTTTATGGTATTTAAAGAAAGGAACATATTGGAGGTACTAGCAAAGACAGATTATTTATAAAAATATAATGCTAATGCGTTTTGTAAGTGGAAATGAGAAAATAGATTTGTGTTCATAAAAATACATTTGTAGCTACAACACTAAAAAATCACTGGTATAAACATGACTGTGATGTACAATAAACTGTTTATCGAAACAGTGAGGGTCGAACGCATGAAAAATGCGAAATTGTAGAACTCTTTTGTTAAATTCTTCATTTATAATCGCAAAAGTAATTTCGATTTTGTTGGCGCGTCAAGCTATTTGAAATGAATCTTTCCCTTTTCAATTCATTTACCAACGAAGGTAAGCTACCTGTTTCCTTGAATGCATGAGATAATTTGTGTGCCGGTAAGGTACAGGTCACATCTATTACCTACGAGTGCAAGAGTCACTTTTTGTAATAAAGTGGTAGCATATTTATTAAAAAGGGTTTGATATTTTGGGAGACGAAACAAAACGACTGTAGAAGTCAATGTTTCTAAAGACTTGCCACAAGTAATACACATTTTTTTGAAAAAGTGGCGCAATAGAGTAGAAATAGGTACATTCGATTTTTGTCGAAGCGCTCGTTTTTGAAGTTGAATACGTGCATGAATGTTATTTTTATTATGGTGGTGGCTCACAAGAGAGCGCAATTGATGAGACGAGATTCAAACAAGGCGTAATATATCTTGAATTATACGCTTTCCCGAAAAAAAAATTGTCGACAGCAATATTGCACACCAGCGGTAAACGGCAACAATGTTGAAACTAGTTGAACCTGATGGGCCCAATTCATATATTCTGAAAACATAACGGCTGATACTTTATTTCCTCAGAACTTTAAAGGGTGCACTATCTAAAAATAATTTTTCACAGAAACAACGTTGCCTCCTTTTAGCTCTGAATAACACGGCTTTTGATTTTGAGCAGTTAATTGTTAGCGCATTATTCTGAGACCAGGCCCAGAGATGGAAAAAAATCTGGGAGATTTCTGCAACACATCATCGAGTTCATCGCCAGAGACAACAAAAGTAGTATCTTCAGTGTAAAGCAAAATGGATGATTACTAGCAATTTAACCAGTACCATTTACATAGACAATAAATTGTGTTGGTCCCAATACGGTGTTCTGTGGTACTCCCGCTTTAATTTCACGATATCGGAAGCAGAATTTTTCAATAGCAAAACACTGAGTCCACCCAGAAAGGTACGACCGAAACAAGTTCACAACTCCCGCACATACCATAGTCGTTTAGTTTTTAAATTAAATTTATGAGTTAGATGATCAAATGCTTTGCTATAATCTATAAACATAGCTAACATTAGTGTACCTACGTTCACGCTACCAATTACTACATCCTTTTGACGTAATAATGCTGTCTTTGAGGACTTGCCTGAGCGGAACCCGTGCTCACAGTCGAATAGAATGTATTATTCAAAGAAAAATGTTGATTCGTGAAGGGGTCTTCTTCGCTGAACCTTGAAAAAAGTCAGACTAAATAAAGATTGGCATGTAGTTCTCCAAGTCATTCTGATTACCAGCTTTTGAAATCACTGACACCCGGCTTTCTTCATTCTACTCCGGAGATTGCCCAGTTTGCAGAACAAGATTAAACACACATGCAAAACGGATAGCGATGACGTCTATTAAAAATTTAGTTGGGATGAAGTTTTCATGCTCGCATAAGTACGATGAATCTCGGTGTCGTCAGTCGGTTTGAGAAAATGTTGTGCGTACATCTGCTGACATGAGTGGCATTGACCACGCCATCTGACAACGTAATCATGTTCACAAAATAACGATTGAAGTGTTCAGTGGAAGCGCCAGCCATAAGTTTTTCAATATTTATTTTAGCTTCTTAAAGAGACTTTCACATTTTTTAAACTTTTGTCATTGATAATTTTTCACGTTTTATATCTGTATTTGTTGTCCGTACTCATGCTTTATATATTAGTTTTTTGTTATCCATACTCATGGTTTGTATATTAGTTTTATAGTTTATATAATTTATATAGATATTTTTATAATATTGCAGTGTAGCCTTTGGCAGTTCCTTGCTTATTGCAATCTGCATCTTCTCCAATGCAGTAAGATCGCTCTAATTACGAGTCCACAATAATTTACCGAATAAATTACTTATTTATTTATCATCTTGACGTGTTGAGGCTGCACCCAAGGCTTTCTAGTACGTTTCTTTGCCTTGCCTGTTTTGAGCGCAAACGACAAATTGTGGAGACGTGTGAAAATTCCCAGGAACTTACCATATTCCTCACTGGCATCTTTTTTTTCTGTATAAAACGAACCAATGTGTGCGCAGCACAAGTAATCGAAAATGTTCAGTATTTTTTCTTGACACACATCTGTCACTGAACGTGGTATCTGGCAAGCATTTTTCATGAGTATAAAATGAGCGTGCTAGTATATTGGGCATTGGTCGCTGATATCATAGCAGATAGTCCCGGCTGAGAAAATCTGTCTACCAGTGTCAACGACAAAATTATCGAAAGCCGATTTACAAGCGGCAGCCGAACAAGTAGGCGCTGTGATAATGCTGCAGAATTTGAGGGAATTCATAGGGTTAGTGATGCCAGGGGCGGAAATGCCATCAGCTAGCATGTTAATTTTCAGGTCACCTCCGAGAAGCACTTTATCATTGAGAAAAGAAACGAGCTCTGAAAGCTTTTCAATAAATTCTAAGAAATTAAGCATGTTGCCAGTAGACGCGCGCGCGCGGTCGGTGAATCATAACAAGGAGAAGTTTTCGGATGGCCTGAGGTACGAAAAGGCTGTGCCGAACAACGCTTGCGTACTCGGTCCCAGAAGCTTGGTGAGAATTTCACAAGCTATACGGAGGACATTCTGAGCCTTTGCAAGCGATTCAACAGGTCGGTGTCTAAAGAGCTTAAGATCAAGCACATCAGGAAGGGCATTGAGGATCACGCTTTTCAAATGTTGCTATCCAATAGTCCTCGCACTGTCCTTGAACTAACTGAGTTATGTCCGAGTTTGGACGAATTGCGCATGCAACTTCTTTCCACCCGTCGTCCCTCAGCGCCCTACGACTCTTTGTCTAGCCTGTCCACCCTTGGTATAGGAGAGGACCATATGCCCCTATTCTCTCAAAGATCTAAGAGTTCACACGCTAAGGTTGCTCTTCAACTCTCTTTAATCTCCTCTGTACCCGAACAACCACACAGTTTCACGCCTACACTCCGCGACTTCATTCAAGTCCAGGTGGCACAAGCTCTTCCTCCCGCCCGTGAACCACCGCCATTCGCCGCACCACCCACTTATTCCGAGGCCGTTGCTCGACCTGGACAGCCTCCGTTCTTCCCAGCGCCTATGTATTCGCCTTCGCCCTTAGTGGCCGCCGACCTATTCACCGCCGTCTATGCCGATAACACCTTGGCCGCATTTCCCTGCCCCCGAGCTGCAAATCGGCGTCTGCTTCGACGCATGACAGACCTACGAAACCGTCCGATAGGTTTTGCTTGTGACGGTGTTGGCCACATGGCGCGTTATTGCCATCATCACCCGGCTGCTCCGAACATTTGACAAATGACCTCTTTCAACGCTCTGTTTTCTTCTGAGCTTCCAGCTCTCCTTCCTTCTCCTTTTGCCCTGGTTGCTCACTCGGCCCAACCCACCACTTTCCATCTTCACGTCGACGTTTGCCTTCCCCTATTCATCGTCGTTCTGGACCGATCAAGCAGGAAAACTAACGGCCGCAGTTCCCTAGGCAAGAAATGCGCCCACACGAGTCCTCACCCCTGTCCAGCTAAGGCCATTGAAGAGTCAGTCGATGGTATCATCGTCATGGCACTTGTCTAAGCCGGAGCCTCTCTATCCATCCTTTCTGCCCACCTGTGCCGCAAACTCTGCAAAGTTCTGACACCGTTATCGGATCTCTCTCTTGGAACGGTTAACGCACAAAGCGTGACACCTCTCGCAGCCTGTACCACGCGAGTTGTCATCCAAGGGCTTGTGTATGTCGTCGAAATCGTAGTGCTGCTCTCGTGTTCCCATGATATAATACTCGGCTGGGACTTCCATACGAATGATAATGCCGTCATTTACTGCTATCTCGCCGAACTTGAGATGTCTACACTTCCTCATGTTGACGCTGTCGAAGCCTCCCTCCTGTATTATAAGCTGTCTGTTTCTGACGACACCACCATACCGCCGCGCTCTTCTCTGCTGGTGGCTTTGCGTGTGATGCTTTTTTCAATGGTGATGTTCTCTTTAATATTTGGCCTGTTCATTCAACGCAAATGTTCTCCGCTGCCTATTGCTCTCCTTACTCTGCACCATGGCGTCACGAAGACGCTCGTTCACAACGCTAAGCGGCCTTTACCTTTATTCCATTGTGATTGTCTCCGTCACGTGCATCTGATCGACGCACGTCACATTTTCGACGCTCTGTCTATTTCACTTTTTACGGACCTGAGAGAACTCATTTCTGACCCTGTTTTTGACCAGTCACTACATCACGTATTTATTGCTCCGTCGATGTCGCTACGTTTTCTTCAGAACGAAGGCAGTTGGTCAACCTGCTGCAAAACTTACGCATTTTTTTAACAGCCACTCTTCTGGACTCGGTCGCACATCAAACATTGACACAGGAAACCATACGGCGCTACGACAGCGTCCCTACCGAATCTCAGCGCCGGAGCGCCGTGTTATTACCGCCCAGGTCGCTGACATACTCTAGTGGGGTATTGTACAGCTTTCCAACAGTTCCTGGGCGTCACGGGTCGTTCTTGTTAAGAAGGGCGGCTCCCTTCGGTTCTGTGTCGACTAGCGATGCTTAAACAAGGTCACCCATAATAACGTTCACCCGTTTCCGCGAATAGACGACGCCCTTGACTGCTTGCAGGGATCAGAATACTTCTCCTCACTGTATTTAAGTTGTGGATACTGGCCAGTTCCTGTGGAAGCATCTGACCAACCGTAAAGAGCATTTATCACACCCGATGGATTATAGAATTTACCGTTAAGCCTTTCGTCTTTCGCAATGCTCTATCCACTTTTAAGAGAATTATTAACAATATATGAGGACGCAAGCGGAACACATGTTTATGCTACCTTGATGACGTACTTGTCTTTTCCGCCGATATCAACATCCATTGAAATCGTCTCGAGCACGTCCTCACATGCCTCACTGACGCCAGCCTTCGACTCAACCTCAAGAAGTATCGTTTTCGTGCCCGGCGCCTCACCATTCTTCGCCACGTCGTATCGCTTGACGGCATACTTCCCGGCCCTGCTAAGCTTTGAGCAGTCGCCGACTTTTCGAAGAAGAAGAAGAATAACTTTATTTATGAAGTCCAGCGAAGTTGATTTGGGGCGGGCCTAGGCGTCGGCCACGAGCCCTTGGGCTCGGGCGGCTTCCTCGGCTCGCTGGACCCGACTTTTCGAAGTAAAAAAAATCTAAAGGAACTTCGAAGTTTTGCAGGCTTGTCGTCATTACTGCCGACGCTTTATTCGAAATTGTGCTTCCATATGTGCACCACTTACGGGCCTTATTAGTTGCGACAAGGACCTTTACACTGGCTACTAGCCTGTGACGATGCGTTCACGAAATCACGCCGCCTGTTAAGTTCACTACCCATCCTCCGCCACTACGATCCTGCCGCTCCCACGGGGGTTCGTACTGATGCCAGCGGTGTCAGACTTGGCGCTGAGCTCGTGCAACGAAAGGCAGGGTTTGATGAATATGTCATCACTTACGCAAGCCGAACTCTGACGAAAGCCGATGCTAACTACTCGGTGACCGAGAAAGAGTGTTTAGCCATTATTTGAGCTCTTGGAAAACTTCGCCCCTACCAATATGGTCACGCATTCGACGTCGTCACTGAACACCACACCCTAGGTTGGCTGTCAACACTTAGAAAACCTTCCAGACGACTTGCTTGCTGGGCTCTCAAATTTAAGACTAAGATATCTGCTTTATTTGCAGATCCGGTCGTAAGTACATGGATGCCGACGCCCTTTCTCGCTCGTCCATATCGCATGATGGCGTTTGCCTCTCTTTCCTCGAGCCTCCACTTGCGTCATCCGCCTTACGCAACATGACGTTGGAAGAACGAAAGGATGCCTCGATCAGTGGTCGCATCGGCCCCATTTTTCATCCTCTCACTTCTTCGCTGTCTCGTGCTGTCCGCCGCCAGGCTAGCAAGTCTTGCCTAAGGGACGACCTTCTGTATCGATTCAACTACCTTTCCGACGGTCTCAAGTGACTCCTTGTGATACCCCGCCATCTTCGAGCTGTTATGTGCGAGGCTTTCCACGCTGACTTACAGTGAACACAAGCACCCCTCTTCAAGGCCTACGCTAGGCTTCGACTCAGATTTTATTTTCGTGGCATGTATAACCACGTGCGGAAATTTATTCGCCCGCGTGCTCAGTGCCAACGACAAAAGTTACCTCCCGGGAAAGTCTACCTGTCACAACCTCTTCCTTGTCCTAGTCGACCGTTTGATCGCGTATGCATTGACATTTACGGACCACTAACATCAACTCCAGCTGATAATCGCTGGAGAAATGTTGCGATAGACCATCTCACACGCTGTGCCGAAACAGCTACGCCGCTGAGTGCCACAGCCCATGATGTTGGAATGTTTCTGCAGAGACATTTAGTTCTGCGTCATGTTGCCCCTCTCGAGCTCCCAAGTGACAGAGGCCGTGACTTCCTTTTTGACGCTTTGGAGACATTACTCAGCAAATGCCGAAACGCGCAGCGCACAACTACAGCATACCACCCTCACACGAATGGCATGACGGAGCGCTTCAACCGTACTCTTGGCGACATGCTGTCGATCTACATCGCCTCTGATCATTCAAATTGGAACCAAGTTCTCCCGTTCCACGCCTACGCGTATATCTGCCGTATAAGCTACTACTAGGTTTTCTTCGTTTTTTCTTCTATACGGACGAGAACCTTCCAGTGCAGTAGACACTATTCTTCCATACAAACCTTATGAGTCCAATAGTACTACTCTGTCTGAAGCTACTCGACATGCTGAAGAATGCCGCCAGCTTGCCCGCTCCTTTTCTACCGAGGACCAGTGGCAGCAGCAATCCCGTCAACCTGGCGACCGTTTGGCTTCAAACGTTCCACCTGGTTCATTGGTATGGCTTCGGGTACCTGCCACTGCACCCGGCCGCTCCGCAAAACTTGTTCCCAAATACCTCAGACCATACCGCGTTGTAGACGAAACGTCATTTGTCAACTACATCTTGGAGCCCTTCATGCTTTCACAGACCTACGCTACCACAGCCGTGACATTGTCTACGTCTCTCGCCTCGAGCCGTACTATGACCCATTAGTTGTTTCTTCTCCCTAAGCCGCCAGAATGGCACCTATTTCTGTGGAGGGTGATTGTAGTTAAGAAGAGTGGCCTCATCGGCATTGCTCTTGTGCCTCAAGGGCCTTGCCATCAGCTCGAGCTCGTAGTTGCTGTGCTTGGCCGGACGCTGCTGACTGGTTAAACTTTTGCGTTCTGCCCTGCAAATAAATCCCATAACAATCTATCTATCTATCTATCTATCTATCTATCTATCTATCTATATATATATATATATATATATATATATATATATATATATATATATATATATATATATATATAGGCAGGCAGGGTGGTTGAGTGGCCGTAGCGTTGCATATAGTCTAGTAGATCCTCCGTGAGCGGTCACAACGTGATTTATTTCGACGTTTCGGCCTAGAGTCTGGCCTTCATCAGGAATAAAAATACAGTTTGTTGGTGCTCAGCTTTATACAATCTCAAATCAGAGGGCAAGGAAAGAGGGAAAACGAGGAAAGAAAAAAAAGAAAAGAAAAAAAGAAAAAAGAGAAAAATTATATACGGTGGACGCCCCCCGGGTGCCCCCCTTCCACTTTTCCCTCCACTTCTCCCCCATCTCTCTCCCCCCTCTCCCCTTCACCTTTCTGATGTCAGCGGTCTGTGTATGTTTCCGTTCACTAGCGCATTCCTCCCGATCAGACGGCCCCTCCTGGCACTGGCGGTTCGGTGTGGGGCAAAAAAGAGCTTTTCAGGAAGTCCTAAGCCTTTAACTACTCGGGGTCCCGTAAACAATTCGTCCTAGAAGGACGGGGGCCGCGTATTGTGGCAGCGGCTGGTCAGCGGGCATTTTAGGAAGTTCTAAGCCTTTAACTACTCCGCGCCCTGTCAACATTTCGTCGTAAAAATAGGGGTGCCCCGTATTGCGGTAGGCTGTGCAAGCGCGTGCATTGCGAATTCCTGGCCCGCTTCTAAATTACGCGTGTCGTGGGGGCCTCCCGGCTGTGCACATGGTTGCTGTTGGGCATGTCGTGCATGGCACAATTGATTGGGTAGTAAAATAAATCAGAAAACAGACGACAGCTGCACTTAGGAAGAGTAGTTACACTTGGAATTGTTTTAGGTTGTCCAGTGCCCTTCGCAGCTGCAGTGCCGTGAACTCAGATACTATTTTCATTGTTGCCGTTGCTGTTTTCTAATGCTTTAATTGCTGCAAGTGTACCAGGATTCTCATTTATTCCTCTATCGAGGGTGTTAAATCGGTAGATAAGGTATGACTCTCGTTGTTCACGTTCTCGATTTGATTTAAATCCCGTCTCTAAGAGCGTTACTGATAGTTTGTCGAATGCATGGTCGGGAAGATTGAGTTGTTTTGATAGAGGTAGACTTGGGGCTGATTTCGCATGGGCTCTGTGATTATTGAAGCGAATCCTAAATGGTGTTTCTGTTTGTCCGATTGTCCGATATACTGCATACCACACACGTTGCATTCGAGTAGGTACACCACATTAGAGGAATCGCATGTTAGGTTTCCTCGTATGTTAATCGAAAACTTGGATTGCGTGCTGGTTGCTTTGTCTGTTTCTCGCATCGCCTTACATACAAGACATCGTGGCTTTAAGCAAGGGCGGCATGAATTATTGGGGGGTGATGTGTTAATTTGGGAGTGGACAAGGGTGTCTTTGAGGTTACTTGGTCGTCGGTAAACGACGCCTGGAGCGGATGGGAATGCGCGTTTCAGACGTTCACTTTGTTTCAGAATGTTGTAATGTCGTTTAAGGATTTTGTTTACATTGGGGAAGTTTGTGCTGTAAGTCAAGCAGAGGTTTGTTCGTTGTGGGTCTTCTCGTGGTGGTCGCTTCATAAGTAAGTCCCAGTTGCAGTGCCCAGTTGCAGTGCCACTTTCCTTAAAGTACGAAAACTTGCTGACAAACGAATTAGACATGAAATGCATAAATCAACATTGCAAGTGTACCTTCGTGCTAGAATAACCCCTAAGGGTATGACACTCTCCCTCACACCAGCCGCTACAAATCTAGATAAACACGACCAAATAACATAGAAAAACGTCCTCCTTGAGGCATCTCTTAAATTAACAGAAATTGCTCTTAATCATAGCGACAAGCAGGTAAAGAAACTGGTCGCTATGACCAACACCATTCTCCGCCACAACACTTTATCGAACGAAGAAATCACGCGATTAACAGAATTTGAGCAGAATAAATACCAAGCCATCAGGACCACAAAAATTCATAAACTCGAAAGAGACCATGTGCCCAAACCCGCGTTCCTTGATACAGTGCCTTATCATTACAACACCACCACCCAGGAAAACACTAATGGTACAAACGAGCACCCATCTAGGAACACACCGTGTGACACTGTGGTTGTAAACTTATCGGACACGAGCTTGTCACCTGACGAAGTAAAACTGCTATCTAAGGGACTAAGCTTCTGCCCGACCACAAAATTTTTCGATGAATTCCACTTACTTCGAGACCTCGACAACTTCGCTCGAAGCTTAAGGTTGCGCGAATATTTCTTGGATAGGCCTTCTAACCACGAAACAGTTCACCGTCGTAAATCAAATGATTTGACACCGAACAGTAATCGAGACAAGTGCTTGGACCTTTATATCACCGCAGTATAGAAAGATATAGTACACAAACACCACAGACAGAAAGAAAACCGAGAAAACTTGACCAAATCTGAAAAAATAAGTATGAAAAATTTGGCATCTAGGACAGACATAACAATAAAACTCGCTGACAAAGGAGGAGCAATTGTAGTCCTTAATACAACCAACTACCTACAAGAAGCATACCGCCAACTAGACGACTCAAGATTTTACGAACGCCTCCCAGGTGATCCGACAGACGAATACAAACGTATCGTATCAACAGAACTAAAGAAACTGTTGGACGCAGAAAAGATAACCAACACTGACCACAAACTGATGCAAGCAGCATACCCTCGTCCAGGTCACTTCTACATCCTCCCAAAAATTCATAAACCCGGTAACCCAGGTCGACCAATCATATCAGGCATCGGTACAATAACTGAACCCGTATCAGGGTACGTGGACAAACTAATAAGCCACATTCCATGCAAACTCGCGTCGTACATAAAAGACACCACACATTTTCTTGGAGACATTGCGGGTATCTGTGGGCCGAAAAACTCGTACTTGGTTACTCTTGATGTCTCTTCATTATGTACAAATATTCCTCACGATGACGGCATAGCTGCATTACAAAACATGTACACAAACCATAGACAATATAACACCCCAGATTTCTCTGCCATTGCAACATTGACGAGGATGGTCCTCGAATTAAATTCATTCGAGTTTAACCAAGAGTATTTTCGACAAATCAGCGGGACCGCTATGGGCACCAAAATGGCACCTAATTATGCCAACATATTTATGGGAAAGCTAGAATCTGAATTTCTTGCACAAAGTTCCTTGAAACCAATGTTATACAGAAGATACATAGACGACATCTTTCTTATTTGGACCCACAGCGAGGACGACCTTCTCAGCTTTATAGACACTTACAATGCTGTACATCCGAACATACACTTCACACACACATACCCGCAAGTTACCGTAAATTTTCTTGATGTTACCATAACGATAGAAGAAGAGAAGCTCTCTACAACCTTATATCGCAAACCAACGGATCGACAACAATACCTTCATTACCAAAGTGATCACCCACGCCACTGTAAAAACAGTATTCCATACAGCCAGGCTCACCGGTTTAAGCGAATCTGCTCTAGAGACGCTGACTTTGACACGAGCTCACAGAGGCTAAAACTTATGCTCGAGCAACAAAATACCCCCACATGTAATTAATGATGCTGTTCAAAAAGCGAGAAAACTAAAGCGTGAAGACTTACTTATGAAGCGGCCACCACGAGAAGACCCACAACGAACAAACCTCTGCTTGACTTACAGCACAAACTTCCCCAATGTAAACAAAATCCTTAAACGACATTACAACATTCTGGAACAAAGTGAACGTCTGAAACGCGCATTCCCATCCGCTCCAGGCGTCGTTTACCGACGACCACGTAACCTCAAAGACACCCTTGTCCACTCCCAAATTAACACATCACCCCCCAATAATTCATGCCGCCCTTGCTTAAAGCCACGATGTCTTGTATGTAAGGCGATGCGAGAAACAGACAAAGCAACCAGCACGCAATCCAAGTTTTCGATTAACATACGAGGAAACCTAACATGCGATTCCTCTAATGTGGTGTACCTACTCGAATGCAACGTGTGTGGTATGCAGTACATCGGACAAACAGAAACACCATTTAGGATTCGCTTCAATAATCACAGAGCCCATGCGAAATCAGCCCCAAGTCAACCTCTATCAAAACATCTCAATCTTCCCGACCATGCATTCGACAAACTATCAGTAACGCTCTTAGAGACGGGATTTAAATCAAATCGAGAACGTGAACAACGAGAGTCATACCTTATCCACCGATTTAACACCCTCGATAGAGGAATAAATGAGAATCCTGGTACACTTGCAGCAATTAAAGCATTAGAAAACAGCAACGGCAACAATGAAAATAGTATCTGAGTTCACGGCACTGCAGCTGCGAAGGGCACTGGACAACCTAAAACAATTCCAAATGTAACTACTCTTCCTAAGTGCAGCTGTCGTCTGTTTTCTGATTTATTTTACTACCCAATCAATTGTGTCATGCACGACATGCCCAACAGCAACCATGTGCACAGCCGGGAGGCCCCCACGACACGCGTAATTTAGAAGCGGGCCAGGAATTCGCAATGCACGCGCTTGCACAGCCTACCGCAATACGGGGCACCCCTATTTTTACGACGAAACGTTGACAGGGCGCGGAGTAGTTAAAGGCTTAGAACTTCCTAAAATGCCCGCTGACCAGCCTCTGCCACAATACGCGGCCCCCGTCCTTCTAGGGCGAATTGTTTACGGGACCCCGAGTAGTTAAAGGCTTAGGACTTCCTGAAAAGCTCTTTTTTGCCCCACACCGAACCGCCAGTGCCAGGAGGGGCTGTCTGATTGGGAGGAATGCGCTAGTGAACGGAAACATACACAGACCGCTGACATCAGAAAGGTGAAGGGGAGAGGGGGGAGAGAGATGGGGGCAAGTGGAGGGAAAAGTGGAAGGAGGGCACCCGAGGGGCGTCCACCGTATATTATTTTTCTCTTTTTTCTTTTTTTTCTTTCCTTTTCTTTTCTTTTTTTTTCTTTCCTTTTTTCCCTCTTTCCTTGTACTCTGATTTGAGATTGTATAAAGCTGAGCACCGACAAACTGTATCTTTATTCCTGATGAAGGCCAGACTCTAGGCCGAAACGTCGAAATAAATCACGTTGTGACCGCTCATGGAGGATCTACTAGACTATATATATATATATATATATATATATATAATATATATATATATATATATATATATATATATATATATATATATATATATATATATATATATATATATGGGACGCTATGATGAATGGGTGACGTGGCCCGGCTCATACGCTATGTTTATTCTAATCACACTTCTTCCTCCTCTGCTTCTACCAACCGTCGCTACCTTCTTACGTCACATGGTTCCCCCTCCCTCCGAAAGAATGCGCGAGCCACAATCTAGAAAGCATGAACAAATGGAGTCTTATAATAAAAAAATATTGCCAGAAAATGCAGTTGTTCCATGCCACACGGCGGTTCCATGCACTTGCAAAAAATGTTCACAGGAAAGGCAGTCCGGTGATATCTAGGAGACCTCAGGTGGGCGAGCTTAGCTGTTGCGTTCTGAAGAGCATAACCATGCCCTCAGCGTTAAAAATGATGATGGCACACTCTGGTTAGTATTGAGGAATGAACAAGGTTGGGAGTCCTTGAAGCGTTGTAAGGTCAGATGCCTCATGCGTTCGATTCTGAGTCGTGGCTGCGACAGACGCTTTGCTTCTAAAATGCGTGCTTCTTGACGGATTGTGACGGCGTGATGCCTGCGGGCTGGTGGTACGCAAGAAGTGCTTCCGCATTTTTCTTGGCGTTTTCCGTGGTGTTGCGGTCTGTGTAACTGCTGGCGCGGGGAGCGTCTCTGGCGACTTTCCTCTGTGCGAGAAAATTTGACGTCTTGGAATACTTTTTGGGTTAGAGATCTTATTTTCCGCTTCTCTTCAGTTGGTGAGCGTGATTTCGTTGAATTTCGCGTTCGTTGATGCCTTCGTTGCAGTCTATTTTGTTATCGCATGAGGTTGCGCGTTTGGCTATGCTTGCTTTGCTGATGCTGCTCAGGAGATGGCTGTAGTGGCAAGCCTTCCGGAAAGGGACATTCATTTACTTCGAGGTTTGACGCGTCCTGTAGACAGATGATGCATGGTGAACAGGTTTCTTGCTTATCGGGCATGGTTGGTGGTGCGCCATTATTGCTAGCCTGCTCTTCAGAGGCTTCTGTGACGTGGTTGATGACGAACGCTTCTGAAAGACAACTGTGTACGAGGTTTGATGTATGATTTGCTTCTGAATTGGTTCGATTCTTGGATTGGTGACCACTGCATGAGGGTACCACATGTGACGTCGCATCACCAGGTTGAAAATGCAAATTTTAGTGTGTCTACGGTGCCGTCGAAATGAACTCTTGCGACAAAAAAAATTCAGAGTTGACAGATAGTTCATCAGAGGCTTCTTCTTCGCGGCTCACTATGAGTGGTTCTTGCGCCTGGTAGCATGCGACGTTCGATGCGTCTGAGCCTTCTGTGTTTGGATTTTCTGGTGGCTGCGCACTGGACGGCAACACCGCAACAGGGGCAGTTTGGTAAGGTTTGAGTTGTGAATGGCCCTCTTTCTGCGCAACTAACGATGCGAGTTGTTCTGGCGCATGAATCTGGGTGGTAAGTTCAGGGCTTGGCGTAGCATCGTCCGAGCTCCGCAGCTCTATCCCGACCATTGTGAGCGTGCTAGATGTGAGATGGACATTGTGAGTCACGAAAGAGCCAAGCGATGGTAAACCAGGAGGCGGGCCAAGTCTGCGAGATGGGGAGTAAGCTGCTCCAATGCGTGAAGACTGATTTTCACTCTTTGAGTCATCTTGGCGTTGTTTGGTATTTTCCCCATGTGTCAGCTGGTCTACCATGAACAAGGCGTCCTTATGACACAAATAGTGACCGTTAGGAGACTTTGAAGAGCTGCGTCGTGTAAAAATAGGTGGTGGACCATGTATGCGAGACGAAGCATGAAAGGTATCAGTAGGGTGAGCGACGTATCGTGTCGTATGTTGGTGCCACGACTTTGGAAATGCCGACTTTTGTGAAGAGAAACCCGGTGAAACGTCACGTTTCTTGAGAAATAAGCGCGGACTGTGACGGTCGAGTGTGGTTGTATGCAGATGGTCGGTTATGAGAAAGTCCTTGTCGTAGTCATTAAAACGGGCCATCATCTCTTCCCTGATCTTTTGCCATGATTCGTCGTTTTTGAATAGGTGTGTCAGGTTAAACTTGAATGCCTCACCGGAGATGTATTCAGTGAGATTGGTGATCATTTCCCGTTCCGACCATGATGCAGCGGTTGCGTGGTGCTCGAACAGGTCGAACCAGTCCTGTACAGGTCCATCGTCCGCTGCTCCGGTGTACTTGGGGATGGGAAGGTCGTCTGCTGGTGCTGTCATAATGCTGGTCTTGGTGTAGTGTTGGGATGTACTTTCGTGGTCCACGATCAATCACTGCGTCTTGCTGAGACGTTCGGAGATGGTGGCTGGTTGACGAAGTGGCCGCCAGGTCTTCATTCTGTCGACTCGTGTGACGCTACGATGAATGGGTGACGTGGCCCGGCTCATACGCCATGTTTATTCTAATCTCACTTCTTCCTCCTCTGCTTCTACCAACCGTCGCTACCTTCTTACGTCATATATATATATATATATATATATATATATAAACTGCACTAAATCAGAAGAGCTCAGTTGTCGGAATAGGTAAATACAATATCGAAAAAAGTTTTAAAGCGCCCCTACAGAAAGACTGATGTCTATAGAAGTGGCCTCCGCAATATTTCCGCTGGTCAACTCCTCAATACAGCTTTTAGCTCGTCCGTGAAGATTTTGTTGTCATCATATCATCGCAACACTGAATTCCGTAAAAGATTACTTATACGCAAACGTATATGATTATGTTAGACAAAACTTTTCGCGGAATAAAATTTAAATAGGTTTAGTTTCTTAGTTTTCATAAACTGCTGCTACGAAATGCTACTACTGGCTGTTAGCTTCAACTGTGTTCCACGGTATGCCAAAGAGTCTAGGGAAGACCGGATACCATCCACATATTTACGCCCTTCGTGCAAGCACAGTTGTGGACATGCTTGTTTTCGCATGGTATTTTTGACAGAAAGAAATAAAAAATACGTATTACACCATTTGGCAATTACAATTTTCGTTAGAAACAAGATACGTATATATTGTTAGTTTTTCAATAGAAATTTTAGTTGAGTCAGTGCTAGTCCTGCTTGACTCTTCTCCTTCATCCCGCTGTGCCGTGCGTGCTGCACTTTATGCATCATACCTGGCCAAAGAACGAACCTCTAGGCTTGTACAGCAATAGCGAGATCTTTTGGTCTGAATGTTCATAAGGTGTGCCTTCATTGTGAAGAAGGCTCTGACAATTGCCACACAATGTGGAAGTGTGACATAAAATGTTCACTTACCCCTAAGTCAATTCCCATTAGAGAGGCATCGTCCCCAAAGTTCTTGGTGCCGGAGCCTTCGAATACTTTTGTTCAAAGTTCGCATCGTCGTCCAACGTTACCACGCACTAAACACTGCACGCCTCTAAGCAGTCATTTTGGAATGGAATTTCTCCTTTAACAAATAGGAGTGCACGCAAAGAGCGTCTATCTAATTCGAGAAAGTGTAGGTGGTAACCCATTGGCTCTTGATTTGTTGCTAGTGCACGCTGAACTGCTTTCATAAGACTAATGGTTCATGTGATTCGCCCTGTATTTTACCTAAAAATTTCAACATATCTTCAATTACACCCTCAACGTGACATCTTCTGAAATCCCTTCTCATACTTCACTGACAGTTACGGAAATAACTTCTTAATATAGTCACACGTACATTGTTTTAAGACAACAAAACAGAAATATACAGTATTTGTGCTGCCCATTCTATGTGAATTTCGCTCACAGAACTATTTGAGAGCAAGACTAGAACATTCTGTGGTCACCTAATCACCTGATTGTGGTGTATGAAACCGCTTTAAGGTTTACTGTCAGAATCATGAATGGACTGACGGGATCTTTTGTGAAAACTGTTGCCCCTATAGATATCCATCATACAAGGTCTTTTTCGTCGGAGCTGCGTATTGAGAAAGTGACACAAATATTTTTCATGTTCCCATTACCAATAGGGCCCAATGTGCATTAACCCCGCCTTGGTGGTCTAACGGCTCAAGCACTCAGCTGCTGACCCACAGGTTGCAGGATAGAATCCAGGCTGCGGCGCCTGCACTTTCGGTGGAGGCAAAACGCTGTAGGCCCCCGTGCTTTGATTTGGGTGTATGTTAAAGAACGCAAGGAGGTCGAAATTTCCGGAGCCCTCCACTACAGCGTCTCTCAGAATCATATGGTGGTTTTGAGACGTTAAAACCCACATACCAATCAATTGATTTAATGTTCTTTACCGTGTACACTTTTTTTTCGTGAATAGAAAATGCGTGACAGACCATTCTGGTTTTGCACATAGGAATTTCGGACGCCAAAAGTTGGAGCAAAATGTTCTTAACTTCGCATAGTGACTTGATTTTACTTCTCAAGTTTTATGACCCCCATATTCAGAAGCGCTCCTCGACTCGAATTCCATGCCTCACTTCACTGAGTTTAGCACTGCACCACTGCTCGACTGAAATTGACGCTGCGCTTCTCAAGAATCACCGCAGAATATTGCCGATATGCAGTGACTTGGTCCGCCAAGAGACGGTGCTACCATCAACTTTTCAAGTCGAGGAGAGCCCTTGAGTCAAGGAGCATTTAACCTTATGAAAACAAGAACCCCTGAAACGCACGTGCTCAGTACATATTTTCTAAGCCCATTTGATGTATTGTATTTGTAAAACGTAGAAATGTAGAATAAACTAATGTTCAAATGAACATGGTGCAAACAACTCACTGCTCGTGCTTTGGCAAGATAAACTTATCCCTCCAAAGTACGAGAAGTGTGTAGGTCGCATAGTTTTGATTTGAGCTGTAAATAAATGCCGGTGTACTTCATTGGTAATACCAAGGAGAGGAGAGGTTGGGAGGTTCAAGCATCCCACCCCCTAAATGTTTTGTGCACAACCTTTTACCTTCACCAATTACCCACCTTTTTTGCCGCTTCACGCTGACATAATTTAGAAACTAAGTGGTGCTACCTTCACATATATTTTCGGAGCACTTTTATAATGAATAGTGTCTCCATACGGCAAAACGTGTATTGATGCTTGTCAAGGCTTTGACTATCCGTGAGATTTCGGGAAGGAACCTCAGTCGCAAGCGTACTAAAATGCCTTGGTGACGACACGAATGCTGAAGCGGTGGTCATACTTCTACCCGGCATTATAAATTTTGACGGAGGCGATCACTGGGATAATATTCACTGGGCAGAAGTTCGTTTTAATCGTAAAGGCCAGACAGAGTTCCAAGGTGCTATACGCCACGTTGGAGCCTATTACATTGTGACTCTGAAAATTTGCTCAGATACACAGAAGACAGAAACTAACATTGCTGTTGAAGCTTCGCACATTCCGCTAACATTTCAACACACATACACACCCACACACACGCGAACACCCTCCCCCCCTCCAACACACACGCGTGCGCGACAAAATATACGGCTTTTCGAGCGAACTTCGCTATTATGCGAGTGTACAATACATTCATACATAGCTTCACCATGCCCTAACTGTGAAATGCTTTTCCAAAGTGCTGTCTAGTGAAAACATTCAAAAGAGGCAAACGTGCAGGCCATTCACACCCTCAGAAGGCCCTACAATAGGCTTAT
Source organism: Rhipicephalus annulatus (assembly GCA_013436015.1). NCBI lineage: Eukaryota > Metazoa > Arthropoda > Arachnida > Ixodida > Ixodidae > Rhipicephalus > Rhipicephalus annulatus. The sequence goes on along the minus strand of WOVY01009915.1, from coordinate 605,422 downwards.
CATGTACATTATTGTGTTAAATAAAAAGATGGTGATCATAAACCGGAACAAGCATAATGATAAATGTAGTACGGGCAGTTGAACTGAGCACAAGTTTTATTTTTCAGCAGCGTTGCAAACAGAGCAAGAATAAGAAACATAAAACTGAAAAAATAAACGATGTGTGAAGAAGAAGATGTGCCAGCAGCAAGCAGCATCGCCAACGCCCGGCTCTCTCGGCTCGTGCTTCGGTTCGTTGCTGTGCCAATCGCTGGACGGTTCTTCACGCTGTCTCGTCGCTGTCTTTAACGGCTAATAAACCTCCTGACATTTGGTGGAAGGTGCTGTTAATCCCCGTTGCTACACTTGCTACACCCTGGAGCTACGAAGCCGCACGCTACCACCTGTCATGACTACCAACGCCACTACATCGATGCCTTCGCTCCAGTTCAACTGCCCTGGCCATCCTAGGCTACGGGAGCCGAAGGTCTTCAGTGGTGCGGATGGGACCGACGTCGAAGACTGGCTTGAGCACTACGAACTGGTGAGCGCCAACAATAAGTGGGATGAAACTGACAAGCTGGGCCACGTGATATTTTATCTCACTGGCGTCGCCAAATTGTGGTTTAATAACCACAAACACAACATCCCCACATGGAGCGTCTTCAAGACGTCATGTGCTGAAGTGTTCGGTCGGCCGGCTGTCCGCAAGCAGAGGGCAGAACAGCGCTTGCGCGTCCGCTCTCAGCACACTGGCGAGACCTTTACCAGCTATATTGAGGCCGTCGTCGAACTTTGTCGACGTGTGAATGACACCATGCCCGAATCTGACAAGGTCAAAAACATCCTGAAGGGCATCGACGACGGCGCATTTCATATGCTCTTGGCAAGAAATCCGAGCACAGTTTCCGAAGTCGTCAGCTTGTGTCAGAGCTACGACGAGTTGAACAAGCAACGCACTCTGACTCGGCAGCCTCAGCATGGTGGTGAGTCACTGTCTAGTGTTGACACCCTGCCGGACAATTCACCGCTGCTTCAGCAAGTTCGAGCCTTCGTCCGTGAGGAAGTCGCCCGCCAACTTTCCCTAGTGCCCTTTACTCACGAGACCACCATCCGTCTACCTGCCCCGCTTCGCACTGCTATTTCGGAAGAGGTTGCCCAAGCTGTTCCTGTTGTGCACCACGAGCCGCCTCTATCCAGCCTTGCCCACTGCCAGCGTGCCGCGCAGCCGGCAGGCCCTCCTGTCGCCTATCCGCCAGCCGTGCAGCCTGTGGCCGCGCCCCTAACGTATGCAGCGCCGCCTGTGGCTCCTCTTGTCGCCTGCTCGCAAGTGATTCAGCCTGTAGCAGCGCCGTTCGCATATGCAGACGCTGTGCGTAGGCTTCCGCAACCACCCTACACCTCGCGCTCACAGCCCGCACACCCGGCTGCTTATACTGCACCTTGGGCGGCACCACCAGTAGCCAATTCTTGGAGGACGCCCGATAACCGACCAATATGCTACGCCTGCTTTACTCCCGGACACGTTGCCCGCTACTGCCGCCTTCGACCTCAGACGTTCGGCGACTATGTCCGATCGTCGCAACCCGGCAGGCAACCCTTCGCGCAATACGGGCCGGTCTCGTCACCTCGCTATGCCCCTCCTAACGACCCCGACTTCGTGACGCCGCGCGCACCCTCTCCTCGTCGGCGATCGCCCTCCCCAATGCGTCGCCGGCCCAGACCTTCTGACCAGGAAAACTAAGCACCGCAGTTCAAGAGGCAAGAACTGCGCCATTTTCGAACTGTCTAAGCCCTCTCCCCTCTCCTGCTAACATGGTCGCAGTAACTGTTGAAGGTTATTCTACTTTCGCACTTGTAGACACCGGTGCCGCTGTTTCTGTTATTGCCGCTAATGTCTGCCGTGTATTGCGTAAAGTCACGACGCCGCTTTCGGGACTGTCACTCCACACCGCAAGTGCACAGCAAGTAACGCCTCTCGCAGCCTGCACTGCAAGAGTGTCCATCGAAGGCATTGTTTACACTGTGGAGTTTATTGTCCTCGCTGTCTGTTCGCATGATGTCATCCTCGGATGGGACTTCCTATCCCGCCATAATGCCGTCATCGACTGCGCACGCGCTGAAGTTGAGTTTTCACCCTTTTGTGATGTCCCATTACTTGACGCTCTTCATCAGCCACCGAAGTTGTTCGTGCATGAAGACACCGATATTCCACCTGAAAACGTCGCACTTGTTCCAGTTTCATGCAACGCCTACACTGACGCTACAGTCTTTTTTATTCCTTCCAATATCTTCACGAGTCGTCGAGCTCTGCTGCTGCCTTTCGCAACGATTGACCTTGCCGCCGGAAGAAGCAATATGTTCATACTCAACCCGCTTTCCACACCTGTCACTTTGCTTGCGGGAGAATGTCTCGGCTGCGTGCAGGATCTCGACCCTTCGTCTTTGGTTGATGTCCCGGATGACAACTGTGACCACCCAAAATCACTGTCGGCCCTCCAGGAGTCGTCCAAGGATACGTTTTCCAGTGCCATCGCCGACACCCTCACTCCCACCGAACATGCCGACCTGCTTGATCTTCTGCATGAGTTCCGGAATTCCTTCGATGTGTCCCAAACTCAACTAGGCCGCACGTCGCAAGTCAAGCATTATGTTGACACCGGCCTACACCAGCCACTGCATCAAAGACTATACCGTGTCTCCACTGAAGAGCGCCGCGTCATCAACGATCATGTCGAAGATATGCTTCGTAGAGACGTCATTCGACCATATCGTAGTCCCTGGGCGTCTCCTGTCGTCCTGGTGCGTAAGAAAGACGGATCTATCCGATTTTCCGTAGACTATTGTCGTTTAAATAAGATAACCCGCAAGGACGTATATCCCTTGCCGCGCATTGTTGACGCCATTGACACCCTTCACGGAGCGGAATTCTCGTCGCTGGATTTGCGGTCTGGCTACTGGCAAGTTCCAATGGCTGAAGCCGATCGCCAAAAAACTGCATTTATTACACCTGACGGACTATACGAGTTTAACGTCATGCCCTTTGGGCTTTGTAACGTGCCCGCCACGTTTGAACGACTTATGTATAATACGCTACGTGGCCTCAAGTGGAATATGTGCCTCTGCTACCTCGACGATGTCGTGGTTTTCTCGCTCGACTTTCCTACGCACCTCCTTCACCTCAGGCAGGTTTTAACTTGTCTGACCAACGCTGGCCTGCAGCTTAACCTGAAAAAATGCCGCTTCGCTGCACGCGAGCTCGTCATCCTAGGCCACATCGTGTCGAAGCACGGCGTATTACCTGACCCACAAAACTTCGAGCAGTCGCAGAATTTCCCAAGCCGACGACCATGAAGGAACTTCGCAGTTTTGTAGGCCTATGCTCATATTTCCGGCGCTTTGTTAGAAATTTTGCATCCATCACGTCACCATTAACCCAGCTTCTTCACGGTGACGTGAACCTTTCCTCCTGGTCCCCTGCATGTGACGTTGCCTTCACTACTCTGCGCCGTCTGCTCACCTCGCCACCTATTCTTCGCCACTTCGACCCGATGGCTCCTACCGAAGTGCACACCGACGCCAGCGGCGTCGGGCTAGGTGCTGTCCTCGCCCAACAAAAACCCACCTATTCAGAATACGTTGTAGCCTACGCTAGCCGCACTCTGACGAAAGCCGAAACTAATTACAGCGTGACAGAAAAAGAGTGTTTGGCTCTGGTGTGGGCGCTTGGAAAGTTCCGGCCGTACTTATACGGCCGCCCGTTTGATCTAGTAACTGATCACCCGCGATTTGCTGGCTCTCCACGCTGAAAGACCCTTCTGGCCGCCTTGCGCGATGGGCACTCCGCATCCAGGAGTACGACATTTGCGTCGTATACCGCTGTGGACGCAAACACTCTGACGCTGACGCCCTGTCCCGCTCACCTTTGCCACCAGATCCGACGTGCGGAAACACGTGCCTCCAGTACTTGTCATCGTTAAATCTTGACTCAATTGCCACCGAACAACGTCGTGACCCGTGGATCGCATCTCTTCTTGAATATCTATCCGGTACGCCCAACCTTCCGGTATCTCGATCCCTCCGACGTCAAGCTTTCCATTTTGCCATCCGCGATCAACTTCTCCATCGACGCAACTACTCTCCTGATGACCGCCGGTGGCTACTGGTCATTCCTCGCACTTTGCGATCGCAGGTATGCGCTTCTCTTCAAGACGATCCACAATGTGGCCACGCCGGGGTGTTCAAAACATATGAACGCCTTCGCCATCGCTATTACTGGCGCGGCATGTACAATTTCGTACGCAAATTTGTGCAGTGCTGTCCTGACTGCCAGCGACGCAAATCAACACCGCTACGTGCTACTGGCGAATTGCAGCCACTTCCGTGCCCTGCCAAAGCTTTTGATCGCGTTGGCGTTGACATCTACGGCCCCCTTTCATTGACAGCAGATGGCAATCGGTGGATTATAGTGGCGGTCGAACATCTAACACGCTACGCCGGAACAGCCGCTTTACCGAGCGCTACTGCTCAGGATGTCGCCTCTTTCATTTTACGTCAATTTATCCTTCGACATGGCGCACCACGAGAGCTCCTTAGTGACAGAGGCCGCACTTTTCTCTCCGAGGTGGTCGAAGCTCTGCTTTCGGAATGCCACGTCATTCATCGGAAAACGACAGCATACCACCCGCAGACAAATGGGCTATCGGAACGGTTTAACCACACGCTGGGTGATATGCTCTCAATGTACGTGGCATCTAATCATAGCAACTGGGACCGTGTTCTCCCATATGTGACATTTGCATACAATACTGCAATACAAACAACCACGGGATTTTCACCTTTCTTTCTTCTTTATGGACGTGACCCTTCCCATACAATTGATACCCTACTTCCCTACCGTCCTGATGCTTCCGAATGTCCACCTATCTCCGATGCTGCTCGACAAGCCGAAGAGTGCCGCCAGCTCGCCCGTGCGTTCACCTCGGACGAGCAGCAACGCTAGAAAGAAAACCGTTGCACCTCTCTTCCGGATCCCAACTATGCCCCAGGGTCTCTCGTGTGGCTTGCCATCCCTTACCAAACTCCGGGACTCTCATCAAAACTTGTCCCCCGGCACGAGGGGCCTTACACCGTTTTAGAGAAAACCTCTCCGGTTAATTACCTAATTGAGCCAGTTTCCCGATCGGATGACATGCGCCGGCGTGCACGTGACATCGTCCATGTTTCCCGACTGAAACCGTACCATGAGCCTTTGCCTGAAACTTCTTAAGTCGCCAGGATGGCTCCTTTTTCAGCGGGGGCGATTGTGAAGAAGAAGATGTGCCAGCAGCAAGCAGCATCGCCAACGCCCGGCTCTCTCGGCTCGTGCTTCGGTTCGTTTCTGTGCCGATCGCTGGACGGTTCTTCACGCTGTCTCGTCGCTGTCTTTAACGGCTAATAAACCGCCTCACAGATGCATTAAAAAGTTGTATTGATTCGCTTGATCTCTTCATCCCTTCACATTGACATGTCTGGAAGGGCGCAACGACCGATTTCTGCAACTTCCGACATAATATTAGCACAACAAGAAATGCAGAAAATTAAGGAACATAGCTGGACGTGGACATATTACTATGTAAAATTAAGAACAATACACTTTGCAACCATAATTTTTATTAGACAACAAATGAACTCTGTTCAAGTAATGTTTCATGCATCAACCAGACACATGGCACAGTGGAATACCGTTGATTATCTTTTTAAATTGACACGAAGACTATCCTGCGCATCACGTGTCATATTATATACAACATAAGTTACCCAAAATTTACAAGAATCGTTACATGCAAAATTGGGTAGTTTCATCGCCGTTCACACCTTTCGTATCCGCGAACTGAGTATGCAAGTGAAAGGTGCCGCCGAAACGCAAGGTGCAGGCAACAGGAGAGAAAAGGTATCACTCTGCCACCATGCCTCTCGCGAAAACGGACGCATAGTGATTTTAACAAAACTGTTTTTTTACGACCCGCCAGGGTGGTCCAGTATTTATGGTTCTCTATTGCTGACCAGCAGGTCGCGGAATCTAATCCCTGTCGTATTTTCGATGTAGGCGAAAATCCTCTTGCCTCAACTATAGATCCTTTCCAGAAAGCCCAAATTCATTGTTCCCTCCTAATATTCGAAATACACCAGCAGCCTGAAAACGACTTCTTGCCAGTTAGGTTGAAACTACAGTTTGTGCTTACTAACAGAGGGAAAGCTGAAGTTAGTACCTGGTTTTTATGTCCTCATTAGCAGATGTCGTCTAGTTTCGTCGTGGAGCAACTCCAGGCGTCTTAACCCGTTAAACACGTAAAGACCAATGTCATGATCCCGAATCGCGGTTTCCGTGCATTCGTCATGCTCCGATCGATTTTCAGGAGTTATTTCGGCACACGTGTCGCATTCAGGCAGTGCATGACTACAGCTTAAACCGTTTCTTCAACTGCTGTAGCTTTTTTGTCAGTTGTTGAGTGTGCCTTGGGAGCAGCTTCACCTTTCGAGAAATAATCATCAAGCGCTACCTTACGGCGTTTCGGCGCAGCTATCGAGTCTCATATAGGGGCCCTAATTGACATAGAACATGAACTACCCAGCAATACTTGTAGGCAGCGCGTTACAAAGAGGTGACTTGGTGTACCTAGGAAGCAACGCGCTCAGCAAAGTTCGCGATGTGACTCGGAATGCGGGAGCGATTACTTTACTGACGATACATGTTGGCTGGTATAGTTCCACCTTAAACTCTAGCACTCGTTTCTCCCCTGGTGGAAAGATTTGCCGGTATACAATTTTTCCGCTTCCCTTAAGGGGCCGGTAAGGTCGCTCCCGCCCAGTATCTTACTCTGGGTGCTAAATGTCCCGTGTTTGTAATTGTGCCCCCCCATACGGAAGGTTGCTAGTTTTTGTTGCGTTGCGATACCACACCACAGGCGCGGATGAACGCGAATGAGTTGATGCGAGCCGGTAAAATTTAGTGACTTGCATGAGAATTCCCAAAACAGACAACCGCCAGGCATGAATGGTGCACAACACAGCGTAAGTAAACTCGTGTCGCATGCGCTGTCAGTTCTCGTCAGAGTTCACGCATTCCGAGAAATTGATTTCGTGTACTATGCTCTGAAAAAGGCCGGAGTTCATTCCTTCGTCACTAGTTAACCAATCACTCGAGATTTTGTATGGTACGAGGGTGGTCGGGTTCGCGCTGGTGTAAGTGCTGCAAAATAAAAGGCAGGTATTAGTTAGAACAGTGTATATTTGGCATACCTCCAGGCATATCGACGCGGCGCGGTGAAATATTCAGTACAGTTCCAAATCAGTTGACGTAAAAGGAAATAACTGGTGCGTGCTTGCAAACAAAATAATACACCTTGCCACAACGCTAATGTTTCAAGATGCAGAGCAAGAAAAGCCACAAAAAAAAACTAAGAACTCTACACGTTTTTGCTGATATTTAAGTTTTCTAGCACGTATAAGCAGTGCACAAGCCATTTCTATGTGAGTACGCATAGTCTGGCTCCTAGAACATTTTAGATTGAGACCAAGTGAATATTTCTCAACAACGATTACCTTGCCTTCGCTGATAGCTCAATAAACCTTCTGCGATTGGAATACTTCATTGTTTTAAAAAGTCACAGGGGAACTGCAACTTCAACCAAGGTTGCGAGAAAGTCTGCTAGAAAAGTTGACGGATCCCACGTACAGTGCACGGGAATCACTGATATGCGAAGTACGAATGAGGAAAGTTGATTGATGTTGGGTTTAACGTCCCGAAACCACCATATAATTATGAGAGACGCTGTAGTGCAGGGCTCCGGAAATTTTGACCACCTGATGTTCCTTAACGTGCGCCCAAATCTGAGCACACGGGCCTACAACATTTCCGCCTCCATTGGAAATGCTGCCGCAGCCGGGACTCTAACCCGCGACCTGCGGGCGAATGAGGAAGGTTGCTATGCCACTTTTAAATCACAACAGAGTTACGACAGGGAAGTAAATTATGCCGTAAACGACTTTCGTGTCATGATTATCTTGTTTGGATGTGTCGTTTACCTTCGTGATCTAATCAGATCACGTGATGCCAAATTTAGTATATGTGGAGCTGGTGAAGTCACCGCAAGTACGCTATGAGCGTGGTATGTTGCCATGTCTTTACATAACACGCGTGTCATGATTATCATGTTTACACAAGGGATATATCTTCGTCATTCACTGACGTCACGTAACACCTAATTAGGTATACGTAGAACAAGCAAAATGGCCGCGAGTGCATCATGAAGAGCCCAATATACCTCAACGTGACATTGGCGTGCGCGAACGCTGGACGCAGCGACGCTATACGTTCGCAAAACGCGAGAACTCTATAACAGTATCACGCCAGGCGTGACCGGGGCGACCAGCGTCCATCGGCGCAGCCCGATGGCGACCGGCGTGAAATCCGACATGCTGCGTTTCGCCAGGGAGGGATGCCAGACGCACTGAAACTCCCATGCGTCAAAGTAACGTAGTGCTGCGCGCGCTTGCAAGTATATGGCAGGACCGGCATTTGCACTCTAAGGCAAAAGGGTTTTAAAAGGGTGTGGTTTGTCCGTTTGGGGACTAATGGGGCTGCCACAACCATTAATCCCTTTAAGTACTAATGGCACCGGGTCTAACAGTTAGTCCCCTCAAGGGACTAACATTTAGTTCTTACATTTACACCTTGGTGAGTAACCGTTAGTCCCACAGTTCACCGCGAAGGACTCACATTTAGTCCTCACATTTGCACCTTATAGGGCAACTGTATCCCAACATTTACACCTTACCGGGCAACCGTTAGTCCTCACAGTTGCACCTTGGCGGACGAACGGCTGATCCACTCAAGTACTCCAATCGGATGAACTTTTTTTGTTCCCAGTTCAAACATTGTTTTTGTTCATTTTCTGCCAGGCCTAATACTTTTTTCGCCTGTTTTTCTGCGCAGTGAGCAGCAAATTCCGCAGAAGACAAAACGCGAAAAAGCAGTTAGCCACCTATGTGTAACTGCTTCGCAGTCGCGGCAACAACGAAAGACAAAAGTTAGACATCGAAATCTTCCATTTTTCTATATACACATGAAGTTTCCCAATTCTTTTAAGTGAATTCGAGGTGAAGTCTCGTTGCCAAATCTTGTTCACTCCTTGGGGAGGTCCTCCGGCGGAAGCGATAGATGACAGGCATTGCGGACGCCAGTGCATGCAGCCTTCTGCCTGTTGCGCTCCCACGGCTGCACATACGAAAATGTAGTAAAATTAGTTACGTACACGTCACATAACATAAAGATGCACGCATATGACAAGTACGTGCACGTTAATATAAAAACGAGCGTTAAAATATGGCACACAAATAACTTTACCTTCACACGTCGCACAGTCCTTCTGAAGCTGCTCTGATGAAATAGATGGATGACAGGCATCGGAGACGCCAGCGCACAGTCTCCGGCACGGTGTGTGCCAACAGCTGCACAATAAGTATGTAAAATAGTGAGTAACACGTGACAGAGGATGAATAAAATGCATATGAGAAATACGTGCAAGGTGAAGTGAAAACATATGTGAGATATGACATGCAAAAATTTCACCGTGATGTCGAATATCGTCAAAGGCTCATTTTGATCCCCGTAGCGAAACATTTTAGGAGCAGCGGCCGCAGTCACAACTCCGCGAACCACCGTGCCGCTAACAAGTCGACGAGTCCTAAGCGAACGACATCGTTCCGCTCGAGCATGTGAACGCGAGACCAAACGCGGTACTGCACGCGGAGTGTCTGCTGCCAGTGAATTTCGAACAGGAGAGCGAGCATACGTTTGGCCGCTGCCACGAACAGCGCCGAGCTGCTTTGAAGCTAGCGCCGAAGAAATCGACGGCAATGCGGCTCTTTAAAACAAACTCGAGCGAGTGCAGCGCACAAACGGGAGTCCGCCGCAACCGCCAGGGGACTGCGCCGAGCTGCTTGCGACCGACTTACGGAGAAGCCAACTGTAATGGCGACCAATTTTCAGTAAGTTCCGACGCTAGCGAAAACCTCGCCAGCCCATGCTGGTGCACTTACAGCGTGCGACTTACTACAAACAAGCTCTTCACGAGAACCCGCAACGTGTTTTCGACAACTCCCAACAAAGCGACGAGGTCTCAGCCCAATATCATCAGCATGGAGCTCATCGCGGCGGCGAAGACAGGCGAGCACTCGATGAGCGAGCGTACGGGAGGCCGACGGCAATGGCGGCCAATTTCCAGGCAGTCGCAAAGCACAGGCGAACTGCAGACGCCGAAGCTTACCTTCGCGATGGATTTCGTGCGTGCGATATAGAACACGACTGAGCCCGTTGCCGGCATGCGCGATACGTATCGCACACGCGACAAGTAGAGTAGAATAAAGAATGATAACCTACTTGCCTTATTATCCAGCGCTGTTTTCTGCCCTGACTTGAACTGATGTATATATCCGACAGGCCTGTTCTTGTCAGCCGCCATATTAACCTTCCCAACTATTGCTGTCGTGTGTTGGTCGTGACTATCTTGAAGCCAGATATATACAGCGTGGCGTGGTTACCTGTCGAGTTTTGCCTTGGAATTTTGCCTTAGAGTGTGGCGTGGCAACGCTGGCGTGACGCGATGAAACGAACGCAGGCGCGCATGCGTGCAGTGTCACGTTAAAGTGTAATGGCGCCTTGACTGTGGCATGTAGTCTTGTTGTCACAAAACATGCATCTCATGATTATCATGTTTGCACCAGTCACACACCTTCGTCATCCATTGACGTCACGTAATACCTAATTTGGCATATAATAATCTAGTGAAACTGCCGCGAGCGCATCATGAGTGCGGCATGTAGTCATGTTGTTACATGACACGCATGTCGTGATTATCATGTTTGGATGTGTCATTGAACAATGTCGTCCGTTCGCATCACGTAATACCGCATTTGTCACTTATGAAGCTAGCGGAATGGCCGCGAGCGCATCATGAGCATTGCATGTAGTCATGTTGTTACATGACACGCATCTCATGTTTATCATGTCTACACCAGTCACATACCTTCGTTATCTATTCACGTACCGTAATACCAAATTTGGTATATGTTATGCTAGCAAAACGGCCACGAGCGCATCATGAGCGTGGCTTGTAGTCATGTTGTTACATAACACTCATGTCATGATTTTCATGTTAGGGTCTGTCGCTTGTTTTCGCCATGCAATCATGTCATACCACACAAGTTTTGCAACATGCCATGTAAACGAAACCACCGCAAGGGCTGCAGTACTACTAAAAGAAAATCATGAGATTTATGACAAACATGTCATCTTTTTTATGTTGTAACTAGTCGAATATGTTTTTCATACAGTCATGGTATGTCATACCAAGTTTGGTGTTGATACCATTATCCAAACGGCCAGCAGAGCTAAATGTCGTAGGCGGCTAGATAGATAGATAGATAGATAGATAGATAGATAGATACGCTCAAGTTCGGCGAATAGATAGATAGATAGATAGATAGATAGGTAGATAGATAAATAGATAGAGAGATATATAGATAGATGGATAGATACGCTCGAATTCGGCGAAGTTCGCTAAGAAGTTCTTCGCATTTAAAAACAACGCGTGTGAAATCGTGTTGCCAAGGTGAAGCATAATTTACAAAAGAAAATTACATGTAGCATATCAAAAGCATGCGTGGATGTGTACAGTAAACTAAAAATACTCAAGAAAAGCTATCACTGCATCGGGGCTGCTTGACATATGGAGCTGACTGAACATAAAAGCCATTCCCATGGCATGCATTCACTCTCGTTCCAAGTTGTAAACGAAACCGTCCTTGACTTGTAAAACGCACTTCTCCCCGGCGAGAACCATGCCACATACGCTTAAGAGAGATTTACGATTAGCGATGTCTTCTCCGATCAGGCGGGATTTCGCAGTGATGAGCTTGCGAAGGCTAGCCGATCGATTGGGGCGACGAGAGGCCGTTACTCTAAACAACCAGTGTACCTGGCATTCACTGCATTTAATTCTATAGACAATTTCACTGTTTGCAAACGAGGACCTATATGACATCCTGTTTAGTTCACCGATGTGCTTTAAAGGGCCACTCACCAGGCCCGATACCAAATTTTAGTTAGACAGTGGAAGTTGTCGGCTGTCCGATGAGGAACATTTTTCCACAAAAATTTTTTGAATCGGTTCATCACTAGCGGAGAAAACAGGTTTTTTTGAAGCGGCGCGAAACGAGTATGAGAGGAGGTGAGTTCAAAATCCTTGCCGCTCTTCTGCGTAGCGTTCGCAAGCCAAATCTCTTCCCTACCTTTTCTGGCGTCCAACCAAGAGATCAGGTGCACATGACGTGCTCGAACAAGTCTATTCATCGAGCACGCGAGCAGCGTTGTTTTTAATTGCGAAGCATTTCTTAGCGAACTTCGGTGACTTTGAGCGTATCTGTCAAACTATCTCGCCGCCTATGACTTTTAGCTCTCCTGACCGTTTCGATGAAGGTATCGATACTAAACTTTGTATGGCATAACATGGCTGTATGAAGAAATTATCTGACAAGTCATAACATGAAAATCATCATATCTGTGTCATGAATGTCATAATTTACATTTCATGGTCCTGCAGCTTTACCGGTGCTTTCGTTCACATAGCATGTGTCAAAACTGGTGTGGTACTGCATGATTGCATGGCGAACACAAGCGACAAATTCTAACATGAAAATCATGACGTGCGTGTCATGTAACAACGTGACTACACGCCATGCTCATGATGAGCTCGTGGCCGTTTCGCCTGCGCCACATATACAAAATTTGGTATTACAGTACGTGTATGGATGATGAAGGTTTGTGACTGGTTCAAACATGATATTTATGACAAGCGTGTTATGTAACATCAAGACTAAATCCCATGCTCATGATGCTCTGGCGGCCGTTTCGCTAGCTTCCCTTATACCAAATTTGATATTACGAGACGTGAGTGGATGACGAAAGTATGATACTGGTACAAACATGATAAACATGATATGCGTGTCATGTAACAACATGACTGAATGCTATGATCTTGATGCGCTCACGGCCGTTTTACTAGCTTTCACATGTACCAAACTCGGTATTACGCGACGCAAACGGACGACAAAGGTAAATGACAGATCCAAACATGATAATCATGACATGCGTGTCATTTCACAACATTACTACATGCCACACTGATGCGCTCACGCCCGTCTCGCTAGCTTCACTTATGCTAAATTTGGTATTACGTGACGCCAATGGATGATGAAGGTATGTGATTGGTGCAAACATAATAATCGTGTCATGCGTGTGGTGTGACAGCATGACTACATGCCACAGTCTAGGCGCCAATACATTTCGTCGTGACGCGGTGCGCGTGCTCGCCGGCGTTTATTTCGTCGCGTCACGCCGGCGTTGCCATGCCAGGCGCTGGTCCTGCCATATACTCACAGGCACGCGCCGCGCTGCGTTGCTATGGCGCATGCGCGTCTCAGCGCGTCTGGCGACCCTCCGTGACGAAGAGGGAGAGACGCAGTTTTGTCTGGGTAACGCATGGCACGAAAGACAATTCGCGCTGGTTGCCGTCGGTCCTCGCCGAAGGACGTTGGTTGTGCGTGCCTTCAGACTATAGAGTGCTCGCGTTTCCCAATTTAGTATCGCTGTGACCAGCGTGTGCGCACGTCAACGCTGCATTGGAGTATATTAGGTTCTTCATGATGCGCTCACGGCCGTTTTGCTGATGCTGATGAATGACGAAATATATGACTGGTGCAAACATGCTAATCCTTACACGCGTGTCATGTAAGAAAATGACAACATACCACGCTCATAGCGAGCTCGCGGCCATTTCGCTAGCTCCATATATACTAAACTTGGCATCACGTGACGTGAATGAATGACGAAGGTAAGTCACGCATCCAAATATGATAAGCATGACACAGAAGTCATTTACCTCCACCTCGTAACATTGTGCTGATTTTAAAGTGACAAATCAACATTTCTCTTCATGCTTTGCATATCATCGATTCCCACTGTACGAAGGATCTGCCTTTTTTTTACCAGCCTTATTTTGTAGTCTACTGCCTGTCTCTGTGGGATGGTTTGGAAACACCTGTTTAGACACGCTAGAATAGATGAGTACAATGAGTGCACGGACGCGTAGGAGCTTTTCATGCTAATCCTCAGCTCGATGTGCTGATCACTGAGACATGAACGCATGGGAAACGCCTACACATTAGCCCCGCATCTCATTGCAATTCACGGGAGAAAAATGAAAAAAAAGACGCTGACATTTCCTAACGTCGTCTCATTATTTATCTAAAGTTTCAGTGATCACTTCAAGCAACAATTTACATAAACTACGCATGTCTTGTTAAATAATTTTCGCCATTTCACGTGCCACTGTGTACAACGTCAGAGCGGAGTCGTCTACGTAGAGGACCAACATCCCTGCATTACCATGTACGTAGGGCCGTTCATACGCGCAAGTCATGCCCTCATTCTCTGGGCGCGCACCGGCAGAAGGGAAGGGGACCAGCGTTCATTTTGAAGTTTGACCGAATTCCGCGGCGTGCAGTATTGCAAAGTTTGGCAGACGTGATCATGAACGCATTGCGTTTGTCAACTCAAAATTGCCAAACCTGGTTAATGGCCCTTTAATAGCGTCTATGAGCAAGTAGAGCTTTCAAAAATAGCCCGCTCAATTTCTTCTCTTTACTCCCCTTATTTAGTGAAACATATTCAAATAAATGTTTTGAGCTACATAAAAATGATAAGAGGTTTCTTTGAAATTTACGCACGTTCCTTTTATTTGAAAAACTAAACCGAGACTTTCCTGACCCTTGAAAAAAAATGAGAACGTGCTTTCAGTTTCGAAGTTCAGAGATGGTAAATGAGGTGAAAGGAAGTGTTTTTCGGTACAATGCTTGTGACTTTGAAACCGTGCCTCTATAGACGCCAGATTCAAGAGTTTTGCTAGAGTAATGGTATACAATCCCTATGGGACCATAGTAGCGCAACTGTATTCCAGCGCAGCCGGCGCCTCAAGCAATCATGCGTTGAGGAGAAACTGACAAACTGACGCTCAGATGAATTTTGTGTTTTCCAACGCCACTGGTGCATTGGAGCGAATCGTCGCCAGTCACGTTCAAAGTGCATCCAGCTGGTCCTCACGCCTTTTCTGAACGCAGTTCATAGATGCGTGCGGGTGACTCAGGATCAGCTCTATGTGCGCGCCAGGTCTGCAGTTCTATCATCAAAGCCATCAGAATGTTACAATGACTGGGTTCACTTGGAAAAGACGTTTTATTATTTTTGCCAGTGGCTGAGCGCTCTTCTGTTTGTAGTGCACTCGCTAAAGGAGAAGTGCACTGTTTTTGTTAAGCATTCATATCTGTTCAAACGGCGCTGGATTGCCTATCTTCATGCAGAGGAAATATATTTATTCCGCACTGACGTAGCTATAAGGGCGCGGATGTAGAACTCGCTAAATTTTACAGCTAAATCTCTTATGAGATCACATGGGCCGATTATGGTGCCGTAGATCTTTGCCACTAGCGCTTTCGGTGACCACTATCGCAATAAATTATGAAAAAATAGAAAAACTAACAAAAACATACGTGTCCCACTTGGGACGCAAACCTGAGTCTTTTGCGCAGCAAAGTACTGTACCTCAATGCTACGCCGAAAATTGCAGCTGAACTTTATTGTCACGTTATGTAGGCTGCATATCAAGTAAAAATTTGCGCTTACGTGTATAATAAATTGTTTCAGAACCTTGAAGTAATAACCATGCGTCAAAAACAGTGCGAATTGTGAAATCAGTACGCCGTTATGCTCTTACGCAGTTCAAAAACCTCATATATAATTCTTCATTGACTCATATTCACCAAAACTAACCGGGTTAGTTCATGTACTGTCATTGTCAACGAACGTCGCATTTCACCGGCGTAACGAGAATACTGAATGTTCCCGCTTATTATAAGGTAAAATATTTCGAAAATTCGCAAAATGTGAATGCCGCAAGACGAAATAGATTGATAATGTTCGCTCTGCACTTTTTGTCACATGCAGAGCAAGAACGTCGTTTTTTACCACGTTTTTTAATGAGCTCTTACGTTTAACTTTGTTCGTAATCGGGCAGAAAAGCGGCCGTCAAGCGCTGTAAACAGCGCGTGAAGTACGCATGCCAAGTATGTTGATAAGAAATGTAGCTAGCGTATCGCCTGCAAAAACAGAGGGCGACTTCGCCGGATAGCTGTGGTTGTTAGCCACGCAAGATGGCGGACCTATACGCTACTCTGGTCCCATAATCGTCATATACATTCACTCTAAGTTTTGGACCCACGGTGCGCCACCTCTCGGTGCACTTTCCGGTAGTGCAAAGCCCCAGCACAGCTTTCTGAGCAAGTAGGTGCAACTAGCGTGGGCGAAGCAACGATTGAGCTAAATATTAGGTGTGCTGACGTATTGAACACTCAGAAAAAAACTAGAAACATCTATTCATCTGTCGGTCGCGTGAACACTATGACGTGTTTGCTGGTTCACTAAAGAAAACGACGGCGAAAACAAGAGCAGACGCAAAGCTCTGCGCTCTACAAAGAAAGATCTCAGTCGGTGCCACTGTTGCCTTGGGAATTGCCACGGACATAAAAAGACTTCAGTTTTACCGATTCTCATAGCTGTCACGAAGCATAACGAAGACAGCGTCAGATACGGGCCGCTGCGAACGGTTTGGGTAAGTGAATTACTCGCGCTTCCCACAACCGATTGCATGAGAAAGTGCGCTAAAGTAAGACTCCTGTTCTTGTTTTCAGTAGTCTTGACGAAGAACCGTGATGACTTTGTTTATGAAGTTCAACAGAGCCTCTGACTGCGGTAAACACGCGCTAACCTCTGACACTCGCGATAAACTTCGCACACGCTGCTGCCCTCGATAATCTGAGGTGGTTGCCACTACACATCATTGCGCTCGTGGGCTTTCGAGTTTCTAAGTTCCAGCTTCAGCTAGCAAGCGCTAGTCCAAGCCTTATAGAGGTAACTCACAAAATGTTGGTCGTGGCCACAATCCGGTTTTTCTTGTCGCTGGTGTCCGCGATTGCCGGAGATACTTCGGGGGCCTTAGTTTTGTCTTTCGTTGTACACCAAGAAAGTGGCCGTGCATGTATTCTCATTTGAAGTACACAGTAAAACGGGGTGTTGAACAAGCAGAAGTTCACTCGGTGAACGCGAGATTTCTTTAGGGCAAGGACTAACCAAATGCAAGCCTGCGATCACAGCACGTCTTCTTCTTTCTCTACTTGAGCTCTTTGTTCACTGGCCTCGTTACAATCACCCCCGGGAGACTAGGGAGCCATCCTGGCAACCTAAAAACTGGTGTACACAGAAGGGTTATGTATGGCTTGACCCGAGAGTCATGTATGATTTCTTGTCCCCAACGGTGTTTTTCAGGAGATGCGTCCAGCGGCTCGACAAGGTAGTTTACAGAGAATGTTTGGCGTACAAGTCGATAGGGACAATGGTACCTGGACGAAAGCTTGTCGTAGAGTCCAGGAGGAGTAGAAAGAATCCATATATACACCAGTGAGTAGGGATCAAAGCTCATAGGCGCGGTTAACGCGTCATAGCGATGTTTTTGTCGCGTCTGGTCGTGTGACCGGAACGCACGAGCCAGCTTCCGACATTCTTCAGCGTGTGTTGCTGCTCGAGAAACGATAGTCATTTCTGAAGGGTCTGGTTGAGAAGGAAGAATGGTATCTATTGTTGATGATGACTCGCGTCCAAAAAGAAGGAAGAAAGGCTAAAATCTAATGGTGCTTTCTGTTGCAGTGTTGTAGGCATATGTCACAAAAGGCACTATACTATCCCAGTTTGACTGGTCGGATGAGCGTACATGGCCAGCATATCTCCAAGTGTACGATTAAAACGCTCTGTCATACCATTAGTTTGTGGGTGATAGGCTG
This sequence comes from Rhipicephalus annulatus, assembly GCA_013436015.1. NCBI lineage: Eukaryota > Metazoa > Arthropoda > Arachnida > Ixodida > Ixodidae > Rhipicephalus > Rhipicephalus annulatus. The sequence goes on along the minus strand of WOVY01009915.1, from coordinate 587,452 downwards.
TGGTGGTGCGGTGTATGATGCGACACTCGTTCAAAAACGCTTTGATGGAATCAGAGAGAAAAACGCCGCCGCGGTCGCTTAATAACTCCCGAAGTGCTCCATGCCTTAAAACCAGGTTTTGCAGTATAAAACATGCAACGTCTTTTGCGGTAGCAGAAGGTAACCCAGCTGCTTCAGCGTACCGCGTTAAGTGGTCGATAGCGACAATGAACCAGCCGTTGCTAGTCGAAGTATAGAGAAGCAGACCGGAAAGGTCAATTTCGACATGATCGAAAGCTCGTGTTGGACATGGCAACGACGGCAAAGTACCTGTGGCGTGTTTAATGGGCATTTTACGTCGCTGGCACGTAAGGCAAGACATTACGTAACGGCGAACGAAATGGTACACACCACGTCAGTAGTACCACAGCTGCAAGCGAGTGTATGTTTTTAACACACTGGCATGGCCACATTGCGGATCATCGTGGAACGTGCCGCAGTTGTCAGAACGGAGATGTCAGGGAATGACGAGCAATCACTTACGGCCGATCGAGCTGTAGTTTCGGCGGTAAATCATGTTATTCCGAATAGCGAATGTTGTGCTTGACGGCGAAGCGTCCTGGAAACTGAAGCAGGCGTCCGGTTTGAGAGAAAGTCCAAAAGGGAAGAAATCCAAGCGTCTTTGCGTTGCTCGGAAGGCCTGCCCGAAACGCTGATGGCCAATGAAGCACTGGTGGAGATAGGCAAGCAGACGGACTCTGAACTCAACGGCGAGCGTGACAGGGCACCGGCATCAGAATGCTTCCAGCCAGAACGGTAGATAACACGGAGATCAAATTCCTGTAACCGCAATGCCCAACGAGCGAGCCGACCATAAAGGATCTTTTAGTGAAGATAACCACCAAAGCGCATGGTGGTCTGTCACAATAATAAATGAATGTCGATATGAATAAGGCCGAAATTTTCCGATTGCCAAAATAATGGCGAGGCACTCCTTTTCAGTGGCACTATCATTTTTCTCGGCTTTACTGAGGTTGCGGCTGGCATAGGCAACGGCGTACTCGTCAAAGCAATCCTTGCGTTGGGCCAGTATGACCCTTAGCTCGACATCACTAGCGTCCGCATGAAGCTCCGTTGGAGCAAATAAATCGAAATGTCGCAGTATGAGAGGCGTAGTGAGGAGCCGTTGAAGTTCCTGAATCGCATCATGACACGCCTGCGGCTACGCTGACAAATCAGAACTTCCGGCAAGAAATTGGTCTAGGGGGACGTAATAGTGGTGAAAGTACGGACGTAGCGCTGGAAGTGTCGGAACTTTTTGATGGTGGTTGGTTTTGGGCACACCACGACTGAATTAAGTTTTGTAGGGTCCGGAAGAGTGCAGTCCTTAGGAACTACATGGCCAAAATTTTTAAGCTTGTGAGCACTGAAGTGGCATTTATTCAAGTTGACTTGAAGTTAAGTTCAAGGTAAGTTCAAGTTAAGTTGAATGAGAACAACCGGCGAAGCCCAGGGACTGTTGGAGAGCTAGATGATGCCACGTTTCAACATGTTGTTCACTTGTTCGTCGATGACATGGCGTTCAGCCGATGACACACGGTACGGACGCTGTCTTAGTGGGGCTTGTTGACCGGTATCAATACGGTGAACTACCACAGAGGTTCGGACTAAGCCTGTCTGGTTACGATCAAATGAAGGGTGAAAACGGAGTAGAATCGTTATAATCTCTTGGCGCTGAGTCGGTGGGAGCTCAGAGTCGATGGCCTCCGAGAAGACGTCCAGAACATCATTAGGCGCGTTGGTAGGAGTGATAGCACAAATTGGGAGCGAAACCGTAGAATCGGTTATAGTAGCTTGAAGAATGTACTCGTAAGGTTCGTAGCTTCCCAGGCATTCTCCACGTAGTAGGAATGACGGGCTGTCAGAGGTATCGCACACATAAATGGCAGCATGGCCGTTGCGAAAAACCACGACGGCAAACGGAAGCATGAAATTTCGACGGCATAAACAGCACAGGCGATTTCGGAGGAGAGGCAAATGCCACCGGGACAACAGCCGAGAAAGGAGCAATGTCAACGTCAGAAGCAGCAAACACTCTACACGAAGCGCGTTCGTTGGGTTCAGAGCACGGCACAGATAATGTGAGTTCAGAAAGTGCAGTCTACAAAATCAGAATTTTACGAAAGAAAGTTCCATTCAAAGATAACGTCTTGCGAGTAACAGACTAAAACTGCGAATCCGACGACGTACATCGCACCTTGAATGACGACTCGTGCACTGCACAAAGCTGAAGGGTGAACATGGTGGGTCGTAGCTGTCTGCAAAGATAGGTCGGTAAGTTGAGTGGTCACTTTCTTCAAGCTTCGGCACAGTTTATTGCTAATTACAGATACGGCAGCTCCTGTGTCAACAAGTCCGTGCACCTTAATACCATTGATATAGAGTTCGATTTTTTGGGGGGGACAGCAGTCAGGTCTTGAAATTTTAGCTGCCAACGTAGTTCTTTCCTCCGGAACGGCGCCCGTCAGTTTTCCCCTCTTGGTGGGCTGTTGCGACGTAACATTGGAGAAATAAATCGACGACGAGGAGAATGCGAACGGCTTGAGCCGGATGGTCGGCGACCGGGACGTATGTCTAGAGGTAGATTGGCAGAAATGGGATATCGCGGCTGAGTGGGCGTGGTGGGCGTGTAATTTGAGGCTGCTGCGATGTCATGAGGAGGGAAGCTGCGAAGGCGGCAGTGACGGCTATGTGGCCTGGGATGCCACATGAAAAACATATAGGCCGATTATCCGGAGGGCGCCATTGACTGACAGTAGGGGCACTGGTCGCTGAATAAGTTACCGTAAACGGTTGTGCAGGAGGCGTCGTCATATAAACGTTCCGAGCTGTTTCGTATACAGCCAAACACGGGACGGTCAACGGGCGGGTAGTTGGAGTCGACGAATAAACGTGGCAATTTGCTTCGTAGATAGCCGGAGACGGTGGCGCACGTGGCCGAGCAACAGCGGCTGCATACGTTAGTGGTGCGGTAACATACGGTGACGCCTAAGCTGCCGGCAATGCTTCGGCAGCTGGTGATTGAATGACCTGACGAAGCGAAGGCAACAATGGCGCCATCGGCTCCGCAGTTTTTGTGAATATAGATAGCTGCCGGGCGACCTCTTCGCGTATGAATTGCTTTATGAGTGCATCAACGCAGAGTGGTCGGCGGTGTCATGGTGATAGTCGAGGGATGAGAGGTCCGTGGTGTCTTGAGCAGCACAACGTGTAGAAGCACACTGCCTATGCAGCTCATCATAGCTTTGGCAGCACTGAATCACCTCGGCGATCGTCTAAGGACTCTTCGCAGCAAGCATTTGGAATGCACCATCGCCGATTCCTTTCATGATGATCCTGATGTTGCTTGCCTCGTCCAGAGTCGAATTAACGAGCTTGCAGAGAAAGGGCACATCTCCGATGTAGCTCGTGAAAGTATCATCTGTTCTCTATACTCTGCCACGCAAGCGCTGTTCGCAAGAAGGCGGTGGACAGCAAGACAGCCAAAGACTTCCGAGAGGGTGTTCGCTGATTCCGACCAGGTACTGAAATCACTTTGATGATTCCTGTAAGATAGATTTGCCACGTCGGTCAGGTAAAAACTCACATTTGTGAGCTTATCCTCGGCGTTGCACTTATTGTGCGCGCTCCCAAGTTGATACTCGGCAAGCCAGTTGTCCACATCTTGGTCCTCTGTGCCACCAATTACTGGGGGGGGGGAGTCACGCTGACGGAAGTGGCAGCCTGCAATGGCCCCTGTCAGTCATTGCAGAAAGTCGTTGAAGTTATAATGTAATTGCAAGGTCAAAAGCGGTAGCAGCGTCGGTACAGAAGCAGCAAGAGCAGGCCAAGTATACGGGCAGCGTCGCAGCAGCAACAAGGCAGCCTTAGCTCGCGCCTCGCGCCAACGTGTCGATGTCGCTGCAGTAGTGGGCATTCCTCTTCACTACGTTTCGTCCCCCGTCGGAAAAGGAGCCATCCTGGCGAGTCACAGAGAACAGAGTACGAGCGGATCGTAATAAGGTTTCAACCGCTGTACGTGAACGGTTTCACGACCCCGAAAACGCTGGTCTGTGGATGGCACAACGGTTTCGACGATGTAATGATTGATTTGTGGGGTTTAACGTCCCAAAACCACCATATGATTATGAGAGACGCCGTAGTGGAGGTCTCCGGAAATTTCGACCACCTGGGGTTCTTTACCGTCCACCCAAATCTGAGCACACGGGCCTACAACATTTCCGCCTCCATCGGAAATGCAGCCGCCGCAGCCGGGATTTGAACGCGCAACATGCGGGTCAGCAGCCGAGTACCTTAGCCACTAGACCACCGCGGCGGGGTGGTTTCGACGATGTAGTGAACATGTGAAGTCTGCTAGACAATGCTTTAGGGTCCTTGGTATTTAAAATAAGCTTCGAGGAAAGGCCTGTAGGGACAGCGGGAACCCAAAGCCACACAAGAGTGTCTGGAAGAAAGTTAAGGTACGGCTGGTTATCGTCACGTCGAGAATTTTGTCGCCATTGGTCGTAGGTTGTAAACGACTGGGTGAGCTTACGGCATTCCTCGGCGCGGCGGGCAGCTTCAGAGACAGGCGTAGACTCGGAGGAATCTGGGTAGTAGGATATAATGGTATCTAGTGTGGTGGAAGGGTCTCGGCCATATAACAGGAAAAATGGCGAAAAGCCCGTAGTCGCCTGTGGAGCAGTGTGGTATGCGTATGTCACAAAAGGCAGAATGAGGTCCCAATCGGAGTGGTCTGAGGCGACATACAGCTAGCATGTCCCCTAGGGTACGGTTGAATCTTTTCGTCAATACATTCGTCTGCGGATGGTAGGCGGTGGTAGTCTGGTGAATTATACGGCATTCGGCAAGGAGTGCGAATACGACTCCAGAGAGCAATACATATCCTCGGTCGCTGAGTTCACGTGGTGCGCCATGACGCAGAATGAAGTTAGGCAGGAGAAAACATAATACGTCGCGTGCTGTTGCAGCAGGTAAAGCGGCTATTTCCGCGTATTGCGTCAAGTAGTCGACAGCGACAACAATCCAACGGTTTCCTGAAGCCGTGAATGGTAGAGGTCCATACAGATCGATTCCAACGTGGTCGAAAGGCCTGGCTGGGCAAGGGATTGGCTAGATCGGACCAGAGGCGTGATGAGGGAAAGCTTTGCGTCATTGGCACTGAGGGCATGACTGAATGTGTTTGCACACAAAGATGTACATGCCTTGCCAATAAAACCGAAAGGAAAGCCAAGCGTATGTTTTGAAGACGCCCGCATGTGCGCACTGAGGGTCAGTGTGGAAAGCTCAACATATTGCAGCACGAAGATGGCGAGGTATGACGAGTAACCACTTTCGGCCGTCGGACTTGTAATTCCTGCGATAAAGGAGACCATCGTGGACCTCAGAGTGAGCCGCTTGACGGTGCAACGTTCGAGAAGATGGAGAAGTCGACGGGTCTGGAAGGAATCGCTGAAGAGTTCTGATCCAGTCATCCTTACGTTGCTCAGACGCCATGTCGCAGTTTTCTGGGAACGCAATCATTTCGTCCACGGCAGATAGACATGCAGAGCTTTCGGAGGACACAGGTGAACGTGATAGGGTGTCGACATCAGTGTGACGTCAGCCAGACCTGTAGACAGCACGCATGTGCAACTCTTGCAACCGTAAAGCCCAGTGAGCTAAACGGCCGGAGGGGTCTTTCAATGTAGATAACCAGCAAAGCGCATGGTGATCGGTGACTACGTCAAAGGGGTGACCATATAGGTACGGCCTAAATTGACCTGGAGCCCATATAAATGTCAGACACTCCTTCTCTGTCACAGAATAGTTCTTCTCCGGTTTGGTGAGGGTACGGCTTGCGTATGCGATTACGTATTCCTCGAATCCCGATTTGCGCTGCGCGAGCACGGCGCCGAGTCCAACAGAGCTGGCATCAGTGTGTACCTCAGTCGGAGCAGTCGGGTCAAAGTGACGCAAGATTGGTGGCGAGGTTAACAGGCGGCGCAACTTTTCGAAAGAATCGTCACAGGCGGGTGGCCAAGCGTAACTTTTCGAGTCACTGTACAGAAGTTCAGTCAGGGGGCGGTGATCATCGCAAAATTCTGAATAAATCGGCGGAAATAGGAGCAGAGGCGAAGAAAGCTGCGCATATTCTTCAGAGACGCAGGTTTAGGGAACTCTGCAACTGCCCGAAGCTTGGCGGTGTCAGCAAGAATACCGTCTTTAGAGACAACATGGCTGAGGATGATGAGCTGATTTGCGCCGAAGCGGCATTTGTTCAGGTTGAGCTGAAGGACGGCGTCAGTTAGGCACTGCAGTACTTCATCTAGCCTGCGGAGATGCGTTGGAAAATCCGGTGAAAATATAACCACGTGATTCAATTAGCACAAGCATGTTTTCCACTTCAAGCCACGCAAAAGATTGCCCATCATCCACTCAAATGTTGCGGGCGTGTTGCAAAGACCAAAAGGCATGACACAGAATTCGTAAAGGCCATCAGGTGTGACAAAGACCGTCTTAGGCTTATCTTCAGGTGCCAGAGGGACATGCCAGTAGCCACTCCGTAGGTCAATAGAAGAGAAGTACTCCGCACGTTGGAGGCAGTCAAGGGCATCGTCAATTCTTGGTAAGAGGTAAACGTCCTTTCAAGTTTTGTTGAGACGACGGTAGTCAACACAGAAGCGAATCGACCCGTCGTTCTTCTTAACGAGAACGACTGGAGATGCCCAGGGGCTATTCGAAGGCTGGATGACGCCACGCTTGAGCATGTCAGCTACTTGGTCATCGATAACCTGGCACTCGGCTGCGGACACGCGATAGGGTCTTTGACGCAGTGGCGAATTGGTACCCGTATTGATGCGGTGACACACAGCGGACGTGCGGCCGAGGGGAGCATGCTGGCAGTCAAAGGAAGAACGGAACTTCTCCAGTAGTCGTAGAAGCTGAGCATGTTGCGAAATGGTTAACGTGTTGGCGATGGAGCTGCTGAGTCCGTCAGGCCTAGTAGTCTGCGGCGAAAAGGCACAAGTCACTCCGGCGACTTCGTGTTTGGCGGAAGGACCAGTCGACATGTCGACAATTGCAGAAGGGTCGAGCCTGTAAACCCACCCGACGCACTCACCCCGAAGTAGTGTTACAAGACCTGACAAGATGTTCGAGATGAGCAGTCTGCTGACGCCGTCATGAAGTTCTAGAGGGGCATAAAGTAGCGGCGAACACTTGCAGCGAACGAAAAGGGCAGATGGCGTGAAAAGGGCACTCGACTCGGCGAGTGAGTTGCAAGATACCATGGTGAGGACGAAAGAGTGCGGCGGTATGATGACGTCTTCAGCAACAAATAGTTTGTCCTCGGTTTTAAAAGGATCATTTAACGAAGCGTCGCCAAACACTTTAAATTCTACCTCAGCGCGAAAGCAGTCGATGACGGCCTTATTAGAGGAGAGAAAGTACCAACCCAAAATGAGGTCAGGGGAGCAGGAATCCAAAACTAATAATTCGACGCCATAGATGAGGCCATCAATCGCGATGCGAGCAGTACAAGCAGTGGCTTGTTTGACGTGCTCTGCGCTGGCTGTACGAAGTGATATACTTGCTATTGGCGTCGTAACGTTTTTGAGCAAGCGGCAGTGTGGCACTGATCACTGATACTGGGGCACCAGTGTCGAGAAGAGCGAGTAGAGCGACGCCGTCCACATATACGTAGAGAACATTCGCTGGGGAAGAGAGAGGCCTTGGTCTTTTCGCGAGCGACGCAGTTCCTGCCTCTGAAACGGCGGCAATCAGTTTTCCCGCTCAGGTGATGAGGAACGACGACGCATCGGAGATGGTGAGCGGTGTCGAGGTGATGGCGAGCGGCGGTTAACAGGAGGGCGGTGGACGGCGTACGATTAGATTTGGTCAGGGGGCTGAGAACCAGTGAACGAAGGGCGCGGTGGCACATAAGGGGCAGGTTCGAAGCTGTGGTGGTAGCTCGGGTGGTAGGCAGGGAGGCGTCAACGGCAGTATCGCGCTATATGGCCAGGCAGGCCACAGGCTCCACTACTGGAGGGACCTTGGCTGAGAGAACTGAGGAGTAGGGCGCGGTGGAACGGCTGATGACAGTGACGTAAAAGTCTGAAGAGGTCGTTGAGCGGCCACTTCAGCGTAGGTTAGAGGTGCATTTACCTCGGCACAGGCACCGGGGGTCGGCAACACTGAAGTGTCACGGGCAGATGGCAGAGCCGCGCAAACTTGCTCCTGGATGGCCTGGCGAAGGTTTGCTGGAGGAGGTGACTTTGGTTCGCCGACTGTAGATACCAGCGATAGCTGACAAGCGACTTCAGCACGAACAAACTCCTTGATCTGCGATAGCAGGGACTCAAGGTCAGAGGTGGTGGTTAGGCTTGAGAGTGTGTGATCCGCGACGTTAGGGCGTCGCGTGAGAAGACGCTCTCATCGCAGCTCGTCGAAACTTTGGCACAACTCGATGAGCTCAGAGACAGTGACAAGGTTCTTCGAGAGCAGCATTTTAAAGGCGTCGTTGGAAATGCCTTTCATGATGTGTCGTATCTTGTCAGTTTCTGCCATCGTCGGGTCGACACGCCGGCAGAGGTCGAGGATGTCCTTGATTTAGCTAGTGAATGTCTCACCAGTTTGTTGGGACCGGCTTCGTAGACGTTATTCTGCACGAAGTTTGCGCACACCAGGACGTCCAATAACATCTGAGATGCAGGCTTTGAAGGTTGTCTAAGTAGGGATATCTACCTCATAAATTCTGTACCATAGCTTGACAACACCCGTTAAATAAAACATCACGGTACCAAGCTTCGCGGGATCATCCCATTCGTTAGTAGCACTGGCTCGTTCATAAGATTCCAGCCAATCCTCAACGTCTTTCTCATCGGTGCCGCTGTACATGCCTGGTTCTCGCAAGAGCTGGGCACCAGGACAGCCCCTGCATGGCGAAGCCGCTGGGGGTGTGAAGACAGCGTCATCAGACATGACAGACGGCAGCTTTTGGCTACGCAGTTCCAGGACTGGGGAAGACTGCAGCACTCTCTATCAAAATATAATGTTAATGCAAGGTCAAAAGCGGTAGCAGCGTCAGTGCAGAAGCAGCAAGAGCAGGCCGAGTATACGGGCAGCGTCGCAGCAGCAACCAGGCAGCCTTAGCTCAGGCCTCGCGCCAACGTGTCAATGTCGCTGCAGTTGTGGGCATTCCTCTTCACTACAGAGCGTACGGCTGCGATGTTTCAGGGTGAGGACCAGATGTATCCCAGCACCTTCACCACTTGAAACGGGGTGTTGAACAAGCAGGAGTCCACTCGGTGAACGAGAGATTTATTTAGCGCAAGGGCTAACTGAATGCAAGTCTACGATCACAGCACGTCTTCTTCTTCTTTCTCTACTCGAGCTCCAAGTCCACTGCCGTCGTTACAACAGCAATGAAAGGCAACTGACAACGGAGCATTCTAGGATGCGTAATAAAGTGGTTAGATGCAGATATGGTGATACAGAGATAGATAATGCAACTGCAGAGGCGAAAAATACCGGGGCCATTTGTGGTGGATAAAAAGAGTTTGGAACCCCTGATTGTAAATTACATTGCTTGTGTACGCACTTTGTATCTTCGGCAACATGTTTATGTCTAAGTTAACGCATTTAGGCGTTGCAAAACGCATGTCGAAGTTCTTGCCTCGAACTCCATGTCATGCGATGATAGCTTGCACTTAAATTGCCAGTTTTTGCACTCTAAAATAACTGAAACATCCAATTTAGCTTTGATGAGATTTCTACTTTCCTGAAGGGAGGTTGTATTAACAAATGAGCTTGCCAGGTGTTTGATTTTCCGGAGACCACGCCTCAAAACCAACGAACGAGAAGGGCCTATGTGGGCGCTCCCTTGTGGATGGCTTTCTTTGCACTACCCAGTTACAGCCAGTGCGGCGATGAGGGCACTGGTGCTGGCATTTTTCGAAGCGGCATCTGGAGAGAGTCTGACGTTTACTAATTTAGTTTTGCTTACTTTCTTCACATGCATATGCGCAAGAGAAGTCTCATGACATTATTATACATGTACGCAATCTACTTAAAGTACCGCTCATACTCGCGTCAATGAAGAAAACGTATGCCTGTGCCCCCCCGCCCCCTCCCCCCAATCCCTTTGGTTCGGTGTGAACCTCACTAATCCCCAAAAAACATTTTTGGCTATGCTCTTGGTGTACTTTGCATAGTGCAACGAGACTTCCTGGAAGCATATGTGTGCCTTTGATTGTTCGTTGCCTCAGAGATTGAAGCAGTTATTTCCATAAAAAGAATGATGTTTTTGTTCGGTTATATTATACTCACAAGGCTGTGACAGATGTCGGTGTGAAATTCGAAAGCCCGAGAAGGTCTACATTGTATCCCCTGACGTTAATATAACCACTAAGGTCGATGAGGAGGGGAACGAGGACGATACGAATGAACTAGGGACTAAAGGAATATTAGGAGCATCATTTTTGTTTTCATTCAGGAAAAAGCTTTGTTCTGTAAACGCAAAGTCTAAACAGCATTGTCAGTATGCTGACGACTGATCACACAATCTAGTCGCTATGTGCAAAAATTAAGTGGCCACGCGTAAAAGTAGAAAAAATTTGAAAAAAAGCGTAGTGTTACAGCAGCCAACCGTTTTCAGCAGCTGTAACAATGACATTGAAGGGCCTGAGGTCTACAATCAAGCTGCGAGTAATTACAGAAATTTCATTCTCGGGAAAAAGTGATGCTAGACCATATTTATCAACGTGATCGAAATGGCCGGTAACGACGCATACAGTCTGCTACCGATATGAATGTTTCAGCAGACCCTCTATGCAGAGACTATTGTCCTTTCGTCGTAAAATGGTAAGACACTGACTGGGCCTTGTTGGACCCAGCAAAAGTATGAAAAGATCACATACACTGCGGTTGCGATTACACTCCATCCCATCCATACAGACATTTTCACTAAAAGCTTGTAATACATTTCAGGTCTGCCAGAATATATTTTAATGATGTTACTAGAGGTTTGATGTTACTTTTTCCATAAAGTGCAAGTGCTTCGGTCAGTCTCGTGGGCCAAGATAAATTTGGTATTTGGTCGGCAAAGTACTAGCGTACTCACCATTCTTGCATCAAACCATCTTTCCCGTGGGTATGTCGAGAGACCAGCATGCTTTCTGAAGTACAATATCATTACATGTGAATAAAAGTCCTTAAATACTATACAACTTTGCACTTGTTCTTTCCTGTTTCACGTAAAAAAAACATGCGAAGCCTCAATGAAATGTGGCCGGTAGTTCATAGGTTAGCCCTAACGGGTTAAGATCACTAATTGTATTTTGTTTCTATGCGATTACCTCAATTGTCGCAGCCTCTCCATTTCATAAGGGACTTTCCTTTTTGTTTGCAGATGCGTTTCTTAGCTATCAATATGGCCTCGATAGCCATTACGCATACTGCTCCATCACGCTCGCCATCCTTATTGTACCAACTGTCACTTTAAATGTGTTGAGTTTCGGCTGGCACAAACAGGTTGGTGGAACCTCGTCAGCTACCATAATTGCAGCTCTGATTCAGCTAGGAATGTTTCACAGGTAAGCAAATTTCTAATTCACTGCAAGCATGCACTTGGTATTAGCTATTTCCAAGCGGCATAGAGTGCTATTGCTGTCGAAGATGCAAACAAAAAGAAAACAAAAAAGAAGGTCTATTGAAATAGTCACAGCTACTGAATCTGCATTGGCTAACAATAGGCTAAGTTTGCCCCATAATCTTGTAAAGCAACACAACTATGCCTAGACGAAAATTTTGGTTGCATGTCCTACAAACTACGTACAGTGACTTTCGCAAGCCAGAAAGAGCTTCTGTGAAAACTTTCGAGAGTTGTGCTAGCTGGTAGGGCACCATACTTGGGTACCGCGCGAGAACGACGAAAACAGAACAAGACAGAACATACACATAGGAGCGCTCGTGCGTGTTTTTTCTTAATCTTGTCCTCACCGTTCTTGTTGTGTACGTGAACATACATTCCACAAAAGTGTCGTGGCAATCAAGCGCTTCACATCTTCAACAGCCCACTCTGCGTCGTGTTGTACCGCAAAATAAAAATTCTGTCCCACCGCTTTGGTCTAGTGGCTAAGGTACTCGGCTGCTGACCCACAGGTCGCGAGATCGAATCTTGGCTGCGGCGGCTGCATTTCCGATAGAGGCGGAAATGTTGTAGGCCCGTGTCCTCAGATTTGAGATCAAGAGAACGAACCCCAGGTGGTCAAAATTTCCAGAGTCCTCCACTACGGCGTCCTTCATAATCATATAGTGGTTTAGGGATGTTATCTCCATATATCAATCAAATCAAAATTCGAAGTGCTTGTTATTTGAGCTCTGGTTTACCAGATGAATCACTGCTTTTAAAAGACAGTTTTGTAGAATCTCGCAATTGACAGCTTTTTCACTTTCAGGAAATACGAGAGGTTTTATATAAGACGACATTCGTAAATGGATCTCGATGTAAGCAAGCCCACAAGGCACGCTGGAATGACACACCAACCATGATACAGCCAATTGTGTGTTTCAGACGGCTTGCAGTTTTTTATGGCCAGATACTGCTACGCCATGCCTCCAATAAATTTCAACGTTTAGACGCTGCGCAATGTTCCAATCATAACTGTCGCAAGGCAGCTTCCCTGCGTAGCCGGTAATGATGACAACCTATGCATTGAGAGTCAATCTTGTTGTAACCATGAGCGCTCTCTCAGCTATTAAAGGAAAAGAAAACCTTATACAAGGACAATAAATAATTCTGAACTTCGTTTTGTACCTCCCGAATAAGCTCGCTCATTTATTTGGGCAGTGGTCTCATAAGTACGTCATTGTGCGCCACAATACCTTGATTCAGGGAGGTTAGTGAACTTTGTGAGCGTCCACAAACCAACCAAACTACAACGAAAGGAGGAACACACACAAGAGGATTTGTCCTTATCCTACGGCATAGGCGCTGAACTTGTGTCTTTCGTCTGTCGTTTCCGCTCTTTATCAATAAACACTGCATTTCAGTTGCATTGCTATACTTCCTTCGTCTTTTAAATTCTAGCCTCAAGCAGCTAGTGGGAGGGCCTTACTAATATCAGGAGGATATACTTAAAGTGTAGCAAAATCTGCTAAAAATGCCGTGCATTTATTGCCTTGTTCGTAACAACTCACCCATAATGGTCTAATGGGGTGTTACAAAGCTGTGTTATTTACGAACATCAATATTGTAAAACAAGAGTGTAATAAAGATGTTCATAACAGTGCTTAAAACGAAAACGCCATTGTTACACTATTACGTGTGTAAAAGTTTTGCTGTGTGCTGATCCTGTCAATGTTTACAGGGAGCGCAAATTGCGGAATCGACGAAAAAATCTTGAAGACTATAAAGGAAAAATGAAAAGTCTTCACGAGATAAGCGCACTTACAAACAAGTAAAGCAATATTTGACATAATTAATAATTACTTTCTTATTGTTTCTCTTCAGACTACGTAGTCAACAAATGTTAGAGGTCATGATATACATGTAAATGTTGCTAAAAAGGTCTATGCTTTCGTTCCCTACACAGTATGGGTTTTGTTGCTCCTGACAGATATCGCCTGGTATACATTACAATGGGGCCGCTTAAACAATGGACAACCTGTCGTTGTGCAAGAAAAGTGCGTTCACAGAACGCGATAATAAGGGATGTACCGCTGGAAAATATATTTATCATCATCATTATCCTTCAGGACAAAGGCCCCTCCCATGTCCCGCCAGTCAACTCGGTCCAGTGCTTGCTGCTGCCATTTTTTTTACCCGCAAGCTCCTTTACTTCATCTGCCCACCGAACTTTCTGTCTGCCCCTAACCCGTATGCCTTCTGTGGGAATCCAGTCAGTTACACCTAATGACCAGCAGTTCTCCTGTTTACGGGCTATGTGCCCGGCCCATGTCCGATTCCTCTTCTTGATTTCAACTATGATAGTCTTCATTTTCGATGGAGGCGAAAATGCTGTAGGCCAGTGTGCTCAAATTTGGGTGCACGTTAAATGACCCCAGGTGGTCGAAATTTTTGGAGCCCTCCACTACAGCATCTCTTATATATATGGTGGTTTTGGAAAGTTACAACCTACTTGTAAATCAAACTATGATATCCTTAACCCAGGTTTGTTCCCTTATACATCAGGATCTCTTCTTGCGTCTTAAGGCTACACCTACCATTTTTCTTTCCATTTCTCGCTGCGTCGTCCTCAATTTAGGCTGAACCCTCTTCATAAATCTCCATGTTTCTGCTCCGTAGGTAAGTACCGGCAAGATGCAGCTGTTATATACCTTCCTCTTGAGGGATAGTGGCAATCTACCTGTCATGATATTAGAGTGCTTGCCAATTGTGCTCCACCCCATTAATAATATTCTAGTTAATTCAATCTCGTGGTTCGGCTCCACGGTTATTACCTGTCCTAAGTACACATAATCTTTTACAACTTCAAGTGCACTACTACCCATCTCCAAGCGCTCTTATCTTCCGAAGCAGTTGTACATTACTTTTGTTTCCTGCAGATTAGTTTTAAGACCTACCTATCTGCTCTCTTTGGCTAACTCCGTTATCATGAGCTGCAATTCGTTCTCTGAGTTACTCAGCAATGCTATGTCATCAGCGAAACGCAAGTTACTAAGGTACTCTTCATCAACTCGTATTCATAACTCTTACCATTCTAGGACTCGGAGAGCCTCCTGTAAGCATGCGGTAATAAACATAGGAAGATGGTATCCGCCTGCCTCACGTCCTTCTGGATTGGTATTCTGTTGCTTGCTTTATGAAGCATTATAATAGCAGTTGATCCCCTGTGTATTTCTTTCAGGATGTTTATTTATGCTTCGTCGATGCCCTGATTCCACAGTGTCTGCATGGCTGCTGATATTTGTACTGAATCAAACGCCTTCTCGTAATCTATGAAGGCTATGTATAGTGGTTGGCTATATTCATAGCATTTCTCTATTACCTGATTGATAGTATGAATGTGGTTGATTGTTGAGTAGCCTGTTCGAAATCCTGCTTGTTCCTTTGGTTGATTGAATTTCAATGTTTTCTTAACTCGGTTAGCAATTACCTTTGTAAATAGCTTGCATACTACGGAGAGCAAGCTTATCGAGCTGTAATTCTTGAATTCCTTATCATCTCCTTTTTTATGTAGTAAGATGATGTTAGCATTCTTCCAAGACTCTGCTACTCTTCCCGTCAGGAGACACCTCGTAAACAGGGTGGCTAGTTTTCTAACACAATCTGTCCTCCATCTTTCAGCAGATTTGATGTTACCTAATCCTCACCGGCAACTTTGCCTCTTTGTACGCTCTCAAAGACTTTTCTGACTTCTATCATTACTAGTTGGGTGCCATCTGGGTGACTGCTTGTTATTATAGTAAGGTTGTGGTTGTCCCGACTACTGTACACATTTCTGTAAAACTCCTACGCTATTTTACCTACCTTATCTTATTTATCTTAACTATTATATCTTATATTAATTAGCTTGGAAATGTGAAGGCTGGTAATTGCCAACAAGGGGTTCATTACACAACGAAAACTATGCCGCGAATATATAGATGTCTTACACATAAGTAGCGGCTATCTAGTTTCTCCGCATAACGACAAATGGTAGTGTTGTGGTTGATTCTCTACGTCAGAAATAATACACTAATTCATTCCATGGCGGCTGTTTTTCTAGTGCAACATTAGTAGTTGCACCAAAAGTCTGCACCCGGCGACTACCCTCCTGGCTTTCACTGTTATTCTGTTGTGCACTTCCGGCAAGCTAGGTCTTTTTTTATCACTCCTACATATGTAAAGAACCAATATGCCTGTTGTGCTACAGTGGTGCAAATCATAACGCTCGAAAAGACAAAATCAAAAGCTTAGAGAGGTACCTAGAGTGTAAAAAATCAAGTTTTGTAAACATCACTTCAGGGGTGCCACAGGGCCCAGTCCTAGGGCCACTGCTATATTTAATATTTATAAATGACATTTGCTCAGGAATTGATTCTAATATACGGTTGTACGGTTCTAATATACGGCAGATGACTGTGTCTTGTACAGAAAAATTAGAAATAAGAGTGATGCCGCCCTGCTCCAAAGCGACTTATCGCGCATCCAAGAATGGTGTTCAAGGTGGAAAATGACATTAAACGCCAATAGATGCATACATGTTACTTTGACGCGTAAAAAAACCAAGTTAGCTTCAGAGTATGTAATCTGTAATAGTATCGTAAGACAAAAACAGCATTATAAATATTTAGGTGTAACTTTTTCAGCCGACTGTTCATGGAATGCAGACGTTGATTCAGTTGTTGCGAAGGCCGCTAGGTCACTGAATTTTATACAGCGCAGCCTGACACAAGCGCCGGCATGTTTGAAATCAACGGCGTATTCAACATGCATTCACCCTATGCTTGAATACGCCTGTGCCGTGTGGGACCTCTGGCAAAGTACTTTAAGTTACAAACTTGAAAAAATACAAAATAGAGCTGCAAGGTTTGTCCTAAGCCAGTACTCAAGAAATGACAGTTGCACCAATATGAAAAATGAAGTAGGGTGGGAATTACTCTCATCGCGTCGAAAGAAACTGCGGCTAAAGCTCCTGTACCAAATATTTCATGGTAAAACCGGTATTCGAAAAGAAAAGTACCTTCATAGTCCTCATTATATCTCTTCGCGAAATGATCATTGTTTCAAGATTTTAGAGTACCGTACCAGATCTAATTAGTATGCTAATTCGTTTTTTGTTCGTTCTATTAGAGAACGGAATCACTTATCAAATGAACAAGAGTGCTGTATTAATGAAGATGTGTTTTTCTCGACATTGTAACCCCCCCCCCCTGCTGCAGCGCCTTCGGGCTAAGCGGGGTTCACATTGAATAAAGAATAAATAAAATAAATAATAAAGAATAAACAATTGTTCTAAAAATATTTTGAGGACACATACTCTACATGAGGCAAAGCTAAATGAAGGGGTACTGTATCGTCTCCACCAAAATAATACGTGAGATTCTCTTGAGTTTGAACGGAAGTAACCTTACCATGGCCTAATTTGCGTGTGTTTGAGTGGAACGGGATGTCAGTTAGCCAGTAGCCAAGTAAGCGAGCAATTTCTCATGAGCATAGATTGATTAGAGCCATTAGCATGAAATGCAATTTTGTGAGCAGTATATCTGAGCATGTTATAACATCCGCATATGTAAACATCGTTCACTATTTAAAATTAGAATTACTGGCACATGGTCTCTTCGCACACCGGATACACAAGTAACTTTGGCTGCTCTGCCTGTTTGCGACAATTTCACCTCCGCTTGTCTTGACAACAGGCACTTCCAGGTTTTATGGCTGAGCATCGGAAAGGTGTCTAAGAATCTGGAAGATCGTCATACATTGGAGAAGAAAACGGCAGATTTACGCCTGCTTCACCTGTACGAGGTTTTTCTCAAGTCGGCACTTCAGATATCATTTCAGATTTACCTGATCTACGACACTGATGCCTGGAACAAGTTCACAGGTTGGAACAAAACTGTTTGAAGATCTTCTCTAGACGTCGAAACACTACTCCCTTATAGCATCAACCATTCCTGCAGAAGATACAAAACAAATTAAGGGCTCAATTGTGGTTTAGAACAACCTTAGAATAGTGTTGAGGAGTTGACAGCAACATTAGAGATTTTAATTATGGCTAGCCCCCTTGCCTTTGCTGCATAAACATGACTTCTTCCAGTACTAATAAGCTATGTTTGCAGACTCGTTTGTACTGTATTGCAGACTTTTTTGAGCAGTTCACTTTTCGTGAAGGTCATTGTCGGAGTTCACTAATCTCGATCAGCCTTTGTAAAACTTAGGTCCTAGAGTTACAAGCTCACAAAAGTCACGACTCTGTTATATGAAGAATTTTCTATAGCAGGTAAAGCTTCTTAACGTGGCACGCCTCATAAATATTTTTGACACAAAGTAGTGCCTTTAACTCCTATATTTTCGCATAAGGCTGCATTCTTCAGCTAGCAATGGTATGCAGGCAAATTCTTGACTCCTTCAACTGCAACGCTTCGCTATTTGCAATGTGTATCGGTGTGGCGTCGCGATGCATTCGCAAGAGAAAGTGCCCATACACTCAGTGTTGTCGCAGTAATCTTTTGATAGCAGAGCCAGTGTTTGTCGAATTCATGCACCTGATTTTGGTAAAATAACCACTCGTATGGCACTAGACTCTAAATATCGCCTTATTATGAGCAGTAAACATTTATCACATAAAAATAGCCCAGCATCAGTATTAAATGTATGCGAATACACGCTACGGGGTGGGTCCGAATTACAGGTCGCTTCTCGTTCTCCGATGCAATGTCTGCACCAGCGTCCTCATTTACAGCGTTCTCGTCAATACGAGTTAAGCAAGAAGGTCAAATGCTCTGTTGGCCACTGCTAACGAAGATCTGTTATGACGATAGAGCATTTGCGAATCAGACGCTAGAAAATGCATTATCTTTACGCTGAGACGCAAGTGAGCACAGGTGAAGCACATGCACTTTTGCGTGTAACATATTATACTATATCGCAATGCGAAGCTTTCTTCCTAAATACTTTATTCGATGCGCTTCATTTCTCTTTGCCGTAATCACCAACAAAGTGTATCAGCTAATCACAAGAGAGTAACTTGCACGCTTTCTCATTTTACACGATGTTGTATGAAAACAAGTTCTCCGCCTGCATCGTTGATGAGCGTCAGTGACTACATTCAAATTAAGAGAACTTTCGATACGCTGAATACACCATCCTCCCGTTTGTGTTTTTTTCAATCAACTGATTTTTTGTATCTTTCTTTCCTCACCTGCTGAGATCACTGTTCAGCATTTGATTTAATAAATTGTTTTGTATTTGCAAGCATGATTAATGTTTGTCACAAAACTGTACTCATCTACTGGTACGAAAATTTTGTGCACCTTTTTTTCCTTTTCTTACTACTGGGAATTGCCTTTTCTCTATGAAATGCATTATGTATTCTCAGAGCAAAACATTCACCACATAAATATCACCCCCCCCCTCCCTAATCGCTTCAGCTAATATTATGCACTACTAAAATTGTGTTTGTCTCTGCAGTTGTTTCAGTGTCTCTGTCTTTCCTGTCACTGTGTTGGGCAGTCATCGAGTATGACGTCGCTACGTGGAGATTGAAGCACAAGAACAAGACAGAGTTCGTCTGCAACATGATCATTCATGAACTTGGAAGGGTTATTGTTGTGCTGTCACGCATTGTAGCCATGGCTATGATGATGATCGCTGATGACGGAAATGCACCCTTCATATTTAGTAAGCATTATTTTACGGATACAAAAGCTTCTGTTCGTGCATTTTTCAGCTTCACTTGTACCAGGTAAACCAAATAGAGTCAATATCATGACGGCTTAATGCTCATAATTGTCATTCGTCTTTATGTGTACCCTTAGCTGAATGCTCATTCGTAAAAAATTGTCAGTATTATGTGCCAAAAGCAGGTATTTACGTGCGCAAAAAATTAATACTACTAAACACATTCTTGTTATATATTCTACTGAAATATGTCAGGGTAATGGTGACTTATGGCTTGTTTTAGTTTTCGTACCAAGTTTTGCGAGGTGTGAAGTTTCGGTGAATATGGCATATCGTGGGCTTAATACGTAGGTCGACCTCACTGGCGCAAAAGGGATAGCTAATGGTCTAATGTTAGAACGACGTCCACGTAAGATCAAAGAAGGTTACTTGAATTGAAACAAAGCGAAAGCTACGTTACTTTCTGTATACCGAAAAAGACGAGTGCCGCAACACTATAATTTCTCGAGCCACAAGAACACGCGTCTAATATTAGGAATACATGGCTAAGTTATAAAAATGGCAGTTAATATTGCAACCAATAATGACTTGGAATGAACAAAAACGCACAATTTTAGGTAGTTCACGTGAGAGATTTACTTGCTATTTATAGGACGTTGTTTCTGACCAAAGGTCGCTGCATCGCATTGTTAGCGCTTATCTACTACCTTAAATTCGTAAAAAACCACATTTGCAATGCTAGATTGCCAATAAATGCCACGTAGCTGTCCTAATTGACTAGTAGGAATTGTATTATACAGTTTGCAGCACTTTTTTGTGTTTTTCCGTTGACAATGAGAAAGAGGAGCCACTAAGTGACCCCATAACGAAAGCTCCTCGATAAAGAAGTCTGACAAGTAACGGGGTGCGCTCCCCGTACATTACGCTGCCAGCGCTCGATAAATAAGAACTCGACTGAAATTTCATGCACATATCCTTAAGTAATTTAAAAACGAAGCAAGTTTTTAGATGCGGAAGCATCTCATACTCGCGCCTTGTAGCGCGCCGTCCGCGCAGTCCGCACCGCTTCTCGAACATTCGACAGCTGACGCGCGCGCATGCGCCGTCGCGCCGTCGCCCACCATCTGTGCCGCGCGCGCTTCTCCTTCGAGAACATTCGACAGCTGACAGCGCATGCGCCGTCGCGCCGTCGCCATCTGTGCCGCGCGCGCGCTTCTCCTTCGGGAACATTCGACAGCTGACAGCGCATGCGCCGTCGCGCTGTATATATACTCAAGGTCGGCGCTCGCTCGCTCAGTTGCCGCTCGTCGGTTGGTTTGTACGGTGCGTCGACGTCCAAGGTCGCGGTGAAATGAATTCCAACGAATCCACAAACACAATGATCGACGTCCCTTCGACCAGCGCCGCCCTTTCGCATACGTGTGTACGTGTTCACTCATTTAACACCCCCTCCTACAACCACGTTAACCAATTTAGCCATCGACCCAAGTAAGTCGCAATTTAACACCCCATTTCACAACCACGTTAACCAATGTAGCCATCGACCCAAGTAAGTCGCACTTTAACACCCCGTTAACCAATTATATGCTCCGCATCCTCCTCAGTGTTCCCCCGAGGGAAGCTGCGGGCAATTTTTTTTGAGCTGTTGCTTAGGATATTCGTTTACGGACTCTACCTCCGTACAGAACATATACAGCAGGCGCACGTTGCACGCCATCATTGACATGCATGATTTCCGAAGGAATTATTGCTTGAAATCAATAGCTAAGATGCGGTTAATGGTACGAAATGAATGAGAGTTACTAATGACAGGTCCCGCATTTCTATCTGTAGTGAGCTACCTGTATGCAGTTTCTTAATCGTAAGCAAAAAACGAGGTGAAGAAAAAAAAGTTCTACACACCACACACTCAATTATGTAGGATTGAGTGCCTCTTGTGGTGGTTTCAATAATTTTAATTCTTCCTAATCATGTCTGCTGTGAGAAGCGTCTAGGTTGTGCGTAGCCCTTCTAATGTTCTCGTTTTCGCACGGGGTACCAAGTGTGTTAGACAAATGTGTCTGTCTCTTTATGTAATGAATAATGTCAAATACCTCACTGATACATCGTCAAGCTTTCTTTCATTCACTTGTGGAACATACCTCCACACCACTCCCTGTCGTGTGCGCGTGTGTGCCCCACCACATTGACAAATACCGCACTACTAGAAATAGTGAGCACATACATTGGCTACTCAATGACCGAGGCATTGAGAAAATTCAACGTTGGCATCGTTTGCTCGACAATTGCAAAAAAAGCACATCAGGACTCAAGCAAAAATAGCATCCGACCGTTCTACAGGAAGGCATTCTCTCTACCCCAAACCTGCGCCAGACCTCAAAACTGCTTTGAAAGAATACCCTCAATAGGCGCAACGATAGTTCGCTTTCATTGTGGTTGAGCTGCTGGTTATCTAATTTACTATCAAAGCACATGTACTTTAACGACATAGAAGTCATGCGTTAACGTCTCTGGTTAAAGTGTTGGCTTCGCTCTAATGGAATTTTAATAAATCATGTATATTGAAACGCGCTGGGAGATTTGACCAGGCAAGGCCAGCAGGACCATTTATTCTGTAAAGCCTATCTCGGTTCCGAACACCGCCCCGCCGCGGGGGTCTAGTGGCTAAGGTACTCGGCTGCTGACCCCCAAGTCGCGGGTTTGATTTCCGGCTGCAGCGGCTGTATTTCTGATGTAGGCGGAAATTTTGAAGGCCCATGAGCTAAGATTGGGTGCACGTTAGAGAACCCCAGGTGGTCAAAATTTCCGGAGCCCTCCACTACGGCGTCTTTCATATTCATGTGGTGGTTCTGGGACGTTAAACTCCACATATCAATCAATCGGTTCCGAACACCAAACAGAACAAACGATGACGATGAGCATGTACAATTGAGAACGATGAAGTACTTGGAATGTGCTCAAACTTTTCACCCCCCTCCTTCTTCTTCGAAGTGGTTAACCTGGCCGCCACTCAGAGATGGGCTGAATGAGTAACAAAAGGCATCATTCGCAAACGACAACAAGTTTTGTACTGCACAGACACTGGTGAATGAAGACCTCAAGTGGGGTGAGGAAATAGTTCAATGTAGGTGTCTGTGGTACAACGGTGCAAGGACCAACATACCAGTGAAGAAATTTTTCGCAAAGCCCTGACGCTCAAACCTGGTTCCATAGTAAAGCGTTATCACCGGCATTAAAGGCCCCAATGCGTCGTCTGCAATCACAGCGATGTTTTCTCTTCTTTTGCGTTGCTACCGGGTTTTTGTTAGTGATCTCACGGAACTGCGTAACTCGAGCTGCGAGCTCTTCTTGGAGCAATGTAGAGCTCATTGCAGGAGCAAAGAAGACAGCCACGTCGCTGAAGAGAAGGCAGATTGTCCATTCGCTAGGAAAAAAGACTTGTAGCCAATCAATCGTTGCATAGCTGTGTTTTAAGCGAAGAAACGGTAATTTGTTATTCAAGTTTTTTGTGGTGAGGACGAAAATACATGAATATCATGTCAGACATTGTCTAGTTGAAGTGCTCAGTAAGGCCATTATTCTTCGGATGGTATGTAGAAGTTGTTTTATGCGCTGTATTACACGCCCGCAAGACTTACTCGAGGACCTTGGAAACGAAGGCTTTGCCTAGTCTCTAAAAAGGACGCGAGGACCTCCGAACGCTCGATATTTAACGGAGAATTGAACAGAGCCACACTTTTTTAACAAATACACCCAGAGATGGCCAGGAACTCGAAGAGGGCTTCATTATACTGAGCAATAGCTAGTAGTTCACTTCTTTTTCAATGAATTTTTTCTCTGACTACGGAACCAGATATGGCCAATGGCTATCACATAAAAATCATCGGTATAAATACGGTGTGCAGCCACGGAAGTCTGGCTCAGTGTTTTGGCACAACTGTTGAAGCAGGCCATGTGCTTAGCTAAAAGTACCTATAGACTATTCGAACGTGAGTTCTAAGCTGATGGCAGCTCGAAAGTAGAAGGAACTTAAACGTGAAGCTGGTACTGGTGACAAAGACGGGTCGAACGCTGCGATAGAAATCAATGGAGAGGAGGCGAACGTTGCCACCGTCGGGAAGCAGCGTGGAACGTGCAGTTGTGTTGCAACACAAGAGCCCGTCAACAAGAACAGCGGAGGAGGAAGAAGGCCACGAGAAATTCCCGTGAAGTGCAGCGAAAAGAGGCGCCACTAGTGCATCACCATTGGCTCTTCGGGAAGATGCGACAACTATTACGTGTTCGTGACCAGGGCCTAGGACGCAGTCTTCAACGGTGACCAAGCCAGAGACAAGGGTGACAAGACCGGGATGGAAGCATTTATTAAGCGCAAAGCATTTTTTAGCGAACTTCGGCGACTTTGAGCGTATCTATCTACCTATATACCTAGCCGCCTACGGCCTTTAGCTCTCCTAGTCGTTTCGATAATGGTATCAATACCGAAATTGGTATGGCATAACATGCCTGTATGAAGAACATAGTTCACTAGTCATAACGTGAAAACCATGACACTATCTCATGAATGTCATGAGTTACATTTCATGGTCGTGCAGCTCTTGCGGTGGTTCCGTTCACACGGCGCGTTGCGAAACTGATATGATATGGCATTATTTCATGGCAAACACAAGCGACAGACACTCACATGAAAATCATGACATGCCTGTCATGTAACAACATGAGTACATGCCACGCTCATACTGCGCTTGTGGCCGTTTCGCTAGCGGTATAAACCATATTTGGTATTACAGTACGTGAATGGATGACGAAGGTATGTTGATGGTGCGAACATGATAATCATGAGATGCGTGTCATGTAACAACATGACTACATGCCACGCTCATGATGGGCTGGTGGCCATTCGGCTAGCTTCACTTATACCAAATTCGGTATTACGAGACCTGAATGGATGACGAAGGCATGATACTGGTGCGAGCATTATACACATCAGATGAGTGTCATGTAACAACATAACTACAAGCTACACTCATGATGCGTTCGCAGCTGTTTCGCTAGGTTCACATGTACTAAACTCGGTATTACGCCACGCGAACGGACGATATAAGTAAATAACACACGCAAATACGATAATCAGAACATGCGTGTGATGTTACAACGTGACTACATGCCACACAAATGATGTGCTGGTGGACGTTTCGCTAGCTTCACATATGCCAAATTTTGGTATTACGTGACACCAATGAATGACGAAGGTATGTGACTGGTATTTATGAGATGCGTGCTATGTGAGAACATTACTACATGCCACAGTCAAGGCGCCAATACATTTCGACATGACGCGGTGCACGTGCTCGCCGACGTTCACTTTGTCGTGTCACGCCGGCGTTGCCACGCCAGGCGCCACTCGGGCTATTTACTCGCAGTCGTGCGCAGCGCTGCGTTGCTTTGACGCATACGTGTTTCAGTGCGTCCACCGTTCCTCCGTCACGAAAAGAGGGAGACGCAGTGTTGCCTAGGTAACACACCAGCGCGAAATGTAGCATATCGCATTTGGCGCCCGTTACCTTAGGGCCGCGCCGACGGACGCTGGTCGCGCCTGGCGTCAGACTATACAGTGCTCGCGTTTTGCTAACGTAGCGTCACTGCGCCTAGCGTGCGCGCGTGTCAACGCTACATTGAAGTATATTGGGCCATTCATGATACGCTTGCGGCTGTTTTTCTAGCTGCACATATACCAAATTTAGTGTTACATGGCGTCAATAGATGACAAAATATATGACTGATGCAAACATGATCATCCTGACGCGCGTGTCATGTAAGAAAAAGACAACATACGACGCTCACAGAGTGCTCGCGGCCCTTTAGCTCGCTCCAGATATACCAATTTCGGTATTACGTGACGTAAATAGATGAAGAAGGTAAACGACACATTTAAACAGGATAATCATGACACGGAAGTTATGTACGACATCATTTACTTTCACCTAGCAACGTTGTGATGATTTTAAAGTTTTATATCAACATTTCTCTTTCGTGCTTCGCATATCATCGATTCCCACTGTGCGTGGGATCTGCCATTTTCGTATCTGCGATGTGAACGACTTTTATTTAAAGAATATAACAGCAGAATCAGAGTGTGGTAAGTTCGAACTGATGATTAGTTATGAATGCTCGTGGAAACCACAACCCCTTCGATGCGGTGACGTATGCCATCGATGGAAACGCGAGCTGTCCGTCACTGTCCGTCGGATTGAATGAGAATGTTTTTTCGCGGCACGCAAAGCATGTCCCACATACGGAGCCACGAGCACAAGTCACTGCGCAAAACAGAAGTGGCCGTACCGGTGTCAACAAGAGCGTACACAGAAATACCTTCAAAACTCACTGACGACATATCGACTGGGTGAACAGAAGGTATTTTAACGATCAATGGGATGCAGTATTTCCTCCAATAACTGGAATGCTAAGTTTTCTGATTGCTGTTCCACAAGGCAGGCGCCAATGGTAACGAAGCGGCGATGCAGAGTGGTGGTAGGGCAATGGGGAGCGTTGTCTAAAAGAGCGGTAGTCCTGCTGTTGACGAGGGGACACTGGAGTATACGGCGAGCGGTACTGCGTGAACGGGTAGACGTCTGAACCATAAAGACTGGGCCATCGAAACCGGTCTCGATCTAACTCCGCATAGCCTCGTCATTCCTTTTTCTTGCGCTGATGACAATAACGATGAGTGTGGCCTCGGATTGCGCAGTAACAGCAGACTGGATGGAATGGACAACACTGAGGATAAAAGTGTGCAGCAGGCATTCCTCCACGCATAGCTGACAAATGCCTACAAGCAATGCCTGTAGACTAGGATATTACGAGAGCAGGTAGAATCGCAGCTATCTGCTTATGTGGGCAGAACATTTTGAAGAAGCGATGCTGCCTGTTTCGTCCTGTACATCACCTCAGTGCATGTCAACATCGGTGTGCTGGTAGAGCGAGCAGTACTGTCGATGACGGCATTGCCATTAACTTCTGCTTAACAAGATCGCGCCGGTCGAATAGGGCGACAAAATAGAAGCGACAGGGGGCACTGCTGTTAGAGGTTTCGAACTTTTTCCCGGATAATGGCACGGATAAGGGATTTTATTCCAGAGGGAGACAAAAGACGAGGATCACTCTCTTGTTAAAGCCGGAGGGACTGCAACTTTTCAAGGCATTGACATGTCGAAAGGATGTCTTCAATCGTAGTGGGATTGCCAATAGCCAAGGCATTGAATAGAATTAGGCCGATTCATTGAAAGATGTGGCGAACGCGCTCGTCTTCCGTCATGTCACTGTTCGCACGGCGACAGAGGGCCAGAACATCCTCGATATATGAAGTGCATGACTCATGTGCAAGTTGAAGATACACAGCGAGCTTCTAGTATGCGGTTTTGGAATGACCCGATGAGCATCCGAAGATTTGTCACAGTTTGGTGGCAAAGGTTGACACATCGACGGACTCGGCCTTTTCATAGAAATATAAAGTTTTGCCTACGCTGGTCAAGCAGAAAGGAAGGCAGGTCAATGTTTCCTTTTTGGTCCCTCGATTGGCTGAATCGACACGGTTTTAAAGGTCGTGTGATTTCTCGACGTTGCGCCACGGAGACCCGCGAACATTGTCGATTCGCGCTGAGGGCTGGTGACAGTGGATGAATAGTGGCCAGCTGCCGGCATCGGTGCTGCACCGTGGGGGCTAGGTGTTAAGTCCAATGTCTGCATACCTGTGGGGTTAGCCAGGTGCAGGCGGTGACCGGATTTGAGGTCCATGTGGGAAACGAACGTAGGAAGACGTCGTGATCTTGACCCACCAGCACCACACTGAAGGACACAGGAACAATTGACCAGACAAGGCCAACAGAACCGTTTATTCCGTGATGTTGATTGATTTGTGGGGTTTAACGTCCCAAAACCACCATATGATTATGAGAGATGCCGTAGTGGAGGGCTCCGGAAATTTTGTCCACCTGGAGTTCTTTAACGTGCACCCAAATCTGAGTACACGGGCCTACAACATTTCCGCCTCCATCGGAAATGCAGCCGCCACAGCCGGGATTCGATCCCGCGACCTGCGGGTCAGCAGCCGAATACCATAGCTACTAGACCACCGTGGCGGGACAATATTCCGTGAAGTCTGTCTTGGCTCCGAACGCTAGCGATAAGGAACGACGATGATGGGTATGTGCAAGCGAGAACAATGAAGTGCTTGAATTGTGCTTACATTATATGCACTTCGATGATCAAGCAAGCTATTCCGAAGCGTTCTAGTAGACCCCACCGTAATACGCTGAGTACGCGTGTCATATTCACATCATGTAGCCACAAAGTTCACTCTATTAATAACATTGAGGTATGTGCTTTAAGGGGTAGTTTTGACATTAGGTCACACCATAAGTTACCCTTGAAATGCCAGTGTTGTCGACGTGACTGCTAAGCCCACGATGTACACACAGGTGCTACGATTACTAAAACATGGCCACCACAACTAGACGCTTGGAAACAAACAGCACTGAAATACTCGTGGTTTGCATCACGTTCAATGAAGTTCAACGCTGCATGAAGTCCATCATTTTCCCCTGTTAATGTGTTTTTTATTCCCTTGCAGTTGCGAACTATGCCCTCACGCTTGTGTTTGTCATACTGATGAACAAAGTCAAAGCAATTCTTCCGTCTCAAGGCTGGATGTGCTGGATCCACCAAATTACAGCGACCGCTGCCTTTAATTTCTCGTTCATCGATGTTGGTGACTCGTCATTCTGGACACTGCGTTTCCTCGTGTATGCGAACGGCATGCTTCAAAATGGAGAATGTGTCTGGGAATTCTTCAACGAAAGGCTGAAACACGGCGCCCAAGTGCATGCTTATGTTGGTTCGGGAGTGCTAGTAAGCTTTTTAGTTGGTAAGTGAACCCATGAGCCCTGCAACGCATTGCTATCTCTTCGAAAGATGACAAAAGATGTCTGATCTCTATTTTTAGGAATTCTTATAATGCGAAAGTGAAACGTGTCTTCAACGAGGTAGTTGAGCCTTTATTTTGCATTGTTTTACCACAAGAGTGAAGGAATGAATACTACGTAAACAAATAGCACTTTCAATAGAAGAATAGCAAGCAGCTCTAAACTTACAGTACGCACCTCATGCAGAAAACACACACAAAACGAGCATACACAGCACGAGCACGTGCAAAGAACTATCTCTGCTCGACATTTAAAATACCCTGTTTGAACAGAAAGACGCATGAAACGAACCCACAGGTATACAAAAGACGCATGCGAAAATCTGTCACAATCTTTCATCGTATGAAAGCAGCGCGCTCCTTCCATGAACGCGGCCGCGGCAGCGAGCCAGGTGAACTTCAAGATCTCCTGAATTACGAGTCTGTTCTGGAACGCGGGTGCGCAGTCCAAAATACAATGCCCCTTGCAAGGCGTGCTCAAACAAACGCGTGAGGCGTCCAACGCGAGGCTGTCATGCCATCTCGCTATTGATAAGGAAAAGGCGCTAAATTTTCGAAGCTTTGAGGACCGCCAAGTGGCGTATTCTGGATATAACTGTATAGCATCTATGGCATCGCTCACTCCATGGCCTAGCAGTTAGCGCAGTGCGCAGTAAATTTAGAGGTTTTCATTTACGTCGCGTGACGGAATCTATACTTTTTGTGTAAACTCCGAAGTTCTGTTTCACTAAGTTATATTCATGACAGAATTACGTTGATGGAGCAGTGGTGGACTCATGCATAAAACAGTTGCGTATTAAAAAAATGGCACTGAGGAAAACGTGTTTCTTAAACGACTTCGTATGCTCTATTGAATGTCGCAAGCATCATAGCTATTTTGCAATAAGCACTGCTTCGTTTTTTTTGTTTTTAACATGATATTGCTACGAAGGTCATTTTGTTGATATTCTGTCTTCAGAGAGTGGGTTTTCCGTGAACAAGAGATCTCAAAATACGCAGGTAGAGAAACATTAAAAACACCATCCAAGCCCAGCGTTCCGATGGTTAACCGGCAAAGCTGAGACGTACGGCACCAGATACCTCCAGAAGTTGCAGTTGAAGCCAAAGTGGCACTGCAAAATCTACCGCCGAAAACGGGTGCTTGCCCCGGTGAAGGCATTTCATCTATTACCACGCTGACGCTGTTCTCCACAAAAGTGTGGCAGCTTGGGCTAGTTGGTATGGCATGACGAAAGTTATAGCGCGAAAACAAAACGACGACACAGAGACAAGCGCTCGTGTCTTTCGTGTCCTTCTTGTCTCTGTGTCGTCGTTTTGTTCTCACGCTATAACTGTCGTCTCCACAGAACTTTGCTGCCACTGCTCGCTGTTGTCGCGTGCATCGTCTCGAAAGGCTGGCTGATACTCGGTGCGCAGCTGCTGCTTGTGCTTTGCCACAAGACTATGTACTTGTGCTTAAACTGCTGCATGGGCCCGGTGAACATAAATTTTGCTCACAGTCAACTTTAACCGCTCTTACTGGAAAGTTTCCAATTGTTCGGGTGTTCGAACAATCCGTGCTCTGCCCACGTGGAAGTTGTAAGTTAAAACAGCTACGTGCGCGCTAGGTGACGAAGCCAAGGGGTGGATACTCCATATACTTACCATGTATTCGCTCTACACACTGGCAGCGCCGTTTTAACACTGGCGCCTACCGGGCATCCAACTAGAAATACATCAGGAACTGAAAATTTCTTTCATGATGTCACTGGTGAGGTCTCCAAATATAGGAAAAGGAAGAAAAAACTATAGAAGGAGGGTTGCTGCGGAAGCCCTTCTTTTCCTACTTCGCATGCAAGCAGAATGCGCTCATGCCGTCTTTCGGGTCCGCTGGCAGCTTGAGCTATGCTGCCATAAAATTTTATTTTTTATTCAAGTTTTGTTCGTGTTCTATGAAGAAACAAAAGTTGACTGATTTCTCAGTTAAATGAAACTCGATCGACACAAATGAAATGCGCTCAATATTGCATGTTTTGCACAAAAAAAGTTTACATACACAGAGTGTGAAACTGTTAGTTTATAAACGCAGCTTAAATTTACAGCTGACATCAGAACATAATGAGCCAAATATCCAAATCTATGCGTCAATTATCAACAATTGCGAGTAGTGCATGTAGTATTTGACTCAATCACGTTTGTTATGACGGTAACCATAGTTTCCTTACAAAACTCGAGTACCGACCGAGACCACCGTTCAGAGGCGCAGACAGGCTTGAAGTGACCAGAAGTTTTTTCTGAAAAGATTGTTGCTCAAAACAGTGTTTCGGTAAGTTGACTTGTCTTCGTTAGGGCAACAGCGTTGTTTTGACAAAGAAAAGTTTGCTTGTCGAAATGCTGGCTCCATCAACATTATCTGTAATAATTTTTAGAAGCATTCAACCTATCACATGTATTTTATTGACACTATCAGAAGTAAAGACTCACAAGTTTTGAAATCCTGGTTAGAATATTTTCATGAGCTGGAAGCAGCCTGTAATTACTTGACATCATTTAAACTATCCGCCAAAAGTACAAGAAACTGAAAATAAGTAGCCGAAACAGTTCCAATTCATACCTTTCAATAAACGCATTTTTTTCCAACAGGAACTTGGCTGCCGTCTTCCCCAATAAGTTAAGGGACACGCAGTTCTGTCAGTGCAGTCAGGCTTGCAGAGAACTGATTTACTGATATGTACTCAAGCAAAATGAGCACCTGCTCAAAAATAGATAAGAATACTCACGCTC
Source organism: Rhipicephalus annulatus (assembly GCA_013436015.1). Lineage (NCBI taxonomy): Eukaryota > Metazoa > Arthropoda > Arachnida > Ixodida > Ixodidae > Rhipicephalus > Rhipicephalus annulatus. The sequence goes on along the minus strand of WOVY01009915.1, from coordinate 556,346 downwards.
GCTTACCTTTAAAAAACGCTGAAAACCTTGGCGGAACTAGGAATCCCAGGGTTAGTAAATTCGCCGCAGAGCCACGCAAAACGTGTTGCCCGATCAAGCCATCGTCGACGAATGCATTGCAGACTTGTTCGGTATAGCTTACGGCGGCTTCTGTTCTGTGCCCGCTACAACTGGCCGTCTTTATCTTTCTCATAGTTGGCATGCCAACTGAGGGAGAGAACTGAGTGCGATCCAAATTCTGATATCGCTGAGCGAGGGGCAAGAAGCAGTGGAGGCAAGCACTACAAACGCAAATCAGTCACTTTCCGCACTTCGCCTATTTAAAATTCCCGAAATCAAAAACAAGAAAGTACATATAAACAAAAGAGAAGTTTTTACAGGGGTATTGACGTTTTGTATTTGTAAAAACTTGTAAAAGCCAATAAATGCGAACATTTACGTAAACCTGATGTCATTCAACTGGAACTTAGGATGCCCGGCAACCACTACGAGCGGGCATGTTCTTTAAAACCGAAACTATAGCACTCAGTTTCCGAGGTCTGATGACGGTACGAAGAAATGAACGACTTCACGGACGGCGCAGCCTTTGGCACACGCACTCGCGTACAACGCAGAGAATAATACCACTAACGGCCCTGTCAATGGTTCACGCACTTGGGTACGAAGTAGTTAACGATGTAACTGGCGGCGCAGCCAATCAAGACTGCTATCGGAACTCGCGGTGAACGGTTTTTCGCTTCGCTTATCCACATAGAGCGTTTTCTTTGAAACCTTCCGTTTCAGTTAGAGTGAAACTCGGGTCTTCAGCGTGGCAAGGAACTGCTCTGCTACAGAGATGCGGTAGCACATAAAACTGCTTCAGAACAGACACACACAAAACATCCCCAAAGATCATGATACTGCCTGATGCGAATTCAGAGCACAGCTTCGTGTTGAAGTGACTGCCAACTGTGCCGCGTGTTTATTCACAGCTGGGAAGATGTAACTTTAGTTACATTTTTCTCCACATACAGTTAGAGCTCGAGTGCTACGCGCTGCACTCTATTTATTACATGCGTCACAATAAGTATCTGAGCGTCGACAGCACTAGTGTGCTACGCAACCCACTGTTCATATTGCAGGCATCGTTTAATAATGGTGTCATCCAATGGTAGATTCGGAGCTCTTCCGGTAGTACTTTCCTTCTGCTCCATTCGGAGCAAGTATATTCCATTGGAGGATTCAATGTGCTCCCTGTATTTTCTACTGGCAGATTTGGAGCAGCTTCGTCGCGAAATCTATTCCATGAAGAAACTTTTTCTACTCCACAAAAATCGACAGATTTGATCGAAAGTCTCAAGTACCCCGTGCCTAGAAATGCTGCCAACTTCTGGCACGCCAACACACGACGGTCGCGTCAATGGCGCGTCGCGTCGAAGTTCGCATTTTGCTAGTGTAGAATCGCTGTGCCCAGCGTGCTCACTCAAGCAAGAAGAGAGACACGTGCATCGCGGTCCATCATGATCCTGCCATTTGCTCCAGAGGGAGTGCGTGTGTTCCATTGGTAGATTCCCTTCTGTTGCCCTCCGCCGGTCTGGAGTGCTCCAGCGCAGAGTTCGTCGGCCACTCCAAATCTGCCAAACGATCACATCATAAGTGAAACACCAACGGCCCCTTTGCAAAAAGTGAAGAATGCCGTAGTATGCGGATAAACTCTGACCGAGGGCCCAGTGTGCATGACGAAAGAAGAAGGAGGGGTTAGAGGTCAGTGCCTCGGGATATCGACACACCCTGTGTTCGCTATTTATTCACAAAGTAAGCTCTATGGCTCACTCCGATGATGAAGCTCGAAAGCGACGCTGCCCAAAAGAAGAATGGGCACGTAAGAGTTGCGTTCTAAAACAATATACGAAAGTCATGCTGAGAGAGGAATCTCTTTAACGCTTGCAATGTTCGGTGGCAGAAGCGTAGAATGATGACAGCGGCCAAAACCTACTAGTTGCGCAAATAGTGGGTGTTTAAAGACCGCTTCATGATCAAGTATTCGAACATACTTAATAAATAATTGAGATCAGCAAAAGCATCAACAAAATCAGCAAGCCCGTAGGTTCGCGTGTTGCGTTATGTGCGCGTAGTGAGTCCTTCGTAAATTCATTAAATGAAGAATTAAAACATCTAGGATCCTTCGCAACGATGCTTTCAGTGGGCAATTTATGATAGTTTGAACAGAGGTTTGTTTCTATGTGGCATACTGCGAGAATCAAGGAAGGACAAAAATTCAGAAGGCAATGCGCACGTAGTATTTTTACGTTGTCGTGTTCGGCGGCTGCTACTATGTATAATATTTCAGGTTTTTCAACCCACCGCTATATAATTATGACGGGCACAGTAGCGAAGGCTTCTGAAAATTTTGTTCTTGTCGCTCTGCGCACTAAGTGCTCACATAGGAAAGTAGACAGGCCTATTGCATCTCGACTTCATCGTAAAGTGACTGCCATGGTCGGAATTGATCGCAGTCTATTTAGCTCAGTAGTCGAGCTCCATACCCACTATTGCACTTTGGGGTCGTTTTAAAATGAAGGCGAAGCCAAAGGTCTTGAGATTTGTTTTAACACAAGGTGGTATACTGACGCCTATGGGGTAGTTTAGTCTATAAAGGCTAAAGTAAGCCTACTAATAGGAGTTGCTGGTTTTGCTTGCTGGGGATAAAAAATGGTATTTCCGCGCACTAATGAGACTCATGACCAGAAAGCACCACGAGGAGTACTAACCTTCGACAACACCTAATTTGTGGAGCATACTAAGTGATGATATTTTTATGATCTGCGAAAAAAGAAAAAAAAACTGAAAAAATCCCCTCTTAACACGCCGAAAACATTTTATGGCCTTAGGATAATTAGCTGTTTATCACATGACGCGACATCATTTTCTGCTCAACTCTTTATTTATGAACCTGCTCTACACTGACTGTTTCATGTGTCATTATATTATTATTTTCCTTTAACGATGATGCTGCTGTGAATGCGGCTTGCAGCCACATGTGCCGTAGTGAGAAGCTGGCAACCATTCTACTCATTTTATTAATTTTTTAGGAGCGAAAATGTTCTAGGCACCCATCATTCGCGAATGAATCTGTTCTCTTAGGTACCGTATTCCATGCAAAAGAGGTGCGGGAAATAAACAGCCAGTTCGTAAATTGCCTGTAAAGTGACTGGATCTGGAGAAACAATTCATTCCATCAGAACATGTCATCTAAATTCGTCAAAGTAATTTTCTTGGATACCGATAGGCGCTTTCAGTGTGATTTCGACGCTGTAGTTTTCCTCCAAGCCAACTGATCATGCCTGTACGGAGATCTTTGTTCAGTCAGTGGTGGAAACAAAATTTAGAAGGCGCTCTTTCCTGCTTCCCTCGTGCTTTAAGAACAGAAACAAGTTTTCAATGACTTCAGCCCTGCTGCGTGTCTGAAAGGTTTTTGTGTTGGCAGAGCTCAACAGTAGCGGTAAGGCGAGCGTTTTGACTGCGTTCATGCCATCTAGCGGGGTGTTGAAATCTCTGGTAATATTCACAGCAGTCGGCTTCAATGGAATCATTGCAGGCCAGGAAACGCCACTATAAATGGCACAATGATGCACAAAGAGGTAAAGATCAATCATTATAAACAATTTGTGAGAGTTTGGTGCCTCTTCTTTGTTGAAAGTGATAGTCATATACACACGCACGTAGCTTACACAAACTACCACCTTCCCAATCGCTAGCCTGCCACCGCGTATTGGTATAGAGCTGAAATGTTCGGCAAAGAGAGCGAAACGCAAATGCTGCAGTTCTCCTTCTTTATTTGAATAAACGTCAAAACTTGGCACAAAGTTAAAGCTGATGTTTACTGATGTGAAGCTCAGAACTAAGGACGCTGACGCTGCTGACACCGAATTGAAATTTCTGTCGAAAGAGCTTCTTAACGCTGATGAGAGAACATGGTCATGCATGGTGACCGCTTACATTTCCGTTCTTCCCAACTCCATTAACTAACGCTATGGGTGTCTTGAAGGAAGGGAACGTATGTGCTCAACTCAAAGCTAGCCATTATCGATATGAGCGAGAGTGAAGGAAAGAGTTTTGATGTCGCTACTGCCTGCATCATCCCAAATAGTTCGCAGAGCTTGATGTTGAAGAACTTGATCAAAAATCAGGGCCGAGCTGAAATAGAGGCTTCCCAAGTTTCTACATTGCGCGATTTGCGCGCAAAAAATGTCGAGACAGCTTTCGTGTTGATACCGTGTATTTTCTCGTATAACGGAATCGCCATACAACCCACACCAGCAAAAATTAGTGAGAACAAAGAAACAACTTACGACAAACTATGAGTGACACAAAAAAATGCCGAAGCTTTAGGAAACTGTTCAAACCAAGTTATGTGTGCCACCAATGCGTCTACTTTTATTATTTGCCTTTATAATTCTTCTATACACCAACAAACAATAACAAAGATTTCAGAATTTCACATACCATTCAGACAGTTTCACGACATTAGCAGAATCATGGAAGCTTTTACGACAAATAAGACTCAGATCTGGTGACCATTTAAAACTGAACCTGTAAGTAGGAAAAATAACCGCAGTAAAACATTTTCATGTAACTAAAAAACAAAACCTACACGTTAGACTTGTATTGCAAGAAAAATGTTAATTTGGTTTACTTACAAATCGCTGAGCAGTAGTAGACTACTGCTTTAGAAATATTTAGCAAGTGTCTCGTTCTGCATCTTCCCCATTTGGTATTTGTGTTTCGCATTACTTTTGAGAACTTGTCGTTCATTATCTTATTGTTGGAAATCATTACTCATTTCACAGCAAAAAAGCACGATTTTACGCCTAACATTTGAAGAGGTTGCAAAGCATTTATTTCGTTTTTGGGTGGTATTCGACTCTCAGCAGGTATTCGAACATGTGTGAAAAAATTATTGTTTTTATGGTACTTAGCAAGTTGGCTTAAATGACAATTTTAAATTGAGAAGCTTCAGCTTTTTAGACATTAATTGCCATTCTTTTCTGGTAACTTCAAAATCATCATTTGTAAACTTGCAGTTGGAAGCTGTACCGTCATTCAGATATAGTGACGTACTGGCCATATTTATTTTTCGGTAAACGTATACGAAAAAGAAGACTGTTCAAGCTATGCCATACGTATTTGGAATTCACAATGCATCCGAATGAAATGGCACCCAAAATGCATTTTCTGTGCGTGCAGATATGGATCAGATGTTTGTCTGTTTTGCAGGTGCCGGTTTGATATGGCTGTGTTTGTGGAAGAGAGAAATGCTACCTGGACATAGTTACTTGTTTCCAAACAAGGAAACAACAGACTCCGAGGTGAGGTGGCAATCTTATATTTAAAACATTCTGACGGGGCGAGTTATAGGCTTAATGTGTAATGGCCACGGAAAATCAGCAGCCAAACAAGATGGCTGAGTCACCTCTCACGCAAGTGCTTGACACACAGTCGTCTTCATCACCCGCAGAAAATGCCATGGTTGCTCTTGTCGACGTCGCAACGTAATAATCTAGAATCGATGTAACACTTGCCTTTGATGAAAAATTACGCTAAATAATCTCACGTGACAATATCCCGTATATAACACCAAAGTTTAGCAAAAACTTTTGCCGAGAACTTAACTTATGAAGCCGTGTTGAACATGTTACGCTTACAGGGTGCAAGCAATTGAGTTTATTACGAAGCTTCAGAATAAAAAAGTTTGCCATAAGAGCTCATAGAGCCACATGTGCATCTGCAATTAACGACGAGAAACTGAGATTTATCTTCGTCCTTCTCTGTTATGTTGTCATGAGTTGCCTAGATACCTGAGCTTGACGACGACGAAGTGCTGGGTAGAACGTGCATGGACTGCAGCAGCGTTGTGCACACTTGCCCGCAAATATAATTTCACATACAGCTTCCTCCGCGTATATATATATCAAAACGTTTATGTAAAAAAAACAAAAAAAGATATGGGGAGCATGTGGGTGGAGCCCCTATTCCAGGGCTCCACTGGCTTTAGCGGGCCACTGCGCCTGGTCGAGGAGCGCTAGTTGTACTCCCAGATCCTCGCTGGCGAGCAAAGTGTCCCACTGCTCCCTTGCGGAAATTTTGCCGGCTATTCGCGGCGACTTGATTTCGGTTGGCCTTTTCCGAGAATACCACGTTATGTTAAGGGCGAGAGTGGGCCTGCCACCGCACAACGGACAACTATCGCTGTACATCGCAGGGTGAATAGCATGCTTCAACGAAAGGTTTGGATATGTGTTAGTTTGTATACGGCGCCAGTCATAAGAATTCCGGCCGGGTAAAGCTGTGTGTGGTACACTGTACCTTTGTCGCTCAAGCCGTTGGTTTGCACGGATATCTCACGGTAAAAAGGGGCTGTCGTCGGAGTGGTAGGCCGCTCGGTTGGTTAAAGCACGACCTGCGCCATCCGCTCTCTCATTGCCATCGTGCCCTGCGTGACCCGGGCCCCAGATGATAGCTTGGTCCTGCGTTAGGTCCGGTCCTAATAGGTGAATGGTGTTGTGTGGTAGTCTTCCCGTGAGAAAGATCCTACATGCGACCATGGAATTGGTGAGAACAAGGAACGATCGTCCCAGAATATTCTTAGCTTTAATAGCAAGCGCGATAGCTAAAGCCTCAGCGTTAATTGCGGACGCGACTCGTGCCGTGGCGAAAGTCATAAGGCCTTGACCCGGGGCCGCTCCTACGACTGCGAGCACGTACTTGTTCGTGCCGCATAATGCGACATCTGTGTACACCGTGTCCGGATTGTTCCCGAATTGCCGTTGTAACTTGTGAGCTCGTGCACTCCTACGACCATTGTGATATCGGGGGCTCATGTTTTTGGGGATAGGGGATACTAGAATTTTTTCGCGTAGCTATTTAGCCATGGACTTCAGTTCCTCCCCCGCATACTGAGGACGAGCTGGGTAACCTACACGGCGAAGCAATTTTCTTCCAGTAGTGATTAAGTTAAGCCTCTTCCGTTGAGAAATGAGCACCGCTGTGCGTAACTCCTCATAATAATTGTGTATACCGAGGGCTTCGAGACGTTCTGTGGATGTTCCAAGTGGTAGGCCGAGAGCCGCCGTGTACGACGTTCGTATCAACGCATCTAGGGCCTTTAAATAAGTTTTACTGATCTCCTGGAAAGGAAGACTATATGTTATTTTGTTTAGAAAAAAATTATTTACAGCATGTACAGAACACAAAGGCTTCACTCGATTCCAGTAACAGGGCACATACACTTCGGCACATCTATATTTCACGACTAACATCACTACGTTACAGTGAAGACATTTGCTCTAATATACATGATTTTATTTCCTGTTCTGTCAACAATAAACCGAAAACGTATCGGTTCTGTGGTCTCTCTGGTCCTTCTGAAACATGGTGCCGTGACCAGGATGATCTGAAGACAGACGCAGAGACTTCAACCCCATTCGCAACAACGGGTTGAAGAACGAAGCAGCGGCGTCTGGCTCAAGGACGAATCGTCGAGAGAAGGACCACGACCGCCGACTTTTGGTGATGCACATAAACAGGCAAGAGCTCTTTCAACACGTTTTAAGCATGGATAAAGAGGTCCTATCGAAGAAGCGGAAGACGCTTCGAGCAACTGTTACGAAGCTTAGGAGCGAAATCAATAAGAAGATAGAAGAAGATGCCGATCGAGCGCAACTTATGACACTTCTGAACCAGATGAAGAGCGTGTCACAGACGCTAAGACAAGTTAACGAACAGATTGAACCGTTCATTGAAGAAGACGACGCGGAGGCAGAATTTGAAAGAGTTTTGCATTATGAGATGAAGATCATCGCAGCAATGACAAAAATGAAAGAGCAATTATGCGAGTTAGAAAAAGGGACGCAATTGACTACGAGAATTGTCACAGAACAGGCGAGCTCAGTGCAATGTACTAACCTAATCTCGGAGACGCAAGAGCTTGTCAAGTTGCCACGTCTTGAGATGATCAAATTTGATGGGAAAATACGGCACGGCCAAAGTTTTGGCATCAGTTCGAGACATCGGTGCATAACAGAGCGAACATGCCGAAGAATAAAAAAATTATTTACCTTCTGGCGTCTCTCAGCGGGGAGGCTGCGCTTCTCATAGAAGGTTTGCAGTTTTCTGATCAGAATTACGAGCATTAACGAGCACGCAGTCGCTCTTCTGAAAGAAACCTTCGGACGAGAAGATAATTTAAGAGAGACCTACCTGAAAGAGCTTGCAAACATGGAAGCAGTGAAGAGTCCTAAAGATGTAGATGGGTTGAAGAAACTCTTCCAAAAGTTGCAAGTGAACACACGAGCACTGCAGTCGTTAGGAGTGCAAATGGATAGTTATGCCACAGTGATAGCTCCTGTTGTAAAATTTGCGCTACCGGTGGATATGAGGATTGAAATGAAGATGAAGGAAATAAAGAAAGGTGACAACAGACCAGCAACTACGGAATCAAACTCAGCGTCAAGGGACAGCACGAGCAGTTTGAAAGAAATTATGCAGTTTTTAAACTTATATATACGCAGCAGAGAAAAAACTCGAGAGGAAAAATACGACGTGACCCAGTCACCACACAGTACGAGGCAGACTAGAACATCTACGCTTCAAAGCATATCGATTAAGAAATGCATCTTCTGTGAGATGACTGGACACTACACGGAAGATTGCAGAAGAAGCATTAGTATGCAACAGAAGAAAGAAGCCTTGCAACGGGAACGAAGGTGCTTCAGATGCACCAGACCTCACCACACGGCGAAGATATGCCGCGCTAACGTACGCTGCAAAGCATGCAAGGGAAGGCAGGCGACATCTATGTGTCGATCACGTACGCCTGCAGGAAAGTCAGCACAGCAGCAAAGCGGTGATGTTGAGCAAGTGCGTAAAAGCGCGCAACCTGACCGGTTAGACACCAGCAAGTCCTGCAACATGCACGCACAGCAATCTTATGAACACAGGTGCATACTACTGCAGACAGCCTTTCTATGGACGGAGGGACAAGACAGTGAGTGCTACTCACGTATTCTGCTCAAGAATGGGAGCCACAAGACATTCATCCTCAAAAGATTCTCAAGAAAACTAGCGTGCAAGGTAAAAAGATCCGAAAGAATTACTGTAGGATCATTTGGAGGAGGAGAGATGGAACAAGAAATGAAAGTCGTCGAGGTCAGTGTGAGGAAGGATCCCATCTCGGAGCCAGTCACGATTGAGGCACTGGAGATAGATGTTATATCCTGTGACGTGCTACCATCGCCACCGTTGACAATAAACGAAAGAGCAAGGTCCATGGGAATTCGTTTGGCTGATGACAACGAGAAGACGGACAAAGAAAGAAAAAATATGGAAACTTCTGTATTAATTGGAGCAGATTATTACTGGACTGTAGTCACCGATCGCATTTGCGAGATTCATCCAAAAGTAATGGCAATAAAAACAATATTCGGATGAACGGTCTAAGGTCCTGTAGGACTTCATTGTGTGCCGATAAAATCATCCACGGTTATGGTACTCAAGGTCAGTGCCAAGTCGGACACGACTGTGGATGAACTGCAGAGATTCTGGGACTTGGAAAACATGGGCATCAAGGAGAAACCAGTAACAAAGATGAACGATGAACATGTGCTAGACTACGTCCAACAAACAATAGAGTTCAAGGCAGGAAGATACCAAGTGCGGCTACCATGGAAGGACAACGTGACATTGGACGACAACAACACCATTGCAGAGAAGAGGCTTATCCAGGTGACCAAGAAAGTATGCAAGGATAAAGATGAGCTCCTAGCTTAGGACAAATCTATTCGACAGTACTTCAAGCAAGAAATAGCAGAAAACGCCCAAGAAGATGCTAGATCCGATATACAGAACAAATTTGTATACTACATGCAGCATCAAGCAGTAATTACGAAGAACCGAACAACCACAAAAAGACGGATCGTCTTTGACGCATCGTCAAGCCAGAATCCAGGCGAATCTTTGAATGACAACTTGAAAAAGGGGCCAAACCTAAACCCGGACATCACAAGCTTGCTGATGAACTTTCGACACCACAAGATTGCTATGTCAGCCGACGTGGAAAAAGCATTCTTGCAGACCAAGATACATGAAAATGACCGAGACGCACTGCAATTTATGCGGTGGGAAAGAATACCCAGCGAAGATATGCCAACCCCGAAGATAAAATTGTGGAGGATGACGAGGGTTACTTTCGGAACTACGCCAAGTAGCTTCCTTCTAGCGGCCACGATTCAGCGACATTTGGATAAATTCGAAGAAAAATATCCTGCAGTTGTGGCGCAACTCCGGAAAAGAATCTACGTCGATGACGTTTTACTAGGAGCCGACGAGTACTCAACATAAACAAAGATATACAAAGAAGCACGAGATATTTTTCGCAATGCGGGTATGAATTTAAGAAAATGGATTTCAAAGACACCAATCTATGAAAACTCTTTGATGAAGAAGGAGAGGATCTGGATCAAGGGATAAGAAAAGAGGGACAAATCAAGATTTTAGGACTGAAAGGGAATTTCGTAGACGACGTGTTGAGCTTTCCCGACACTACATGGCGAAATGACAAGGACATGAGACAACTCTCAAAAAGACATGTTTTGCAGGCCACAGCAAAGCTATATGACCCTTTAAGTTTTTTGAAATCATTTTGAGTTAGACCAAAAATATTGCTGCAAAAAATTTGGATGGGTAAACTGAAAAGGGATCACCCGCTACCAAGCCAGCATGCATCAGCTTGGAAGGACTAGTCGGAGGAGCTTCAGCACTTAGATGACTTCACTATTAACAGTTGCTATGACAACAGGCAAGCTGAAGTGAAAGCATCAACTCTACACGTGTTCTCCGATGCGAGTCCAATTGCATATGGAGCAACAGCATACATTGTAACAGAATACGCCGATGGAAGCAATGAAGCCAATTTAATCATTGCAAAGGGTATAGTCGCTTCAATCAAAAAGATTACACTAGCAAGATTGGAGTTGTTGGCGGCCACAATATCAGTCAGATTGGCCAGTCATATAACTGAGAATTTCATCAGAAAACTAAGGAATGTGAAATTCTGGACTGACTGTCAAACTGTATTAGGTTGGCTAAAGTCCAACAAGGCGAAAGATCTGTTTGTTCGCAACAGCGCAGCAGAAATTGAGAGCAAGTCCAAGGAGAGTCAATGGGGTTATGTTAAAAGTGATGAAAGTCCTGCGAATTTGATGAAAAGGGGGATGAAGATGAAACTTATGCTGGACAGTGAATTATGGTGGAAAGGCCCCACGCGGATGAAGAATGAAAAACAAAGGCCTGATTACGACATCACGCAAGAATCGGACAGTGATGACAACAAAGACGAAGAAAGACCGTGGCAAGCTTAACTACCACCACGAGTGAAGAAAAGACAATTGATGTGAGCAGGTTGGTTTGGATCATACAAGAAAGCGTTACGAGTTACCGCGTGGGTGATGCGTTATATAGGAAACCGACGAAAAGAAAGGAAAACAGGTTCGCTGACAGGAGAGGAATTGGACAAGGCAGAGTTTGTGCTGATAAAGCAGGAGCAGAAAAAGCTACAAAATGCAGTGACACGAATATATGACAACATGTATCTGTATGGCACGAACATCTTCGAAGATGATCAAGGTGTTCAAAGAGTAAAAGGGAGGCTTTAGTGGGGTGATTTGAGCTTTGATGAGAAGCATCCTATTATTTTACCAAGAGAAAGTCCCTTTTCAGAACTCCTAGTTCTGTACGCGCTTCAAGTGACAATGCATGGTGGCGTTGCGGCAACATTGACACATCTAAGAACGAAGTTTTGGATTGTGCGTGCCCGACAGATGGTGAATTATGTAATAAAAAATGCATCACATGTAGGAGATTTGATTCTAGACCAATGACAAAAGAAATACCACCACTACAGGCTGACAGGATAACACAGACTAGGCCATTCGACACAGTTGGTATAGATTTCGCTGGACCGCTAAATGCTCGAGAGGAGAAAGGCGTAAAAATTACAAAGTTTTACACTGTGATATTTACGTGTGCAGCAACAACAGCCATACAACTGGAGTTGGTCAAGAGGATGTCATCTGAAGCTTTATACAAGCATTCCGAAGATTCGTAGCTAGAAGAGGATTGTGTACAACTATTTACAGTGATAATGCAAGAGCATTCAAGAAATCTGATAAAGAGATGAACAAGATATTAAAGATGGAAGATGAAAGGGTTCAACAGTATACCAGCATCCTGAAAATAAAATGGAAGTTTATTGTAGAGTTGGCTCCATGGTGGGGAAGATTTTATGAAAGACTGATCAGGAGCTTTAAGAAATCAATGGCAAAAACTATAGGTGCTCGACTTTTGGATGAAGAACTACGGACTGTGGTTGTTGAAGCAGAAGGAGTACTTAACAACCGGCCTCTTACTTATGTGTATGACGATCCTAACGAGCCACAACCCATCGCACCGGCGGACGTTATAAGAGGCAGGCAAGCAATGAACAAGCAGGAAGAAAACAGACTCGGAGAATACAATTTGCTGAATTACTAGAGTGCAAGAAAACGGGCAATGATAACATGGTGCACCAGATGGAAAAAAGAGTACCTGAGGAAGCTTAAGTGTGCAAGCAGAAAAACAGAGCGTCTCACAAATGTGCAAGAGGGAGATGTACTTCTGCTTGGAGAAGCGCGAAAAAGAACTCAGTGGAAACTCTGCAAGGTAGAAAAGATTTTCCCAGGCAAGGATGGACTAGTGACAACATGGTTGCTTCGTACACCTGAAGGAAAATTAGTCAACAGGCCACTTCAACTGTTGTATTCGCTCGAAGGTTGCTTCAGTTGAATCTGGCCGGCGGGAAGATGTAGAGAACAGATTGAAGATGGAGCTCGGAGGCGAGGAAGAAGAAGTAGCCAGGAGCACGCTCTGCATATTTTTATTTCGTGTTCTGTCAACAATAAACCAAAGACGTATCAGTTCTGTGGTCTCTCTGGTCCTTCTGAAACACATGACAATGTTGGCATATATGTGCACAAGATCTCAGTGCGATATCATGATACAATGGTATAACGATACAATAGATGCAATGTAACACAATATGTAACAAATGAAATCATATAAAACAACTCAACGGGCACTGCTTAGCACCAAGTCGGTCGAAAATGAGTTGTATTCTTTCGTGTTCCACCTTGAAGGGCACGACCAATGCTGCAGATACTCTTGCTCCCCGAGGAAGAAAAGCTCCTCGGAGAGGAACGCGAGGATCTCTCGTCTCATTCTCCCCAGTATCGGCCACGACGCACGCCGGCGGCAATTGGCAGCTACGGCCTCACTTCAGTTTCTCCAAAGGCTGAACAGCCCCGCAACTATTAACATAGCGGAGAAGCGGCTACGCGGAAATAGGCCGTTGAACACGAAAGTTCGCACACCCTGTGCCCGAAAACCAGCATTAACCGCACGCCAAAAAAGGCGGGAAACCACACATTCAAACGTCGCATGTCGATTGGTCTCTACCATGACGCAGTTGGGGCAAGTGGAAGTGCGAACCACCTGCCAGCACTGCAACCGATCTCGCGTGGGGAGCAAGCCCCAGCCCAACCTCCAGACAAAGTCTCTGAAATGCCCTGGCAACACTGTGACAGTTGTTGTTTCAAAGCGCAGTCCATTACAGATTGACGATGCTGGGGCACCAAGGGCCGTAGAAGGGTGGCCATTGTGTCCACCACTTTAGAATCGGCCACCTCTATCTTTGGGCACTTAGCTTCCAAACGTCGGTGAAATGCCAGAAGGGCTCGATACAAAGATGGTAATTCAGTTGATTGGGGACCTTGGTTTATTTGGCTATCCGGCAAGAAGACACGTAGTGATGGCCCCAGATGGTAGCGAGCCAGTGTCTGAGCGGGCATGCCATCATTGCTTGGTATTCGCAATAGCGTGCGGAGGCACAATGTAGAAGCCGTGATGGAAACGTCGGGGAATGCGAAACCGCCTTGATCTCATGGTGGAGCTAACGCTGGACGCGATAACAATTCTGTGCCACCAGACCAAAAAAAATGAACTGATGCAGCTTTGCACTTTCCTGCAGACGTGAAGCGGTGGTTTAACAGAATGGCAAAGGTACCAAGATTTTCCTTGGTACACCGTTTGAGTTAAGTATTGGCGTTCCAAGAGGGGGAATTCGAACTACCTGGCTGCTTTGATATCACTTAGAAGAGTTCGTACAACGGATGACCAGATGCTATCCTGTATACCAAATGCAGTGAAAGTAACTCCGAGTATTGAAATCTCAGGAGACCACTGTAAAGGCGACGTGATGTTGATACCATCGCTGGGGTTGCCAATAAAATAATACTGGCTTTTAGAAAAGTTTAACCTTGCACCGGAGATAATACCGAATTCATGGAATATATCAAGAGCGTGCTGCAGCGACTGTTCATTATCTACATATAGAGTAATATCATCTACATATGCAGTGACCTTCACTTGAGTGTTACCGGGTAGAGGTAAGCCACGAATCTGCGGGTAATGTTCAACGGCCCTTAAAAAGGGTTCTAATGCAAGGATAAATATACTGAGGAGAGGGGACACCCTTGACGGACCCCACGCGTGACTCTAAACGCGTGACTTTCACGGGAATCTAAGTAAAGGGTACTATCTGAATTAGTGTGCATCGCGTGGATGAGGTCAATGAACTTATCCGGGAATCCGCATGCATGTCAAACATTTAGTATGTAGCCATGTTTTATGAAGTGAAAAGCCTTCTCTTGATTTAATGAAACTAACAGTCCTTGCGCACATTCGCTAGAGGTGTATTGAATGATGTCACGCGTTAACCACGTATGGGTGTGTATTTCTCGGCCCGGAAGAGAACAGATCTGGTGGGGAGCGATTAATGTTGCAAGAACTGGGCTGATTCGGCGCACCGAAATGTTGGCCAAGAGCTTGTAATCTACATTGAGCAGGGTAATAGGGCGCCAATCTTCTGGTCGCGTGGACAATGGGTCTTTCTTGGGAATTAGTGTTATACGGCCTTTGTGGAAAGAGGTTGGAAGTGTGATATCTTGGAAAAACTTGCGAATTACGCGTGACATAGATGGACCAATGATAGGCCGGAACTGTACATAAAACTCTGCAGGGAGTTCGTCAGGCCCTGGGGCCGATCCCTTTTTCATTGCGTCTAGTACGCCCTTGATTTCGTCATCGGATGGCGGTGATAGGAGGACGTAATTTGACATGTTGGAATCATGAGGTAAATCTTTTAGAAGAGGATGCGAAGAAACGGATCAGGGTAACAGACATTATCACCAGATTTAGCTATTGACTGAAAGTGTTCAGTGAATTTCTGAAAGTCGCGCGTACCCGCCGCAGCTGGGGCGGGAGAGTTCAGTGAGTGGGCAGGCAAGCCTGGCGGACAAAGCAGTGCTCTGCGTGCATACCTTAGCACCCAGGGTGTGCACACGGTGCACGTATACAGCGCCAAGCTGCAGCCGAGAGTGAAGAAGCGTGCATACTACGTTGGTACCGTTCAACGAGCTCCTCTTGCCATGCCCGCATTACAGTGGAAGGACTGGGATCTCGATGGGCAATGCGTATCTTCTGGATTAACAATGACGCATCTTTCGACATACAAGTGCAAAGTCCTCTGCCTGACGCACTGCAATGATGGCGCCTTTGTTCTTTGAGGCGATCCCAATCAGCTACATCCGCCCCAATGAGCGATGAGAGTAACGCTCGGGATAATTTCTCCGTAGCATGAGAGTCCTGGAGGACGCGGTAATCGAGACGCCATGGTCTGTGAATTGTTGGCGTCCCCGCTGGCAGGCGGAGA
Source organism: Rhipicephalus annulatus (assembly GCA_013436015.1). Lineage (NCBI taxonomy): Eukaryota > Metazoa > Arthropoda > Arachnida > Ixodida > Ixodidae > Rhipicephalus > Rhipicephalus annulatus. Next base: position 540,505 of record WOVY01009915.1, on the reverse strand, counting down.
GAGAACATAACCGGCCGATGGTCGCTAATGTACGCTGGTGTCGGTGGCAATGACATTACCCCGGTGTCTTGAACGCAGGTAATGAGACTGGGCGATGCATACACGGTGATACGTGACTCTATAAATCATACGGGAGATCTGCTTCACCGTTGTTCGGAGGGTTTTTATTGTGTGGTCCACTCGCTTGTTGCTTTGTAGCCACAGTCCGAGGACTCGCATTTTCTGTACCTCTTTTATCTTGTGGTCTCCTAGAAAGAGGTTGACCGGCTCTTGAATGCGGCGGCCTCTGCCTCGAATTCTAATAAATTCATATTTATCGGGAGCACAGCTCATTCCGCTCTGTTAAGCGAAGTCGTCAACAGCGGTCACTGCGTCTTGTAGGATTTGCTCTTTTTGTCCCAAAGGGCCACTGTTGGCCCCTAGGGTAATATCATCCGCATAGAACGCGCACCCTAGCCCTGAAACGCTGTCTAGACTTCTTGCTAAGCGTCTCAGTCAGATGCTAAAGAGCTCTTCCCCGTAACATCTTTCATGGAGGTGCGAGTTGTCGACAAACTATACAGCCCTAGGAGCTGGAGCTTCGCAAGGGATGGCGCTAGCAGCACCCACGAAGACTGATCAAGCTACTCGATGTCAACAAGGTCCATTAGCTCCACAGCCGATCGTTGTAGTGCAACCTCGCCACGCAGGCTCATTCAACGGCAGAAGTGGCATGGACGTCGACGACCGGCTGTATTAGCGCGTCAGCAGCAGCAACCACTCGGATCCGACGCTAATGTTGGCAAACATCATCTTCTACTTGCGTGGCATGGCGAAGCTCTGGTACCAAAAGCATCAAGAAGAGCTAACCGGTGGGCACTTCTGCAAGCAGAAATTACGCCATTTATTCGGGAAGCCTATGGGACGAGAAGTGGCCACTAAAAATAGCTCGCAATTTGTGCAAAGGCGTCTACAGGTATGTCGAGCATGTATGACCGCGCACGACCACGATTCTTTTGACCTGTCTTTTATCGTTGTGTGCGACAGTACGGTGCGGCAATGGACCTCTGCCAGCGCCACAAGGCAGCTGCGCTGGGGTCTGCTGGGACTCTTCAGCCCATGGATTGATATACCAGATGGGCCATTTTTTGCGTTGGCGTCGACATTTGAGGACGTTTTCCCGCGTCTGCCACAGATACAAGGTAGATTTCCGTCGCTACCGACTAAGCAACGCGGTACGCCATTACACGAGCCCTCCCGACCACCTGCGCAACTGATGTAGCCGATTTCATTCTTCTTATCAATCTGCGGCATGGTGCTTCTGGTCAGTTGATCACTGTACACGGCCACTGTTTTTTATTTGAAGTAGTCGACGTCCACCTGCAATCTTGCTCCACCCACCGCGATTTCACTACAGCGTACCACTCACGAAGTCTCACCGAGTTCCTCAACTGTACCCTCACAAACTTTTAGCGATGTACGTCTCTAAGGATAGCAAAAATTGAGACATCTACTTACCTTTCGTTACCTTCGAATATAACTCTTAACGGCATGACACATCTCAGTTTTCACCTATTTACTTACTGTTTGGTCACTTACTGATTGGGACATGGACATCATGTTCTAATCTGACACCACCTAATCTACTGCCTATGTTCGTGATGGCCTGGCCCACGCTGCCATCGACCGCCAAAACGCCCGGGTATAATTATGTGCTTCACAGGTTAACCAAAGGAGTGTTTACGATCGCCGGCACCACGACGCACACTACTTACCCACACGACATGTTGGCCTCTGCAAAAAAACTAATGTCCCGTCACGTTGACCCTTACGCCACTGTTGCTCATACGCAAGGCCATACGCAAGGCAACAAGCGTGACATATAGAATTGCTCCACTTCATCCCACGTCAGCAAGCAACAGCTTCAGTCTCAACCAATAATTGCATGTCTCGAGATTTAAACCATACTACTCATGTCTCGAGGGTTGATAGCAGCGGGACAATGCTACTGCAGCAGGCGGGTATTGTCACGGGCTTCCTAGATACCTGCGAATGATGACGATGAATTGCGGGGCTGAAAGTGCGTGGACTGCAGCAGCGTTAAACGCATTTCCTCGCAAATATACTTTCGCATAGTGTCTTCCCCGTAGCAATATACTAATCCTTTCCACCTTCCCGGGAGAAGACGAAGAAGTGTGTTTTGAATAGCAGCCACTTCTGCTACCTCCGGCGTATTTCAGTTGTAATTTAAGTCTGTTGATCAGTTTTCGCTGCTACCTTGGAGGGGATAGACGTAGACCACCCCGGGCGCCTTCCGGCACCAGCGGCGTCAGTGACGGCCGCCTCCAGGAAGTGGATGGGACAAGCGAGTGACAGCGACAGTGAAGACACTCATGCTTACTATCTCAGCAGTGAGTACTTTTTAGATGACGGTTTCGAACCTGTGCTGAGCCGCAAAGCGAAGAGGAGGAACATGAGGATATCCTCATCCTCCACTATTCAAACTGTAAGTGAAGCACCAAAATCGAACACTTATACCATCCTGTTTTTGCCTGCACTTCCTACCGTCAGCATGAAACGCCTTAACAGACAGTCTGTGTCGAGGTCTCTGGAAAAGCTCGTGCCAAATGAGATCACGGAAATAAGAATGAACGCCGAAAAGATTATACTGCCTGTGACGTTTTGCACGCAAGTGCATTGGGCGTTCTGCGCAGTTTAACTGACTTGGATGGCAACCAGGTGCGCTCTCATGTTCCCTTGGGATGTGATGTAGTAACCGGCGTGATCTACAGCATAGATGTGGCTATTTCCAATAATGACTTAAAATTTCTTGTCAAGTCAACAACTGATACTCCAATTACTTTAAATTTCTTGTCAAGTCAACAACTGATACTCCAATTGTTGATGTCACCCGGCTAGGCAAGTCTCGCTGTGTGAAAATTGCGTTTAAGAGCACATAACGCCCCTCTCATGTGAAGGTGGGGTACTTCAGACATGCTGTGCGGCCTTTCATTCCAAAGCTTGTCCAGTGCCGTAAATGCATGCAACTTGGACATGTGAGCAGCGTCTGCGAGAATTCGGTGGTATGCCACCGCTGCGCTGAGCCCCATGAAGCGGATAAGTGCGTCGCAACTGTCAAGAAATGCTCTAGTTGCAATGGATCCCAAGAAGCCACAGCGAAGGTCTGCCCGCGGATTCAGAAGGAAATTGCCATCTTGAAGGAGATGGTGCGCGATCAGTCATCTCATCGAGAAGCCGCAGCTAAAGTCAGAAGGCGTCGTTCACGTCCACGTTGTTCTTCAATGACGCCCGCTACCTCCTCGACACGTGTGCCAGATCCCTCATCAGTACCACCTCCTTTGCCTCCCAGACCACATGCCAAAGGAAAGGCTGTAAAGGACAAAGCCAGTGAGCATACCCTAACTGCGACAGAGTGGCCTGCACTTCAAAGGGACGCAGCATCAAGCGAACCGAAGGAGTTTCATGACGGCCAGTCCGCGATCCCGGTTCGAGATATTTCCAACCAAGACAGGCAAGTGAATGCAATCGTGCAATCATGAATAGCCACGATTCGCACGCTACTGAGCAGCATACAATCTCCGTCTGCTAAGAGTGCACTGCAAATACTGGATGCACTGAATCCCGTTCTTGCTAGCGTCGTATAAGCACAATGGCTCAACAAAATATCATCTTCCGCGCTGAGGTTAAAAGTGCGTCGATTTTTTAGTGGAATGCCAGAGGCATGAAGTCCCGTATCTCGGACTTTCACTAATTTGTTCGGGCCAATAAATTCCCTATACTTGTCATATGTGAACCAAACGTATCAACGCTTTATAGATTGCCCGGTTATGAAGCTTTTTGTTCCCCTGCTTGCGAAGAACGAAGCAAAGTAATTGTTTACGTTCGCACAGACTTGACTTATCTTTCGCACCCAATAAGTTCAAATGACGACAATCAGTACGTGTGTCTTCGTGTAAAGAAGAATGCAGTTTCGTTCACGCTTATTGGTGGATATATATCTCCGTCATCGCGATTTGACTACGACAGATTAAAAGACATCCTAATGAGGACCGATGGGCCTTGGATCATCACCGGTGACTTCAACGCCCATCACATGCTTGTGGGGAGCACTAGGATGAATGCCAGGGGCTGGAACATTGTTACATTCGCTTCTGATTACGACCTTTCCATCATGAACGATGGTACCCCCACATATCTGTGGAGTCTCACGTATGGCAGTTGCCTTGACCTGACATTGGTGTCACGGTGCTTCTCTCACAAAGTTAAATGGTTTTGCGATATTGAGACTCATTGGAGTGATCACATACCCACCTACGTGACGATCGATGGTATCATAAAGAATTTCTCTTCCGGTGTTGTAATGGGCGCTGACTGGTCGATGTTTACATTGCATGTTGAGGACGCTTGCCAAGAAAGCCTCGCCTGCAGCCTGGAAAATGTCATAGCGGAAGCTATGCAAGCGTCCAAATGTAAATTACCATTTTCGTCTAAAATAACACAGTTTGACATCGAACTGGAAAGATTACGAGCTATACGAAGGCATGCTGAACGACAATACAGACGCACAAGATCAATTTACGATATGAGAGAAGCAAGGCGGCTCCAGAAAAAGATTCAACGACGCATTTACAAGCTGGAAAGCGAACGCTGGAAAGCATTCTGCGAATCTCTAGACCCTCATAAACCGCTGTCATATATCTGGAGAACACTTCGTGGTCTTCGCTCCTCTCCGCAACAACGGCACCCTCTTAAAGCTTTGGCACTCCATCATGGAAAAACAGAACTCGAGGTGGCTGAAAAATTTTGCACGAGAATTGCAGGGAATATTATGAACGAGAGCATCGACACCGTGATCGTTCCTGAGACGCGATTTCCAGAAATGAACATTCCATTCACCACGGAAGAACTGGAAGGTGCGTTAGTCGCTTCTAAGCGCATGTCATCGCCAGGTCCTTATGGTAATACTTATAGTGCGTTGGGACACCTTGGACAAAAAGCCAGAAAAGAACTGTTAACATGCTTCAACAACTCCTGGCTTAGCGGCAGTGTTCCCCGAGAATGGAAAATAAGTCGATTAATACCACTTTTGAAGTCGGGAAAACTCCTATTCGACTTGACAGCGTATCGCCCTATTGCCCTCGCAAGCTGCCTTGGAAAAGAAAGGGAAAGAATGGTTCTATTTTGTCTCGAGTGGTACTTGGAACGATACACCAAATACCCTTCTTGCATGGCAGATTTCGTCGGGGCCGCTTCTCCATCGACTGTGTCCTTGACTTATTGACATTTGTGCAACGAGAAAAAAGTCGCAAGCGCATATCAGTGGCACTCTTTGTTGGCGTGAAGGGTGCATATGATAATGTAGCTCACGATGCCATCCTGACTTCTGTCGCAGCAATGGGCATCGGTGAACAAATGTTTCAATGGATAAAAGGTTATATAACTGGCAGGGGTTTCTTTGTGCAAACATATGAAGGTACAACTGCTGAACATTACACCTACTGCGGAGTACCTCAGGGAGGTGTTTAAAGCCCCACATTGTTCAATGTGGCCCTCATTGGTCTGGTGAAGGTTCTGCCAAAGTCGGTGTGCCTATCCATATACGCCGATGATATTTGCCTCTGGAGTGCTGCAGTTACTCACCCTCAGGTGCGTGCACGAATATAGCGGGCAGCAACCCTTACAACAGCCTACCTTCAGAAACAAGGCCTAACTATATCAACTGTGAAGTGCGCGTTGATGGCGTTTACACGCAAACCAATGACGCCATACCCTGTTTACATCAATGGGCAGAGTGTCAAATATGCACGGACGCATCGTTTCCTGGGCATATTTTTTTTTTATTTTTTTTTATTTGAATATACTGCAGGCCCTTCACGGCCCAAGCAGGAGTTGGTACACAGATACATCGAAATACATACATTGCCAGAGAAAAAAAAATGAACAAAAAATCATGGTGCAAATTCAATACACTGTATGCGGTTGATGAAAGAGTCAATCGTACTACAACAAACAATGTCATTGGGTAGGCTGTTCCAGAGGGAGATAGCCGACGGGAAAAGTGAATGTTTGTGAGCGTTTACACGACTTAAAGGTTGGCGTATTGTTTTAGAATGATTTAGTCGGAATGAATGTTTGGGTGGATCTTGCAGGTAATAAGAGCGTGATATGTGGAAATGACCATGATATAATTGGTAAAGGAATTTTAATCGTGACATTATTCTGCGTTGAAAAAGTTGTTTTAAGTTTGCCCTTGCGAGTAAATCTGCGGTGCTGGACTGCCTCGCGAATTCTGAATATACGAACCTTACTGCCAATTTTTGTATTCGTTCTATTTTACTAATCAGGTACTTTTGATGTGGACTCCAGATGAGATCGGCGTACTCTAAACATGGTCTAATTAGTGTTTTGTAGGCATTTATTTTAATATGTGGTGGTGCATTGCGCAGTTTTCTTCTCAAGAAAGATAACTTCTTTTCCGCTTTCTGACACATGGCCAAAATGTGTGGTTCCCAGTTAAGGTTCGGCGTGAGTGTAATGCCTAGGTATTTTACTTGATTGCATTTTTCGATAATTGAGTTTCCAATCCTATATGTATAGTTAAGGGGGGTTTTCTTATTTGTAAAAGAAATGCAATGCGTTTTTGATGTGTTTAGTTTCATGCCCCAAGTATTGCACCAGGAATAAATTGCCTGAAGTGAATTGTTAAGTTTAGTTTGGTCGTCTGAATTGCGCACGACTGTGTACACGACACAGTCGTCGGCAAACAGACGCATCTGAATAGGGTTCTCAACGGAAAAGTGGATGTCGTTAATAAACATTAAAAACAGCAGTGGTGCAAGAACCGATCCCTGAGGTACACCAGAATAAACATCAAGTGGTTCTGATAGCTGATTGTCAATTTTAACGCTTTGTTTCCGTTTAGTTAAGAAGTTGTTGATCCAGGATATTATTTTGATATCAATACCAAAAGCCGATAGTTTTTTGACTAAATCCAGATGTGGGACAACGTCGAACGCCTTAGAGAAGTCTAAAAATATAGCATCTAATTGGACGTTATCGTTGATTGCGTTGGCTATGTCATGGGTTAATTCAGCTAATTGGGTTATAGTTGAGAGGCCTGATCTGAAACCATGCTGTTGTTTGTAGAGAAGTTCGTTTGTTTCTAGGTGAGTTATTATGGCCTTGAAAATTACATGTTCCATTATTTTGCAGCACGAACTCGTAAGTGACACTGGGCGGTAGTTGCTTATTTCTAGTTTGGGGCCTGATTTATGTATAGGAACTACTACAGCATTGCACCAGTCGTCTGGTATTTGTGAAGTTTGAAGAGATAACGTGTATATTTTAAAGAGATACTTAGATGTCCAATTAGCGTATCGGCTTAAAAATGAGTTAGTGATTTGATCGGGGCCCGTAGATTTCTTTTGATCAAGCTTTTGTAATAGAGAAAGTATGCCCTCCTCACTTACGATTAATTCTTCCATGGGTATTTTCACAGTATAAGGAGGTAGTAGCGCATTACTGGTATGTTTCGTGAAAACTGACTGAAAAAACTTGTTCATCTCATTAGCAATGTGTTCGGGATTTTTAATGACTTGTTCCGAATTTTTAATTTGTGAGATTGAGTCTCGTTCATCTGATAAGTATCGCCAGAATTTTTTGGGACAGTGCGCCATAAACGAAGCTAACGTAGTGTTAAAGAAGCGGGTTTTTGCTTCTGACATTTTATGCTTTAATGTCCCGATAAGATCACATACGTTGTTTTTGGTTCCCTTTTTCTGCCGTCGTTTTATTTTTCTTTTCAGTTGAATTATCTCACGCGTTATCCAAGGGTATTCTCGGTTGATGCGTTTCTTTTTATTCGGAATGAATGTGTCTTCGCAATATTTAACAGTGCTTTTAAAATGCGCCCAAAGTTCTTTTACGTCTGTAAGCTCAATGAATTCATGAAATTGTGTTTCCAGGAATCGTAGCACAGCAGGGTCATTTGCACGTGCGTAATCTTTAAAGTAAGTAGGTAGTGGCTTTTTGTATTTCTTCGCGCATGAAATGGGGCAGGTTAAGGTAATCGATTTGTGATCGGAAATGCCATTCTCGATGGACGCAGAAGAACCTTCTAATGTACTACTTACAAACGCTAGGTCAAGTAAAGACGATGACGTCGCAGTGATCCGAGTGTTATCAGTTACTAGTTGATTCAATGAAAACGCGAACGCTACGTCCAGTAGTAATTCTGAACTAGCAACGTCACGACCATCATGTGAACCATTGTTCCAATTTATTCCGGGAAGATTAAAATCCCCAGCAAGGATTATTTTTGACCTAGAGTTAGTATGCTTTGAAAGATAATCATGAATCACTTCAATGTAGTCAGGTGCCGCATTTGGAGGCCGATATACCCCTCCTACAATTATACTTTTATCATAATATGTTATTTTGCACCAGACGCTTTCGTGGTCGGGAATGCCATCGAGTTCAAAGGATTTGATATTTTTTTTAATTGCTACCGCTACGCCCCCGCCTCTTGACCCTCTATCTTTACGGAGCAGTCTGTATGAGGGAGGGACGACTTCCGAGTCACGTACTCCGGAGTGAAGCCAAGTCTCTGTTATTATTAGAACGTGAGGTTGGTAGGACGAAATTATGTTCTCTAGTTCATCAAACTTGTTTAGCACACTTCTGGCATTGAGGGAAACGATTCTAAGTATTTTAGTACTGTGCTGTCAGTTCGAGTTTTATATATTAATCGACAGAAGCCTTTCGTGGAGCCCACATTGTGAATACTTGAAGAAGAGACTGCTATCTATTGTGCTTATAATGAAATTTATGTATGGGAAAGCATGGGGAACTTCTGTGGCCTCCAAGATACAGCTGTACAGCGCCCTATTTCTGGGTCTATTGCGCTACAGCTTGCTGGTACTGACTAACACTTGCAAATCCAATACTCATTCATTGGAGAGTTTGCATGATCAGGCACTGCGCATCTGCCTAGGACTGCCCCTATGCGCTTCTACTTATGCCACAATCATGCTTGCCAAAGACCATTCGGTCAGGACATATAGAGTTGCGGATTGCCTCAGAGCGCACATTCGACATGCTAGCCGTGTCCCCGACCACTACTTGGCTCTTCTACCCTCCGGAAGACCACGTGCTACGTTTTCGGACGTCATAGCCAAGCACCTAAACAGCATTCGATCAGGATATACGCCAGCTGCGAGAATGGCATGTCCTTTGTGGTGCCTCGAGCCAGCCGCAAGTACGTCTAGAAATTTCGGGAACCAAAAAGAAAAGCAATCACTCCAGAGTAGCATTGAAGCAAGCAACACTGCTATTATTACATGAGTTGTACTTAGACCAAACGCAGATATACACAGATGGACCCGTCTCGTCCAGCACCTCATGAGGTGCCGCTGTAATTCCGGCTGCAGCAATGACAATCAAGTTTAAGCTGTCGCATATGACTACATCTACGGCATCAGAGCTTGCTGTTATAAGGGCTGCTTTACAATATCTCGTTCAAGAACGTCCAGAAAAATGGGTCCTATTCTGTGATTCGAAGGCAGCGCTTCAGAGTTTGCAGTCTGCCATGCGTAGGAGGAGTCATGACCAATTGGTACAAGAAAATGCATTGCCATCATGAAGCTCTAGCACGAAGGCATGATATTATATATCAATGGCTGCCTGGACATATCGGTATTACCGGAAATCAATTAGCCGATGATGCAGCCCGCTCAGCCCATGAAGGAACCCGTGTAGTCTCGATTCCTCTATCAAAGAATGATGCAGCAAGACAACTTTAACTGCTGGCTCGAGATCTCACACGCACGTTCTGGTCATCTACCAGCTTCCAAATGTGTCAATTTTCGAAACTGGATCCTTCCCTCAAGCTAAAGCTACCATCACAACTTTCCCGCTCTGATGCGAAACTGTTATGCCGCCTTTGGTTGGGTGTTGCATTTACAAAGGTGTACTCCTTTTGCATTGGCATGGCAGACACTCCTACATGCGACAACTGCGGAGCTGAAGAGACCATCGAACACGTCTTGTGCAGCTGCGCTTGCTACGACACACAGCGATGCTAGCTCCGGATGGTTTTGAATCAACTTGACCCCGGACCATTTTGTGTGCAGAAGATACTAGGACCTTGAGCATCTGCCTCAGTTGCGCAGAAAGCAACTAAAGCACCGCTACTTTACCTAAAGTCAACAAACCTGAGCGACCGCCTGTAGACTGTGTGTGCTCCTCGAGTGTGCTCGTGATTGTGTGTACCTTCTCATCTCTCTGCAACCTTTTTTCTCCTCTTTGTCCCTTCCCCAGTGCAGGGTAGCAAACCGGATGTGCGTCTGGTTAACCTCCCTGCCTTTCCTTGCATCTTTATCTCTCTCTCTCTCTCTTTCCACCTTCCCGTGGTGCTACTCTAACTTCAAGGTCACAGACAGTGCGAGCTCGCTGCAGCTCACCTTGTTTCACGCTGCGTCCGTACTTGACTCAGGTTGAACCAAGGAATTGTGTGCGGTCTACAGATATAACCTTGTGTGACGTATTACGCAACACACTATGTCGTTGTGTTCGTATCATATAGTGACATTTTCACATAAAGATGACATTTTTCGTCACTCATATTATTCTGCCGATGCTAGTTAAAAAGTACCATGTTCAATTATGCATCTACGGCTTTTTTCTTAATATAATGCAGCCAGCATGAAGTTTTCTTAGTCGGTAAATTCTTAGTAATTTATTGAAAACTAAGAAGGGGACCGCAAGGGACTATTCTCGTATATGAACAAAGAAAGCACGTGAGTTACAGAACGAGAACAATAAAATAACTAACTCTTACGTGGACGTCTAAGCAAACAACTCCTAAAAATCGAAGCATGTCAACGGAGTGAATGATGATTAATAGGGCGAAGCGTCTGTCTGTCTGTCTGTCTGTTTGTCTGCCCGTCCGTCCGTCCGTCCGTCCGTATCTCTGCCTGTCCGTCCGTCTCTCTGTCTATTTATTCGGGTCTCCACCTGCCTGTCTGTTAATCCGCCTCTCTGTCTGCCTGCTTGTCTGTGCGTTCGTCAACGCAACCATACGTCCATTCGTGCGTACAGAAGTACATCCGACCCTCTGCTCAGCCGTCCTGCCGCCCATTCATCTGTCTGTCCGTGCATACGTTCGTGTTTCCGTCCCTTTGTGCGTCCGTCTATTCACCCGATTGTCTGTCTGTCTGTTTGTTTATCTGTTTGTCTGTCTGTTGGTCGGATACTATTGGTTAAGCCTGACGCAAGACAAGGTTACACTAAGAGGAGCTTCGCCTCGAAAAGTGTAAGTGATGCTTATTATAGAGCTATTGCATAGTAGACTTGCTGTTCGTGGCGATCGATCGCTATATCCTCCGGAGTACAGCTATTGTGTGCGGCTGATGGAAGCATATAGAGCAACTCCATTACGAAGGCGTTTTTTCGCACGCCACTGAAGTCCTGTTATAGTGATACTTCATGTGTTTGGTTTCCTTAGTGGTTTCTTATTTTGCGGTGCTCCCCTTACTCAATAGGGCCAAAACAAAGAGGGGATGAATTGGTATTGATTCATTACGGTGTAAATGTAGCGCTAAAAAGACGAGGACGAGAATTCAAACACCACAAGGCCTTACTCACAAGTGAAATCTTTTTGGCTTGAACCAAAATTATATAGCATTAAACCTGACCCTCCACTAAATAACGCACATGCGAATCATGCGCACAGCAAAAGGCAGGAAACCAGAACAAATACAAAACACACCCTCAAGAACAAGAACCCACCCACTGCATCACCCTCTCGACCAGTCGACAGCCTCTCCTTGAGTGGGATCGTTTCCTTTTCTATTAAGGTCAAAGAAGGCTTGCTAACACATATAGAAGCCCTCGCGTTGTTATGAAAAGCCTCGGCAATTTCTTGTGTTATGTGAGCGGGGTGTCTAAACAAGACGCCACGGAGAATTACGCATCCCACTGGAACTCAGCCCAAGGCATGGCAAGGTGCGTTAATGTTCTCCCATTCAAGAAAGACTGATGCCCTCTAATACGCATGTTCAAACATTGGCCTGTCTGGCCGACGTAGACACGACCGCACGACAGAGGGACGCAATAGACGACGTTAGACATTAACCCTTCATGATGGTAACCTAACCTTGTGGTTAACGAAGCAACCGCTCCTCCCGACATTATCAAGCTTCTTACTGACCACTTAACATAGTCTGTCTAGCTTGTTATTAGCACAGAAAACCACCCTTAGAACAAACCGCTCCGCTGCTTTCTTAAGCCGATGTGAGAGCGCTTGCACGGATGGCATAAGAGCTATTTTATCATTGTGAATTGTATTCCGGCTGCGTGCATCGATACCTTTTATCGTGTTTGATGATGGCTGGCAGGTGATTCCTATCACCGAGACAGGGAAGTCTACGTTTTTTAGACAATCTACCTGCTGTTCAAAGCTCCACAGAGCAAAATGTGTACAATATCTGTTGACAGCGGATTTAGGACACGACAGAGCAATGCCGTTTTTCAACAGCTTATAAGAAAAGAAAAGGTAGCTGAGGAGCGGAATTGTAGATCGAGGTGCATGCATCCAACAGACACGCTGTGAAGAAAAATGCAGGAATAAACTTCCCCCTTTTTTCTAGTAATCAGCGGATTACCTACCATAGGAGTTTATTTCATCACGAGCCGTTTACCATATGGACACATAGTGTCTATCAAACACGAGCGAAGTTACAGTGGTGCAATGCTAGCTCGCGCCGTGCTCCTGTATGAGAGCGGTTGCGTTGAAAGCTACGAGAGGGCTACAGAGAGGGCATGAAGCTATGACTCTGTCGTCCTTGTTGAAAGGGAACATGGAAGTGCGTAGCTGGCACTCTGCGGCGGCCGCCGAAGCGCCATTAACCGAGAGCGAAAGAAAACACGTTCAATTTTGCAGTCATTCATTGACGAAGAAAATAACCAGTATGGGCCCGTAGAAAAGCGCTGCTAGATTGCGCTCCCACTCGGATAGCGCAACCAGCGGTGCCTGTAGCGTGTCGTCTACTGTGAACAAATCAAGCGTGGTGTGCCAGCACTCGCTACAGGTAAATGCACTATCTGTGGGTTTACGCGAGTTGCACTTCGACCAAACCAAAGATGTACAGGTGAGAAGACTGCACCCAGGTGGAAGTGTGGTTGTTGTCTATCACTTCATATAGAGAGTGTCATTCAGTGATACTGCCACGTTCCTTCCTCAAGTTTTCTAATCGACCCGTTACTGTACGCATACCTCAGCAAAAGCGTGCCTGTAGTATTCGAGAAGCTTCGGGGTTTTAGTGGATCATTTCATTAAGATGACACCCACTTCGCGAACATTGCCGATTATTGTGCAACCTACGTCGCCACTAGCGATTATGCTAGAATGTTCTGCGACAAGTGTATAAATGCCGACACTCTTCGTCAATTCTCAGTTGATCGACGGCCGATGCTCTGCCGGCCGCTATCAGTGCCAGTACCTTGCTGCAATCTGACTTTTCTTTTACGTGGCCACAATTTTGATCAGAAATAAATAGTGGAACGGGGTTTATTGGCACAAGTAGCAATTGCACAGTAGGTCTATTGACGCTGAAAGCGGGCGGCAGCAACGGACTCAGGAATCACAGCAATCGGGGCAAACGCTCGCGCTTTGCTCCTCCTGCTAAAAGCGTGACCCACTGCGGCACATATTCTTCTTCCTCTCTACAATACCCCGGCGACGAAGGCGAGCCATCCTGGCAAGTCAAGGTGACGAGATTAGGAGTGGGTCGTGATATGGCTTGAGACGACTCACGTGGACAGTCTCACGACCAAGGCATCGCCTGTCTGTAGATGGCGTGATCGGCTCAATCACGTATGTGACAGGAGATCGACGTTCGACGACGCGATAAGGACCGTGAAACTTGGGGGCAAACTTAGCGGACAGACCTGGGAAGTGAAAGGGCAGTCGGAGCCAGACAAGCGAGCCCACGGAAAAAGTCTCGACTTGCTGGTCGCGGTCGTGGCGGTCTTTTTCGAATGCTTGCTTGTCCGAGGTGAATGATCGGGCCAATTGACGACTCTCTTCAGCATGCTGCAAAATTTCAGAAAGAGGGCTGAACTCTGAGACGTCGGGACGATACGGCAAAATGGTGTCAAGGGTGGAGCATGGCTCACGCCCATATAGAAGAAAGAAAGGCGAGAAGCCTGTGGTTGACTGCGTCGCGGTGTTGTACGCATAGGTCACAAATGGGAGAATGACATCCCAGTTTGATTGGTCGGAATTGACATACATGGCGAGCATGTCTCCTAGCGTTCGGTGGAAGCGCTCAGTTAGACCGTTGGTCTGCGGGTGATAGGCTGTAGAGGTGCGGTGATTCGTGCGGCATGCCCGAAGGAGTTGTTGTACAACTTCGGATAAAAAGACACGCCCTCGATCACTTAGTAGTTCACGTGGTGCCCCGTGACACAGTACGAAGCGTCGCAAAACGAAATTGGCTACGTCACGTGCACCTGCCGTAGGTAGTGGAGCTGTTTCAGCATACCTCGTCAGATGGTCGACGGCGACAATGATCCATCGATTTCCAGTGGCAGTGTAAGGAAGGGGACCATATAGATCGATACCAATGCGGTCGAAAGGGCGCGCCGGACACGGTAGAGGCTGTAATAATCCGGGTGAATGGGCAGCTGTCTTTCGTCGTTGGCATAATGGACAAGACCGAATGTATTTTCGTACAAAAGTGTACATACCACGCCAATAGTAACGCTGGCGGATCCGCTGATATGTTTTTAACACACCAGCGTGAGCATGTTGTGGGTCGGCATGGAAATACGCACAGACATCAGATCGCATGTGGTGTGGTATAACCAAGAGCCATTTACGACCATCCGCGTGGTAGTTTCTGCGGTATAGTTGCGCGTCCCGTATCGCGAAATGTGTGGCTTGTCGGCGAAGAGCGCGTGGGTATACAGACGTTGAAGAGTCAGAAAGAATGTTAAGGAGAGATGTTATCCATGGGTCTTTCCGCTGTTCAGACGACATGCTTGTGACGGAAATGGGAGCGATGGAGAAGTTGGTGTCCGAATGCAGGTCTGCGGTGGATCTCACTGGTGATCGTGAGAGGGCGTCCGCATCAGAGTGTTTTCGTCCTGAGCGGTAGACGACACGAATGTCGAATTCTTGTAGGCGAAGAGCCCAACGTCCAAGGCGTCCTGAAGGATCTTTTAGCGACGCCAACCAACAAAGTGCGTGGTAATCGGTCACAACGTCGAAACTCTGTCCGTACAAGTAAGGACGAAACTTGCTTAACGCCCAAACTATTGCGAGGCATTCTTTTTCAGTTACGGAGTAGTTCATCTCCGCTTTCGTGAGTGCGCGGCTTGCGTATGCGACGACGTACTCTGGAATACCTGGCTTTCGTTGCGCGAGTACTGCTCCCAGACCAACGCCACTGGCATCTGTGTGCACTTCAATGGGGGCACTTGGGTCGTAATGGCGTAGAATTGGTGGGGACGTAAGTAGGCGGCGCAGTGTAAGGAAAGCTTCGTCGCATGCTGGGGTCCAGTTAGAAAGATTAGCTGGACCGTTCAGTAGTTGTGTAAGTGGGGCTATTATTGTTGCAAAGTTGTGGACGAAACGACGAAAATACGAGCACAAGCCGATGAAGCTCCTAAGTTCTTTGAGTGAAGTCGGCTTCGGAAAGTCGGCTACGGCTCGAAGTTTGTCTGGGTCGGCGCAAATTCCATCCTTTGACACAACGTGACCAAGTATAGTAAGTTGGCGAGCCCCAAAGCGGCACTTCTTTAGGTTAAGTTGGAGGTTTGCCTTGGTAAGACACTGAAGAATGGTGCACAGACGGTCGACGTGGGTAGGGAAATCAGGCGAAAATGCGATAACATCATCGAGGTAACATAGGCATATCTGCCATTTAAGGCCGCGTAAAATGCTGTCCATCATTCGCTCAAACGTTGCAGGTGCATTGCACAGACCGAATGGCATAACCATGAATTCGTATAGGCCATCCGGCGTAACGAACGCTGTTTTGGGACGGTCACACTCTGCCATCGGAAACTGCCAGTAACCTGAACGTAAGTCCAGCGAAGAAAAGAATTCGGCACCTTGTAGGCAATCGATAGCGTCGACGATGCGGGGAAGAGGGTATACGTCTTTCCGTGTAATTTTGTTGAGTCGCCGGTAGTCGACACAAAATCTAATCGAACCGTCTTTTTTCTTCACTAGCACAACAGGTGAAGACCAGGGGCTAGAAGATTGTTTGATGACACCGCGCTGAAGCATATCATCCACCTGCTCTGCAATTACACTTCGTTCCTTGGGTGATACGCGGTAGGGGCGTTGCCGCAAAGGAGGGTGCGTTCCGGTGTAAATTGTGTGAGCGACGGTGTTAGTTTGACTCAGTGCCTTTTGAGGAAGGTCAAATGAATCTCGGAATTCATGCATAAGGGCTATTAGCTGGTCCCGTTGATCCGAAGGAAGCTTGCTGTCGATGGAACGATTGAAGATATCCGAGGAGTAGTCATCCCGCGTAACAAGAGGAGTAACGGCGTTCAGCTGAAGTTGCTGGCCAGGGTCGTGGGACTCAATAGGCACAATAACGTTGTCGTCAACAGGATGAACATAGCCCAGTGTTTCGTGAGCTCTTAAGGTGAGAGGGCATGAGCTAGGATTGCAAACGACAATTCCGGAAGTATCTTGATGAGGTGGCAGAACAGCGTATGGCAGAGACGTACCGTGGCGGCGACTGAAAACGTCAGATGGGGAGAACACAACGGTAGAGCCGGACAATTCAGTGCGATTGACGGGGATAACGATGGCACTAAGAGGAGGAACATCAACGTCGGAAGCAACAAGAAGCTTGCCCAGATGAGTGCGCTCATTGTCAGTAGATGGCGCATCTGAAAACACAGATAATTCTACCTGCGCGCGAGCGCAGTCAATTACGGCGTGGTGCCGTGACAAAAAATCCCATCCTAGTATCACGTCGTGGGCACAAGTGGTCAACACGAGAAACTCGATCTGGTACAGGACGTCCTGAATGATTACTCTCGCTGTACATGCTCCGACTGGTCGAATAGGTTGCGAGCTCGCGGTATTCAGCAATACGTCGGAAGGCGGCGTCGTTACTTTTCGTATAGAACGGCAGAGTTTTTGACTCATCACAGATACGGCGGCACCCGTGTCAACAAGCGCAAGAGTTCGTAGACCTTCAACAAACAGTTCCAAAACGTTTGTGGGGGACGGGCGAGGACTTCTACAATGCGACGATTTCGCAGCTCGTGCCTCCGGAGCTGCGGCAGTCAGTTTTCCGTCTCTGTGGGGTTCGGTCGGCGACGCAGCGGGGACGGAGAACGATAGCGGCGTGGTGAGGATGAGCGACGGGGACCGAAGGGTCGGTAGTCGGCAGCAGGGTGGTGGTCTATTTCGGATGGGGACGGGTCGCGTTGCACTGAGTGTCGGTCGTATTGACGGGGCATTTCTCGTTGCGCGTTGTACGGGGCCGGGAAAGAGTCGTGAGAGTACCTCGGAGCTGCAGCCGGGCCCGTTGCAAAGCGCCGGCGACAGAAGCGCGCCACGTGACCTGGATATCCGCATGCATAACAGATTGGACGATTGTCAACTGTGCGCCAAGGGTTTCCGTGATAGCGCTGTTGTGTTGCTGGAACTGGCGTCGTTGGTACTCGTAGAGGCTGGGGAGTCGGCCGAAGTGGAGGTCGTGGTGGAGTAGCAGCTACAGCAGCGTAAGTCAATGGCGCGGTGACAGGTGTTGTCTGAGAGACGGGCGGCAGTGCCTCAGAGACCTGCGCCTGTATTACCTGTCTGATGGCGGGCGCGAGACGCTCAGAAGAGGGTTCTGTTGCCGGTTGATACGGCAGACACGAAAGTTGTCGGGCCACCTCCTCGCGCACATATCGTTTGATTTCCGACATGATTGTGTTGTTGTCTCCACCTAGTGTCAATGCCGCGAGAGTTTCGTCGGTAGTCGCTGGCCGCCGTGTCGTGACCTGTTGCTTGCGCAATTCCTCGAAGCTCTGGCAAAGAGTGGCGAGTTCAGACACGGTACGGGGGCCCTTGGCCAGCAGCATCTGGAAGGCGTCGTCGTCTATCCCCTTCAAGATGTGCTTGATCTTGTCTGCCTCGATCATTGAAGGGTCAAGGCGCTTGCACAAGTCGAGCACATCCTTGATGTAGCTTGTGAAGCCTTCCCCCTGAAGCTGTGCGCGTCCCCGTAGGCGCTGTTCGGCACGGAGTTTGCGTACCTCGGGGCGACCGAACACATCGGCAATGCGTAGTTTAAAGGCACCCCAAGTGGCGAATTCCGAGTGGTGGTTGTTAAACCAGAGACTCGCCACCTCTTTCAGGTAGAAGGGTACATATTGAAGCTTCGAAGGGTCGTCCCACTTGTTGCTTGCGCCTACCTTTTCAAATGTCGCCAGCCAATCTTCTACGTCTTGCTCATCGGTACCGTCGAAAAAAGGTGGATCGCGCACGCGTAGCGAAGTGGGCACGATGACCATCGGAGGCTGGGTCGTACCTTGCTGGGTGGTTTCTTCATCCATTTCTGGGATGGCAGGTAGTTTCCTGTTGCGGAGTTCCAGGTTGAAGTACCCCGCACCTCCACCACTCTGGAACGGGGTTTATTGGCACAAGTAGCACTTGCGCAGTAGGTCTATTGACGCTGAAAGCGGGCGGCAGCAACGGACTCAGGAATCACAGCAATCGGGGCAAACGCTCGCGCTTTGCTCCTCCTGCTAAAAGCGTGACCCACTGCGGCACATATTCTTCTTCCTCTCTACAATAGTTTAATATTCGACCTGTAGTTTGCCCCCTTTGTCCACGTCACAACCCCTAGGACAAAACTATGCATCATCCGAGCTCCATGTCTTCGTGTTGGAGCTCGTATATTTCCGTAATCCACTAATCATTACGTTTTTAAGAAATTTATTCACAACATCATAGTTCTCCAGCGAACAAAAATGAGAATTTTCAATTAAACATAATATGGCTTCAGCTGCGTTATCTTTCTGCGTCGTGAATACCGGAATATTTTTTTGTGAGACTCACTCGAAGACAAGCCTCAGACCGCCTTGCTTGCTGCTAATCCCGGTAATCGAGCACGTTCGTCCGAGGATATGAGTGGACATCAAGAAAACCGTGGTGGCGATTCCACTCGGCTAAATTGTCACTTTGTATATACGAAAATATATACCAGCAAGAGGAATACCAGGAAGAGAGTCATCAAGATCGCATGTGTTGAGTCGAGCAACGAGAAAAATTATCGGGCTCAGCATTGCTGGATTGAGTCAGTGACATATTGCCTCTACCATGTAGAGGCCACTACAAAAAGTAGATAGCATAGTACAGGCCCTCAAGAAACAATGTCGTGTGAAGGGCGCTCCATGTAAATGCACACCACAGGCAATGACTGCGGGCGAAGCCCGCGCGATAGCAGCTGCAGTCGCAGTGAAATCATAGATGAGAATAGACAGATACCACGTACTGTGGGAATCGATAATATGCGAAGCACGAATGACGAAGGTTGATATGTGACTTCGAAATCACCACAACGTTTCGAGGCAGATATAAATTATGCCGTACTTAACTTCCACGTCATGATTATTTCGTTAGGGCGTGTCACTTACCTACGTCGTCTATTCACGTCACGTCATAACAAATTTGGGATATGTGGAGCTAGCGAAACAGCTGTTAGCATGATACGAGCGTAGCATGTAGTCATGTTTTAGTTGACACGAATATTATGATTATCATGGTTAGACGTGTCATTTAACTTTGTCGTCCATTTACGTCACGTAAAACCAAATTTGGTATTGCGAAGCTAGCGAAACAGCCGCAGGTGCATCATAAGCGTGGTTCGTTGTCAGGTTCGTACATGACACGAATGTCATGATTATTTTGTTTGGACGTATCATTATTCTTCGTCGTCTCTTCACGTTACGTGATACCAAAGTTGGTACATGTGGAGCTGGCGAAACGGCCGAGAGCACGCTATGAGCGTAGCATGTAGCCAAGTTTTGCATGAAACGCATATTATGATAAACATGGTGTACACGTTGATGGCATTGCGTATTTGCATTCGTTCTAGGGTTTTCCTTACTTTCCCTGGTGTTACTGGTGGGATGCCAAATTCTTATGAACTAATATTGCTTCTCACGGTATTATCCTGGGTGTTTCGGCTTCTGTGCAGATCCCTGTAGAACTCCTCTGCCACCTTGACTATCCTATCTGTTTTGTTCACGACATTATCTTCTTTGTCTTTAATGCATACATCCTATTTTTGCCTATGCACAAGATTGCCTTCGCAGCTTTTAGAATCTTGCAGATATTTAAAATTTCCTCGATTCTCTCCATGTTATACCTTGTGATGTCGGCTACTTTACGCCTAATGATTATATTCGAAAGCTCGACTACGTCAATTTGGTCAGCTGCATTTAGCGTTTTTTTGTTTTTTTGTTTTTAATGAGATTTGTCGTCTCCTGAGATAGTTTGTTGGTGTCCTGTCTAGTGACTGTATCTACAACTCCCACTGCGCGCTTTTTAATGATACTAGTAAGATTATCGTTCATTGTGTTCACGCTAACGTCGATTAACTTGCTTAGTCACGAATCTCTTCAGAATTGTTAGTCTACATTGTCTACTTTCCCTTTCACCACCTGCTCATTAATTGGCTTCTTGCGTGTCAAGTTTTGCTTTTCCCTTTTTTAAATCTAGGCAAATAATGTGCTCTTACTATTCTATGGTCCCTGCATCGAATCTACCAACTACTTCTACATCCTGTACAATTTCTGGGTGTGCATACAGATTGAAGTCTATTTCATTTTTAGTTTCGCCATTAAGACTTGTTTACCTGCACTTGCGGTTAGCTCATTTTTTGGAAGGTTTTCAAGATTCGTAAGCTGTTGCTTTCTGCAGACTACACTAATAACTCCTCTCTGGAATTTCTACAGACGATACAGTACTCAACGACAGCATAGTCTCCGGCCTGTTTTTTTGCCAATGCTGGCAATAAAGTCACCCATCAGAATAGTATACTGTGACTATATGAATTGCTGACTCTACGTCTTCATAGAAGCGTTCAACCAAGCAATCGTCATGGCTTGATGTAAATGCCTACTCCTGTACCCTGTTTATCTTGTATCTTTCGTTAAACATAGTTATGGTTTTCTTAACGCTCTCACTGATGCTGTAGTATTCCTCCTTGTTGCCAGCAGTATTATTCTGTATAAGAAACCCCACCTCCAGTTATTTTTTGCCGAATAGTTCGCGGTAGCATAGGACGTGTCCGTTCCTCCTCCTAACTACGCTGATTACATCCTGTTGAATACCCTTTGACTTCTCGAATAGGACGGCTAAGCTAGCTTCACTAGATAGCGTTCAAGCGTTGAAGGTAGACAAGTTCAGATTCCAGCGGTAGCTTGTCTGAACCCAGAGATTTTTAGCACCCTTCGCTGTGTCGCAGGTCTGACCACTGCCTTGGACAGTTGCTTCGCAGCCACTGGGGACTGAAGGCCAAGGCTTAATTGCTGTAGCCTTGGGAGGTAGTGGCGAAGTACTGCACCAGGGTGGCCAATCTTGCTCTGGTGACGAAGTGCGTTACTGGTAGGTGGTCGCCAGTGATTCCGCACCCCAAACCACTTATTTTTTCTTCCAACAATTCTCTTATCACGCGTTGTAATTAAACAGGCATGATTTGGCATCGGCATGAATTCGAGCCGAAATTCGTCATCTCAATCTAGGCTGCTATGCTATCTTTAAGCAGATTTTTCTTGCATTTTCTTGGCACTGTAGAACAACACCTGAGCACCCATCAGTTCTGAATTTTATCTGACTTGTAGTTCACGCGGCCTTCTTTTCTGAACTATTTGAAATTTAAATAAGAAACACGAACTCGTGTGGTTTCGAACTTCTGAACTTGCGATCTTAGGCCGGCGTGTTGCACTGGATTACCATCCCTTTCCCCTGTCTACATTTTTCCGACTCCTCCCCTTCCCACCCAAACCTGACAATGTTGCTTCCAAAGCGTCCTCAATATCGGAACTTTGCTGACTTCGAGGGGCAGCACTGCTACTTCCCGCCAACTGGCGGGCCGTGCGCACCTGTTTTATGAACGAATCGGCCACTACTCTATCATTACCGCGTTGAGCGTATATGACACGGGGAGGACGGCCGGAGTGCAGGAAATTAAACGCGAAGAGCTTCCTATTGCCAAACGTTGATGGTGTTAGAAAGAGCCCCACCTGCAATAGATTTTGTTTTATTAACTGTTGGTCGAAGACGGCGTTTAGTAGGTGCAAACGATCATTGCGAATTAGACGCGTTAGTGTGGACCCATTCTTGACATGTGCTAGTTTTTCAGCACGTGTCTTCATTGTGAGCTAAAAAATGGCAGCATATCCACAGAGTGAATGATGGATAGCGGGGTGAAGCATCCATCCGTCCATTCGTTCTTGCTTCCGTCCATCCATGCGTGCGTCTGTGCGGCTGCCCGTGCGTCCATCCGCCCGTCCGTGCGTGCGTCTGTTCATCTGTCCGCGCGTTCATCTGTGCGTCCGTCCCTGCTTTCGTTCATGCATTCGCTCTTGCGTCTGTCCATGCGTCCATCCGTCCGTGCAGTTATCCGTGCGTCCGTCCATGCATCTGCCTGTGTGCCCGTTTGTCCACCTATTCAACACTCCAAGTACCACCATCTCGCATCTTTTCATTATATATTCTTCATATAAAAGCACCCCAATCCAGCGGACATTCCAACAACTGAACTAGAGGAGGCACACGCACACTTTCTTACGGCTTGCGCTTCGTGTCTGCTTCCCACCTTTAACCACATCGAGTTCATGGTATATACTAGTTCACTTTATTCATGGCACTGCGGCCCAACGCTCGCTAAAGCTTTCTGAAACCTAGGAGGTTACTCCCAGCGAGTATAATGTGGCGACCCCTTCTTGTCTTCTCTGTGTTGTTGAACAATAAAAAATTCGCAACGTGCGCGGTAACTAAAAGCCAAATTCTCCTTTCTCTCATTCACCCTTAGCAGCTATTGGCATGTACGTTGAGCACTATCTTTTATTGTTCAACAACACACAGAAAAAATCTCTCACCGGCACCACCTTGGAGGTCAAATTGTTATACTTGTTACACACTACTACAACGGCTACGAGGAAGGAACGGGTGCCGCTATAGGGAGCTTCGCCCCTAAAAGTAAACTTTTCCGAGACACTTCCACTCACCGTATGATCTTCAACAGCTGCGGGATCATTATATGTTATGACTACTATCTGACGTGTTTTTGCTTGGGGCCGATATAACGGGTGCCGGAGTATACAGCCGCGATGGCACGCATTTTTGAACTATCGAGATACTCGAGTTCTTCCGTGCTGCAGTATGTTGCTTTGTCTTACGTAACGGTCGCAAAGTTCAAATTTACGTGAAGGTGTTCATGCAGTTCGCTGCGTGATATTTGAGCTGGGGTTTTATTTTACACGCAACATAGGTTGACTGATGCAGCCCGCATTCCTGCATTCTGAAGCGTTCATTAAACTTGAGCTCCATTCAAACAAATTCATGGCTTTTCACAGCCGAATCTTCCTACCTCAAGAAGTGGGATCCTCCTATTGAAATGTCGGCGTGCCTGTCTGAGGCACTTCCACTGTTCTTCCTGATTATCCCTCTGCGTTGTTTCCATCTGTCGGCTCCCATCTACATTTTAAACTTCTACCTCAAGTAGGTTCTCCAGTAAAAGAGTTGAAAGCTTGTTACCACAAGCCTAGATTAAGTAACAGGAGCTGTTACTAACTTTTTTGGGCACTAACCATCTTTTGTGACCTTTTTCTACGTAAGTTTGCAGAAGTTTAAACGCACAAGGATTGTTTTGCGCACTGTTAATAATGTCTTTCCATGCACCTTTATAACAAGGCGGTATTACGCTGAGTAGACATAACATATTTTTTGTATGAACATTTGCCTAAATGTCCTACGCTACATTACCCCGAGCACCTATTCTTAACATCTAGTACTTAATATAAATGTATACTGTGTAAACAAACAAGCAAGTGTAGCATAGTTATCCCAGAACATAGGCGCCCACCGACCCCAGTTACGTTGCCTAAACGTAGGAACATACCAAGAAGCACTCACAAGCTGAACGGGTCGCGTGGAGTTATCGTTGCGTATCAGTGTGGTGCCGAGAGTCAACTGGGTCTAGCAATACAAGCTAATGCCTTGCGTTGAGTGATGCAAACGTCATTACATTCGTACGAAGTTTCTTGCCTTGCGCCGCTTTCTAGTACTGGAAATAATTAGCTCCTTACATTTTCATTTAATATTTAACGTTATTAGGCTAATCGTAGATGTAATTACTAGTATGTACATCTGACTCCTGACTGCAGTTCACTGTCTACTTCTATGTCAATTTACTAGAGTTTCAATTACTACCCTAAAATGACAATATTATAGGATACACTCTTGAAGGCAGCGCCTATCTATTCTTTGGCATCCGAAAAAAACTCTTGATAACAAAATAACTACGAAATCCAGCTGGCGTGTTGCTGTTCATATGAGAAGTTACGGTAAAAAGGTAGCCTATATCTGGCGTTCCTTGAAGTACGTGCTGATAAAAAGCATGAAGAGAAAATTTCACCGAAGTGAGAATAAGGTGTCCTACCATGCTGCAGAAATTTTCACGACCTTTGCTGGGTTTCGAGCGATGTTTTGTGGTTGTTTCAGAAACCTGCGACGCGATGGCAACAAATGGCTCTTCGCTACCGCAAAGGCGACACCAAACCCAGTCGTCGTCGCTTGAAAATCACGGGCATCGGGGTGGGTCTTAAGGCTTTGCATTCGCAGGAAGCGACCACATGGTTGGTGCGAGCAGTTTCGTGACCTTCGCTCAGTGTGTGCTTGTCAGCTGGGATGTCTCTACACTCGCCCCGTTTGTGAACCCCCCGGTGGCATACAGATAAAAAAAGACAGGGGATGTGCTGCGCTCCGAGAGTAGAATAACAATACTGTGCGCGGCAGTTGGTGAGGGGAAGAAGAGCAAGCGAAGATGGCCAAAGGTGGTTGCCATAACAATAAAAAACAAAAGAAAGATATCCAATGGGCAAGGAAGTGTCAGGTGTCGATTAAAGGTACTGCAGCGGTCGAAGGCAGGGGGTGCCTCTGGTACGCAGGATAAAAAAAGAATTCTGAGTTTTACGACTGAAGTTGGGGGGTGTTTATTACGCGAGTGTGTTTATTACGCGAGTAAATACCGTATATTGTGCAACAAAATATGTACTAATATCAATGAAAGCAATATTTACTTGTTATAATTGTCTCCAGGGTAGTCTTCTTTTGACTGAATGCAAGTTTAGAAGCGCTTTACCGTTACTTGTTGAGCCTCCATTGTATGCTTGGCCCAAAACTACTCAATGTCATTGACAAACGTGGCATTGTAGACCGTCCATCACTAAAATATTTATATTTGCTAAAAATGTGATTTAGCTCAAAACACCTACCAAGTGGCTGTAAAACTCTACAAGTGCCTCAGTGAAAAAAAAGCCTGAATACGCTTCCTATAAGACAAACTAGAAACTCTGGTACAACTGCTTATGGCAAAGTTTTGTCAAAACTCATGTTCAAGACAATAAAAACATATCAGCATGTTAGAAAAAGCATTCTGTAAAACATATGATCTAGATCATTAGTGAGCAAACTATTGGTACACTGAGACACAGTAACTCATTTTCATGTAAATTAGAGCAAGCAAGCGCACATAACCACTACAACAACTATTAACGAAAATGTTATGTACATAACTAATAAGATAATTTATCACAAGTATTAACCTCCTTTGAATGATAGTATGGACAAGCGGCCCATAAGAAACTTTTACGGCTGGTGCACAGTAGAGTGCGTAGCAGTGATTCGGACACATTGTGCACTTATTGGTTCAACAAAATAGGTGAGCACTTCAACAAACATTTCTGAGGAGTCTTTCATGAAAGTACATTCGCTCTTAAGCACACCACTTATTGGATTTAAGCTTAATTTTACTACTCAGAAGGTAACTGCTCTCAATTAGAACAATTTTTCATTCAACAGTGCAGTCGAAATCACCTAAAATTTTACCGGTTTTAACAACAAATCGTTTAACACACTAAAAGCTGCTGCACTCTCAACTTTTGTATGTTTTTATGTTGAAATAGTGTGTTTATTATAATGTACTCGTGCCTGATCACCATTTAAAAATCAATTCTGAATGTTGGTTGTCCATGCTGAAGGATATGTGAACGCAAAAAATTGAAAACAATAAAGGAAAGAAACCGACAAATTCAACCCATACCCACATACCTAATGTACCACAACTCCCCTTCACATTTATAATATGTTTCACCGCAAAGCCAACTTTTGAAAGCTGGCTACGGCACGGGAGTGGTGGTTTATGGGTTTTTGTTAATGCCAGTTCAGAAATGCAATTTGATTGATTGATTGATTTGTCGGGTTTAACGCCCCAAAACCACGATATGATTATGAGAGACGCCGTAGTGGGGGGCTCCGGAAATTTCGACCTTCTGGGGTGTTTTAACGTGCACCCAAATCTGAGCACACGGGCCTACAACATTTCCGCCTCCATCGGAAATGCAGCCGCCACAGCCGGGATTCAATCCCGCAACCTGCGGGTCAGCAGCCGAGTACCTTAGCCACTAGACCACCGCAGCGGGGTCGGAAATGCAACTTGAATAGAGTCCTAGCGTCCGAAACTTCAGACGTTGTCACACAATGGCTCTGTGGCGTTTGTGGCGCTCCTGTGAAAGAAAGCGTTCAAAGTTTCAAGCATGCCCAATAAACCAGCAGCAATTTCATCCTTATCTCTGGTGTCTTTTGACATACCCCATTTGACAGTGGAGTTTTTTCACAATAACCAGCCACCCGACGATTTCCATTTTTCCGTGCAACCCGTTTATAGCAATTACCAAGAATAACAATAAAACTTTTATGGCACTTGGGTATTGTTTCAAATGGGTTCGACTGTTTAACTATTACTAGACAACACAACCCTCTTGAAACTATTGAAATCTAATAGGATATTTTGTTCTACAATCTTCTATGTCATATTTCATTACAAAGTCACACGACAAGAAGCCTTGCTTGGCCTGAAATAGGTTCAGGAACAGCCGCGCTTAACACTTGGCTTCAACTGTTTAACTCTAACTGGACAACTGAACCCTCTTCAAATTATTGAAAAATATTAAAATACTTTGTCAAAGCAGTTTCTATATTATTATTTCATTACAAAGACACACGTCAAGAAGCCTTTTTTTGGCCTGAAAGAGGTTCACGAACAGTCGCGCCTGCTACTTGGAACGTCCAATTGCCATTTGTTTAACAACATAAGGCAGTGCATGCCTATCATAGTAGCAAATCAAATATGCCAATCTCTACATTTTCATGCCTACCGTTTTACTATACTGTATGAAATATGACACTTTCTTAACTTTTGCAAGTCAGCTCTTTAAATGCTACCACTTTTGCTAAAAATGTTACTTCTTTCAGATATTATGTAACAGGCCTGTTATGCACAAAAACCACTTGCACTGTTTAAGGCCGTGATTCTACAACGGCGATCAACAACACGCGGCTACTGCCCATTCCTTGACTTCATCAGGCTGAGCCTAACAAGGAATTGAACCCCTATGTCCGTCCCCTTTCTATTCTTCATGTACATGTAGGAGTACTTGCACTTGCATGAAAATTACATATATTGCAAAGTAGTACATAAGGGCACATCAAACGACTAACTGAAGTGTTCCTTCAGGTACCAGCGCTTAGTACTTTTTATGCCCTCCGTTCATATGTACGCATATTTTATACAAAGCTGCCAAATGATTTAGCGCACTTACATCTATCTATCTATCTATCTATCTATCTATCTATCTATCTATCTATCTATCTATCTATCTATCTATCTATCTATCTATCTATCTATCTATCTATCTATCTATCTATCTATCTATCTATCTATCTATCTATCTATCTATCTATCTATCTATCTATCTATTTTATAGAGTTTCCCACAATACTTACTAGAGGGAACTCTGGCGCTAGTGTCTATGGGAGCTGCAACACACGGCGTTTCAGCGAGCATGGGAATGATGGGTAGTACACACATTTGTCTAAACTTCGTACTTGTGGCCTGCTTTTGGCTCCGTGTGTGTTCGTGTGGCTTGAAGCTGTTTTCTCATGAAACAAAAATCAGCAAATGTTCAGCGATTGCGCTTCATAACCCTATTATTTTTAATTACCTTTCCAAATTGGGTCACGAAGTTTAAAGGGTTGAATCTTTCTTTCAAAACAAAATCGAAACACAGCGATAAATGAAGCCGCAAGTACGATTCGCCGCCCGCAAGTACGGAGACTAGGCAAATGTATGTACTACCCATCATTCCCATGGTCGCTGAACGATCGCAGCGCCAGAGTGCCCTCTAGTTAATTTTGAGAAACTCTATGATCTATCTATCTATCTATCTATCTATCTATCTATCTATCTATCTATCTATCTATCTATCTATCTATCTATCTATCTATCTATCTATCTATCTATCTATCTATCTATCTATCTATCTATCTATAGCCGCTTACGTTTGGGTGCTCTCGTGGTCACCCCCATAACCTGGCGTGAACCAAAATTAGCATGGGAGGGTCAGATGGTTTGACGAATATGACGCGCTGGTCAAGACATCAATAATGTCACAATCCTGCCACGTACGTCGTCAAACACTTCCCGCCATACAGTGGCACATACTCACGGGTGAATATGTGCCGCTTGTAAGCGGGTATGTGCCACAGGTGATTGACACTTAGTACCTACCCAGGACCGACGAGAACACAGATGGGCAGCTTTAATGCGTGAGCGTTAAGCAATACCTGACATTGGTATCATCGACCCAATGAAGGCATAGAATAAATTTCAGTGTTAAGACAAACCTGACATAGGCAGTGCTGGCCACCCGACGAATGCAAATAATGAATTTCAGGGTCCCAGCAGGAATCTAACCCAAGAGTTCCGCGTGGCAGTCAAGCATTCTACCACAGATTTGCGCCAGGTCTCAGAACCACTTTTCAAATAGAAGCTAATCTTGGTGAAACGTTAATAGTGGTTGTAGTGCTGCCTACCTAATTTTTTATACATTACATATGTACTCCTTTCGTACAGACGTCCCGTCGGACTAACGTCAATTGTGGTGAGGTGCCGTGTGCTGAAATTGGTTTAAGTAGCGGTGTCAAGGGCCAGCATCTTCGCGAGCATCAGCGCTTCATATTAGCTTATTAGCTTCTGGTGTTGCTAAAACGCATTTCCAGCTGACATCGTTATGCAAGTAGAAAACTGGTTCTATAAAAATCTAGAAATCTTATATATATGTCTCTGCTTGCTAAGTTTGTACATATATTTAGCGTCATTTCATGACGTGTCGCTTAAAAAACAATGCAACACAGTCAACTTCCCTCTGTGTGCTTCGCATGAAGTTGATTCGCAGGTACGCCCCGCCGCGGTGGTCTAGTGGCTAAGGTACTCGGCTGCTGATCCGCAGGGCGTGGGTTCGAATCCCGGCTGCGGCGGCTGCATATCCGATGGAGGCGAAAATGTTGTAGGCCCGTGTGCTCAGATTTGGGTGCACGTTAAAGAACCCCAGGTGGTCTAAATTTCCGGAGCCCTCCACTACGGCGTCTCTCATAATCATATAGTGGTTTTGGGACGTTAAACCCCATATATCAATCAATCAATGATTCGCAGGTACGTGAGATCTGCCGAATTTTTTTTTTCAACACGAGCTTTCAGCGTAGTTTTTATACTTTCTGAAGTAGTGACCTGACGATAGAGACCAATGCTGTTTAGGTTGATGCTTCAGGCAAAGGAATGAGAGAAAAAAAAACAGCTCATTGAGAAAGGAAGAAAAGAAAGTGGATAGGCATTGATACTATTATAGAAATGGCCAGAGAGCTAAAAGTCGTAGGAGGCTAGACATATTCAGACCGACGGACGGACGGACGGACGCACGCACAGGCAGAGAGACAGACAGACAGACAGACAGACAGACAGACAAATAGATAGATAGATAAATAGATAGATAGATAGATAGATAGATACGCTCAAAGTCGCCAAAGGTGAGAAACCATTGTTTCGCATTTAACAGCTCGTGAAATTCTGCAGGAGCTGGGCATTCAGGTGTCCGAGACGACAGCGAAGCGTCACTCCGCAGAAGCTGGCCTAAGAATGAGGGTGGCCTGCCACAAGCCTCTGCTGCAAAAAACAAACCATGCGAAACGGCTGCAATTTGCAAGGGACCACGAACTATGGACCACTTCTGACTGGGAGAAGGTTGTTTTCACCGGCGAGACCTCATTCACGACCAGATGGGAAATGAGGCAAGAAGCGTGGCGTCCAGAAAACAGTTGGTATGTGATGTTTATTTTTTTTAGATAATAATAACTCAAAAATGTTTAGAAACCCCTACCTGACAATTGCAATTTTTGTCCACTTTTTGTTATTGTAATGTTTTATATCGCGTTTACAAAATGAAGTATTTGATATTGAAGGCGTGGTGTAGTTACGCTCACTTGCGTTATTATAAGGCTGTGTTTGGTTTTATCACTACCAATGTTATCGTCGTCTGTAATAGTTGATATGTAAAGTATGTTTGGTATATCCTGAATATATAGACACGGAAATGGTGGCAGTAGGCTAACTGCTGTTAAAGACAGTGGCACACCGCCAGCCGAAATATTGTCTCGACATGAGATAATACAAATAACAATAAGTTTGATGGCATAGCAACCTGAATAAACATAAATTAGTATTTATGATAGACACGAATAGATCTTAATACGATGCACGCAATGTAGCCCAACGGAATTACATATTGTTGGCGTGAGTGTAGTGTATTCGACATAACTAAACTGTCTGTTGATTTGAGGTGAATGGGCTAATGATGCTTTTGAACAGTTACAGCCCCGAATACCCCCAGGAAGTGGCGGCAAGTGGCCGTTCAGCAGTGTTCGTGTGGGGTCTTGTGACCAAAGAAGGACTTGGTCCGCTAGTCCGCATAGAGGACACATACACATCTGAACGCTACTGCTCGATCCTGGACGACGTGATGGTGCCTTACTTGCTCGAAGGTCCATTCCCAGAAGGCGATTACATCTTAAAGCAAAACAACTCGCCTGTTCACAGATCCCGAAAGGTAACAACGTTTTTAGGGAATCGTGGCATCAACATCCTCAGCTGGCCACCCCAGTCGCCAGACCTTAACATCATAGAGAGTGTGTGGGACCTCATGAAAACTTTACTACAGAGTCGGTCTCTACAGGGAGTCTCTGCTGACGATCTCTGGGAAGCCATAAACGAGGAGTGGGAGCGGCTGAGAAGCGACAGGTCACTGACAGCTGACTTGTATAACTCGCTGCCTTCAATAATGGCAGCTGTTGTCGCAGCAAATGAGGAAGCTACAAGGTAATGACAGGTGTGTCATAACATTAAATTTCAATTCTGTTTTCTTGGTACTCGAGACAAAAGAAAATGTTTCGTATTATATTGCGATAGCAATATTATTGGCACTGCCACCTGGATTTTGCCGCCGGCGTCACCTTCGCTCACTATGCATGTGTAGGTATCTATATATATGTAAGCACAAGAAATAAAATTAATCCAGAAAAGGAATTCGCCACGCGGAACCAAACTTCCGACCTCTTAGTCGTGAGTGCGAAGCGTTAACCGCTGAACCATGTAAAAACACCTCCTCTAACGATCAAACGGCAAGCTATCTATATATACCGCTTGCAGCTGCTGACGGGTATCTCTGGGGGAACTATTGCGTTTTCAGCATTACCAGCAAGATGGCGCAATGAGCAGGCTCAGAGTAAAGGTCGGCGCCCAGCTCGCTGCGATGCGCGCACAACTCCCCACGTGCTTTGCTCCACGGATGTAAGGGGCCTTACAGGCGTCAGACACCGGAGTTTCTGGACACGCAGCGCCACTTGTCGACGCAGTTTCGATTAGTGCAAAGCCCGACTCTGCAAAGCCCGACTCTGATTAGTGCAAAGCCCGACTGTTTGCTGCGCAACCAAGTGACACTAAAGCATACGCAACAACGATTCAGCTAAGTATTAGTTGTATTTGCGCAGTGAACACAAAAAAAAGAGTTAAGAATTCCTCTCCGCTAGTCGGACGCGTCACTGAACCACCATAAAGTGCTTGCGCATTCACTTGCCAGAACGACGACGAGAAGAAGAGCAGACGCAACCACTCCGCGCTCTAAAAATTCAAAGATTTCGAGCATTTGAGCTATTGCTGGATTAAACAGTGGTGTGTATCTCGCCAGTTAGAGGTCACTTATACCAGATTGCGCTGTGCAGTTCCACAAATAAATTATTGCCTTAATAAAGCTCAGCTCAAGGCGTCACCGCTATGCATTTGGTGCAACAAAATTGAAACAATTGAACATTTCTTTTTATTCGGTGATCGTTATTTTTATCAGAGAAAAAGATTTTTAGTAGCCCCATTACAAAAGCTAGGAATACAAGTAAATTTACCAGTAATTTTATCATTTGACGGAACTTCAATTGGTTACTGCCACAGGAATCTATGCTCCGCTGTGTTTGATTACATCAACGCAACTAAAAGATTACCATGCTAGTGAACCACTACCTTTTCAGATCTTTAGTTTATAATTCGTAGTTATATCTTTCAAAAACAAAAGATGGTTTGACCGCTTGCTCAGCACACATTTTTGTTTTTTGGTAGTATTATTTAAAGCTTCTTTTCCAGATTGCCTTCATTTTCAGTTTAGTTTCATTTAAGTATCCTGCCGCCCGGTTCTTGGCCCATCCCTCTTTGTGGGTAAGCGCCATCCATCAGAGGTCATCAGCATCAGCATCAGCATCTAAAAAAACCTTCCCCAGTTGACGCGACTGTTTTATTGCGAATGGCCATGGATGTGAACGATTTCAATTTTGCGGATTTCTGCAACTTTTACGAAGCAGAACGGCGATAACGCTGGATACGAGCCGTCCCAAACGTGTTGGTAAGCGAATTACTTGCGTTCTCCACAGCGAGCCTCACGAGATAGCGTGATTAAAATTGATATGATAACGCGCCCTATTGTTACCATGGAGAACCGTGGTAGCCTTGATCATTAAGTTAAAAGGGGCCCTCTAACGCTTGAAAACATCGGTGCCGACTGCATATGTCGTAGTTGCGCTCGCCAGAACTACTGCGATTGGAAATGACGCCAGAAAGTTGCCGCCATATAATTGAATAAATGTAACTTGAAATAGATCGCGGCATTGCACCAAAAAACCGAATAATATTGAATAAATTTTCTCATTAGCATGGTTTTTCACTCAAAACGACAGAGAATAAAGCTCTCCGACTTTTCCAGCTTGAAAACCACCAAGCTGGCCAAAGAATTTGCCGAACGCACTGTCCTGGAGGACACGCGCTGGCGACGCTCCAGGCACTTTTATTTGAAGAAACTAAAAGAAAAAGTGTTATTGAGTTGATATATATACGTAATTCCAAGAAAAAACGGATCAGTAAAGTTACAAAGCAATATAAAAGCGTTCACGAGCTGGTTCGTTTCGCAAATGTTGTTCCGTCTTGAAGTACTACATTGTTTGTCACCATCGCGACAGCGTCCTTAATATGCTGGAAGTAACGGCCAATATGTCATTCGAGCTTCTGTACGGTAGGGCTTTCAGATAATTTCATTGAGAAGACTTCCGATGTCAGAGAGCGAGGCAAACACGGTAAAGTGAGCCCAAAAAATTGAGTTGAAAGTAAGCATTCATTTCATTGTGTTTTGATATTTCTACGCTAAATTACTTTGCACTGCGCTGCCGTTCTCACGCCACTGATCTTTTAAGCCGTCAGTGTACGCAACCAGCTAGAAAAACATGTTAAACTATAAAGTCGTGAAAGATATTGAAGGGCCCCTTATACAGAGCCTCTGATTACGGTGCGCGCTGCGCAAACGTAAACAGCTAACGCATGCCATAAATAGAGAGTTTTAGTACTGCGTACGCTACATACGTGGCGGCGTTGCGTACGCAAGGACGCCACGTTCTGCGTAGTGCGCATGTGCAGACCGCAACGCGCAAGTACCGCGTTACGTACGCAGCTGCTACGTACGCACGCATGAAATGCGTGCGTGCGTACGTATGCGGTGATCGCGCCGCTCTCGAACAAGTTCGTGACAGCGCGAGACTTCGTTTTGCAAAATGGCGGCATGGAAGGCAAGCACCGACCGGCTCTGTGGCTTAAAATATGGCCATAATCTGGCTATTACACTTGGATTGGCTCACAGTGGCTGTTGACAACACGTGCTTCTATTTTGATCTACCAGATGGCGCAACAGGCTTCACGCTCGTTACGTACGCGGGTACTACAGCGTACTAAAAGCCGATTAGTGGCAAACGACGCCACGTAACGCAAGGCGCTTGCGTGATGCGTACGTAGCACCATTCCGCAGTACTAAAACTCTCTAATATCACACGCGCCGTGACCACCGACAATCATAAGTGGTCTCCAGTACGCAGCGTTACGCATGTGGGGCTTTGAATGCTCTAAGTACCTACAATAACCATGGAATGTGAACACGTACGTCGCACAGGTAAATTGCAAAATTATCGCGACCGCAATCAGTTTTTTTTTTGCCTTTTTCTCCGCAATTGCCAGAGCTATCTCGGAGGCCTCGGTTTTGCCTTTCGTTATTCACTGAGAAAGTGGACACCATTTTCGATGGAGGCGGAACTGTTGTAGGCCCGTGTGCTCAGATTTGGGGGCACGTAAAGAACCCCAGGGGGTCGAAATTTCCGGAGCCCTCCACTACGGCGTCTCTCATATTCATATGGTGGTTTTGGGACGTTAAACCCCACATATCGATCAATCAGTCACAAAGTGGACAGGCATGTATCCCTATTTGCAGTACATAGAAGCTGAAGACAGCCGTCAACTTAGCACTCTAGCAACAGTTCAACGCACAGAAAGTGAGAGATCGGTAGAGAATGCAGCTGCAAAGACGAAAACCATCAGGGCCATTCGTGTCGGATAAAGTGAACTTCGTAACACCTTGGTTCCTCAATACTGCTTTCTGGTCATGAAACTCCCGCATCACTCAATGGTGGCTCTTCGTACGCAGTCCGCACATTCCGCGCCGCGGCGCCTGCTTAGATAGAGGGGCGAGGCAGCCGGCTCGGCCACCTGATTTGCTAGCCGCCATTAGCGAAGTGCTTGCGTGGAGTGGTGGTGGTTGTGCGAAATACCCTCGTTTTTTTTTGGCTTTCGGGGTCACATCATATTGACAATGACGCCGAACACTTGCTGCGTGCCGGGTTGTCGCTTTCATTACAAGGGCACCAACGAAATGTTTCTCTGTTCTGTTTCATAGCCAACGCAGAAAAACGCGACAGCTGGAATCAAGGAACGCTCGTGTGTTTGAAAAACATTTTTACGTCAGTGACATTGCATGTGCAGACGTGTGCACAGTGAACGGAATCAGTTTCGCTGCCCCGAGAATGATCGAGACTGATGGAAGGCACCGTACCAAGTATTTTCGAAGATTTGCCTTCTTATCTCTCCAAATTAAGACAGCGTTCACGTGCAACACAGATGGTCCGCGTCTCCTCTTGAAAACGCAGGATCTCTTTCAACATAAAGAACCCGCTGTTGATTAGGTAAATATTTGAATAGCACCCATCATTGCTGCTTGTAGAATGTTTGTGCATCGTAAACGTGCTGAATGTCGTTTAGTCTTCTGATGCTAATGACAAGCGCGTCCGGCCGTATGATATAGAAATAACTTTTATTCTGCTTTTTGTGTTACATTTATTTTAAAATTTCTCGCTCTGGTCCTCGTGATATTGCGAAATACGGTTCAGATTTATACCTTAGCCATTGTTTTTAAAGAAATACTGCTGGAGCCTGCTGAATGCACGCAGGACATGATCCATCCTTAGTCAATGAAGGACTGCATTTTGGATTACATTGGTGGCTATGTAGCAAAAAAGTTTTCTAATTTAGGCTTCAAGGACTGCCTCCAAACACTCACAAGCAACTCCCGAGAACCAAGTACATTGACACAAATCAAGTGAAGAGGACTTTTGCAAGTGCTATCGGGGAAATCATTGCGGCTATTGCAAATTGTGGAAGAACATGTAGAAATGTGCACCATGTACAAAATAGCCTGTACCAGTGTTCACATGAACATTGCTGTGAACATCCTGCTGGACGACCACACTTCTTCGGCCAGCCTTGGCTGTGGAGCACACTTCTTGAACACTACGGCAGAAATTCCACATTTTGTTATTATGTGCCGTCTGCATTTTTTTACGCGTTAGCAAAACAAACTGTTTGGTGCTGGCGGACGTCGTTTATCCTGCCAGGCCAAAGGAGGAAAGGCACCAGGAGCACACATTGTTTTCACTGTGTTTCATTGCGTCGATCACTTCATCTCCCAACTTTCAACCACGCTTGATAAAATGCAGATTTGAATAAACTATGTGCCTGTGCCCATGGCAATTTAGAATTCTTGAAGATTGTGAGGAATTTCAGCGAAAAAAAAAACGTTACGTGCGCCTAGAACACGGCTGCTCCGCCATCTCTCGCGCAAACTATGTTAACCTTTCAGTCATCTAGAACCAGTCACTGTTTTCTGTTTAAGCCCCAAAGTGGCTATGCATGAATTCAGAAATATAGGAACGCTATGAATGTGCGTCACTTGACAGACGGAATCAGTTGAAACAGTGCCAGCAATCGAGGAGTTAGGCAATTAGACAACCCGCATCATGGGCCACTTTGACAATACTAATAGCTGCCATAATTTGTTAGCGAGAGCACAGAGACGAAAAATATCGGAAGAAACGTTTTTAGCCGGACACGGTTCCGCGAACGCGCTGCAGCCCTGCCAAGCGCGGCCGATCAATGCCCTCCTGCTTACGATGGCACCTCTTGTGGCTACTTTTGTCCGCATAGAAAAAAAGTATTAAACACCATGGTACCACTCATCGTATCTTAGATTGCTCGTGAATGTACTTGGTCACTTTGCCATCATGTGTACGCTCAAGTATAACGCATTTAGGCGTTTAATAATGAACGTTAGAGTGTTTTCATTGAACTCGATGTGATGCGATGCTTGCCTACACTGAAGCTGCAGCACACCGAGATAACTGAAACATCTTTTGCTTTGTACCCGCAGTTCGCTTTGATGAGCTTCCTACTTTTCCGAAGCGAAGTTGGATTGATGGAACAAGCTTTCCAGGTCCTCGATTTCAAGACACCGCACCTCAAGACCGACGAAACAACAGGGCCTATGCACGTTCGCTTGCGGACGGCTCCTCTAGCACTACCCATATACGGCCGGCGCGTCGATGGGGGCACTGGAAGCTGCGTTTTTTGCAGTGCCGCCTGGGCAGAGTCTCACGTCCTGCTGTGGTGGGGGAGAAACGTGCGCCTTCGACTTTGACCGGAACAATTGCGTTTAGTGGCCGGGCGCACAAAGATCACATCGCTCTCTGGGCAGGCCCCGTTTGCGGAAAGAGCGCACTTTTCAAACACAGAGAAGTAGCAATTGGCACACTTGTTAGTTCGAACTCATATATGTAGCTAGGATTACGTTTTATGCATCGTTCTTGTTTAAGCAGCGCGTTAAGTGTCGAGGTGCAAACGTTGTTAGTTGGATCTCGTTATGTGTGGGTTGTTTTTGTGTGTCATTTGTGCGTGAACAGCGCGCTGCACGTTTATATCTGCTTGCCGTCCTCAAAGTCACATTACAAGTTGTTACTATCGCATTTATTGTTTCGCCCTTGTGCAGACACTGACTTTTTGTATTATCATACTGATATGTGTCACGGCATTTTGTGATCGCTATTTTTATCTGACCTATACATGTAATAAAATGTTTGCTAACGTATGAAATTTTTTCTTCGAGTTTGTTTTTTTTTTGCACGGCAACATCTCGCTCGCTGTCACAATGGCAAAGGTGAGTAAACTTTTCATGACATTAGAGCATAAAGCCCCCATATACCTAAGCCAAAGTACTTTTTTTTTGGCCGACAGATGATTGTATTCGAGGTAAGTGGGTCTCGACCTCGAAAGTTACTTCTTATTGCGTACACTTACACACTTTACAAAAATGAAAAATACAAACATTCCTTAACCTAAATGCGTCGCTCTCGCCTAGATATCTTTAGTTTTGTTCAAGCGCAACTGGTGTAAACGAATTGCGCGTCGAGCGAGATGCAAGAGACAGAGCCTTTACGTTTGGATGGTATTCGCGAGGCACGGTCGACTTGTTCGCAGCAGACGACGTGCTGCAGCCGTTGCCAGTTGCGCTATCATAGCGGGAGTGTATCAAGCACCACTCTTACTTGCCAAGGGTGGTCTAGATAGTTTGTCTCGATGCACTCATTCACCTCCGCTCTGTTTAGAATGAAGACAAGCGTGTCGCCGCGACAACGGCAGCCATTATTTGGCCCACGTACTCCACAATGCCCGCACTGAAAGAGCGCGGCTTTGCGGACTTTTGCTCTCGAGTTAAGTTATTTTGCGCTGGAACTGTCTTCTCGAACACAAACTTGTTCACGAATGTTGCTAGATATGAGTTTGTAGGCACGCATCTCAACAAAAAGACGCATTTCTTGAGCCTTAAAGTGTGGAATCGTATCGATCCTGACTGGTGGCGCGGCCACTCAGCCTCTGGCTGCGGCTGAGTGGTACACAGTTGCATTCATTTCTGTTCACTTTTATACGTTGTGGGTGTATATGTTCTTGTTATTTTTTGAATTCACGACAGTTCTGCTTCATTAGGGCAAGTCAAAGATGCATAACACTGCGTATTAAAAGAGTAATGAAAAGCTATGACTCCCTCGGCGGCCGAACCCAAAAGCGGTGAAATAACGAATCTACCAATAATGGACAGAATATATGTCTTATGTTCGACTGACGTTAATCTTTAGACGCGCACTATAAATGACCCAACTTTTTTTATATTAGTTTGCAAAGCTTGGAGTGAAGCGAATGAATTCGCAAAACATAAAAACAATACAGCACATCCACAAAGTGAATGATGAGGAGTGGGGTGAAGCGTCCGTAAAATTGTCCGTGTGTGCACGCCTTTGTTCATTATTCTATGCGTCCGTCCGTGCATGCGTTCGTCGGCCCGTATGTCCGCGGTCCATGCATGCGTCTGTGCGTCTGTTCGTCCACCTGTCTGTGTGTATGTCTGCTGTGCTGGCTACGCAAGGGGACGCGCGATTGACCTAAGGACCTCCGCCCATAAAATTTGAAGTCAGCGTCCATAGTTTGGGCAGAGACATTAAATAAGGAATGATAACAAACTAAAATTGAATATGTTAGAGCACGACTTTTCCGCCCTATTCCTAATGATGGGCTCGCTAGGCAGTTTCTGAGTTTATACTAGCTAACTCTGACACTAGCTATAGGTGCACATGCACCAATGGCATTAAAACCCGTTTTAAGTCAGGTTACATATAACTATGCATATGCAAACTAGGTTTTGTACAGCTATAGACAGGCGATTGTACATTGCCGCAATAATTCATTTTCAAGCACTCCCAGAACCCTACCTGGGTGCACGAAACCCCATTAAAAAGCCTGTACGTTGAGTGCAATGGCTGTTCCGTCACCCTCTCTACGTTGGTGCAGTGGGATCTAATGAAAAAAAACATCTAATAAACAAACAGGAACTACGCATGTCTGAACGCAATTTCATTTTTCTCTACACATAAAATGCGAAGGGAATATGTGTATATCAGTGTAGTTTATTGAGTCAGCGTATATATATATATGTATATATATAATAAGATATTATCATTTAACGCCAGAAGAAAAAGAAGAAGAAGAAGACTGCTGCCTGGGGGGAGCGCGTGCTGCTTCACTTATTCTAATAAACCGTATTCGTTCGAAGCAGTCCCTGGTCTCATTCGTCCTAATAATGATGCAGTAGACCAAGATACTACCTCCTCGCTGGCAAGAAAGGTCAACCTGCCACGGAGAAGCAGAGAACAAAACTGCAGAGGAGCAGAGTATCGACCTGGATCGAGTGACAAGACCACGATGGACAATACGAGCATCAGAACGAACGATTGACATGTAAGAATCATTGCTATCCGCCTTAATATGAGCAAGGAAGTGATAACAAAGAGAAGGAAAGTGCTTCGCTCCCAGATCACGCAATTGATTAACGCAGCCGAGCAGTAAATTAGAAATGAAGCTAACCGGGAGCAGCTAATTACAACGCAGGCGCAGGTTAAAGGAACAAGCGACAGTCTTAAGAGCGCGAACGATCAAATGGAACAGTTTATGACAGTAGACAATGCTGAAGCTGAATTCAAAAGGGTCACAGAGTACGACATGAAATTAACGATGACCTTGTCGGCAATAGAATTCAGACTTCAACAGTCTGCACAATCGCATTTAAACGATAGGACAAGGCAGGTGACGCCCTGAAGTACAGGACAAGAAGCAACGAAACTAATTGGGCTACCAAAGCTTGAAATGATAATGTTTTGGAGAAAAGCTTTGAAGTGGAACCACTTTTGGGCTTAGTACGAGTCGGCAGTTCACCGGAGAACGAACATGAGCAACGTACAGAAGTTCAATTACTTGTTAGCATCACTGACCAGAAAAGCGGCGCCTGATATTGAAGGACTTCAGTACTTGGGAGAGGAAAATTACGACGACGCATTAAAAATACTGCAAAAATCGTTCGGCAATCGCGAACATTCTATTGAAATGCATATGAATGAGCTCTTGAGTTTGGAGAAAGTAAGGTCTGGTCAGGATGCCGATGATCCAAATAGGCTTGTACAGAGAATGCATTAATATATTGGCACTCAAGTCCCTAAATGTGCAAGCTGAGAGCTATGCATGGATGTTGTAACCAGTAGTAAAAAGAGCAATTACACCAGAATTATCAGTGCAGTTCAAGTTAAAACAAGCTATGAGAAACAGCTCAGCTTCAGAAAACGGCGAACAAAGCAACTCAACAGGAAAAGCTGGACAGGCTTATGGTATTCTTAAGAGAGCAAGCAGCTTTTCGTGAAGAAACAAAACGCGAACAAGAGAGCATAACTCCATCACCAAAAGAGAACGGCCGACAGATGCGCACAACGTGAAGCTTTTAAAGCTCAGCGGACATAATATGCTTATTCTGCAAGCAGAAAACCGACATAACTAAAAACTGTCGTCAGAGCATTCCAACGGATGAAAAGAAAGCTATGCTTACCGAAAATAGAGCATGCTTCAGATGTACGCGATCAAATCACACTGCACGCATTTGCAAGGCCCAAGTAAACTGCAAGAAATGCAAGGGACTACATGCCACGTCAGAGTGTTGAACTGTGATGCAGAAAACAAGGGCAGAGCTACTCTCAAGAGCGCAAGCTGAAGCGACGACGTCTACGCTACATGCAACCGAAAATATCAAGCATAAGTTCGTTCTCTTGCAGACGGCAATAGCATGCGTAGAAGGAGAAACATTTGGCTGATATTGCTGTTTGCTATTAGACAGCGCAAGTCAACTTTAATTTATTGAAGCGGGATTAGCAGAAAGAAATAGGTGCGAAGGTGCTGCGACAGGAAAGGCTGACGAATGATTCATTAGGAGGAGAGGAAAAAGTCAAACTAATAAACGTGGTGCAAGTGACTGTTGAATCACGATAAACAAGAATGACAATAGTGATTGAAGCGTTACAAGTCGACGTTATCTCGCATAGTTGTACGCCTACTCTAAGTCAGAAACTTAGCGAGAAAATGAAACAGCTAAAGATGCAAGTGCCTGATTACAGGACCGAGACGACTGCAACAGATTTTGTAGAACTACTGATTGGCTCAGACTAGTACTGGGAATTCTTTACTTGTAGACCTTGAGGAATCTAGGACAGACTGGTGGCTGTAGACACTATACTGGGATGAATACTGCACGGGCCGTCAGAGTAGAGCAAGGCAAAACTAACACATAGCCAAGCAGCCACGGTTCTGAAGATTAAATCTGCGGAGACAGAGCTCCAGCAAGAGCTACAGAAGTTTAGGAGCCTAGATTCAATGGTGATCACAAGAAATAGTTTGAATAACACAGCAAATAAAGTGGTCGAAGGATTCGAGCGCAAGATGGTACAACTAACTGGTCGCTATCAAGTCAGCTTGCCATGGAAATAGGACGTAAACTTGAAAAGAAACAAGAAAAATGCGATGAAAAACTACAGCAACTGACTAAAAGGCCGCTGAAAAATAAAGACATGCTGGATCGCTACGACAAAGCTATGTCAGAGTAGATGACATTAGGAGTCGCAGAGGAGGTCCAAGAGTCATCAGAACAGCCAAATGCACTTTGCGACTACCATGCCAAATCATGCGATGATTAGAAAGGACTGACCCACAACAAAGGTTGGAGTAGTGTTTGACACCTCATCACATGATCTAAAAGGCATGTCTTTAACGACAACATAGAGGCAGGACCCAATTTGAATGAGTATATGCTATCGCTGTTTATTAATTTCCGAAAAAAGGTGACATTAGTAGGTGACATTAGTAGGAGGGGCACGGCACTGCTTCCGCCATGCGCTGCTCACAAATGATCTTCTTCCAGGCCACACTGTTATGGACCGTACACTCTTGGCTGCCTGGCTTT
Organism: Rhipicephalus annulatus; assembly: GCA_013436015.1. NCBI lineage: Eukaryota > Metazoa > Arthropoda > Arachnida > Ixodida > Ixodidae > Rhipicephalus > Rhipicephalus annulatus. Next base: position 497,794 of record WOVY01009915.1, on the reverse strand, counting down.
TTCCCGCTGCACTTCGACGAGCCACCACCGCTTAGTCCGGTCCTGCTCGGATCCCCGCCGGGTCTGGATGCATCCGCTTCCAACGCCTGGCAACCCGGATTGGGCATGTTTACCGGTGACGCAAGCGGAGCAAAGCATAAATTGGAGCCAGCCGCCAACACCATCGGGCACGGCACTGCTTCCGCCATGCGCTGCTCACAAATGATCTTCTTCCAGGTTAGTTACTTGAACCATGCCATGTGTTACAAAACGAACAATTACTGCCTTATTGCGGTGTCGTGCCCATTAGAGTTGTCTTGCGTTAAAAAGCATATCTTGAGTTGTTTATTATGCATATCTTCTTCCCTTGTTCACTTGCTGCTCTTGCTGGCGGGCGATGTTGACTCGAATCCCGGCCCGATGAGTAAGGCAGAGGGTGTTGCCTTCGAATCGGCTTTGGGGGCAATTGAGAAACTGCGTACTGAACTGAAGTCTGTTTTGCTTGAACTTCAGGGTATTAAGGCGGAACAAGCAACTACTAATGGAAAAATCCAGAATCTTATAGCGAAAGTAACTGCTCTTGAAACCGGTGCAATCGATCTAGCTTCCCCTGAAGTAGTTCCTTCTCAAAATGCCTTGCATGTTATCTCAAGTCAGCTACAACAAATAACTTCCAGATGCGACGATGCAGAAAACAGATTAAGACGTTCCAAAGTGATATTTTTCGGTTTAGAGGATGACGAAAAAGAAAATTGGGCAGCGTCCGAAGAAAAGGTCATCAAATTCTGCGCAGAAAAACTCGAACTTGCCACTACAAGTGTGCAGTATGAACGTGTACACCGCCTGGGCAAATTTTCCATTGGAAAAAAACGGCCCATTATAGCAAAATTATCTTCATTCAGGGACAAACAGAGCATCTTGTCTGCAGCTCGTAAGCTTAAGGGGACAACTTTTTCGATTGGGGAGGACTTTGCGCCATCAACACGTGTGGCCAGAAGAAAGTTGGTTGCTTTTGCCAGATCATTCGACAAGCCGTATAAGTTGGTCCTTGACAAGCTTCACTTGAATAAGAAGGTATATGTGTATGATGCCGTTAATGACACAGTTGCTCAATCTTCCAGATAGCTAGATGTAAGCCTAAACTCACACGCGCCGCATCTCGTGCCCCAAGCAGCCTTTCCACTCTCGGTCGCGTACACGAACATCCGAAGCTTGTTACACAAACGTGACACGTTTTGTTCTTTTCTTGATGATAGCGATTCAGATATAGTAGTACTAACGGAGACATGGTTGAATCCAGATATAAGAGATAACGAAGTACTACCTCACAACGACCTTTACAAAATTTATAGGAACGACCGCGTAAATAGGCGCGGTGGCGGCGTACTCCTTGCTATTAAGAAAACGCTTCAGTCGCATTGGATTGATTCGAAATCTTCCGTCGAAATTGTATGGGCAGCTTTGTCTATGTCATCTAGTGTGGTATTAATTGGGGCTTGTTGCCATGCACCAGATTCTGATCATTCCTTTTTGGGGGACTTGCGTAATAGCATCTCTCATGCCATTCAGTCATGCCCATCCAACCATGTATATCTTCTTGGCGACTTTAATTTTCCTCTTATCGACTGGGAACACATGTCATCCTCATGTCAAGCGTCTTTAGAACTAATAAATCTAACGTTGGATTTCAACCTGTTCCAAGTTGTCAAAGAACCCACCCGTGCTTCCAATATCCTGGACTTGGTATTCACCAACGCTCCTGACACAATACTTTCAATTTCAAATGTGAGCGGTTTTAGTGACCATAACCTCCTCCAACTTAATTTAAGCATCCCGAAGCCCGTATCTGGCAAAACAACAAAACGAATTCGCGATTACAATAGAGGAAATTACGCTGCCATTAACACAGAACTAGAACAATTTTTTTTAAGAGTTACTACCTACTTCCATTTGTCGATCCGTAAATGAAAACTGGGTACTCTACAGAGATAAATTAACAGCGCTAGTCGATCAGAATGTTCCCTTAGTGTCCATAACCAACGATAAATGAAGCGCCTGATTCAGCAAGTCCCTTAGCAAACTGCGAAACAAGAAGAAACGGTTGTACAACAGGGCTAAACGCTTGCGCACTGATGGGGCATGGCAGGCATACAGACACTGTTTGAAAACCTACTGCTCAGCAATAACCTCAGCTAAAGATAAATATTACTCGCAAGACCTACCTTCCCTGCTTCAGTCTAATCCCAAAAAATTTTGCCGAACTATATCTCCGGTCAGAGATACTAACACTATTACTTTACATGGAACTGACAAAATACCTATTCCTATCGCCGATTGTCCCTCTGTTTTCAACAGGTTCTTCTCATCTGTTTTCACTCAGGAAGATTCTTCCAATGTGCCTACTTTTCCTGAACTTGACGCCGCCTATATGGAACCCATTACTGTCACTGTTGGAGGCATTGGATCACTCATTAACAACCTAAAATTATCCACATCAGCCGGTATTGACAACATTACTTCCAAGATACTAAAGAACACCCTCCCCATATCAAGCAAAATATTATGCCAAATTTTTGACCAATCTCTAACATCTGGCATGCTACCGGACGACTGGTTAATAGGAAAGATAAAACCAATTCACAAAACTGGAGATGTTCACTCGCCTGACAACTACCGACCCATATCTTTAACTTGCATATGCTGCAAAATGCTTGAGCACATAATCAGTTCACACGTGTACAATCACCTCGAGACGAACAATTTTTTCTTTCCTAATCAGCATGGTTTTAGAAAGGGATTTTCGTGTGACACACAACTGTTTGAATTCACCACCGATTTACACTCAAACATGAACAGCAACCTTCAAACGGACTGTATCTTTCTTGACTTTTCTAAAGCCTTTGATCGTGTGCCCCATTGCCGACTAATCTCTAAGCTATCTGCTCTACGACTTGATTCTTTAACATTAACCTGGATTCGAAACTTCATTTCTTTTCGACAGCAGTTCACTGTTGTTAACAATCTTGCGTCCCCTTTTTCTTCTGTTAGTTTTTCTTCTGCCCTTACTATTTTTAATCTACATTAATGACTTACCTTCCGAGATTACTTCTTGCATGCGTCTATTTGCCGATGATTGTATATTATACCTTTCTATAAACTCCAGTAATGACCACATAACCATTCAAGCAGATATCAACCATATTTGTAACTGGTGCGACAAGTGGCTTATGAAACTGAACTTAACAAAATGCGAAGTAATGTCTTTCACCCGTAAACACATAAACTCTGAATTCTCCTATTACATGAACAATGCCATGCTTTCCCACACTTCTTCCTACAAATACCTAGGTTCTTCTCACAGAGAATCTTTCATGGGCCTCACATATCGAGTCTACCTGTGCCAAAGCATCACGTTCACTGGGCTACCTACGCCGCAACTTGAGAAATTCCCCTACTAATATTCGAAAACTAGCCTTTCTTACCTTTTAACTGCCAATATTAGAATTCGCCTAAGCAATTTGGTCTCCTCATCAAAACTACTTGATTATTATGGTAGAAAGGATTCAAAATAGAGGTGCCCGCTTCATATCACGAAACTACGACATCACGTCAAACATAACGCAAATTAAATCAGACCTTCAGCTGCCGTCATTGGATAGCCGTCGCAGTATTGCTCTTCTCTGTCTGTTCCAGAAATATATTACCTCTAATAAACGAACGCGGCTTCAGCTTCAAACACCTCACTCTTTTTCACGCAGATTGCATAATCAGTTCAGCTTCATGCGCTTATACGGGTCAACTAATGCATTCAATTCATCACCACTGCCTCGGGCCGTTCGTCTTTGGAATGACCTCCCTGATTGCATAGCCTCCATATCTAATCCCGATACATTTCGCCGTCAGCTACTCACTCTGTTCACCATGTGACCCTGTTTTTGTATTCTGAGTGCATTGCGTAACGGTGCTTTATATTCCCCTTGTCTTTTATTTTAAAATGTATCCCTCTGTCGCCATGTTCATATCAACAAGTGCTGTATTCCCTCAAGTTTACCTCGCCCTGTATAGCCTAAAATGTGATCTCATTTATATATATGTATAGTTTTTCGTTGTTTTTGCACTGATCCTGCCTGTAAACGTTACCTGTCTGTACCATTCCGATTCCTCCCCCCCCTTACCCAATGCCCTGTTCTGGGGCCTGTAAGGTTTTTTTTGAATAAAGAATAAAGATGTTGAAAAGGCATTTCTACAAATCTCTATACACGAAGAGAATAGAGATGTGATGAGATTTCTGTAGTGAAAGCATCACGCTGAGGGAAGTTTAATGAATGAAGTGCAAACATGGCGCATGACAAGAGCAACGTTCGGAACAACACCAAGCACGTTTATACTGGCAGCTACAATCAAACACCATTTGAAACAAGTGAAAGCCCGGTTTCCTATGACGACAAGGACACGGCAGTAAGCGATCTACGCGGATTATCTCATTTTGGGAGCAGCAACGCTTGATGAAGCAGTCAAGTTGTATAAAGAGGCAAGCAAGTGTTCAGAAGAGAGGCAGCGATGAACTTGAGAAAATGAATATCCAATGAAGAGAAATCAAACAAAATAATAGATGGAAACGAAAGGGATGATCCTCACATGGAGATTCGATTTAAAGGATTTACAATGCTTGTGGGCTTGATATGGAAAAACTCAAAGAACGTGATTTCCTTCCCTGTAGAAAAGTGGAAATCTTTTACAAATGCAACATACTTGACAAAAAAGGTCATGTTAAAAGCCACAGTGAACATATTTGACCCGCTCAGTTTGTTGTCACCGTTCACAGTACGCGCGAAAATAGGACTGCGGAGACTGTAGAAAACGAACGTCACGCGGGACGACCAGCTTTTAAAGATGAATGCGACAAATGGGAGAACCTTAAGTGTGAAGCGGAGGACTTTCCTGTTCTAGAAAGCACCCGATGCTACGCAACCAAGAATCAACCAGTACAAGCATACAAGCTGCATGCATTTGCTGACGGGAGCCCATCAGCATACGGAGCGGCAGCAAACTTGATAGCAGTATACCGTGATGGAAGCAAAAAGCCGCGTATCTCCAAATAAAGAGCTGACATTGGCGCGAACTGAACTGATAGCAGCAGTGGTAGCATCAAGATTATGCGATTACATCAAAGGTCCCTTCAACAAAAGATTTTAGGAAATACACTGCTGGATGGACTCTTTGATTGTGCTTCACTGGATCAAGGAAACAAGGAAAATGAATTAGTTTGTTGCCAACAGAATTGCAGAAATCAGAGTAAAAACACTCCAAGCAAGCTGGTCATTCGTTCAAAGAGACGACAACCCTTCTTACCTACTTACACGAAAAATGAGCGGAAAGGCATTAATAACGTCAAAGGTATGATGGAACGGTCCCGATAGGATAACATCACTGGAAAAGACCTCGACAAGCATAAATGGCATGTATACAGATTTGGAAAACCATCATAAAACACAATATCATCAATGCATAGGAAGAGCCAAAATTGAGCCAATTTTTGAAATCAAAAGGTATTCATTATATGAACGGCCTATAAGAGTGACAGCATAGGTGATTATGTTCATAGACAACACAAGAAAGGACAATCACAAAGGGCAGTTAACAGGAAAAGAGGTAACAAATGCAGAGAAATATTGGATAAGCCAGGCCCAAATATCACTGAGACAAACATAGGGTAAGGCCTATTCAAACACTCAATCATTTGAAATTACTGAACATGAACTCTCCCTTGATGATGATGGAATCATCAGACAGAAGGGACGATTGCAGTGCAGTATAGAATGCATCAAAACTGTTAATACGTCACGTGCATACTATGATATTACACGGAGGAGTTCAAGTGACGCTAGCACAACTTCGAACTAAGTTCCGGATAATGCAGGGTAGACAAGCTGTGAAAAGAGTTCTGAACAGACGTGTCATCTGCAAGAGGCATAACTCAAGACCGGCGACTGAAAACATACCTCCACTCCTGCCAGACAGAGTCACCGAAGCAAAGCCATTCAAAGACCTCTTTACGCAAAGGACAAGTACCAGATTGTGAAGCAATATATAATGATATTTACCTGCACAGTAACAAGAGAAGTACACTTGGAGGTTACCAACGATTTGTCATCGTAAAGTTGCCTACAAGCATTCCAACGATTTACAGATCGACGAGGAATGCCAGCGGTAATCTATTCCGACAACGCCAAACATTTACAAAAGCTGAAAAGGAAATCAACAAAATGCTCGAAACAATTAAAACGAAGTCTTACATGATTACTGCAGTGGCCAATAAATTCAATGAAAAACGATAGCCGAGTGCGTGCCGTGGTGGGAAGGATTTTACGAGTGCTTCATAAGAAGCCTGAAGACGTCAATGCGAAAGATAGTACCAAAAGTGCAGCTTCGGTAAGGGAGCTACGCACTATTATAGCACAAGTCGAAGGATCATTCAAGAATTGACCATTGACTTACTTGTCCACATGGAGAACCTGACGAGCCAATGCCACTAACGCCGGCAGACATCATAAGCGGACGGCGACAGCTTCAAGATGGACACAAAAGACTGTCCAACGGTGACATTGAAGACGCATGGCGAATCAGCTGCAAACTAGTGCGAGCTTGGTGGAAAAGCTGGCATTGAGAATACATTAAGGAAATAGCAGCTACAGTCAAAGCTGAGACGCGGCAAGCAAAACCACTCTCACCGGGTGACATCGTGTTGGTTGAGGACAAGACTCCAAGAACATTTTGAAAAATGTGCCGTATTGATAAACTCTACCCTGGACGAGACAGAATAACAAGAGCTTGTCTCCTTCGCACAGGCAAAAAAGAACTTCTAAAAAGATCGGTGAACGACATATACCCTATGGAGAGTTGCTTCAAACAACCCGCGAGAGCTTATCCTATTTCAACTTGGACGGGCGGGAGCTTCTATAATATCATCATCAAACGCCAGAACAAGACGAAAGAAGGCTGCTGCCTGGAGCGAGCACGTGCTACTTCACTTGTTATAATAAAGCGTATTCGATCGAAGCAGTCCCTGGTATCTACTGTCCTAATATATATTACTGAAGGGATGTATACGGCATGTAACAGGTAAGCCCATGAGAGTTATTGCTGTCTGGTACATGCAATAAAAACGTACTATCGGGAACATTGTGAGCATGAACATCAACTTTTCTATTAGCAGTTCTTGCTACGCGAGACAACACAATTTAGAGTGAACTACTGCAGTTTCTAAGAGTGGTGGCACCTTTATAACTACACCTTCATTGATAAAACAAAAAGAGATGTCCGCGATAGCGAAAATTATGTTTTCAAACACACGCCGAAAAGAACTCTAAATATATGAGAATGATTCAAACGCCAGTAAACTCTTTGGGGTTACCAGTTCGCTCACAAATACAAAGCCGAAACTACGCCCATAAGATATATTAGTCAATCTGTGACCATATTACTGATAATATGCATGTCATTTCAAAAATTGTCTTGAATTAACCGAATTTGGAAGGGAAAACTGATAGGAAACAGCAAGAAAGCTTGCAATATTCACGCTGCATACACGAGAGGCATTCGTCAGCTGTCACTTTTCACTCTTTATCTCACTGCCAGTAAAATTTCTTTTAGATTGCGTGAAAAAAAAACAGCGTCCATCAATTTCTAGAATGGTTCGTGCCCTGTTTGTCACACAACGTGAAGTCATATTGCGGGACTTGCGACAAATATCAGACAATGCACAAGGAAGCAGGTACCACGGACGCCTTTCAACAAGTGCGGCGTGAGCCAAAACATGGCGGACACGTGCTGCCAGGGGGCCTCGACCCTTGCAAAGAATGATCACACTCTGAAGGAGGATGCTCGCGGTGAACGAAGCCTCGAGATTGACCTTGACCTTATATTTTGTTCACCGATAGAAGACGGCGACAGTGAAAGTGTTTTTTCGGGGGCGAAGCGCCTTAAGCCACGGGCCGTGCGCCCGTGATGTATGATTAGTAGTTGTAGTAATATTTGTCGTCGTTGTAGTAGGTAGCCATCTCCACAGCTGGACCAGAGTAGCGGCATGCGCACTCATTTGAATTGAGGTGGAAACCCATGCATAATAATCGCAAATAAAAGATAGTTGTTTCTGATTAAACAACCTACAAAGAAGAGTAGCAGTGATTTACACAGCAATAAAATTTGCCATTAATTTGGTGCCTACTAAAGAAAACTATAGTCCGAAAGACGCACTTTGAGCGCTATGTGGTTGCCACGTTCAACTCGCAGGACGTAACCTCCTTGGTTTTTTAGCAAGGTTTAGTGATGGCTTGGCCGCATTTTCAAAAACTATAGCGATGAAAGGTGGCAACTAGATACGCACAGGCAGTAAGAAAGTGCGCGCGAGCTACTCTAGCCAGGCCGTGCTACCTATAGTTTAGTCCTAGGAATGTCTGCTGGATGGCGGTACTTCGATATAATGAATAATTGATAAAAAGGTACCAGATAGCGGTACGTGTAGTGTTCCCTAGATGGATGGACGCATCCCTACTGAAACGTTCCGTATGAAATCTTACGGAAAATATATGGACTCCGTAACATTTCCTTATGCTACATACGGAAAAAATATGGAGTTTTATGGAAATATACGGAAGTTGTATGGCATTTCCGGAAAGCTTTTTATGGAGTATGAGGAAGGATAAGGAAATTGTATGGCGTATACGGAACGCTTTTTATGGAGTATACGGAAAGGTAAGGAAAATGTATGGCATATATGGAAAGCTTTTTATGGAGTATATGGAAGGATAAGGAAAGATAAGGAAACTTTAGGAGCATACGGAGAGTTCATGATGGAAGATATGGAAGGATAAGGAAAGTGTAGGGAGTGTACAGAAGCTTTCATAAGGAAAATGCAGAATGTAAGGTCTTACGGAAATATACAGATTTTGTCAGGTGCTTACTAAAATGTGCAATAAAGTATGAAAGGCATGTGGATTGTTGCAAAAATGTGAAAACTCTACAGTTGTTGTCACATTTTAAGCAGGAAGTCCGAGCTCTATAAAGTTATAAATGAATGCACAGTGACATATATAGTACAAAAGAATAACGCAGGCTAGTCTGTGTTGTCAGTCACCGCTGTTCGCCCTTTTCCAGAATGAATACAACTTCTGCAGATGACCAGGTGCTAAAGTCTGTCACACGGAAAATGTGTCATTCACAAGGAATGACAATAACTGTCCTTTTACTTGCATGCTGTCACACGAAAACAAATCAAGCGAAAAAAGCATAACTTCAAGGGCTCGTTTTTTGGTAGAAACTATAATAATGAGAACTAAGTTCAATGTGAATGAACTTGTCAATATTAATGAAACTGTTCTCATTACCATTGGCAAAAAGAAATGTCATTTTAAAATATCGACCATGAGCTTAGCTCTCCTGAGCACCGACAAAAGAAATGAAAATAATTTTTTATTGATAGTATATATGCTCCTACAATATAAATACAGTTATACACAACTTGCCACAGCTTCACGACAGAGACGAGGTAGGGGCAGAGGGAGTGGTCAGAAAAATAATTAAGTATGAGAGCACAACTGATATGTACAAACACATAATGGTGCTTATCATTGATGCACGGATGGTCGTGTATAGAGCTGGGTCGTTTTGAGATTTTCAAAAGCATTGTTTCAGACCACCATGCAGATTACGCTTCAATTGTAGTGCTACATAAGACACAACTTATGGGCTAGCTTTAATGAATAAGAAGAATATAGGTTAAACAAATGCTTTAAAATATATCATATCATGGCTGCACGGACGCATACAAGCTATGTAAAGCGCAATAAAGTGAGTACGCATGAGCTTCTCTTGATGCTTCAGTTCTACATAGATGCTTCAACTGTACTGCAAAGAAATTTAACCAATGTCTGTGTGTGCAACATTGTCCAGTATAAACTATCTATATGTATATATAAAATTTCTACTGCGAGTTAAGCTACGTAGCACTCCATAACTCTTCCTTTTATTAAGGGAAATTTTTCAAACAATTAACATTATTCATTTTCTGTCTCATGACTTCGTGCCCGCAATTCTTGGTTTGGCTCGATCACAATGGTGCAGCCCTTATTTTGGAGGAATCAAAAAACATCAACCAAAATATATTTTGGAACTGCTTCTTTTTGGTATTGCCTTCCCTCAACTGCCACAGCTTGAGATGAGTCATATAGCAAGTCTCGCGCATACCTAGGGCCTACCCTTGAAGAAACTGGTCCGGCTGTGAAATGCTCAGTTTTTTCTCAAATAAATTTTTTGGTTGCAATATTGCTTTTATTTTGTTTTAGAACCTAAGGCATTAGAAAAGATAGCAGTACAATAAAAACGTTGAAAAAAAAACTAAACTTGGCGGTACCCGAACCTGCGCCACTTAGTTGTGCTCGCGTACGTGAACTGAGTGCGTTAGCTTGCTAAGCTTTTCGCGCTGAAGGTAACATGTGAGTTTAAGTTATGTATATAAATTTGCTTTTTACACGCTATGTGTTGGCATATTTATGTACGATATGCGATCGTATCTATTGTTGTGTGCATATGTTTTGGGATTGTATATACGTCACATGCTTTTCGCATGTCTTTCAACTATAGATTGCTGCCCCGCCGCGGATGAAAACAAATATTTTTACACCCACACACGAGCTTGAGCAGTTGAAGGTTGTTTCCCGGGGCTCTCTTGCGATTGAGTCGGCCACCACAGGGAATTAGAGTGATACGCCATTAATCCCTGCATCTAGCTGTATTCCACTTAGTAGCTCTATCGCTTGATGACAAAGCGAGCGCGGGGCGCGACGCTATTGCGCACGACCATGCCTCGCGTAGCGGCGACATCAGCTGATTGCGCCGGCCGGCTTGCTTCGATTTGCTTCAGAGCAAAGAAAATGTCATACCTTGAAAGATTGCGTACTGCACTATGTCAAAATGTTACTGCTTTGTAGCCATTCTATGATTCATTGAGAATTGATAACTCTGATATCACTACTGTAGAGCTTTGCTTCGGCGACACGCACCGAACGTGAAACCGCACTACGTCTGTCGTAGAAGCAGTAGGAGGATGTCGTCTGCTAGAACAAAAACAAAACAAAGACCTGCGAAAATATTCATAAGTTGTAACTTGTTTTTTGAATAACCGTTTATCACTTTTAAAGTTATTTTGCCAGGTAACATACATTTTTTTTTCAGTTTATAGCAGCGACAGGTGTTTTTTTTATTTTGCTCACACAGATATCCAAGACAAATCTATTCACAGCTAAAGCCACATGTTGTTTGTCTTTGTTTCCGGGGGCATGCCGTTCGGGTGCGTCTCTCATGTGTTCGCGCTGCTACACATGAGAGCACGAAATGTTAAATTTACGCAAGGAAGCGCCGTTCCTCGTTCGTGTGATGTGCTAAGATTGCGCCCTATTCCCGCGGTTGTCCGAGTGCGGATCAAGTGCGAGTCGTCTAAGGAATCGGCGGGTTGGGCGGGTGCTCGAAGGACTCCGAGGTGACGGCTGACGCCTGTGGTCGCTTCCCTCAGGACAGTGTGAAAGAAACTAAAGGTAAGGGGGACACTTTTTATGTAGACCAAGTATGCCACTCAGTGCAAGTGTATGTTGCTGCACTCGGACGAGGCGTCGTGAAACGGCAACCTTACGCGCCTTTGCGAGTGCGGTTACCGATTCGCTTTGACAACGCTAACGCCAGCAGAGCCATGGCGCATCGGCGCGGCCTTACTGGAGCTAATTCGAGACAACTGCGGCAACATGCATGTGTATGGTGATCGATTTTTTCATAAGTGCAATGTAGTGAGGAAGACGCACACGGCGCTTGCTACGTTGTTGATTAAACGAAGCCTGCAGTGCCATTTGATGCAAAGCAGCATTTTGTTTACGTTCGCGGCCGATACAATTTGTAACTTGGCTCGATTCACCTAGCTAACCGCCTAAGTGGGTTGATTAGCATACGTTCATGGTAGAGCGTTATTATGCCCCTAAACAGTGGCATGTGCTTGTTGAAAGATATATTGTGTGTGCCTCGTGTAGAGAAAGAGAGAGGTGTTCGTGCAATCTGCATGTGTACCTGCAAGACGCCTTTGCTTGTAACTAATAATGTACCGGCCAGCACCTACATTGTACGCCTGACTTTGAAGAAAACTTGCATGCACAATGTGAGATTTTGTAATCTGTCAGAGTTGCTTTTTATAAAATAATTCACTGCCAGCTTGTTCAAAATATGTTTCTCTGCTGTGTGGCAGGGGTGCGGTTATCACGCTGTTGTGTAGTTGCTGATGCAAGCACTTATAGTTTTGATGCGTTAATATTTCTCATCTAACTCATCAGGTGTTTGGCTGTTTCAGCACAAACAAGGCAAAGAGAGAAGGAAGACGGGTAATGACTGGACCAGTGCCGACTTTTGTTTGCAGGAGAATACTCATGTTGGTGTGTTTATTGTGACAGCCTTTCTGTGTTGCTTTTTTGCCCAATTTATGCAACAACACAGTTGTCAACAATATGAGAGAGAACACTGAAATTAGCTTTTAAAGATCATGGTGACTAAATGCCTAATAACTCACAGCACAAAGTTACAACAAAAGACATCAGTATGATCAATGTGGATGAGTACAGTCTTGCATCTAAAAAATATATTGTACAAAATGTTGCCTAAGTAAGAAACCTCTCTATGTTTGCAAATAGTGTGACGTCACTTCGAGCACCGTGCCAGCCATTCCCTCCTTCTGTGCAAGGGCTGGTTGGCAAGGAAGTTGTTGTGGACGTTCCTGATAGACCACTGAGATGTATGCGATTCTAAACCTGTAGCCTAATATATACATAATCTTTTGTGCAGTTACATCGCTGCATCTGACACCTACAACTTATTTGCATATTTACATTGCTCCCTTAGGACCTAACACACAAACTTGTTGTTTGCATTGTCACTTCGTGAATATCGAGCGGTAAAGGTACTCAGTATATGTGAAACAAGAATCTCTGCTTATTACATGAAGAAATATGAGGCCTTCGATAAAACGAGTTATACCTTTATTGAGCTTGCGTACTCGTGGGGGCGAATCATACATGCATCTTCAGCAAATGGTATCTTCCAGCCCTGTGACCTTGCAATTTTTTTCTGCACACAGCGCAAACACCAAGATGTACCCACTCGCAGATGGTCACGTCAAGTGCATATTTACCTTGACTAAAATGTCGAATCAAGTTTTTTCATCGGCCGGTCCCTGCCATGAGTGCTAACGTCTTCGCAAACAAGACACATTGTTATTGACACTGCACACACCACACTCAGTATTCTCAGTTGAACCGATATTCTCAATACCTTTCAATGCACACTACATGCCGCAATCAACAGTGCACATTTTTGAAGACTATGCCGCTGTTGCTCGCACAGGCCACCACGTGTGTTCACTTCTTCAAGATAAACAGACAGCGTGGCAAATATTTTACCACCCAGTTTACCACACAGCTGGATGTTTGCTGACACATACTACAGCTAATGTCGACATGGTAACGTGAAGTGTAAGCTTTGAAAAATTAAAACTTGCCCCAAACACCGCATGACTGTACCGGGCTGAGCCACCAGCGGGAGTGTTTTTCCAGCCACACCTTTTACATGTGCCAGTAACATCATGCTGTGACTTACCTCGGTAGAGGCCTATCGCTGCATACTTGATGTGAATGAGGGTCCTGTTAGTGAAAGCAGGCATTGTTGATTTCGTAAATTGTTCATGCCCAACTGGACCTTCATTTGCACAAGTTGTCTGACTAATATTCAGGCGAACTTTTGTGTAATAAATTATACAGTTGGCAGTCTGTGCTTGCCCCATACTGTTGTTACTGGTATTTCTTGTTGTGACTTTGCACTGCTCATTACTACTCACCTACAGAAACTAGCCTATCTTGCAGCTGTTTTGGACAAGATGCAGCTGCCAAGTGCGATAGTGTTCATAACTCTAAATTCTCGAGCGAAAATTATCGTTTCATATTCAGTTAGTTGCATTCATATCAGTACATTATAATAAATCATTGATTAAAGATGAATCCGTGTTCCTTTACATAATGCTCACAACTTTTATATCAAATTGAATGGTGTTTATAAAAAACATGGGTTTTAGCTAAACTTCATGCTCTTTTCTCGAAGAGCTGACAAAACGCTATTGCATGCTTACTTGCCATGAATTGGACTGTGTTCTAAATACATTGCAATTCTTCACCGGACTGCCAGTACACTTCACATTGGGGGAACAATTATTAACCATGGATTCATTAATTAAGAAGGGAAAGAAAGAAGTGGCTGGCCGGGATACTTGATATTGGCATCCGTTTTGCTACCCAGCGCATTATCATGCAAACTTTCTACAGAGTGGTTATGCGTCTTGCATGTGTGTCTGTAAACCAAGACCTTTGGGTAGAACTATATTTATCTTACAAATGGTTGCAGGACTGTGGAGGCTGTAGGGCTGCTTAGGAATGGTGGAATCCCTGGACAAGTGTTCAACCTAGCTGCATCAGCTCCTTGGTGTTTCCACGGCATCTTTACAGATGTGTTGGGTGAGTAAAGCAAGCAGGTTTCAACACAAGGAAAAGTATAATATGGCAGCACCTCTTGTGCGTGCCTTACATCCCAAGTATATCAAATATTTATCTTGCCTTGTGGCCTGTAATTTTTAAAGAGACACTTCTTCTTGCTTTATATTTGAGTCCTGATGCTTCGACAGCAATGTATTTGTGTTTGACAGCAAGTGTTCTTGAACAAATAACTGATCTCCATAATGACAAAACAACCTTCATACTTGGTCCTTAGCATAAGCTAGCACTTATCTGTAGCAGATTCAATTATTCACTTTTTGCTGGGATGATAATGGGCAAGTAGCAAAGGCAAGCTCAGATTGGAGTGGTCGGTGACGTCTGTTTAGCCTCTGCCATATTGCTTTGCAACCAGAGTTACTTGTGGCCACATATACAATGAAGCCACATGATGTGCATTCTAAACGAGATTACCATATCACATTTCACTGCATCTTAGTATGTGCCAAACAAATGCAGATATCATTAGCTTGCCTCTATAAAGGGATCTTAAACCAACACAAGGTTGAAATTTAGTCGTGGTGTTGCAGCTGTGTATGACTCTACAAGGATACATAGCTGTGATAATTTGTCTATATGTTGTCACAATAGTAATGTTACACAAATTGTACGATACAAAAGAGGCACTCGCTTATTTCGCTTTTTTTCGCTATGCTTCTTTCTTGTCTCTTCTTGCCATGTGCTCCTCCTCACTGTACAAGGAGCAAGAGCAGTGGGCACACAAAAACGTATTTAAAAAAATGTTGTAAGGTGAGAACTGAGAAGCTGAACACTTCCAAAAGGCTCAAAGAGGTAAAGGTATTGTTTCTAGCTACTTTTTGGGCACCCATAGCTAGTTGTGTGCTGCATATAAAAAATAAGTTAAATGTTAAAAATTAATTGGAGATGGTTTGGCACCCATATTTGCAGTTACATACAGAAATAGGTTTCAATGCGTAAGCAAAATCTGTTCACTCTAAATCAATCCTAATGATATCTGAAATTCAGGAAATATTCACAGAAAAGCTCAGGAAAAGGCTAAGTGGTTGCCCCTTGAATGTGAAGGAGATACCCCTCTTCTAAAAGGTCAATAGACAGTCTAGTAGTCTCGTTATTACATGCACTATAAAATATTCTGGTGTGGTGCTTTTCATGCATGTTATAATGAGAGGGGTTTTTAATAGAGCTGTTGTCACTTTGCCCTGCATTGCTGAAATTGTTCACATTGTTATAATACATGAATCACTTTATGCCTTTTGATTTTATGCAAATGGTTTGCTTACCCAGTCGGTTTAACTTGATTTGGATAAAATCATAAATGCTCTAATTTTTTTTTACTATACAGCAGGTTTATTTTTAAGATACGCGACCATTGATGTGAACGCAGTTGGTGGCGTGCTTGATTAATCCTTCACTATCACCCCTCTAACTACACCTGCTACAGTGCATAGTGTGACAAAAGTAATGGTACTTAACATTACTGGCAGCATACACTTTTATGTCTCAAAATAGGTTAAAAAGCCTGGTAAAAATGTGTGTACGTTTTTTTTTTGCTCCAACTAAATATTCTGGTCTACTCAAAGTAGCTTCCGCTCTTTTAAGTTTCTCAAACTTTTAGATGTTCAAAAGAAGTATCAATGCCACATACTTTCTTTGTCAGCCTACTCACCACTCTAATAATGAGAATTACCCGACAACATTACCCAGTAAAATAAAGAGATGTTATAAAAAGTAATGTCGATTCAATTGTCAAAAAACGTTGCCAAGTTACGTTTTTGTTCACTTTTCTTTTCACAATTTTGTTAAAGTTACTTTTGATAGCATCCCCTATAGTTTGTTTGGCATCATTTTCTGCTAGTTCTCATTATAATGTGTTCAACAAAGACAACAAACCCTTAAATTTATAGTTCTTTCCTTTACTCATGAATCTGAAACAAAGAATCTCAGTAATCTTAGCGGTGTGTGACTTGTTTTTTTATCAGTTGTGCATGTGTTCAAGTACATGCATTTAGGTGGGAGGGCGAACTATTGCCACCTCCTGTGACTAGCAGATTTTCTGAGAACTGACAGATGCATAATGCTGCCAAAGAAGTATAGGGATATTGGAAGTAATCGTAACGTAATTGCAATCGTAATGTAATTGCAAGTAGGCAAAAAAAAGGTGTCCCACACTCGCCATAATGGTAACAGGCAGCGCTGACTGACTCTTCCATGTATAAATGCACATATATACCGTACAAATGGAAGAGGGATAGCCGCCATGGTAGCTCAGTTGATAGAGCATCGGACATGTTATTCGAAGTTCGCAGGCTCGGTCCCTGTACAGGGCAGGTTATCTTTTTTTCTTTCTACTTTTCTTTCTTCACAATTACAACACTTCTATTCTTCTTGAAGATTTTCTGGTGTAAAAAAGGTACCTTATAATCTGAAGAGGCAAACAGAATGTGCCAGTGTACGAGTTAGCTCTTGTAGTGGTTACAAGTAAGATATGCTTTGAAGAATAAATCATTCTGCCACTTGCCTTAAGAATGGCTACAGCACATGGCGCTGGATGCACTTTGTTATTTTTGAATCAAGCTATCTTGTATTCTATTTTTATAAATTACATGGGATACACATGACGGTATCACACACTTTAACGCCACAAAGATTATGCAGCAAACAATGTTATAAATGCGAAATTGCATAAGGATAAGGTGAAAACTGCACCCTCAACAAGAATGTACAGAAAGCACAGGGTGCAGGCGTCATTCCTTCTGCCCGTGCTTTTCAAGTGCGAGCTGTTTTCACCTCGTTCTGACCAACTAACTAGGTTGAGATGTGTTGTTATAGTGCAAGAGGATGCTCCACGGGAAACTAGGTTTGTCTCAAACTCTGTGTGTGTCTTTCAACCTATATGGTGCCCGGTTCAAGAGTTCATGCAGACCAGATCGTGTAAAACAAGACCGTGTAAAATGGACCGTGTAAATAAAATAAAATGGACCATGTAAATAAACAGGATCGTGTAAAATGTCGTTTTCGTGTGCAACTGTAGTTGTGGTTGTGCTGAATGACCTTTCTTTATATACACTACATAACAAACTTGCTTCTTTAGAGTCGAGTGCATCTTCGGATCGATTGTATATGTTCGCATATGCGAGGCCTTAAGTTTTATAAGAAATTCCTCAGTGTGCCACGAGGAAATGTGTTTTCAGCGAAAATGTGTATATCATTATATACAACTCTTAAAGCCTCGTCTACAACTTTATGCAGGTTGACCTTGAGCAAAAAACGAGGAGCGGCAGCAGCCCCCAGAAAAGAGCAAGCACCCTCCAAGCTCCCGAAGCCCTCTTCGACAGGAACAGCAAGGTCACTGTGTGGCATTGAAAACCATTGCAAGGAGTGCCTTATCAGTAGATTGTGCTCCTCTTTCATCGCAGAAGACGAAGTTGACCACTACAGAGGAACTTCACGCTGTGTATTGTGAGTGGTTCAGTGGTTTTGTTTTTGTCCAGCCAGCAGTTAAGAAATCATGTGTCAGATTCAGCCAGGATGGCTAGAGGGAGTCGGGCAGGCATGTTTGGACATTTGTCTAGCCAAGTAGTGCCAATTTTCGCACTGGTCCTGTTGGAGTTACTGCCACAATCACAGAAGCTACGTCACCTCTCTAAATGTACAGATGTGTCGGGGAAGATTAGCTGCATTAGGTTTTTCTATAACTGATAGCTGCCAACATTCTTCATTATACAGGAGTTCTGTTCCTCACTTATGGGTGTAAAGCCCTCTACAGAAAAAATGCAACACGTCTACTTCCAGAAAACTCCAAGGCCCTACTTGTAGGTTTTTTCGGCTTGTATCATAAGCACCTCGTTTGGGGTACATAAACATTTTATAAACATGTACAGTGAAAGTTTTGGGTGGCTGGTCGTTTTGTCGTTATCTTGTTCCTCGCAGTATTCTTAAGCATGTTGTGCATTACGTTGTCAATCTGGTTCATGTGCATAAAAGACATTACGAAGTTTCAGGCTACAGTATAAAAAGCCTGGAAGCAAGCTATCAATAATTTCTTACCAGAGTTGCTTAATCTGATACATGATACATCACTAAACTTTCGTGCGTATTCATCAATGTAAGCTCGTCTTAGTGTTATCCAAACTGAAGATGTGAGTCGACAGATGGAAACATCTAGTGGGGTAATCAGGGTGAACAGTAGAAGTGCTTCAGACAGGCTGGCTGATGTTGCGATAGGAGGACCTATTTTTTAGAAGTCACCTTGTCATCCTTGGCGTGTTAGTTTAAATGGGGTCAGTAATGTCATCATCTTTTGGTGTAGGCGTGTGTGCCTGTTGGAAATGTTTGTCTGAAAAAAAAAACCTATAACGCAGAAGAGTGCAGCCTTTGCTTCTTTTCAAGTTAGGTTGCGCTGATACAAAGTGTTCTCCTGTCGGAGGTTGGGGGTAAGGGAAGCAAAAAAAGATAAATGATAGAAAAGAAGAAAAAAGAAGAAAGAAAAGGGGAATGCAAAGTAAAAGTAGTGCTACACTGCTCCTACTTTGCATCCCCCCTTTTTTTCTTCTTTTCCCCTTGTTTTCTTTTTTCACCTTTTTTGTTACATTTGCATTGTCCCATCTAGTGCATGAATCAATGACACATGGCTTTGCTATAGCAAAGTTGCCTATGTGGTGTTGGATTGAACAGTGCATTGTACTTCACTTAGTTAATTACAGACTGATCAGTCTTGCAATAAGTGCTTCCTGTCTATCACCACACATGTTCAAATGAAAAGTTTGTGCTTGGCTCTTAGTATGCTGGTATATAGCTTTTGTCTTGGACTACTCAAAATGAATGTTATTTTGCTGCTGTTTATGGTAATGAATCTATCCAACATGAAAATATCTTGCCTTGTGAACTTTGTCGGACCTGCCTTTCTTTTTATTTCCTATGCAGGCATTGTATGTGAGGGAGGCAGTAACAGAGAGGTGATAGCTCGAGCTTCGGAAGAATAAATGCTGGCAGTGAGGCAATTACGCATCAAACATCCCAGCCATTTCGCCAACCGTCCTAAATGTGTTTTGAAAAAAAAAATATTGTGCTCGTTTACTGTATTTTTCTGAAAACAGCAAAATGCTAAAATATATCGCAGAGAACAAAATATTAGGCCACGTTGGTGCCTTCTGGACTTCCCAGGATGTCGTCTGGGTGTTGTTTGTAAAAAGTAAAAAGTGTTTCAAAAATACTGCCTCTTCTACACCAAATTCGGTCTTGGTAATAAGTAAAGGTGATTGTGTGTAGTGCATGAAGCTCAGTAATATTAGTGCAATTTTTTTCGCCACATCAAAAGCAAGGAAGCAGTTCTCTTTATATGGCAAGTTATATGATTACACTTTGTCCTAAAGTAGAAATGAATTTTTGAAGTTTTCTTATGATGGCTGTTTTCTGCATTTGATATACGACAGCTTCCGTTCCGAAGTTCCCCATGGCCCTCAATAGGAGACTTCAAAAATCATTTTCCTTATTTACACAAAAATTGTAATGATAACACTTGCCATGTAACAGGAACCGTTCATTTGCTTTCAACTTACACATAAAAGTATTTTCAATTAGAAAAACACACAGCTCAAATTGCATCTCACTGTGGACAAAAACGATTACATAGTGATATTTGTAATCTGGACTTAACAATATTTTTTTTCGTGAAATATAACTTCTGTGCAGTGAGTATTTGTGGCTTAAATATTCATACAAAATGCAGTATTGCCATACAAGAAATGCAAACGATAAACAGTTTGGCTGAATTCTTCAAAGCCTAGGTAGCGGAAAAATTGCACTAATGTTTCTTGGCTTTAAATACTTTAAGAAGCATCTTTACTTAATATGTAGATCAAATTTGATATGGCAAGAAAAAGCGGTACTTTGAAATTTTTCTCACAAATAACACCCGCACGACATTGTGCGAAATTTTGAAGGTACCCACGCGACCACTACTTTTTTCTCTTCAAAAACATTTCTGCAAATAACTATTTTCAGAAGAGTAAATTACCATCATTTTTTAAACTATACATCTGTGATGGTCGCCAGGCAGTATGGTTTGTATGTTTGGTGTAGAACAGTCCAGTGCGAAAAACAAGAAATGGCTGAGCATCCTTTGACGCTCGGGCAATTTTGAAAGCATTTGTTTGTTAGCAGCAATTCAGTTAAGCCCTTGTCTTTATGCTTAGGCCCAGAAACAAAACACAAGTAACCAAAGTAGTCCTAAGAGTCATGTAGTCTCGCTGTTCCAAGGCTTGTGGAGCCTAATTTAGTGCAAGCTTCACTATTTTTTAAAAATTCAGAATCAACCAACAGGTTTTGGAGGCACAGTGCATTTTCAGCTAACTTGTTTCACACCAGTTACTTAGATAAAAAGCGGAAAGTAGAGGTAAAAATACCATTTTAAAGGCATTGTAGGTAATAACAAAAAGGACTGCTTTCTTTTTGTGTGTGGTGCTTTGACTGAACGCTGTGATTTTTGTGGTATAGTTCATTGTCTAGTGAACATAGGCCTTAAAAACTAACATCAGCCATGTTGAGGTCGATTTCTTGGTTATAGTCATAGTAGTTATACTAAAAATTATGACTTCAAACTTGATTGTTCTTTTGAAGATGTTTTCCTTGCATAATGATATTTGAGAGTCTTAGTCAATTTTGTTATAAGAAAACGTGATGTCATAATAGGGTCACTTTTTGTAGAGTCGTTCAGTTCTACCTTACCTTTTACATTCCTAATAGAGCAGTTATTTTCAATATCGGTATTTAAAATGGAATGAGCATGCTGTATGTAGTAAGGTGTAAGCACTTACAGATAGCACATGCACCCAACTTTTCTGTTGGCAGTTCATTTCTGTTATTCTTGAGATATATGTGGGGTTTCACGTCCGAAAACCACTATATGATTATGAGAGACGCCGCAATGGAGGGCACTGGAAACATCAACCACTTGGGTTTCCTTAACGTACACCCAAATCTGAGCACCTGTGCCTACAGCATTTCTGCCTCCATCGGAAACGGAGCCGGGGTTTGATACCGCGACATGCGGGTCAGCAGCTGAATTTCTGTTACTCTTGCTTCCCTATATGTGTGCAGTTCGGTTATAGTTATCTGGCTTGCACAGATTTTTAATGGCAGCTGCCTGGTCCTGCTTGCTTTCATGGTGATTTTAACCTTCATAAGTTGCATAGGTTTAACTCTCAAAATTGTTCAAGATGCTAATTTTGTGCACAAACTGTATAGTATAAAGGCAGCAGATGTACATGCACACACTATTAAATGAACATTGAGAGCTTTCACTTGCAGTTTCTAAAGTTTTACTGTGCAGGAAGCATTTAAATCATAATTTCATAAGGACATATTAATCGATTATCTCTACCATTGAAAATCGTGACAACCTAGTTATTTTCACTGTGATAAGCATGCTGTTTTCTTTGATGTGGCAGAACTAATTTATACACTCATTCCTTCAATTATTCACATATGCATAACATGAAGGATTGTGTGCCTTACATTTTCAGTTTCATTCTGTGTGTTATATTTCTTGTTTATGTGAACTAATGCGCTAACATGTGTCTCTGACATTATTTGTGCCAATTATTTTCATTTCCAGGTGCCTATGAAGGAAACATAGGTTCTATGGCAGTGACCTTCCAATTTTACAGTGGTGCCGGAGCCTCAAGCAGCATTTCGCCGATCTCCACAAGGCGTTCATGAGATGAACACAGCGCCACACTTTCACAGTGCTATGATTATTATTTATGTTTAAACATTTCGTTCTGAAATTGCTGTTACTTTGTGCCACCATCCTGTGGCTTAGGTGGAGCTCATGAAATTGCGGTGCAGTCACCTCATTTGTGTACGATCAACACTGCAATGTCACTTTTCACAGCTGGAGCATACAGACAAATAAAAAAATATATTGATTGTAGCAGGGCTGATGTGTATATTAATGCTTCTCTATTGATAATAATAACTTTATAAGTTCTTTAAGTCTTGCATAGAACACTGCATTATTGTGTTGCAATGTAACCACCATTTATGATCGCTAGCATGTTAATTTAGTAGTTTTGTAATGTATTTTATTTAAAAAGGTAATTTTGCTTCCGCATCACGACAATTAGTAAGATGCCGATGATTCAATCCCTCATCATGCACATTTAAGAAATATTGTGATTTGTACACAGTATTGCATGTACTCAAGATGTGGACGTCTATTCAATTTACACATTATATTGCTTTGCACTAGATTCAGACGTAACATGCACACATTTCAGTAATTTCCGCATGATACGTCTTTCCATAAGATGCGGAGTCTGCATCATACGTCTTATGCGGAATCCGAATCATACGTCTTATGCGGAGTCCGCATCATACGTCTTCCATATTCCAATAATTCCGTATGTGAGGTCTCCGCATCTTACGGAACGTTTCAGTAGGGATGCACGAACAGATTAGCGAATGCATGGACGAACGGATTCACGAAAGAATGCACGGAAGGACGGACACTCGAGCGGATTGACGCACAGACGGACGGTTGGTCATACTGTTGGACGCACGGATGGATGGAAGCAAGAACAAACGGACGGACGACAGCGCAGACAGACAGACCGATGCTTGGTCGCCCTCATCAGCATGCTCTCCGTGGATATCCTGTGACTTTTGTTTTCCGCTGTCGGTGGATGGCCCCGTTGGAGGCCGCGTGCTCCCGTGTTCTCTTTCATGAATGACGACAGTGTACACTCGTACGCGCGGGTCATAGCCTTGATCATTTGCTTCCCCTTTTGTCGGACACGCCGCATAGAAAAAAGGGCTCCAAAAAAGCCAAAAAATACAAAACACGACTGAATCAGTCCCTCTTGGCACTTGCCGCCTCTTCGATGCTATTTATTACGCGAGTGGTCTGTGCGCGTAATGTCACGAGAAAGTGAGCTCTCCACTGGCCCATCTACGCGGGATATTAGTTGAAAATTGTCCAACACAGTGAACCAAAGGCTAATATTCTCTGCTGCTGAACGTCGTGGGTTCGATTCTGCACGTGATGATCGCATTTGGATGGAGGTGAAATGATACAGGTTTGTGCTCTTCCATATCATGCACGTCGAGGCAGGTGCGCGGTTATTTCCAGAGCCCTCCACTACAGCGTCTCCTATATACATATCGTGGTTTTGAGATGTAAAACCCCAATTAATATTTATATTTGACTATTCAGTGAAAATTGTCTTCTTTTGGGTTTTCCTATGCAGTCGCCCGTCTTTGCTCTTTACTCTTGCATCACAAGCGCAAAAGGTCTACTGATTACACTTTTTTCGTGCATTGTCGACTCTGCAAGTGGAAATAACATCGTGTAGCATAAAAAATTGAAATCTTTGTGGCAAATTTGCGACTTTGCAAACCAGCGCAGTCAAATCCTTCCCTGAGAGAGAGCGAGCCCGATGCGGTCACCATAATTAGAAGTATTTTAATGACTGACTCGAACGTCAGCTCGTGCAGGTGTGTGGCAGGGCACCACCACCTAGACTAACTCAAGGCCTCCACGCGCTGCTGTGGCATCACGCACAAGGGATGGGCCTAGAAATTGGGCTTCACCTTGCACGGTGTCCTTAGGCAGGTTTTTAGCACGCTTGTTATCCTTTTCCCGGCCAGATTTATTTGGAGGCAAACACCTAAAGGTCCGTGTGTCCAGATTTAAGTTCACGTTAAAGAATACCAGAGGGTGCAAAACTTGCGAGCCCTCGCCACGGCGTTTTTCATAAGTATATCGCTTTTTCTTGGTTGTAAAGCCCCAACAGTTATAACTACCGTTCCGGTCGCGTAAGGGTAATAATTAGGACTAATATTACGAATTACTTTGCGGGAAGAAACACTGTAAAAATAGTTTATTTGATGACTGCGTGAATACATATATGCTTGTTCCCGCAAAGACCGCAACGACTGTGAAGACGCTGCGAACGCAAGTGAATTTTACCGCGTTACCTTCACGCAGATCTCTTTTTGCCTGATCAATTTCCACAAAATACTAATCTAGACAACACAGAACAGATACATTACATTTGAATGCAAAGTAAAGCACACAGCTTATTGACAATGAACAGGGAAAATATCCAGGAATGAATGGGTCCATGTTTTATTACATAAGTGATTTATCACAAAAGATGACATCGGTGGAGAAAAAATAAACCAAACATCCCAGCAGGATCAAACAATATGAAATTCTACAATCGTGACAGAATTGAATTTACAACACTCAAATAGATTTATTTTTTATTTACAATACTGTAAGCCCTTGCGTACTGCTACAGGGATGGAAAGGGGCATGCACAACATAGTTTCAAGCAACGTTAAAAATATTCGGGTGATTTACAATCAACAAACACACTTGAATCGAATTAATACATTAATTGCACTTGGCAGAAAGGAAAACCTGAATACATTCAAGTTTTCAATAGTTTAAACAAAAGGAAAACATAACCACAGTGTGTATTTCTGTGCAAAATCACTCATTTTTTCGGTAGGGTTTGCAGCTTTCGACTTTCTTTTGTAATAGTTGAGTTGTCATTTGACGCTTCGAGCTTTCGCTTTCCTTTCAAAACAAACAGTTCGTTGTTTGCTGTTTTGCACAAATTGTTGAGCAGTGTATTTTCCGCTGCACTCAAAACATGATGCAACACTTCCCGTGGGCAATGACCTGAAGTCAAGGGCCTCAAAATTACTGAGTGCATGAGATACAAGTGCTACTAGTGCCTCCTTGTGGTTGGCCAGAGCCAGACATTTCGAAGCATACTGATCTCCTCTCAGCTTATCGAGGATAATTTCTGTGAAGAGCACTGCGTTGACTAGTGCTGTTCGTGGGAATTCAAGTCCACCCCTTGACTTGCCTTCAATGAGTACGTTTTCATTGCGATCCAAATCTGTGTTTTTTAACACAAGGTTTTCTTTACAAAATCCACACATCCACTTTTTCAGTGCAGCTTGTGCACAATATCCTGCAACATAGGTCACAGCAGGCATCCTTGAAGCTTTTTCTCGGTGTCTGCATTAGTGACTTTAATATTAAACTGTTCATGCAGTGAATCAGGCGTTGCCTTTGAGACAGGTCGTGCTATCACATTCAAGTCAGGGAAATCAAAAACTTTCTGAAGCCTCAGTTTGCTCTCAGGCTCATAAATCTGTCGAACAGAGACATTATACTGTGAACCACTCAACTGGCGGTACTTTCCAAACTGTTCTTCAATAGAATCGGTTTGAATGTTGCCAAGCAGCACATAATTAAATCCCAGCTCCTGTAAACAATACAGTAAAACTTCATGCAGAGCATGGCTTGTGTGGCCGAGAGCCATGTGCATTTCTGGTGCGAAATGTCCATTATCGTGCTTAAGGCTAGCCCAGTAGTTGAGCCACTCTGGTATATATTTGAAAAATCCCATCTGGAGGCAGGAGGCTGAACTTATTGGGCACTGCATGTCATCGCGCAGGTGCTTACCTTTCCTTGGTTTTTTCACATTGACAATCCTCCACCAAGTTAGAATAGTGGCTATGAAGTCGGCAGTTCCTTCTGCATGTTGTATGGTCGAAGAGTTGAGTGCTGCTACGGTGGATTTATTAAAAATTCGCAGTACAAGCTTGACATTTTGCCGTTTCATATTAGATGGGTCCAGTGCCTTCAATGAGAGTAGGTGCTATCTTTAATAGCTTGTTTTTCTCTGCATCATGTAACTCACGCAATGCTTTAAATGATGCTGTGAGTAAAGGTTGCTTGGGGTCACTACTCTTTAGGTCAGGATAGCATGTGCACTTCCTAATGTTCGGCTGGTTCAGCCAATTATTTCTTACAGACTTCAAGACATGAACAGTGTCTAAAATAAAAAAATACTGGCCGAGACGGATCAGCTGGATGCTGGTACACAATGCTTTGCTTGGGAGGTTTTGCAAAACAACTTCATTGCTTTCCGATTTATTGAAGTGTTGGCCCAGACAACTGCTATAACTCTGAATAATATTAATTCTAGGTCACTGATAAGCTTCCTTAAGAATTCGTGCAAAGTGTTTGCATCAATCTGGACCACTGGCATAATATGAACAACATCCTTATGATTTGAGAGAATGCTCTGCACCATAAAAATATGAGCTGTTTTAGCTGGACAAGAATTGTTGGCAGAAGCACCTGTAGTGAAACCACCTTTGTTGTCAAAGTAAGCTTTTAAATGGATCTCATCCATCATCAAAGTCACAGTTCGTCTATGCTCTTTCATCAGATTTAAGATCGACTTGGCGTAGTTAAGGAAATAGGAGTTGTGCTGATCTAGAACATGGATCACTTGATAGGATGAACAGAGGTGCCCTATGGTAGCAGGGTGGAGTAATTTCACCTTCATTGAGCCTCGCATGAAGTTGTAAGAATGCGGTGTCATGGTAAAGAGCAAGCCTGCAAAAACAAGCAATTCTGGAGAGTAGCGTGAGAATTTTTCAAAATAAGTTCCGATTGGTTGCTTACAAATTTGAGTACTTCCAAGTGCCATCCACGTTATTCTTGCAACTGGTACTCACTGCAAACATCCTGCAGCAGCATCAACAAGATTTCCACAAGACGGTGAGGTTTTTGGCAGTTATCAGCAGAGCGGCTCCCCTGTAGTAGTTCAACAGACTGCAATACTTCATTTATTTGCCTGAGGTCTCGGAAAGGTGAAGGCACACTGACACTGGGAAGGTTCTTGATGCTGGCTTCTCCGATAAACACGTTAATACACAAGTCGACTGACACAATCACCGAACTACACACAGCGGGGGCATGGTCAAGTGCTAGGTCCAAAAACAGAACCTTTGAGTCCTTAATGATTACCGTCCAGAATTCCGACACCGAAAAGTTTGAAAGAGCACGGCAAAACTCCACGATACTGCCGACCTTGTTCTTCTGGTTTTCTTATTCTTCTGCAGCTACAGAAAGCTCAATAGCTGTTCGCAAAGAGGCCCCTTCTAATCGGGCTTTCTTTTCTTCGGGTGCCTCACGAGCGGACGGTGTAGGACGTGACATATACTTGGGACAGTTCGCGAACACGCTGGGGACTGCGGTTTCTTTTAGGCGAATGCGTTCCAGAGGCACTTCAATCACCTTGCTCGTCCACGCGTCCGTGTATGTTGTCGTTCTGACGAAGTCTGTCAGAGCGAAATGTTTCTCGCAAAGCCGAAAAAGAAAAGAAAACATAATTTTGTGGCCGCACAATACATGGAAAGTTCGAACCAAGCAGTGAACAACACAAACCACGCTGATCGCTACAAACGAGAGAGCTAGTGGGCTGCAGATAGCGGATAGACATCTTGATAAAATATAAAGTTTAAGTTAGATTTGCACGTAGCATAACAAAAATTAACACTTACCACTGTATGTTTAGAAGGCGCAAAAAGTTTACGAGAAACAGCTTTTGTCCACGCCGCTCTTCGCTGCGGGTCGTAGACCCGTACACTTGAACACTTCGCATCGTAGTTGGATTTGAAATTCGGAGCACAGCAAGATCCAGGCCTACTGAAGTGTGGCAGCACACTGTTCCTATCACCAAGAGCAATGACTCCTCATAAAGAGAACAGAAATCGACCAAACTTTGCGCAAACACAGCAACTACGCGGCCACACATTGACCACGCAGCTGGTGACTCGGTGTGGCCAACAGACTCATACTGCAATTCGACAAAAGTAGCGAATCTTCTGATTAAGTTCCTTTTTTTTGCAAGAAATATTCAATGATTTGAGATTTATAAAAGAACGCATAGCTTGTAAATATTATTGCACACACATTCGTTCACTCAGTAGGATAACGCAGCGAAAAAAGCTTTGCATTTTTTACATTGCAATTTACGCAGAATAGCCACAGCGGTCAAAACCAATAATACAGACCAACGCTAGCCAAGCCAATAACCTTTGGGAAAGGAGAGACATGGGAGAGAATAAATTGCACGCCGCCTTCTCGCCCCTTGGCTTAGCGGTGTGCATGTGGGTGCATCCCGTCGGCTCACCCTCCTCGGTCTATTCTGCAGCTTCCATCCGCTATTCGTGACGTAGCATAATAGGAAAGGAGGCGATGGGCCGGCCTTGTATGTTTTCGGTGGTGGTGGGCAGGGGCACCTGCCTCGTGCTGGAGCGAGCACCTCGTCGTCTTCTCTGCGACGCCGATGCAACTACTCCCGTCCCTTGAGTGGAGGAAAGTCCGCAGAATGATCGGAATTCAGGAGACATAAAAAATCACAGCATGTCAACGGAGTGAATGACAAGTGGGTGAAGCATCCTTCAGTACATCCACGCTTCCGTTCGTCCGTGCGTCAATCTGTCCGGCTGTTCATCTGAGCATCTTTCCACCTCTTTTGTCCGGCAGTGTGTTCATCTATACGTCCGTCGGTGCATTCGTCCGTGTGTTCGTATGTGCGTCAAACAGACAGACAGACAGACAGACAGACACAAATGAACGTTTCCAGCGGATGATCTATGGTTTCCTTGAAAAACTCTCGAAAGCTTCGCTCCCCTGACCACCATTCACTCCATGGATATGCTGTGAGGTGGTTACCACATACATGCATACAAGCAGGTAACGACCGACCCATGCCTTGAACAGCTTCACTCCTAGTATATCCTGAGTGCAGCGTAAGAAGGCAGCGTTCCGAAAAGCAGTAGGATTGCGTCTGTTTCGTCGCCCGATGGTGAGACCGATGGCATTGTTGCTTCGAAGGAGGCAAACTTTAGACATTCGAACGCGATTGTATCAGACCGGCTGTTGAGGTTGACGATGAATATCGACGAAGGACGTTTTAGAACTTTATACGGCCTGGAACAGTGTGGCTGTAAACATTTCTGGACATCAAGGTTGCACAATGAAACCTGTGTGGCTGAGGTGACGTATCGGCTGCAAGGTGTATCTGCTGGTATCTGTTTTCTGGTTCTGAAGCGTAGTCTCCGGGTAGTAGCAAAAGTGTTTTGGCTGTGGGATCGAAGAAGTTTCATGGCAGGTGTAGTGAACTGACCAAGACAAATTCGGCACATGAGTAGCCCATATCACTTCTGATGGAGGCTCTAAAGCAAGAAAGACCAGTGGTAGTTGGGCAACCCACTTATCTGGTAACGATTGCGCTTTTAGGGAGTACTTGAGATGTCCGTAGAAACAATCGACTAGCTTCCATTTGTTTGTAGGTGGTGAGCAGTCATGCGGAGGCGTGTCGTCCCGAGAACCTTAAGGAGTTTGTTGAAGAGCACCGAATCAAACTGCTGACCACGATCGGTGACTATAGGCAACACACACTGACCAGAAGGAGATGCGTTGCTCACAACTTCTCGTCTTAATGTGTTTGACATTCACCGTTCGGGACACGCCGAAAATAGACGCATGCGCGCCCCCCATGTATCTCAGCCACAGTCGTCGCGTAGCGTCCTACGATCCGGTGGTCTGATTAAAGACTTGTCTAGCCGCTATCCCGAAACTCCACGTTGTGCCTTATAAAATAATGTAGATGGCCATGAACTCAGCACGCTTACAGGAATTGAGGACGCCACCCTCGCCGCTAGTGCTGGCTCCGCAGCTGCGTCGCTACCAACGGTTTTTAACTTGAATCACCATGGCGGACAACGCTCAAGTTGGATGCTTACCATGTTACAATTTGGCCACCCCCATTAAAATTACTCAATGGAATTGCGAGGGATTCCGTTAACGCGCCAAGTGACCTCACCTCCGGCTTTTCCTGTCGAATATTGCTTCACTGCTCGCAGTGTTTGCCCTCCGAGAGCCAGGAAGCGGCGCTAGTCTTCCAATTTATTCTACTTTCCAGCAGGACCCTTTTTTCTGTATAAGCGTGCACAAAAATTATACGGCCAACCAAGTGGATTTGGAACTCAATACTGAATATGGTTCGATAGTAAGGATGCCTATACGATGCGTATACGATGTGTCTATGCGATGGTAACCCTCCTTCCACTCAATAAACGAGATGCACTAATACACATACTCAACATCTACTGTTCTCCAAAACTTAAAAATGTTTCTTTCGCAACACTCTTCAGTTGCGCCCTGAAGGCTGTGGGCAGAGATTCCCTTGTGATCACGGGTGATTTTAACGCTCACAGCACACTCTGGGGGCACGTGCGTGATGAGAAGCGCGGGCACAAGCTTGCGGAACCTGCGTCCACGCTGGACCTCATTCTTCACATTTACACTGCATATCCAATGTGAATGGGTAACAACGAGACTCGGGACACGTGTCCAGACCTTACCTTCACCAAAAATATCAGACACGAAAACTGGGTCAACACCGAGGAAACCCTCGGCAGCGACCACTGCATACTCAACACAAGCGTCGCAACCACACCACTAGCAAGACCCCACAAACCAGCCTACCCGACTGGGCAAAGTTTTGCAAAAACTACACCAATTTGACCCCGATTCATGAAACAGGTTACCACCATGGTCGCAAAAATCGGTTACCCACCTTCCTTCGATGGAAACTCAAGTTCAACTCTCAGAGGCTACGCCAGGGGTGGACAACCACCTCCTACTTTTCTGGGAGGCGCGGCACAGCCTCGGCCGCAGATGGCGCCGCCAAAAACACAATCGGAAACTTAAATTCGCATTGGCGAGCTCACCTAACGGGTGGCTGAGTACGCGGCCCAGCTCACTGACTCAAACTGGTTGGAATGATGCAACACGGCTGCTATACAAATGTACAGCCGGAGAACTTGGCGTCCATTTCGCGCCTTGATTGATCCGACCACAACCAAAACCTAGACAAAAAAACATCTCCAACGGCCTATCCTGGCCTTCGATGGCGACACTTCAATATTAGCATGCAAACTACTTGACCAATACCTATGTGTCCGACGTGACAAACAAGGGCCGGTGTACTCGTATGCAGGTGCCGAGAACGTGGAGCAAGATTAACTGTTCCGGCTCCATGACCTGAAGGCGGCCCTGGCTAAAATTAAGCGAGGAACGCAATCGGAGAGAGACAAAGTAACAGTGAAATTACTTGCCAATCTTCCCGACCAGGCGTACGAAGCACTCCTCGCGTACATCGACACTATCTGGTTCTGTGGGAAACCCTTCGCAATCAAATGGAAGACTGCCCTAGTCAGTTTCATTCCAAAAGCTTGTAAAAGCATGAACACAAACAACCTTCGCCCCATATCACTCACGTCTTGTGCGGGAAAGCTAATGGAGACTAGCGTGCGAAATCGGCTATCCGAGTTTTTAGAGAACCAACACGTATTTGCTGACACCATGTTCGGGTTCCGCCCACACCGATCCGCACAGGATGTCTTGCTTCACTTAGACCACAAAATTTTGAATCGCGTCGATTACCTCCTTAATGACAAGGCAGTACACGCCCTCGACTTGAAAGGAGCTTTCGATAACGTCAGATATGACATAATTCCAACGCAGCTTCCCGAACCAACTGTGGACACAATACGTTTCGGTACATTAGACAAGTCCTCTCTGACCGACAGTCATACACCCAAGTACAAAATGAAGAACACGGCGCCTATCAATTAGGAATGAGAGATAGCCCACAGGGCGTGGTCCTCTCATTTATAATGTTTAATCTGGCTATGATGAACCTACAGGCTCCGCTGGAGAGTG
The DNA here is from genome assembly GCA_013436015.1 of Rhipicephalus annulatus. Lineage (NCBI taxonomy): Eukaryota > Metazoa > Arthropoda > Arachnida > Ixodida > Ixodidae > Rhipicephalus > Rhipicephalus annulatus. The sequence goes on along the minus strand of WOVY01009915.1, from coordinate 465,592 downwards.
TTGAAGGAATAACCACGCACTTTATGCCGATGGCATTACCATATGGGCTAAACACGAATCGCTAGGAGACATAGAAGCCAGCCTGCAGCAAGCGGCGGAGATCAAGAATACCTACACCTGGCACTGCGGCCTTCAGTGCTCCCCAACCAAATCGGAATTTGTGCACTTTCGCTCTTCGCCAAAGTGCACTCCAAAAATTGAACTGTCCTTACAAAGCTGACCCCTCCCATAACACAATGAGATACGAGAACTGGTTCTGTTTATTCACATACATCGCCGAATCGATACAACTTTGACAAAACTGCGTAAAGGGGGGGAACAAGGTGGGTTGTATGGTCCACCGGGTTTCTAACAAGCGTGGAGGGGGAGGGTTATGTTGCAGAGACGCCTTGCGGCTGGCGCATGCATTCGTAACCAGTTGAGTTCTCTACTTTGTTCCTCACCTCTACCTGCCCAAGTTTGACGAGAAAGCCCTTGAGGTGACCCTCAGGAAGATGTACAAGCGTTCCCTCAATTTCCCAATAACCACGTCCACCCAGCGCCTTAGGGGCCTGGTATGGTAAACACTTTTGCAGAGCTCCGGGAGGCACACTTGACCAATCAATACACGAGACTTTGAAAGACTCCTCCGTGTCGCCGCCTGTAAGCCCGCCTACACATCCACTATCCAACAGCAGCGGAGAAGCGCGTACGCATTCCAGAAGTCTGGAATGCGTACGCACTTCTCTGTACGCGCTTCCAGAATTCTGAAATGCGTACAACAGCCACTATATACACCTACTCTGGACTCCTGATGATGCATCACAGTAGGGCAATGAACGCGCTCATGAGGTTGCTCGAGAGCTCACCCGCCAAGCGGCCCCATGCAGTGAGGCGGTCAACACAGAGCCAGATTCCCCACTTCTCACAGATCATGAAGTCACCCAACATTAAATACGCCAACCACAGCAATACCAACTCCCGCCAGGCCCCTTCACACGCGAGGAGGCTGTCACACTTCGCCAACTGCAGACCTCAACTTTTCTGAACCTCCACTTCATGAATAAAAGATACCCGACTCGTTACACTGATGCTTGTCCAGGCTGTGGCGCTATCCGCACAACTTTTCACGTTACCGTAGAGTCCTCCGCCGCTTACTTTGCTCCCCTTCCTCCAATCATTCGGTCCACCCGTACCGCAGAGCAGTGAGAAGGCACCCTTCGCGACGGCGCCCCCGACGTCTGCCGGGCCCTCAATTTCAGGGCCTGGGCTGTCACAGTGGTTACCTTATGAGTTCTCGAATAGGGACTCTGCCCCTTTATATTTTATTTTTATAATGAAATGTTTACATCACTATCTCCGACTCTGTTCGTGGCTTTCGTAAGTCTGCTTCTGCGTCGACGCGTTCTTTCGCGTCTCCCACCGCAACGCCACTTTTCTCTCTTTTTTGTTTCAACCGAAGGACGTTCGAACCCCCGCGGGGCCCGCAGCCCCCGACCGCGTGGGAGGAATGGGAGACTCTGCTGCACTCGACGAACCCGGCCAAGCAGAAGACCACCCCTGACTGCACCGCCCACGTCATGCAACTACATCAACTCATGAACGCATAGCTTAGTGGGGGTCGTGCGGGGACACTGGTCCGTACTGCCTGAATCCCTTGGTCAAATGAAGATTTTACCACCACCACCGATGCTCGCGAGGTGCTGTGCGAGGTCGCATGTCCGATGTTTGGAGATGTGGTCCACGACGCATTACAAAGACTTCCTCACCGTGTTAGACCTGGGAAGTGCAGCTAGAAAAGTGGTATATCTCACAAGTATCGACCAAACGTGCATAACGATTTAGTCACAGAGCGTGATAAAACAAATCGATGGCTGATGTCACTATTTGTTTAATGTTGTCATCGCACTGGGCGTGTAGCAATAGCAAGTCCGGATGGAAGCGGGCAGTCACTTCTGCAGGGGTGCTGTCATATGGTATTGTAAACACTGTTATCAGGAAAGCTGACCGAAATAATAAATGCGTAAGAAATAAAAGCGAACAAGAGCAAACGCATCATGTTTTGGTATGGCGTTAATCACACGAAAGAAACGCCAATTCTAGCCCACCTTGTCAATTTTGAGGAAACTTGTATGTGGGGTTACCTTTTGCTGCACAAGCGTATGACTTCTTTACACCCCGTAGTTTTGGTAGTGGTGAACCTAATTAAGTGGGAAACAGAGTATAGTAGAAGATGCCATCGTGACTACCATGGTTTTGGCTACTCCTATTATCTTGTCGGTTAGCGTGGCAAGTTCAGTGAGGTCCAGTAGAAGCTGTAGTCAAAACCATCTGCAGGTTAGCTGGTAGCCTTCGTAAAATAATCACAGCATATCCATGGACTTAATAATTATGAATGGGGTGAAGCGTCCGTTAGTCCGTCCGCCCGTTTGTTCTTGCTTTCGTTCATCCTTGCGTTGGTCCGTGCGTCCCTCCGTCCATGCTTCCGTCTGTCTGCGCGTCTGTCTGTCCATCCGTGCGTCAATCCTTTGTGCGTCTATCCGTTCTTCCGTGCATCCGCGCCTGCGTCCTTCGGTGCGTCCGCGCCTGCATCCCAGAATCTGTTTGTCTGTCCATCCATCCATCCGTGCATCTGTATATCAGCCTATCCGTCCATGCGTTAGTCCGTTCATCTAGCGAATCCATCAACAACCCGCCTCTCGCATTGTTTTATTATATAATCATCCTAAAGAAATACCGCCATCTAGCGGACACTTCAAAGACTAAACAAGAGGCGGCCACCTAATACTACTACGACAATTACTCCTCCTACTACTACTTCATACGTCACCGATCACGACCCATAGCATAAGGAGCTTCGCTCCTAAAACAAATCGTGTAACAGCGCATTGTTGGTAGATCGCGCGTTCTCCTTGAGCAGCTGCTTCATTTGGCGAAGACATTGAAGGGCCCTGGTCGCTGAGTTATTCAGTGGGCAGAAGCTGCTGAAGAACGCTGGGAAACTGCCATGCACTATAGCACAATCTTTCCGAGATCACCATAGGCATTAGCACACAGCGGGCTCTCAGCTCATCCGCTATTTCATTGAAGGCAGGGGGTGACAGTGCCTCAAATGCATAACGGATCATAGCTTGAGAATACCAGCGACTTGAAAGTGTGGTTCAGCCTGAAGAAAAAATTGGCAGATCCCACGTAAAATGGAAATCGATGATATGCGAAACACGAATAAAAAATGTTGATATGTCGCTTTATTTCAGCACAACGTAATGAGGTAGAGGTATATTATGCCTTAGATGACTTCTGTGTCATAATTATTATGTTCGGATGTGTCGTTACCTTCGTCATCTGTTCAGGTCACGTGATACCAAGTTTAGTATATGTGGATTTAGTGAAACGACTGCGAGCACGCTATGAGCGTGGTATGTTGTCATGTTGTTACATGACACGCATCTTGAGATTATCATGTTTTCACCAGTCTCATACCTTCGTCATTATTTGGCGTCACATAATACCGAATTTTTCATATGTGAGGCTAGCGAAACGGCCGCTAGCGCTTCATTAGTGTGGCATGTAGTCATGTTGTTACATGACACGCATACTGTGGTTACCATGTTTGGATGTGTCATTTACCTATGCCGTCCGTTCGTGTCGCGTAATACCTAGTTTGGTATATACAAAGATATCGAAACAGCCACGAGCGCATCATGAGCGTAGCAGGTAGTCATGCTGTTACATGACATGCATCTCAAGTTTATCATGTATCCAGCAGTATCACACCTTCGTCAACCATTCACGTCCCGTAATACCGAATTTGGTATAAGTGAAGCTAGCGAAAGAGCCGCCAGTGCATCATAAGCGTGGCATGTAGCCATGGTGTTACATGACACGCATCTCATAATTATCATGTTTGCACCAGTTACGTGCCTTCGTCAGTCGTTCACGTAGTGTAATAACAAATTTGGTATATGTGACGCTAGCGAAACGGCCGCAAGCGCATCATCAGCGTGGCTTGTAGTCATGTTGTTACATGACACGCATGTCATGATTTTCATGTTAGGGTCTGTCGCTTGCGTTCGCAATGCAATCATATAACACCATACAGGTTTTGCAACAAGCCATGTGAATGAAACTACCGCAAGAGCTGCAGGACCATGAAATGCAAATCATGGCATTTATAACATACATATCATGATCTTCACATAAAACGTGACCATATTACGAGATGGCACGTGACCGATAAACTCTCGCATACTACCTCGAGGCAACAAGTGTGTCAAAACGAGACCCTCGCCATGGATGACTGAAAGTATAAGTTTAAGGACAGCTTTTCTTTGTTGGACACAATGAGAACAACAAGCGAAATTATCTACAAGCACTCCGTACAGCACTCCGTGATGATGATGAGGATGTTTAATATTTTGTGGCGCAAGAGCCATGTCATGGCCAAAAATCGCCAGTTCATATTACTAGAGATATGAACAACGATTGTGATAAGCGGCTGTATAAGGGCCATAAAATTCGTCGCACTAAGGCGGGTAAAAACATAGAAGTAATAAAATCATGACGAAGCCGTGAAAGGTGTGTGGTGTTAACAGATAACAAACGTTTGTTGTAATAAAAACGATGGTGGACATGTATGACAGTAGCACAAGTGCCTCACTCATTCACAACCTTGCGTCCAAGTGCCGTGAGGCATGTGCTTTGTTGAGTGCAGCGACTGCAGCGGAGACCACTCGGGAGAGGTCGTGCTACGGAATGCTGGGGTATATGATATGAAAAGTATACTCTAAGCCGAAATTCGGCAAAGTTGGAATAACTGCAGTCGTTAAACCAATGGACGAACGGTTCGTTTAACAGGGACTAAAGTGTGACAATGCGTGTTTGCGCAAACACCCGGCAATGAAGGGACCAACGGGGAGGGCAACTGCGCCGCGATCGCCTCCTGTCGATGCTGCACTGCAATGCTCGGCGTGGTCCGCAATCATGAAAACAAGTTAAATAGGCTATACGCCACTGTGAAAGTGAAGCACTATGAAACGAATAGAAGATGTTATGAGAGGAAAGTAGTACAACACGCAGTCAGTGCACACAGCAAGCACCCTCGCGTTTCCACCATGCCGGCACGGGCGGGCCGAAACCAAGTGAAAATCGCCGAACACGGGCAATGCGGAGGATATTTCGCTTGAATGTGCTGAATAAGTTCGAACTACGGTGAACACTGACAATGCTAACAAAGGTAAGCTGTTCATCAGCGGTCGTGTACCCACACAGTGACCACAAGTTCAAAGTGATATATAGGAAAAGTAGGCTTCGCACGTCATCGGTATCAAGCGGGCTGCCGGTGTGAGTGCATTGCCGGCACAAGCGAAGGAAACGTCGCGTACAAGTCCACAAAAATAGTAGCTCAGAAAAACAAGTCTTTTTATCCATGCGACAATCGTTATCGAAAATCGAACGCGTAGGCGATCGCGGATACGACTAATCGTGCGGCCAGCGGTACACAGGTTGTGCCTTACCAGCACGATGAAAGAACTGTGCCTGCGAACGGTCTCGCCGCTGCAAGTATGCAGATATCGACATCACTCGGTAAGACACAGCGAACATGGGGCACTTACCTATTGTTCATTTGTGACTATAAAATAACGACGACGAAAATTCCACGTGAGCCGCATGTTGCGATCGCCGGCGGTCGTTTAGCCGTACTCGTCGTAAGCCTAGTGACGCCGTTGGCAAGCCGACACGGTATGGCATCGGCGGGGCGCCTGCGGCTGCTTCGCCGGCTTTCCCGCACAAGCGCCGCTGCTATGTTTGTGTTTGCGTACTCGTGCGCCAGCACTGCGAACGCTGGTTCGGCCGACATGATCGTATGCCAGCTGACGATTCGTATTCTCGGGCTAGAGGCATGTTGGAAGATTAGATGGATCCACATTAAAAGATCGATGCGCATCGGTGCTACGAATAAGCCCATGTAAATTTTCGCGTTACGGTGTCAATATTTATTGTTTTCTTAAGCCGAGTAAAAGTCGCCCACTGGCACTAGATGGGAGGTCAAAATACTGTGCTATATATATCCGAGAGTCTGTTCTCAGTGTACAGTACAGCGCGGGCAGTCAGAGCGTGGCTGCTACATGCAGTACCAAGCTCGAAAACAGGAACGTGAGCTACGGGCAGAGCTGAATGATTTGTTGAATATTGAAGCAGAAAACCCGGGCTTATTCACACATCAACTGCAGGTTGTCAAAAACAAAATTTAATGTCTTGAAGAAGATAAATATAAAGGCGCAATTATACGAGCAAGAGCTGAGAGATACCTCGTAGGTGGAGCCCCGACAAAGCGAGCCTTGTCAGATGAAAAGGCATATGCTCGAGCTCACGACAAACTAGAGATAGAATGGAATGGTAAAATATTGAAAGAACATAAAGATATTATGAAAGCTTTTGAAAACTATTATCAGTACTTGTTTGCTTATCGCGAACCAAAGGAGCCGGGTTTTGTGGATGAGTTCTTGATAGAAATGCCGACACTTAATGCTGAGGACACAAATTTATTGGAAATGTCTATTAGTATAGGGGAAATTCAGAAGGCTATCGATGATCTCGGCATGGGCAAATCACCTGGTACAGATGGCATTAATGCCGCCTTTTACAAGGCGTTCAAGGAGGATATGGCCACCGCATTGCATGAGGTTTTTTCAGAGTCTTTAGATCGCGGAGCCTTTCCTCCATCGTTTAATCGAGCGCATGCCGTGCTGATTCCTAAAGAGAAAGAGCAACATGTTTTACGCAAAGTGACAGGATACAGGCCAATCACGCTAACAAACGTGGATTATGAGGTGTTTATGAAAGTTCTGGCTAGGAGGTTGCAGGGAGTTATATACAAGTTGGTCGGGTCACATCAGACTTGCGGCATCAAGCGTAGGAGCATATTCACGAATATTCATGTTGCCAGGAGCGTTTTGGAGTATTGTGACGCTGCGCTTCTAAAAGTAGCTATGTTGCAAATTGATCTAGCCAAGGCTTTCGACATGGTTCCACACAATATATTCTTCATGCTAGCTGAATACGTTGGTCTTGGTGCGATCATATGTAAAGGTATTAAATTGGCATATAAAAATTCAACCACAAATTTAATTGTAAATAGAGAACTCTAACAGCGCATACAAGTACTTTCCTCCGTGCGCCAGGGGTGTCCTTTAAGTCCTTTGCTCTTCACTCTATTTTTGGAACCAATGTGTCAGAAAGTGATTCACCATGCAGGGATTAATGGTTTCAGGTTGCAGTCATGTGAAGTGCGTGTTTTGGCATACGCCGACGATATTGCCTTTTTTGCAGTTGATAGAGAGAGTGTCACTTCGTTATTAAAAATCACTCAAAGGTTTTGTGACACGAGTGGAAGTTTAATGAACAAAAAAAAAGCATTGGTTTATGGCATGGTAATTGGGACCTTACGCCCAGTTCTTTTGGAAATATTCAGTGGCTCACGACGCCTAGTCGTTACCTTGGGGTATCATTGGACAGGTATCAAGACAGTGAAGCATTTTGGCTTGAAAAGGCTGAAGAACTGCGCGCGACCGCCGAAGGATGGGGCGGTCGTGGCTTATCAATTTTCTCTCGGTCAGCTGTATGCAACGTATTTCTGGCTGCTAAAATTATGTACCTTTTGCAAGTACTTAGTTGTAAGCGTAAAACCATTCACAAAGTCCACGGGATATTCGCCACGTTCATCTGGAGCTCTACGTGGGAGAGAACATCTAGAACGAACTTGTTTCGGCGAGTTAAGCAAGGAGGGCTGTCTCTGTGTCATCTGTTTCTTAACCAAGTAATATCATGTTTCCTGCTCATTAGAGACCAGAGAGACTCTTTTTTACGTTCTTTATTTCAAACAACGCTGTTACACCACATGCCTGACTTCTTTGTATCTTCAGACAGGCGAGAACGACACACCTTGTCACCGTTCTTGCGCGAAGTTGTGTTCTCATATCGTTTCTTAAGGGCGAGGTTTTCGATAGATTACCTATCTAATGTGAAAAAAGCGCCTTATGAAAGACCTAATACAGAATGTTTTTCCTGTGCCCCTGTACCGTTCAAGGTATGAAAAATCATATGGTCATGACGTACTAAAGCGAGTGAAAAACATGTGTATACCACCCAATGTGAAAACCTTCTTTTTTAAACTTCATACGGGAACCATGCCTGTAAAAACGTGGCTTGAAGAGAGAGGGATGTATGTACCATGGGGAAGCAGCTGTCTCCTGTGTAATAAACCTGAGACCATTGAACATGTGTTTATTGATTGTAAGAACGTTATTTTCTTTTGGGTAATTTTACAGAGGACTTGAAAAAAGATTTACCTCTTACTTCATATGGAATTCGTTTTTTGCCTAGTGATAGTTCTGTGCAAAATTTGGATGTTATATTTGTACTTGGTCTTCATTCGGTTTGGCGTAGTATGCTATCATACACGCACTGTGATGTGAGAGTTCTATCCGTTAATGAGTGTTTCGTGGAAGCTGTTATAAAAGTGCGAGATGTGTACAAGACTACCGACTGTAATGAAGATGTAATATTTTTGTTTGACGCGTTGTCACGCATGAAACACGTGTAATAGTGAATGTCATATTATCTTGACCTGTAGTCAAGAAGGCAATAAAGGAAAAAAAATACAGCGCGGGCAGTCAGTGTTTGCGGTATTTTACTTTGAAATATTAGTGCTTATGTATGTGTGTGTGTGTGTGTTGCTTGAATAACATACTATGATTATCAGTGCTGATTAAATTGGAATAAACATAAAATATACTGCCCAAACGCAGTGTCGCCATTTTTTTGCCATTGGTCCAGACGGTTCAACTGTTAGTCCCACTGGAGCATTCTACTGGGGCCAACATTTAAACCAAGTGGAGTAAGTGCATGGGGTAACAGTTGAGCCCCTGCAGTTACTCCCGCAGTTAGTCCAAAATCGGTTCAAAATTTGTGGCAGCGCATTTAGACCCCTAAAGGACCAATGGCATACCCCACTTTAGTATTTTTCGGCTTAGAGTGTACGAATTTCTTTTAAAAACGCTAACAATGATTTATGACTAAAAAGTGGTTTCCTATCGACGAACACTGCAGGATGTAGTGGTATCTGTTGTCGGTAGGGTAACGGAAAGTGTGGTCTTGTCAGCGTGTCTACTTCTTTACACTGGATTAAAATGTGAAGTACTGTGAGTGCTACTCCACATCTATCACGCAAAGGTGTATCGCCCCAGAAAAAAGAAATGAATGTGTTGTATGTGTATGTCACGTTCCTAACCTTGTAAGGATTACTTCTGTGTGGCATGACTTTGATACTGGCGGCTAATGACCAAGTTGCGGCTTGATGACATGCAATTTAGTATCTGTGTGTGTGTGTGTGTGTCCCATGTGATCTGCCAATATACTCCATGCTTTCGTTTCAGAAAACGTTTCAAGTCAAGTGCAGGAATTGGTACCGACGTATTCGTAGCAGTTTTGCTGGGGGAACCAGCTAGCTGGTCAACCAGAACGTCTCCTTGATTTTCGCGGTATCCTAGCACCCAGCAGACTAGAAAATGCTGCTTAGATGAGTAGACTGTGCATAAGAGCGAATAGAGCGAGACAAGGACAGGGTTCTTGTGCTTTTAAAGAGTTTTCAGGGCTTTCACTACGCTGAGGGAATCTGTATATATTATTGCCTTCTATAGTTTTATTGGTTTAATGTGTTTGACGGCCGCAAGTATCGCATATGCTTCGCCGGTGAAAATGCTTGAATCAGAGTGCAGAACGCCGGCTTCAGAAAAGGATGGGCCGACAGTTGCGTACGAGACAGAATTGTTTGACTTGGAAGCGTCCGTGAAAAACTTGGGACATGTGTATTTATGTTGTAGTTCTAGGACATATGTCTGAATGTGTGCAATTGGTGCATGCTTCGTAACCTCCAAGAAACACACGTCGCAATGTATTGCCTGCCATTGCCACGGTGGCAGGTACACTGCGGGAGCGTCAACCGGTGTTCAAGTGGCACACCGCTTTCCTTCGCTAGGCCCCTCACACGGAGTGAGTAGGGCTGTCTAATTTAAGGCCGTTTTTCAAACACAGCAAGACTTGACCTGTCAATAATTGTGGAATGTGATGGGTGATTTTTGTCTGCATTTACATTAGGAAATATTAAAAAAACATGTAACATCGCTCTAGTTGGAGCGACCATTCGTTCGATTTTACGTAGAGGCTTTCTACGGGGCTAGTGTGAAAAACACCCGTGGAGAGACGAATGTCTAGATGATCAATAGGGTCAAGCATTTTAAGGGAGTTGGTGTCGCAGAATGGTATGCTATTACCCTTTAGTCTGGCCGAGTACGTACGAGGCTTTTATACAAGTTCACAAGACCTTTCTTGTCACTTCCCCACGTAGTTGGTTCTTATTCACTTGTTTTTTAAATACCTAATGTGTGGTTTGAATGTTAGCTTAACGTCTTGGATGAGACCTAAGAATTTGTGTTCGGTGTTAACAAAAAGGCGTTGCCCATGCAATTGAATATCCAATTCGGAATTAAGGCCTCTCTTCCTGGAAAACAAGACACACGTGCTTTTCCGAGCATTCAACCGGAACCCATTTTCTTCAGCCCAATTGGAGACTTTGTTCAAACCAAGCTTAGCCTGGCGCTCTCACAAGGCCAGATTGCAAGATCTAAAACCAAGCTGGATGTCATCGACATATGTGCAATAAAACATATTGCGAGGCATGAACAAGCGCAAATAATTCATTTTGATGGTAAATAGTGTACAACTAAGTACACCACTTTGAGGCACGTCTGTTTTTTGGACAAATGTTTTTTGGACCAATGCCTACTCTAACTCGGAATGTCCAATTTGACAAGTAACATTCGATTATGTTAAACATTCTTCCGCACACGCCAAGATTCGACAGGTCTCTTATTATTCCAAAGCGCCATGTTGGGTCGTAAGCCTGTTTGATATCGAGGTACACAGAAAGAACGTACTGCTCAAGAACGAAAGCATTTATGATATGTGCCTCGATACGAACAAGGTGGTCGGTGGTGGATCAACTCTATCGAAACCCGCACAGAAATGGGTCAAGCAAATTGCTTGTTTTAAGGAAATATACAAGTCGGCAGTTGATCATTTTTTCGAAAAATGTGCGCAGGCAGCTTTTAAGCGCATTTGGCTTATAACTCAAAACTGAAGAAGGGTCCTTGCCCTGTTTCAAAATGGGAATAACAGTAGCTTCTTTTCAGAAAGTAGGGATAGCATCAGATAACCAGATAGCAACGTACAAGCAAAGTAAGGTTATTTGTGTTTCAATCGCTAGGTATTTTAACATATCGTACACCACACGGTCAGAACCTGGAGCGGAGTCACTGGAGGAGTTTCGTGATGTTTAGAGCTCAGGTAAGCTGAAAGCTTGGTTGTACGCCTCGTATTTTGTACATTTGTGTTTGAGTTTTTCATTTTCTATTTTTGTTCTGTATTTTTGGAAAGCGTCAGTATAGTGCGACGAGCTCGACACCCGCTTGAAGTGTGTGCCGAGGAAGTTCACCTGATTGATTGATATGTGGGGTTTAACATCCCAAAACCACCATATGATTATGAGAGACGCCGTAGTGGAGGGCTCCGGAAATTTCGACCACCTGGGGTTCTTTAACGTGCACCAAAATCTGAGTACACGGGCCTAAAACATTTCCGCCTCCATCGGAAATGCAGCCGCCGCAGCCGAATTTGAACCCGCGACCTGCGGGTCGGCAGCCGAGTACCTTAGCCACTAGACCACCGCGACGGGGCGAGGAAGTTCACCTGATCTTCCAAGGTGTCACCCTGTGTGTTTACGAGTGGGAGTGTGTGCACTTGTCTACCTGCTACCCTAACAACCATGTTCCAAACTTTAGCCTCATGTGTATATGAATCCATCCATGATTAAAACTTTTGGTAACTTTCTCTTCTGGCCGGCCGACGTGTTTGACTGGCCTGAGACTTCAGTTTCTTAAAGATTTGAAGATTTTCGGCTGTCGGTGCGTTCCGAAGCAACCTACATGCTTCGTTTTGCTGCTTTCGTACATTTGGGCATTTAGAGTTGCACCACGGCACACGACATTTTCCAAGGTGTCCATTTGTTTGTGGGATGCATTTTGTGTCAGCATCAATAAAAAAGGTGTGAAGTAGTTGACAGCAACATCAATGCTAAAGTACATATTCCACTCCAACCTAAACGAGCGATGGTGTGAAACTGTTCCCAGCGGCTCTGTTTATGAGTCATTTGGGAACACGTGGTGGACACTCAGTGACTGTAGTTGTGCTCAAAACTACTAGGAAGTGGTCACGTCCGTACGGATTACTGATAACTTTCTATTGGAGTAGAGGCCCAAGAGACGAAGATACTATCCTTAGGACTATGAAGAAGTAAGTATCATTAGAGAGATTATATTAGGTTGGTTCTTTTCGATTTAGAAGACACGTGCTCGACGAAAGAAAGAACTGTTTTATCAGTCGACCTCTCGCGTCGCAACGAGAGTCACCTCATAGCCTGCTATGCGCAATAAAGTCTCCAAGGAGAACATGAAGCTCTGGAAGTTCATCAAATAAAGAGTGTAAGTCATGTTTTTGCAGCTGATAGTTAGTAGGAATGGAAATAGTACAAATTGTGATTAGTTTATCAAAAAGAACAGCTTTAACAGCCACTGCCTCAAGGAATGTTTGGAGTTGCAAGTGTGCATGATATCCCTTGATTTACTATAACGGCAACACTTCCGGATGATGTGATGATGATGAGTGGTTTTTATTGGCGCAAGGGCCAATCGATGGCCAAAGAGCGCCATTTAAAAATCCTAAATATATGAATAATGATATGATGCGTGACTGTAAAAGGGCCTTAAAATACCTCTTGCTAACGCGGGTAAAACATAGAAGCATCAAAACCATGACATTGACGTGAAATATGTGCAATAATAATAAATGACGAGACGTCGTGATAGTGGGGCAGTGATGGAGATGCAGCCACCGCGGCAGCAGCCTATCTTTAGAGATCGTGCTAGGAAGCGCCAGTGTATATGACATTTAAAGTACGTACATCTGTTAAAAAAGGCCATCAGTGATTTGTGAGAAAAAAGGGGTTCTCTACCGATGAACATTGATGAGTGCAAGAGTATCTGCTGTTGAAAGGGATATAAAAAGTGCTTTTTTGAGAGAATCTAAATCACTGCAGTGGACTAGGATGGGAAGAACCGTGAGCGGTTCTCCACATCTCTCACACACTAATGCTTCGTCACCAGACAAAAGGTATGAAAGTGTCGAGTGTGTGTGTCCCATCTGTAGTCTTGTAAGTGTGACTTGTGTATAGCGTGATCTGTATACTGTTGGCCGATTTCCCAGTTTTGGTTTCACAACATGCAGCTTGTTTTCTATCTCCCAATCCCGTAGGTGCTGCCAGCACGCTCTGAGCTCCAGTCGTCGAAATGGTTTCAGATCAAGCGCAGGGACAGCTACAGATGTATTGGCGCCAGTGTTGCTTTGGGCAGATGCGGCCAGCTGATCCACCAACACGTTTCCAGCGATTTCGCGGTGCCCCGGCCCCCAACAGACTACAACATGTCGTTTAGGACCGTAGATCGTGCATAACAGAGAGTACAAGAACGCAAGGACAGGATTTTTATGTTTTCGCAGAGTTTTGAGAGCCACCACTATGCCCATTGAATTTGTGTATATTACCGCGTGTTGTAGTTGCAGTTTATTAATATGCTTGACAGCCACAAATACCGTGTGAGCCTCTGCTGTGATGATGCTTGTTTCGGACTGCAGAATACCGGAGTTGGATAAAGGCGGGCCAACAGCTGCATAGGACACACCAGTGTGAGACTTCGAAGCATCTGTGAAAAATTCTGGGCAAGTGTACTTGTGCTGGAGTTCGAGGAAGTGTGTGCGGATATGTACAGAAGGTGCGTGTTTAGTGACTTCCTTGAAAGATATATCGCAGTCTATGACTTGCCACTTCCATGGTGGCAGACATACTGCTGCAGCCATCAAACGTTGTTCCAAAAGTGGCACAGCTGTTTCCTCAGCCAGCCTCCTGACACGAACTGAGTATGGCTGTCTCAGTGAACGATGGTTATTGAACAAGGTACAGTTGGACAGATCATTGACTGTAAAGTGAGCGGGAAGTTCTTCATCAGCGTTCACCTTGAAATAATATGTAAAATATAGATAAAATCTCTGCAGGTGGAGCGACCATTCATCTGATTTGACGTACAGACTCTCTACGGGGCTAGTTCGAAAAGCACCTGTTGAGAGGCGTATGCCTAGGTGGTGGAGAGGGTCGAGAATGTTTAAGGCAATGGTGTTGCAGACTGATAGATTATAGCACCGTAGACTAGGCGCATATGTGTGAGGCTTTTATATAAACTCATCGGACATTTCCTGTCACTGCCCCACGTAGTTCGTGATAACACTTTCAAAATATTCATGGTTTTTAAGCTTCTGTCTTTCAAGTACTTGATGTATGGGATGAAGGTTAGTTTTGTGTCTAATATTAGGCCCAGAAATTCATGCTCTGTTTTCACAGACAGACGTTGACCATGCAGATCAATCTCGGGATAGGGATGAACGCCCCTCTTTCGGCAGAACAAGACGCAAGTACTCTTTTGCGTGTTCAGTTTAAAACCATTCTCACCTGCCCAGTGAGAGACCTTGTTCAAACCTAGTTGAACCTGACGTTCACACACTGAGAGGTTACAGGATTTTTTGTTTACGACCTGCACGTCGTAAACATGTGCACTGGAAAACATATTTCGTGGGATAACGAGTCCCAAGAGTTCTATTTCAATATAAAAAGTGTACCTCTCAATACCCCTCCTTGCGGCACTCCTGTTTCTTGAACAAACGTACGGGACAACATAGTGCCCACTCGAACACGGAAGGTAGGTTTCGATTATTTTCAAAACTCTGCCCACACACCTAGTTGTCACAGGTCTCGGAATATGCCAAAGCGCCACGTAGTGTCAGAGGCTTTTTCTATATCAAGGAATACTGACAAAAATAATTACTTATGAATGAAAGCATCACGAATTTGTGCCTCGATACGGACAAGGTGGTCAGTAGTGGACTTAGCCTCTCGAAACTGACACTGGCATGGGTCAGGCAGGCTATTTGTTTCAAGAAAATGCATCAATTGTCTGTTCAGCATTTTTTCAAAAACCTTGCATGGGCAACTTGTCAATGCTATGGGCCTGTAGCTTGATGCTAAAGATGGGTCCTTGCGCTGCTTAAGAAACGGAATTATGATTGCTTCTTTCTAGGTTGAATGGATCTCACCGGAAAACTAAACGGCATTTTACAAAGAAATGAGAGCTTTTTGGTTTCAGGAAGCAGACGTTTGGGATTTTTGTATAATATACGGTCAGAGCTTGGGGCGGTTTTGTTACAGCAGTTCAATGATGCTAGTATCTCAGCTATGACAAAAGGTTCATTATATGCCTCATTGTTTGTAGATTAGCGTTCTATTTTCAGTTTTTCTGTTCTTGCTTTGTATCGTTCAAACGCTAGACTGTAATGAGACGAGCTGGAGACCTGTTCAAAGTGTGTACCAAGGAAGTTCGGTTGGTCTTCCAAACAATTGCCTTGTGTGTTTACTAGAGGAATAGGATGTGGTTCTCGACCTTCTATCCTACTGACCCTTCTCCAGAGTCTTGCTTCATGTGTTTATGTAATGATTCCTGATAAAAACCTCTGCCAGCTCTCCCTACTGGCCTGTCGACGTATTCTCCTGGCTTGGGACTTGATGTTTTTAAGTTTGACAAAATTTTCAGCGGTCGGTGAGTCCCGGAGCAGTTTTCATTCTTTGTTTTGTTGTTTGTGAAAATTTCGGCATTCACTGTTCTACCAGGGGAGTCGTGGTTTTCAGCCCAGTCCAGATGTTTGCGGAATGCACTTTGCTGCAGCTTCATTAACAAAAGCAGTAAAGTATTTACCAGCTGCACCTAAGCTAGAACCGCATATGTCAGTCCAACTAAGCTAGCAGCCTTGTAAAACTGGTCCCAATCGACTTTTTTTCAGCCATTTGGGAAACTGTGGAGGACTTTCATTTGGTACTGCTGAGCTCAGAACTACAGGATAGTGGGCGCTTCCAAAAGGATTATGACTTTCCAGTGAAGTGGTGGAAGAAGCGATGGAGATACAATGTTTAAGTCGATTGACGAGTAGGTATCGTTTGTGAGGCTATAATATGTTGTCTCTTTCCTATTGAGGAGACACGCGCCAGAGAAGAAGAGAAACTGTTCAATCAGATGACCTCGTGCATAGCAGCGCGAGTCACCCCACAGACTGCTATGTGCGTTAAAATCTCCAAGGAGAAGGTACGGTTCTGAAAGTTCATCAATTAACGCCTGGAACTCCTGTTGACTGAGTTGGTGCTGAGGACGTATATAAATTGAGCAAATTGTGACCAGTTTATTCAAGATAACGGCTCGGATGGCTACTGCCTCAAGAGACGTCTGAAAAGGTAAATGTGTACAGGCAGTTCCTAGATCCACAGCAATGGCAACACCACCGGATGACGCGACTGCATCATTTTGATCCTTTCGAAACATGGCGTAATGCCGAAGAAAGTTAATGTGTTTCGGTTTCAGGTGTGTCTTTTGCACACACAGAACTTTTGGTGTATGTTTGTGTAAAAGTTCTTGAATACCGTTGAGGTTTTTCAGCAGTCCTCTGACGTTCCACTGTAATATTTGTGTCATTTTTAATGTGTGTGGTGCTGTGTGTACAAAGGTGTGGCCTTACGTTACAGGATTTTTAGGAGGTTTTGTAATTCGTAGTTTTTCGTTTTTGTGCGCTCCAAAGATCCGGGCCTCTCCTTCGGCATCTCGGGCACCGGAGGAGGCGTACTTGTATCCATCCCCTCTTGTGAGGTGGTGGATGGCGCCTGCTTGACAAACACATTCATGGTGCTTTCGGGCCTCACTGTGCTTGCAGTAGCCCGGGGTCCGACAGACTGGAAAGTCTGCTGGCCCTGTTTGTTAGGTGGCGAAGCAGTACTGGCTGTTCCAGCCGGGGGCGCTTGTGGCGCGCCCGCAATCTTGACTTGTGCGACTTTTGCGGGCACGGAAAGATGCGGCTTGGCGCCCCGGCGCATCACATCGGCGAAGGAAGGACTGCACAGATGGATGGAGAACTGTTTACGTGCTTTTTGAAAAGACAGATTGAACTTCACTTTAATCTCCAGCATTTGTTTTTCTTTCTTCCATATTGGGCACGATCTCGAGTAGACAGCAAGGTCTCCTTCACAGTTCGCACAGCATGACGTTGTTGAGGTACACGTATCTGATGCGTGCTCGTTGGATGCACAATTTGCACAAGTAATGCGCCCTCTGCAACTTTGTGACCCATGTCCAAAGCGCTGGCACTTGAAACATCTGCGAGGGTTTGGCACATAGGGCCTGACAAGGAGCTTGCAATAGCCGGTTTCAGTTTAATCAGGTAAGTCACTGGTACCTAGGGTGATGATTATGTGTTTGGTGTGTTCTCTCTTTGTCCTGTCGTATAAGTATTCTTTGGACCTTGACGGCATTTGGTCTTGTCAGCCTTCCAATAATTCACTTTCGGACAGTCCAAGCAGGTCGTAATCTGAGACCACACCGCGCACTGTATTCATTGACCTTTGTGGGGCCACTGAGACTGGGACATCCCCAAATGCTACCAGTTTAGGTAAGTTGTCGTATTGCAGCTTGTCGCGAACCTCCGAAATGATGTCACCACTTTCCAACTTCGTTGCACAATATCCTGGGCTGATTCCTTCGGTGAGTGTTTTCGAGACAAGAAAAGGTGATATTGCTCGGACGATTTTGTTCTCTTTCAGACTATGCTAAACATAAAACTTGGGGAATGGCTGCTTTGGTTTGAAAAAAAAAAAACGGTTCTTCGGTGCGCCATCTTTTTCGCGGCAATCAGGAAGAGGGGGAAATGGTTGTCCATAGAGGTTATGTACAGTTTGGTGGCGATGGTGGCCACCCACCACCGAGCCCACCAATGGGATGCTAAAAGGTTGAATAGTGAACACTTGCAGATGCCAGCCATCCATCGCCGCTATAACCGAATATAACTACCCAAGGTTGGGTAACAATACAGGGTTAACCCTCACTGCCAGGAAATTTGGAAGTAAACTGAAGAGACAAGTCGACAGGACAGATAAAAATAAGAGATAAATACGAAGATTAGGGGTAGAGATATAGGAAAAGGCGACTGCCGATTTCCCCTGTGTGGGTCAGCCCAGGGGTGTGGTCTACGTGAAGCCGGGGCCAAAGGGGTGTGTTGCCTCTACCGGGGGGCCTTAAAGGTCCAATCACCTAGAGTCAGCTCAACCTCCAGGATCCCCTTTTTTCCTGACACGGCAAAGCCACGCACGGCTAGGCGTGGGAGGGAGTCGAAACTCCCACCCCCCGTTATCTCTGGTCCGTGGTGTCGCTACACAACAAACGCCTGCTTATGCAGACGCCCCTGCGGAGCTTCTGGGAGATGTCATGGCATCATCACGGTTCTTTCGCAAAATAATGTATTTTTGAAGAAAGTTGTGTTTTGAATTAAGGTATGTTTCTTGTACACATAGCACTTTTGGTGAGTGTCGTGTAAAAGTTCTTGAATCTCGTCAAGGTTTCTGAGAAGGCTCCTGACGTTCCATTGTATGATTTGAGTGTTTATGATGAATGTAAAGTAGTGATGTGTGTACGAAAAGCGAGTGGCGGTTTAGGCGGGGAGTTTGAGTTCATGTAAAAGGACGGTCACCAGGCCCTGTTATCTGTTTTTTTTAATTTCTTGGCACGCTCCAAGGAGCCACGCCGCTCTTTCGGCACTGAGGGTACTGATGTATCCGTTGCCTCTCAGAGGCACTGAATGCCCGCACGTGCGAGCAGGTAGTTTGGATTCTGGGCCCCGCCTGGTGAGGTGAGGCCTTGAGATCTGAGGACCCTAAAGTCGCGGGTCTCTGTTCTGGAGTAGGCGGTGTAGTCTAGACAACAGCCGCTTTGGGGGCAGGTGCCACAACCACCGGGTCGGTGTCTGCAGGCTAAGGGAGTGGCGAGGGCTGGTGTGGTGGTGCCCCTTGGAGCGCCGCATCAGCATATAATGGGCAATAAAAGGCAAGACCTTTTCTTGCTTCCTTAAAGAAATGTTTTACTTTACCTTCAGTGTTATTATCTCTTTTAGATGCGGAAGCATCTTATACTCGCGCCTTCTAGTGCGCCGTCCGCGCCGTCCGCACCGCTTCTCGAACATTCTACAGCTGACGCGCGCGCATGCGCCGTCGCGCCGTCGCCCACCATCTGTGCCGCGCGCGCTTCTCCTTCGAGAACATTCGACAGCTGACAGCGCATGCGCCGTCGCGCCGTCGCCATCTGTGCCGCGCGCGCGCTTCTCCTTCGAGAACATTCAACAGCTGACAGTGCATGCGCCGTCGCGCTGTATATATACTCAAGGTCGGCGCTCACTCGCTCAGTTGCCGCTCATCGGTTGGTTTGTACGGCGCGTCGACGTCCAAGGTCGCGGTGAAATGAATTCCAACGAATCCACAAACACAATGATCAACGTCCCTTCGACCAGCGCCGTCCTTTCGCATACGTGTGTACGTGTTCACTCATTTAACACCCCCTCCTACAACCACGTTAACCAATTTAGCCATCGACCCAAGTAAGTCACAATTTAACACCCCATTTCACAACCACGTTAACCAGTTTAGCCAACGACCCAAGTAAGTCGCACTTTAACACCCCGTTAACCAATTATATGCTCCGCATCCTCCTCAGTGTTCCCCCGAGGGAAGCTGCGGGCAATTTTTTTTCTTTTTACTAGTATGCGCAGGAGCGTGAATATGCGGCATGGTTTCCTTCACACTTTACACGGTGGGACGGTTTTTTGCAGTTTTCACACACGTGGCCTAGGACTCCACATTGTGCACAAGTTTGGCGGCCACGACAGCTTTTAAAGCCATGACCATACCTCTGGCATTGGAAGCAGCAACGAGGGTTTGGTATGTACTGCCTGAGAGAGGTCTTCGTGTTGTGGTTAAGCCTTCCAACAGTGGGTCGTCCTCTCCAGCGCCTTCTAGTGGGTTGCCCTTTTTAGCAAGAAGAAGAGCAGCTTGTACAGAGAGTCGGTACCCGCATTGACTGTCGCTGTCAAGCATCGTCGACAAGCGTCCGCCAATTAACGTCTCAACAATTTGGTGGAGAGTGTTGTGCCCTTCTAACAGCTTTGGTTAGCATTTGATGCCCCTGGAGCTTCGATCCCGCACCGTGCCTTCTACCATGCACCAAGACGCCGCACAGCAAACGCTTCCTCCTGCGCCGACGCCATGTTCCGGTGTTCCCCGCATCCGCGACCCTCCTGTCTTCACCGGCGCGGATGGCACCGATGTCGAGGACTGGCTTGCTATGTACGAACGCGTCAGCGTCCCCAATCATTGGGACGAGGCAGGTAAACTCGGTAACCTGGTTTTCTACCTCGCGGGTGTGGCCGGCGTGTGGTACAACAACCACGCATCCGATTTCCCCACTTGGTCCGCTTTTAAAACCGCCGTTGTCGACGTGTTCGGCCGTCCTGTCGTTCGTAAGCTCCAAGCCGAACAGCGGTTACGTGAACGAGCACAGCAGACCGGTGAGTCCTTCACAAGCTACATAGAGGACATCCTTGACTTGTGCAAGAAAGTGGACGCGAGCATGTCAGAGGCCGGCAGAATTACCCATGTTCTAAAAGGCATCGCCGACGATGCCTTCACCATGCTCCTGGCCAAGAATACTCGCACTGTGGCAGAGATCATTACACTTTGCCAAAGTTACGAGGAGCTGCGACGGCAGCGCTCGATGACCCGTCGACCACCCTCACGTGACGCTGATTTCTCGGCCTTGTCAACACTTCCTGACCACACCGCCTTGCTTGCTGAAATCAAGTCATTCGTGCGTGAGGAAGTGGCCCGCCAGGTCTCTTTACTGGCCTTTGCTTCCCCGCAACGTGCTGAACAGTCGTCAAGCACACTTCTGCCTCCCCTCCGCCGAGCCATTCAGCAGGAAATCGCGGAGGTCGTTCCAGAATATCACCAGCCGCCTCCAGTATCTACACCACTCAGTTACGCCAAGTTGTCGCCAGGCCACCCCCACCGATTCCAGTGACTGGCCCTCTTGGTTACACCAAAACCATCGCCAGACCCCAGGCCTTCGGAGAAACTGTGCCGCCTACATATACCGACGTCATCCACGTGCCCCGTGTGCCGCCCACTATGCAGTTATATCAGCAGCCGGCTCGCCCATCGCGTTCTTCGACATGGATGGGACCCGTGAACCGATGGCGCACTGCGGACAATCGCCCCATCTGCTTTGCTTGTGGTTGCGTCGGGCACGTAGCGCGCTACTGCAATCGTGTGCAGCGACCGCAGGTCGCCTCCAATTTTTCCAGCCAATCGAGCCGCTTTTATGACCAACCGCCACCTACGTCACCGTCGTCCCGCCCCGCTCCATACACCCGCCGCTCACATTCTCCGCGACGTCGCTCACTGTCGCCGATGCGGCCACGTCCACTAGAGGGCTACCAGGAAAACTACTCGTCGCAGTCCACGAGGCAAGGGCTGCGACGCTGACGAACTGCGGAAGCCCTCAGGAAAGACCATCGAACGTGATAGACGTGCTTGTGGATGGTGTTCGTGCATCTGCTCTTGTAGATACTGGAGCCGCCGTATCCGTGATGGACGCAAAGCTTAGCCGATTACTGCGCAAAGTGACCATGCCACTTTCCGGGCTCTCCCTCCGCACAGCCAGCGCCCAAAGCATTCACCCTACAGCGTTGTGTACAGCCCGCCTCATGATTAAGGACGTGATGTATGCCGTCGAATTCATCATAATTCCGTCATGCTCTCACGACGTCATCATAGGATGGGATTTTCTCTCCCGCCACGATGCCGTCATTCATTGCGCACCAGCAGAAATAGAGCTGACACCATTCTCTTCTTTGACGCCGGCCGACAGTCCATCTACTGCAAGCAAATTACTCGTCAGGGACGACACGCAACTGCCTGCAAACTCGTCCGCGGCGGTGTCGGTCTACAGTACAAGTCTTTCAGACACCGCTGCCCTCCTCTCACCATTTCATCGTGTTTTCACCAGAAAAGGTTTGCTGGTTCCTTTCGCGACCGTGCAAGTAACTCTCGGCAGCACCACTATTTTTGTCCAGAACTCATCCCCGTACAGTGTTACGTTGGTGCGAGGGGAATGTCTCGGCAGCGTGGAACCCATAGAAGACGCACAAGTCATGGATCAACCTGATGACACGCACTGCCGAAGTTCCAATACGCTTAGTGCTGTTTCTACATCTGTTTCATCATCCGCTGATGCATTTGGTCCTTCCATTGCCGACAACCTTACGCCGGTCCAGCGCTCCCAGCTTCTGGCCCTGTTGGAAGAATTCCGCTCTTCTTTCGATGTCTCTCAACCTTCTCTCGGCCGCACATCCACTGTTACGCATCCCATTGACACAGGCGCACAACCACCACTACGGCAACGTCCATATCGCGTATCTCCCACAGAACGCCGTGTAATCAACGAGCAAGCGGACGACATGCTACGCCGCGATGTTATTCGACCCTCTAACAGCCCCTGGGCGTCTCCTGTCGTTCTCGTCGCGAAGAAGGACGGTTCTGTGCGGTTCTGTGTGGACTACCGACGTCTCAACAAGATCACTCGTAAGGACGTGTACCCACTACCGCGTGTGGATGACGCGATTGACAGCCTGCGAGGAGCCGAATTCTTTTCATCTCTAGATTTGCGCTCAGGGTACTGGCAAGTACCTATGGCTAAGGACGCTCGACAGAAGACCGCTTTCGTCACTCCCGACGGCTTGTACTAATTCAACGTCATGCCGTTTGGGCTGTGCAATGCGCCTGCCACCTTTGAGCGCATGATGGATACCGTTCTGCGTGACCTGAAATGGCACACGTGCCTGTGCTACCACGATGACGTCGTCGTTTTCGCTCCGGACTTCTCCACGCACCTTCAACGCCTGCGGCATGTTTTAACGCGTCTGAGTGACGCCAGACTGCAACTGAACCGAAAGAAGTGCCTATTTGCAGCTCGGCAGTTGACAATACTCGGCTATGTCGTGTCCAAGGACAGAATTCTCCCCGATCCAGCCAAGCTTCGGGCCGTGACCGAGTTCCCCAAGCCGACATTCATCAAGGAACTGCGCAGTTTCATAGGACTGTGTTCCTACTTTCGGCGCTTCATCCGAAACTTCGCGTCTATCGTATCGCCGCTGACAAAGCTCCTTGGTAGTAACGGGCCTCTCCATTCGTGGTCATCGCAGTGTGACGACGCATTCACAACGCTCCGTCGTTTACTGACGTCGCCTCCCACACTCCGCCACTACGACCCCACTGCCCCAACAGAGGTACACACGGACGCCAGTGGTGTCGGTCTCGGCGCTGTCCTTGCGCAGCGCAAACCAGGGTTCCCGGAATATGTCGTGGCGTATGCAAGCCGTACGCTTACAAAAGCCGAGACTAATTACACCGTCACTGGGAAAGAATGTCTGGCAATCGTCTGGGCCCTTACCAAGTTGCGACCTTATTTATATGGTCGCCCATTTGATGTAGTCATCGACCATCACGCACTATGCTGGTTGTCATCATTGAAAGATCCCTGAGGCCGTCTCGCCCGGTGGGCACTTCACCTGCAAGACTACGACATCCGCGTGCTGTACCGCAACGGAAGGCAGCATGCTGACGCCGACGCCCTGTCGCGCTTTCCCTTGCCTGATGACAATGCCCACGACTCAGCGTCTCACCTTGCCGTTTCTTTCATTGGCATTCATGCCGTTGCTGCTGAACAGCGCAAGGATCAATGGATTGCCTCACTGATAGACTTGCTGACTGATCCATCCACTCCATCAACTCGCGCGTTGCGCCGTCAAGCCCACCATTTCGCCGTTTGCGACGACCTTCTCCACGGACGCAATTACAGCGGTGACGGCCGCCAGTGGCTACTAGTCATACCCCGCAGTCTCCGCTCTGACATATGCGAATTCTTTCATACTGATCCGCATTGTGCGCACTCCGGCGTATCGAAGACTTACCAGCGCATTCGCCAACGGTACTTTTGGCGTGGCATGTACCGCTATGTGCAGAAATTCGTTCGCTCCTGCATAGAATGTCAGCGCCGCAAAACTTCAACGCACCTGTCGCCGGTAGGTCTGCAACCTCTACCTTGCCCTGCCAGGCCGTTTGGGCGCGTTGGCATCGATTTGTATGGGCCACTTCCACTAACGTCGGCCGGTAACCGCTGGGCCATTGTTGCTGTGGACCACCTCACGCGATACGCCGAAACTGCCGCTCTCCCCGCGGCTACAGCGAGCGATGTGGCCTCCTTTCTGCTCCAACGATTCATGCTGCGACACGGTCCACCTCAGGAACTGCTCAGTGATCGAGGCCGCGTCTTCCTGTCTGAAGTCGTCGAAGCCATTCTCAAAGAGTGCAACGTTGTTCACCGCAAAACTGCTGCTTACCACCCGCAGACGAATGGCCTCACTGAACGCTTCAACCGTACGCTCGGCGACATGCTCTCCAAGTACGTCGCCACCGATCACACAAATTGGGATTTCATTCTACCCTTCGTCACCTACGCATATAACACCGCCCCTCAGAGCACTACTGGCTTTGCACCTTTCTTTTTGTTATATGGAAGGCACCCGTCGCACACCATCGACACTATACTTCCGTACAAGCCAGATCCGTCAGAGTGGGCGCCTATTTCTGCTACAGCCAAGCTTGCTGATGAGTGTCGAGAGCTTGCAAGGACCTTTACAGCGCATGATCAAGAGCGGCAAAAAGGCCTTCGCGCTGACACCAGCACTACTGCGCCCATGTTCCTCCCTGGAGCGCTCGTCTGGCTCTCGATCCCTACCACTTCAACTGGCCTATCTTCAAAACTATTGCTCAAATACGAAGGCCCCTACCGTGTCGTCGAACGCACTTCCCCTGTAAATTACTTTATGGAACCCATCGAACCATCTATGGACATGCGCCGTCGAGGGCGCGACATTGTCAACGTGGAGCGCCTCAAAGCCTACCACGACCCGCTCATAGTAACCAGCTGCTCGGTCGCCAGGCGGCTCCCTCTTCGTACCCGGGGTAGTTGTGGTGAAGCCTTCGAACAGTGGGACGTCCACTCCAGCGCCTTCTAGTGGGTTGCCCTTTTTAGCAAGAAGAAGAGCAGCTTGTGCAGAGAGTCGGTACCCGCAGTGACTGTCGCTGTCAAGCATCGTCGACAAGCGTCCGCCAATAAACGTCTCAACAGTGTACAATGTTTGAATGGATTCCGGCAGTTTACTGGAAGCAAACGTGAATATTAGGTGTTTTGTTGGTGTTTTCTTGTTTTCTCTCCTGATGATGATCCTTTGTACATTAGTCACATTCTTAGTCCTCCACCCCTCCAGAAGTTCTGCTTCGGTCAGGCCAAGCAAATCAGCATCAGATACCACTCCACAGGTTGTGTTCATTGATCTGTGCAGCGTTACAGCGATTGGAGTGTCACCGAAAGTTGAAAGATCGTGTGGTTTCTCAAACTGTTCTTTTTTTTGAACTTCGAGAAGGAGGTCTATGCTGGCGCGTTTGGTAACTTTGTATCCGGCCCCAAGAGTTTCTGTAAGACACCTGGCAACTACAAAGGGGGATACAGTTCTGGCTTGCTTGCCACTTTTCTCACTTTGTATGATATGAAAATGAGGGAAGTTTTCATTTGAACAGATTAAAAAAACCAAAGTCTAAGTTGCGTACGCACTTTAGGGTGGTACGATCATTTAACAGAAGAAAAGCTCTATGCATGAATGTTTCATTTTCTTCAGAAGCGTTGGCGGCCATCCACCACGCAGCCCAACGAGGGGACGCATAAGTTTACGGGTGCTAGAACCTGCAGATGCTAGCCGTACAACGCAACTGTAACCCAATGCGCCTAGACCAAGGTAGGCTATTCGCTCAGGGTTGAACCTAGCCGCCAGGAAGTTTAAAAGTAAACGGAAGAAAGGATAAGAGAGGACATATTAAAGTGACAGGTAAAGATGAAGATGTAGGAAGAGAGAGAAAGAAGACGACTGCCGATTTCCCCTGGGTGTGTCAGCCCAGGGGTGCGGCCTACGTGATGCCGGGGCCAAAGGGGTGTGTTGCCTCTGCTGGGGGGCCTTTAAGGTCCAAGCACCCACGGTAAGCTCAACCCCCCGGATCCCCTTTTACCCGGACACGGCTCAGCCACGCACGGCTAGGCGTCGGAGGTACCCGAACCCCACCCCCCCCCCCTTTCAGTTAGCTCGGGTTCGTGGTGTCGCTACACAGCAAACGCCTGCGTAAGCAGACGCCCCTGCGGACCCGTAAAAATAGTTAACCAGCAAAACTGAAAATTGCCGCCCAGTATTTAGCAGTTGGCTTCAGTCGACGTAGCGCTGAATTGTTAAAAAATGACTTGTTACGTGTTCATGCTACCTAATGAGGCTAGACACACGTTTCGCATTGGCTATGCCACAATTATTATTTTACTTGCCCTCCATTGTGCCTCACTTGATGACGCCTACTTAGAAGTGTAACGAGTGGTTAAATGCATTTCGCAATGCGTTAACCTCAGTATTTGTCTTCAAAACACATGCAGTCACAGACGTTGCAGCCGAAGGAAAACTGCTGCTGGAGAAGCTCCCGCCAAAAGGGACGTACGCCCCAGCAAACGCACATGCGCAATCCCCACGTTGACGCCACAACACCACATGTTCGGCTGTATGCACTGTGAAATGTCGCCTATAGGTAGAAAGAAACTGGCTGCCTTTTACCTTGTTTCGAAAACCACGCATTCATTGTTCGGTGCGTGTTGTTGCAAGCGTTTGACATCGCGAGCGAACTCGGCGGAATGGTTTGCAGGATCCACCCGTTACCGTCGCTTGCAGTCTCATTCGTGATTTAGCGCAGATTGAAAGGCAGCCGGATAATCAGTACAGATTTGCTGCCGGCACTCGTTCTCCTGGATCTGTTTTTGTGCCAGGAACGCAGCATTGGCCGACAAATGCGAGCTATGTCACGTTTTTACTGTTAGCACTCATCTAAAGGTTTCCACCGCACACCCACGTGAAAGGTTTCAGAAAACCTGAAGCGCATGCTCGGTGCCAAGGATGCGACGAGATGTACGACGTCACTCACAAAGCAGCCAATGGTACGTGTGCGTAGGTATGACGCTGAGAATGACGCAACTGATTGGACAGTTGGTGGAGATCATTAGTGACACCGCTGCTGGAGAGTTTTTTGTTTCTTTTAGCTATGTATAGTTTTCGCTGTAGTAATGCCAAGGTGAGTATAAGAGATTCTGTTAGAAGTAATTGTGATGTCAATGTGAAGAAAAAATAGTCGGCGGAAAGATAACTTGCCACCGGCAGGATCCGTACCGTCTGCCTTCGAATAACGCGACCGATGCTTTACCACCGATCTGTGGTGAAGGTCATGCCTCTATCCACTTTATAGGGTGTGATGTGCATCTGAACGTGTGAGTGCGAATGTATCTAAAGTACGTGCCCATATGTATCTTAAGTATGGAGCACTTGAGTGGGGGGGGGGACTTGCCGTTTATTCATACATCGCGTGTTGCACGATCACGCTTAGAGTAAAGCGCTCTGTAGAGGCCTATAAGTGGCTATGAAATATTTTGCAAAAACAGGGCCGACTTTATGGGGACGCGAAAAAGCGCCATCACGTCGTCGAATGACGGAATGCTTGTCTTCCTGCACCGCCTCTGCGTCCGCGGCACGCTGAATCACTACATGACTGCATCGGACGGGCAAAACAACCTGACGGAGCTCGCTGTAAACAATGCGTCTCGCAACAGTCGTAACAACCACGAACTTGTTAAGGTTCGACAGAAAGTAGCGGGCAGGTTGCAGACCGTGTATGACAATCTGCCTTGGAAGATTCTACGAATGCCGAGGATCACCTACTAGCTTACATCAAACATCGTAGTCATTAAAGCTTTGGTAGCAGGTAAACGTACTGAGAGCAGGTAAACGTACTGGATTGTAAACAGCAGCTGCATCTTACCTGCACTCGCATACGGAGCTGAAACCCGGAGGCTTACATAGAGAGTTCCACTTAAGTTGAAGAAGACGCAGGGAGCAGCGGAAAGGAAATGATAGGTGCAACCCTAAGATTCTAGAAAAGAGCAAACTATTACAGGGAACGAAAGGGTGTTAAGGACATCACTGTCGAAATCAATAAAAATAAATTGTCCTGAGTAGGGCACGTAGCACGTTAGCAAAATAACCGCCGGTCAATAAGAATTCCACACAGGATTCGGGGAGAAGGAAAGACGATGAAAGGGAAGAAGCAAGTTAGGTGGGCATATGACATAACAAACTTTGCTAGCATAAAGCGGTCGCAGCAAGCAGAGGACAGAGTTGACTGGCGGAACATGAGAGAGGCCTTTGTACATCAGCACGCATGCTCAGATCGCGGCTGCTGCTGATGCTGCTGCTGCTGCTGTTGCTGATGATGATGACAATGGTTATGAAACGGGAGCAGTGTGTTCCAGCTAAATTAAATCGCTAGATGCCCATGTGACGGACGTCCTCAGACATCACATTAGTGGATCTCTCGTTCGCTCATTCTTGTTTTCTATTTCATTGCTGTCACTTTAGGAACAAATCTTGCAAGAAAACTTTGCTCCGATTCGTAAACCTTGTGAAGCGACTCTCTACCCAGTCTAACACAAGCCGTTTGAAGCATTGTGTTCAGTATTATTGAAAATATACAAGCGAATATCTGCATGTTACATCGGTCCTTTTGAATATTTTAAATACTGCAATAAATATAAAAGTTGGGACAGTTCTCTTGTTAACCTTTAAAAATGGGCAGTCAAGTTAAACAGAACGGAAAGCTTTTCAGCTAATATTCCAGTCACTTAGATTTTACTGAAAGACGGGCGCTGGTAATTACAACGCAGTGATAATATCTGGCTAACTGAGATGGTGAAACCGGCCTGCCAAAGTTATAATCTCACACTTCCTTCAAAAACGCGCCCGAATCGGTGAAAAGGAGAATAAGCAATTGAGCATACATAATCGACCATGCGGCAGGAAGTCTTTCACCGGAATCGAGGTGTTCGCACTGACGGCTGACGAAAACAGAGACGGAAACAGTGTGCTCACTGAGGCACTTTTCGATATGAATGATAGATGTGCTGTTTCGTGGGTTTGTTTCAATCTGGTATGCTAAACGAAGCAAATTTCATTCTTCTGCAGCACTTGCAAGTTGGCGCCATTGAGAAATTTCAATCCGGTTTAGGACTATTTTCAGGAAGGCTTTGAATTCACCCACTTCACTCGACCGGCTATTTTTACTGGTTAAAAATGTTTTTGTTTTAATTTTTACAATGTCTGCCGTAATTAACTTCAGTGCACAAGTGAAGACGCCATATGTCAAACTAAAGGTAACACCACATGTATTGCAGAGATACCTCTTTTTTGTATTGTTAAAAATTGTATCGGACGCAATTCCTGAAACAGTGTGTATAACAGAAAAAAATTGAATTTCATAACTTAGATACTTAAATTTAATCATATTTTAAGACGTTCTCTCCTATACCAATCTAAACGCAGTCATTTGATGTCTTTGTGTCGTAGAAAGTGAGCTAATCACTCAGGCATAGTGCGGATATAGTAGGCGTTCTTTGGCATATTTACAGATATACGTTGTCGTAACTTATGCTCTGCAGAGAGAGCTTCGATAAGGTCTCGTTCATCATATTGTCTGAACTATATTAAGAACGCTGCGTGTGGCCGTATATCTATGGCTTACGAGCGCGTGAAAACAATGCACGAAATCTTCGAGAATTTTATAAAGCTCATTCAGACTCCCCTGACTACTGGCCGGCAGTTCGTTTCCGGTATAATCCTGCTTTTAGAACATTTCATTAGAGTCATGGTGGTTTACCCACAGAAACCTTTGCCTCTTGCGTATGCTGACCTTCTTCACAGAGTGATAAATCGGAATGGCATCCACATCATTTACCCTGTGAGTACTGATTGTAGCTTTTACAGTGGTATCCAGAATCTGTAATTTTAAGAAAGCTAAATTTTCCCACGATAATACACAAAATTGGGGACAATTGTCAACAGGCGCATCACTCTGGGTACATTATATCCGCACAAATACATTTCAAAAATACAGCTAGAAGTTGATGGATTTTAAAATATATTTATTTAGCATGATTCGGCGTAAACATATCATAAAGCATAAACTTGCCAAACTATCACTGCCCTCTTCATTTGTATCATTAAGGAAATTCCCGGAATTTTCTTCCGCTTCAGGTTCGCTTTTATTGCAGTAGAAATCGTACGGGCACTTTCACTGCATTTTTCCCTTGGTGTCGTCAGAGCCGTTGCCGTAAGGTTAAGTGTCGCGACCACTGGCTCTGGAGCACGCCACGGTAAACGACTGTAGTCCAAAGCATAAGTTGTCCAGCATATATTTGTCTCGTGGTCCTGCCGTCGATGTACTCAACAGATGGCAAGTAAAAGAGGGAACTCTTCATTTGGCTGAACGTGCCAGAAACTGGAGGTCAGGCTGCAGCAATACAAGCTGGCTCTGATAGCGGCAAACACACAGCACTCGCCATCGATCAATCGACAAGCGGTGAAGCGCATCGGCATTTACAAAAGCGCCGTCGAATATTCCAGGCTTATCACTTGCCGTGATGCAAGCTCTGGGATAACCTGGAGTGTACGCGCCTTGAGCGCAATCTTCACAGAACGATCTACAATAATCGCATAACCTTTTCGAACAATGAGGTGCAGTTCGTGCTGAGCATTTCTGCCAAGCTTTGTGGGCGAAAAGCGAATGAAAGAAGAGTCCAAATAATGAACGCGTGTGACATTTTTACTCTTCTGAGAATCATCCCGATGCCTAAAACAGAATACGTGCAGGAGCAAAATGGATGGAAAAAAGGAAGAAAGTAGAATAATAAACAGGCATAAGCAACAAAGCACAACACTAAAGAAACAGCAACACAGAATAAAGTCCTTACGTACACGCATGAAACGGCTTGCAGCGCACAACCTGGACGACTTCAGGTTGTGCACGCCGCCGCTGAGAATGAGTGATGCTGCCAGGGACAACATCGTGGTCAAGTGTACCGAGATGTCAAACTACACTGTACAGCCCACAGTACCGTCGCAGAAATTTTTAGCTAGGTCGACTTCAGCGTATCGGCATGCACACCCAAACATGGTCACTGCTCAGCTATTCTATAAAACTTCGTGGAAGATTGTAACTGGGGCTGTCAGCCGATGGTTGGTTCTTGATGGGGCGAAAAGCATGTTGTCGAGCCTGTTCGGCGCGCTGGAGGTAGATGGTCTCATTGATGTTTTCTTCATCGCTGATTTTCAATAGTATCTCGTTGAGCCTCGTGGACAGGCTCCTTCCCGACTTGCACAGCTTAATTTGCGTGCTTTCTTGCATGGCAGTGTTGTACGCGAAGGTCACGCAAGGAAAAGTGCATCTCACGTCTTGTGTTCCCCGCAGGGGCGTCAGGAGAGCAGGCGTTAGGTGCGTAGCGACACCACAGACCTGAGCTAACGGGGGAGTTTTGACTACCTCCCATGCCTAGCCGTGCGTGGCTGGGCCATGTCCGAGGAAAAGGGGATTCTGAGGGTTGGGCTGACGCCAGCTGATTAGACCTTTTAGGCACCCTGGCAGAGAAAACACACCCCTTCGGCCCCTGCTTCACGTACACGGCGCCCCTGGACTGACTCACCCCGAGGAAACAAGCAGTCGCCTTTTCCTATCCCTCACCTTCTCTACATCATCGTCGCTGCCATCCCTTTTTATCTTTCCCATCTACTTTTTTCTTCCTCTTACTTCCAATTTTTCTGGTGGTGAGGGTTAACACTGTGCGAATAGCCTACCTTAGTCTAGGCGCATTAGGTTACTGTGGCCGCTACTGTGTGGTCCCCTCGTACGACTGGCGTCGGCAAGTTTTTACTATTTACAAATTTGTAGCGTCCCCTCTTAGGGTTCCATGGTGGATTGTCGCCAACGACGCTGAAGAAAAATAAAACTGGCAAGCATAGAGCATTTCCCTTACTTACCGATCGTACCGACTTGAAGTGGGTACGCACCGCTGACAAACATTTTCAACAGGCCATTAGAGGCATTTCCTCACTTTCATGTAATCAACTGTTAGAAAACTGGAAAGCCATTTATGACCGTCTCTCCCGTCGTAGTTGCTAGATGTCTTACGAAACCTCTTGGCGCTGGATACAAGGTAACCAAAATAGCTAGCGGAGACCTTTCTCCGAAATTCGGAACAAAGAACAATCTGAAAAGCTTGACTGTTTCTCAGATTTTGGTGGCATACCAATAACCGTAACACCACACAAATCAATAAACACGTCTAGCTGATTGGTATCTGACACGGATTAACTTGATCTGACTAAGACAGAACTTTTGGAGGGGTGCAAGAGCAAAATGTGACCAATGTAGAGAGAATTATTCTCAAAAGAGACATCAAGAAAATTACTCAAGTTTGCTTCCAGTAAATGGCCAGAAACAATTCAAACAGCGTACATGAAGACCTCTCTCAGGCCATACATACCGAACCCCCGTCGTTGCTTCCAATATCAGAAGTATGACCATGGCTCTAAAAGCTGTCGTGGTCGCAAGACCTGCAAACAATGTGGGGTCCTGGACCACGTGTCCGAGAACTGCATGCAAAGGGCAGCTGCACTGTGTAAACTGTGACGGAAAACATGCTGCATATTCACGTTCCTGTCCATACTGGAATAAAGAAAAGGAGGTAATAAGGCTGAAAGGGAAGGAAAACATTTCTTTTAAGGAAGCGAGAAAAAGGGTCTCGCCATTCTATGGCTCAACAAACGTTGATGCGGCACGTCAGGAGACACCGCCCCACCAGCCCTCGCCACTCCCTTGGCCCGCACATACCAAGCCGGCGGTTGTGGCACGTGCCCCCAAGGCGGCTGTAGTACAGACTACTCCGCCTACTCCCGAACTGAGACCGGATACTTCAGAGTCCTCAGGTCTCAAGGCATCGCCTCACGAGGTGAGGTCCAGACTTCGAACAACCAGCCCACGTGTGTGAGAATCCAGTGCCTGGCCGTTTCGATAATGCTATCGATACCAAACTTAGTATGGCATAACTTGACTGTATGAAAAACGTATCTGACAAGTCATAACATGAAAATGCAGCATGTTGCATTGCGCGCCGGGTGCCGTCGGGCTTCGCTGATGGACGCTGGTCTGACCTGGAATCAGACTATAGAGTGCTCGCGTTTCGCTAACGTAGCGTCGCTGTGCCCAGCTTGCGCGCGCGTCAATGCTACTGTAGAATATGTAGAAGAAGTTCGGCAGTCACTTGGAATTGCAGAAGCACTGCAGCCTGAACCGGAGCAATGAGCTACGCCACTGCAGTGCACAACAACGCTCCTCCACGCCCTCGTCTGGACACTGCCCCGCCGATGTTCTTCCGCCAGGCACTGCCACCACCACCGCCGACGCCATACCACCCGCCGGCTGGCCAGCGCTACGCTTTCAGGAAGACTAACGTCTGGTGCACCCCTGACCACCGCGCACTCTGCTACCACTGCGGTGAAGCCGGGCACACGTACCGCCGCTGCCAGTACCGACAAATGGGATCGCGTGGCTTCGCCGTCAATGCACCACGTCCGCATCCAGAGGAATTACCACGGGACATCGCCGACTACCTGACAGGAACTCGGTGGACACCATGAAGCCCTTCGCGTTCGC
Source organism: Rhipicephalus annulatus (assembly GCA_013436015.1). Taxonomy (NCBI): domain Eukaryota; kingdom Metazoa; phylum Arthropoda; class Arachnida; order Ixodida; family Ixodidae; genus Rhipicephalus; species Rhipicephalus annulatus. The sequence goes on along the minus strand of WOVY01009915.1, from coordinate 431,796 downwards.
CGTCGCCCAGCCGCCGCACGTCACCGCACCACCGGCAGTACTCTGGTCCAACGCGGGGCCGGTCTCCTAGCCCGTATCCGGGAAACTAAGGGCAGCAACTGGTGGAGGTGCGGTTGCTGTGCGACAAACTACCGAAGATCCTCCGACGACGACGACGCCGCGACGGAGCTTTCCGAACACAACGCCAACCAGGCAAAGTCCTGACGACGAAACATCACTTTTCGAAGGTAACCTGACGACGCAACAAGGAAGGAGCAGAACAAGCCGACGCAGCCATGACCCGACGCCACGGCCTAACTGCAACGCGAAACGGCGAACTAGCGACCTCGACGTTCTTATTGATAGCCACATTGTGACCGCTCTCGTCGTTACTGGAGCCGACTATTCCGTCATCACTGGGTTGATCACCGCGAAGTTGAAGAAAGTTAGGACAGCATGAGAAGGTCTCGAAATCCGCACAGCCGCAGCTTATCTAGTAACACTGGCAGGAATCTGCACAGCCAGAGTCACCAATAACGGCCGTATTTATCCTTGAGACTTCGTAGTCATACAGCGTTGCTCGAGAGATGTCATCCTAGGCATGGACTTCTTACGCCTCCATGGTGCAGTCATCAACCTAAGAACAAAGTCGATAACGTTATCCACAGAAAAAGCACTACCACCGCGCACGCTGTCAGGGAACTACGCCTTGAATGGGCTAGAATAACAAGTCGCCTTTCCGCCTCGCTCCAGCGACATTATTTCCGTCGGCGCTCCGAAATCACGTGACTTGGAAAGCGTCATTGAAGGCAGTCAGCAGCTGTTGGTCACCTGCAATATTTGCGTCGAAGGAGGAATTGCAGACTTGCGGGGAGGTAAAGCGACGGTTATGCTCAGAAGTTTCAGCAATGAGTACAAACACGTGAACTTAGGAATGACGGTCACGTGCATCAACGAAATTGTGCAAGCCACCAGTTCTTTCGCCCTCACCGGTTATGCGAAACCTGCTCAGAGGATCCAAGCTCCTCCCTCAGCTTTCGACGTCAATCCTAGCCTTCCCAAACATAAGCAAGAACAGCACAAGTCTCTGTGCCTGCAATACGAATATTGCTTTTTCATCGTCGTCAAAATTGGGCAGACACCAATCGTGAAACATCGCATCATAACCGAGAAAAAAGCCAGACCACTTTGTCATAGTTCGTACAGTGTTTAACACGAGAACGCAAGGCTGTAAAGAGACAAGTTGATGAAACGCTACGGGATGACATCATCCAGCCGTTTTAAAGTATATGGGCGTCCCCCATGGTGTTAGTGAAGAGGAAGGATGGAACCCCACGTTTCTGCGCCGATTATCGCCACCTCAACAAAATCACAAAGAGGACGTGTACACTCTCCCACGATAGACGATGCACTGGATCGGCTTCATAACGCGAAGTACTTTTCATCGATGGACCTCAAGACTGGCTATTGGCAAATTGAAGTCGACGAAAGAGACCGAGAAAAGTCTGCGTGTATAACGTTGTTGGCCTCTTCGAGTTAGAAGTGATGCTCTTTGGTTTTTGCTCGGCACCTGCGACTTTTCAACGCGTTATGAATGCAGTACTGACAGAATTAACGTGGCAGACTTGCTTTGTGTACTTGGACGACGTCGTCGTGTTTTCTTTGAGTTTCGTTGAGCATCTTCAGCGCCTTGAAGCTGTACTTCAAGCCGTCAAGATTTACGGACTCACCTTGAAGCCAGAAAAGTGCAGATTAGTGTAAGAGGAGTTCTTTTTCCTGGGACACGTGATTATGAAGTCTGGAATCCTTCCTGATCCACAGAAAACAGCCGCTATCGCCGTTTTCTTGCCGTCCACTGACAAGAAAGCAGTGCGCTGGTTCCTGGGCCTGTGCGCCTATTAGATGTGGTTCGTCAAAATTTTCGCCCGCATTGCCGATCCACACATAATCGATTGATATGTGAGGTTTAACGTCTCAAAACCACCATATGATTATGAGAGATGCCGTAGTGGAGGGCTTCGGAAATTGCGACTACCTGGGGTTCTTTAACGTGCGCCCAACTCTGAGCACACGGGCCTACAACATTTCCGCCTCCATCGGAAATGCAGCCGCCGTAGCCGGCATTTGATCCCGCAACCTGCAGGTCAGCAGCCGAGTACCTTAGCCACTAGATCACCGCGGCGGGGCGATCCACTTACTATCCTTACAAGAGCCGACGTAGGGGTCAAGTGGAAAAGCCTCAGGAAGATGCTTTTAAGGAGCTAAAACAATGCCTCTAGACGCCTCCAGTACTTGCCCATTTAAACGAATTAACCGAGACAGAAATACACACTTGCGCAAGCAGCGTAGGTTTCGGCACCGTTCTTGTGCATAGGGCTGATGGACTGGAAAGCGTTATAGTTACTCCAGCTGATCGCCATCCAAAGTAGAAGTCAATTATTCCGCATGTGAGGAAGAAGGAGGACACATGCGGAAGCGCATTGCCAACGCCTGGCTTGCTCGGCTGTTCGCTCTCTGGCTACGCTTTGCCTGCTTTTGCTGCTATCTTTCAGGTCGCTGTGTACTTCAATAAACACCCGTAACAAGTGGTCGAGATGCTGGGTCGCGCCAACCTGGAACTTCGCAGCCGGAAACTCAAGCGAGCCTCTGCAATGCTGGATGAAGTAGCAAATCCACCGCAGCAACAACCTGCTCTCCTGGTGCCCACATTGGCCTGCCCTGGCCCATCGCGTCAACGCGACCCACCAATCTTCAGTGGTACAGAAGAGAAACATGTTGAAGACTGGCTCACCGAATACGAGCGGGTAAGCATGATCAGCCGCTGGGACGACGCTGCGAAGCTCAGCTACTTGTAATTTTGTTTGAGTGGCGTCGCCAGCGTGTGGCATCGAAACCACCAACGTGACTTGTCGACGTGGGCTGTTTTGAAAACGCACGTGACGAAAGTATTCGGGCGCCCCGCTGATCGCAAGCTTCGAACCGAGCAATGGTTGCGTGGCCGCGCGCAGAAGAATGGTGAAATATTCACCAGCTACATTGAAGACGTTGTCGAGCTGTGTAACCGCGTTGATGTCGCAATGGCCGATGCCGATAAGATCAGGCATATCTCGAAAGGGATTGAAGACGACGCCTTTCATATGCTGCTGGCAAAGAACCCGTCCACATTGTCTGAACTTGTCACTCTTTGCCAAAGTTTTTATGAGCTGCGCAAACAACGCCCAGCCACGCGCCGCTCTCATCCACAGGCGACTTCAATGTCGCGATTGGCTGTTGCTCCTGACATTTCATCTCTGCTGGTACAGATTGAGGATTTCGTTCGTGAAGAGGTTGCTCGCCAGCTTTCGCTAATGCCACTTGTTAACGACCAGTCGAATTCCCCGTTGGCGTCCCCTCTCCAAAACATCTTCAGGAACCAGGTCGCCGAAGAGGTCTCGCCTTCGCTCCATCAGGCTCCGACAGCTGGTCTCCTGACGCACGCCGCAGTCGCTTCCAGGCCTGTGATGCAAGGTTACAGCCTTCGTAGTCCGCTATTCAGCTGCCAGTATCGCTGCCCGCCCACATAGTCGTGCAGTAGGCACGAGCCGACAACCTTTGGCGCACGCAAGGCAACCGTACCATTTGTTTTCATTTTGGCCTCATGAGACATGTGGCTCGTTACTGTCGTTTTCGTGCACCACCTAACTTCAACAGTGTGCGTCCACCATGGGTCACGTATGCGCCACGTCAACACCAACGCAGCATGTATTCAGAAGACTACGAATCTGATCCTGCCTTGCGGATCCCACTCTCCTCTCGGCGCTCGCCTTCTCCTGGCCGCCGCTCCCCTTCCCTCATGCACCAAAGGCGGAGCTCTGTGCGCCAGGAGCACTAAGTAGCGCAGTTTAGGAGGTGAGAACTGCGGTTCCGGCAAAATTCATAAGGCCTCAACATTCTCCTCGAAACGTTATTGAAGTCGCTATAGAAGGAACATGGACCCTAGACCTTGTCGGCACCGGCGCTACCCTTTCAGCGATTGATGCCCGCATTCGCCGCCATATTGGAAAGTCACGACGCTTGTTTCTGGACTCTCTCTTCGTACAACCAACGCGCAGCATGTCCACTCATCTGGGGCCTGCACAGCACTTGTCGCCAACCAGGGTGTTATTTTTAGATCGAATTCATTGTGCTGCCATCTTGTTCTCACGCCGTCATATCGGGGTGGGATTTCCTCTATACGCATCGTGCGATCAACTGCGCCCGCGCGGAACTCCAGTTCCGCGCGGGCACAGAACTGCCTTAACTACAACAACGATGGCCGCACATGGTTATTGGTCGTGCGCCGCCATATTCGTCGCGATCTCTGTTCCGCTTTGCACAATGACACTCATGTTGGCCACGGTGGCGTGTTGAAGACGTACACGCGCCTTCACCTACGCTATTATTGGCGGGGAATGTACAGCTTCGTCTGCAAATACGTCCGCTCATGCATCGCCTGCAAACGATGCAAACCAGTCTCGCACCTCTCCAAAGCACCTCTATAGCCGCTTCCCTGCCCAGCCCACCCATTTGATCGCGTCGGCATTGACTTGTACGGGCCTCTTCCATGCACTGGCGCTGGCAACCGCTGGATCGTCGTCGCCGTGGATCACTTGACAAGATACGCCAAAACCGCTGCATTACCAGCCGCAACGGCCAAGGACGTTTTCTCGTTTATTTTTCGCAGCTTTGTTCTCCTCCTTGGCGCCCCTCGTGAAATGCTCAGTGAACGTGGCCGTGTATTTTTCTCAGAAGTTTTACAATCCCTCCAATTTGAATGCAGAATTATTCACCGCACCACTACCGCACATCACCCACAGACAAACGGATTAACGAAACGATTTAACCGAACTACGGGTGACATGTTGTCGATGTATGTTACGTAAAACCACTGCAATGAGGAACCTGTTCTTTAGTTTGTCACATTCGCCTACAACACCGCTTCTCAAGCAACCACCGGATTTTCACCATTCTTCTTGCTACACTGCCGTGAACCCACTAGCACCATTGATACGACCCCGCCGCGGTGGTCTAGTGGCTACGGTACTCGACTTCTGACCCGTACGTCATGGGATCGAATCCCGGCTGCGGCGGCTGCATTTCCGATGGAGGCGGAAATGTTGTAGGCCCGTGTACTCAGATTTGGGTGCACGTTAAAGAGCCCCAGGTGGTCGAAATTTCCGGAGTCCTCCACTACGGCGTCTCTCATAATCATATGGTGGTTTTGGGACGTTAAACCCCACTTATCCATCAATCAATCACCATTGATACGATCCTGCCATATCATACAGACGTTGACGACTAGCAGCCTGTGTCTGCGGTGGCTCACCACGCTGAAAAATGCCGACAACTGGCCCGTTCTTTCACCCACGATCAACAGTGTCACCAAAAACAGCGTCACGACTCCGACATTTCTCCTGACTCTTTCACCATCGACTCTCTCGTGTGGCGTTGGGTCTCGCCAGTTGCTGCTCCCAGCCTTTCGTCTAAGCTTCTTCCGAAATATCACAGATCCTACCGCGTGGTTGCGCAGACCTCTCTTGTTAATTATGTGGTTTAACCTTTTACGCCATCGTCCGACCTTCGTCGTCGGGGGCGAGAAACAGTCCACATTAACAGTCTGAAGCCGTATTATGACCCTCTGACCTCTCTCTAGATCGCCAGGATGGCTACCTCTCGATACCGGGTGTTATTGTGAGGAAGAAGATGGACACATGCGGAAGTGCATTGCCATCGCCTGGCTCGCTTAGCTGTTTGCTCCCTGGCTACGCTTTGCCTGCCGCTGCTGTTATCTTCCAGGTCGCTGTGTACCTCAATATGCCCCAGTTATACGCAATAGAAAAGGAATGCCTCGCCATAATCTGGGCTACGCCGAAATTTTGCCCCTACCTCTGCGACAGGCCCTTAAGATTGTTAGCGACCACCACGCCTTGTGTTGCCTAGCTACCTTGAAGTACCCTTTAGGTCACCTCGCACGATGGAGCCTCAGATTTCAAGAATATGATATTACCGCCGTTTACAAGTCCGGCAAGAAACACTCCGGCCCCGACTACCTTTCTCGTGCGCCTGTCAACCCACCACCGCCAGACAACCCGGATAACGACTACTTCTTGGGAACGATAACTGCCGACGACTTCGCTGAACGTGCAGGCTGACCCGGAATTTAGGGCTCTAAGAGAATACATCGATGGCAGGACCGCCGAAGTTCCGATTGTATTCAAGCACGCACTTGCGTCGTTCTTCCTGCGGAACGGTCTTCTCCAAAAGAAAAACATCTCACCGCTTCGAGCCAAGTACCTCTTTTTTGTTCCTTGAGCTCTGCGACCAAAACTCCTCCTGGCCCTGCACGGCGATACGACAGCAGGGCACCTCATTGTTTCCCGCACGATCGCGAGTATACAAGGACGGTGCGTCTTACCGCCGAAGTCACTAGTTATGTGAGGGTATGCCGGGATCGCCAGCGACGCAAGACACCACCGACAAGGCGAGCGGGATTTCTGTAGCCCATTGAGCCACCTGGTTAACCGTTCCAGCAGATCAGTATGGACCTACTGGGGCCTTTACCGACGTCTACTTTCGGAAAGAAGTGCATCGTTGTAGCTACTGACTACCTCACCCGCTACTCTGAGACAAAAGCCCTGCGCAAAGGCAGTGCATCCGAGGTAGCTAAGTGTTTTGTCGAAAACATCGTCTTACGTTGCTGCGCCCTGGAGGTCCTCATCACCGACAGAGGAACGGCATTTACTGCCGACCTAACTCAAGCGATTTTGGCATACAGCGAAACAAGCCACCGCGGGACGACAGCGTACCACCCACAGATCAACGGCCTCACCGAGCGCCTAAACAAGACCATCGCCGACATGCTGGCAATGTACGTCTATGTCGAACACAAGACGTGGGACGCCATTCTTCCGTACGTAACCTTCGCATACAACACGGTGGTGCAGGAGATGACGCAGATATCTCCATAGAAATTGATTTACGGAAGGAGTCCGGCAACGACGCTCGACGCCATGCTATCCAATGTCACCGACCAAGAAAACCTTGATGTTAGTGAGGACCTTCAGCGTGCCAAAGAGGCCCGACAACTCGCACGCCTACGTATCAAGAACCAACAGACGACCGACAGCCGCCGTTACAATCGTCGACGACGCTTCGTGAAATACCAGGTCGGGAAACGTGTTTGGATGTGGAGGCCGATACGCCGACGGGGTCTCAGTGAAAAGGTTCTGCGACAGTACTTCGTATCGTACCGGGTGGTTCGACGTCTCGGCTCACTCAATTACGAAGTTGTCCCCGACGGCATCACTAACTATCAACGACGCTGATCGCGACCAGAAGTCGTCCATGTCGCATGACTCAAGCCGTTTCATGCGCGTTAGCGAACTGAAACAGTGTAAATTGTTGTTGTATTAGTGCTGTATTGTAATTTATTGCTTGAACGTTCTTGCATTACTGTGCTTCCATTTCCTGCTGAAGCATCGGGACGATGCCTTTTAGATGCGGAAGCATCTTATACTCGCGCCTTGTAGTGCGCCGTCCGCGCCGTCCGCACCGCTTCTCGAACATTCGACAGCTGACGCGCGCGCATGCGCCGTCGCGCCGTCGCTCACCATCTGTGCCGCGCGCGCTTCTCCTTCGAGAACATTCGACAGCTGACAGCGCATGCGCCGTCGCGCCGTCGCCATCTGTGCCGCGCGCGCGCTTCTCCTTCGAGAACATTCGACAGCTGACAGCGCATGCGCCGTCGTGCTGTATATATACTCAAGGTCGGCGCTCGCTCGCTCAGTTGCCGCTCGTCCGTTGGTTTGTACGGCGCGTCGACGTCCGAAGTCGCCGTGAAATGAATGCTAACGAATCCACAAACACAATGATCGACGTCCCTTCGACCAGCGCCGCCCTTTCGCATACGTGTGTACGTGTTCACTCATTTAACACCCCCTCCTACAACCACGTTAACCAATTTAGCCATCGACCCAAGTAAGTCGCAATTTAACACCCCATTTCACAACCACGTTAACCAATTTAGCCATCGACCCAAGTAAGTCGCACTTTACCACCCCGTTAACCAATTATATGCTCCGCATCCTCCTCAGGGTTCCCCCGAGGGAAGCTGCGGGCAATTTTTTTTTTCAGAGGGGGCAATGCCACGTTCCTTTTCCCAAGTTTTGTTATCGCCCAACTATGCTACGTAATTTTCAGTGCAAACCGCACCTGCAGTCTTCGAGAAGCTTCGGGACTGTAGTAGGTCATTTTCATAAGATGACGTCCACTCCACAAAACTTACAGATTATTCTGGAGCCTACGTCACTGCTGCGATAACGCTGGGACATTCGATGGCAAGTGTATAAATGCCGACGCGCTTCACAGCTTGTAAGTTGATCGACGGCTGACAATTCGTTCGCCGCTATCAGTGCGGGTCTGCTATTGTGATCCGACTTTCTGTTTACTGGCCACAAGTTCGCCTTAAGAAACAGTTTAACCTTCACCATACTGTCTGCTTCTTTGTCGACGTCACAATCCTCCGACAATATAGTTCTGATGCTACAGAAGATTACTTGCTTAAAAGCAGCGTAAGTAACTGACGTGCTGATAACCGCTATTTTATTGACTTTCTTTTTATTACCGTAAAAATATGGCTATTCATGGCGAATAGCACTCCCCCCCCCCTCTTCAGTGCTCTAAAGCGAGTTTGCACCGTGTACTCAGCGCTTACCAGTAACATGTCGCTCCAGCGTCGCCGTATCCAGCCCGATACAGAGCCCATTATCTGGCAAAACATGGACACTGGTACCCAGTGGCGCTGAGTTTTGCATAAGGGATGTTACAGTAGCAATAGGTCACTGCGATAGAATCACGAACTTGGAAAAAAAGGAATTAAACTCTTCACATACGGTGAGCTAAAGGATGTGTGCCAAATTCTTAACACAATATAGCTCATACTTGCTAAAGAGGTGAAAAATACCACAAAAGTGGCAGGTGAAATGAGTTGTCAATAATTTACCATGAAAGTAAAAAGCCGTTGCCACTTCTACATAATTCTTACAGAGACGCAAGTTGCAACGCTGAGGCTCTTGCTTTCTATTTTCTGCAGACCGTGGTGTCTTTGGTGTGACAATATATTGTTACAATTGTAGCTTGAGTATGTGCACCTGTGTGTAGTTGGTCTATGGTCGAGAAAGAAGAGAAGGAACCAGACGTGTTTTGCGATCGCGGCAGTCTCGGTTTGGACTGAATTTCGCTGAAGCTATCGCTGCGTCGTGTCTCTATAAACTCCCATTATGGGCACTCTATACTAGAGGAGGTGGGGGGTACACGATCTAAACGCACCACAGAGCCACAACCATTTCAAGTTCACCGGAGCCGTCGCCTTGCCAGTCTCTCACCAAGGACTTCGACTATGCTCCATAACGAGGAACAAGACGCAGGGCAAGTCGCTGCCACGCCTAGACCTATACCTGAGGTACCTTTTCATCATTACATGAAACCGCATCCGTGTGCTGGAAGAGGAGGAGAGATGTGGACGAGTGACTCAAGCACTATGACAGCGTGAGCGGTTACAACCACTAGAACGCCAATTCCAAGCTCGAGTATGTAGTGTTGTTTTTGACAGGAACCGCTCTCATGTAGTATTATAATCATGAAGAGTCGTTAAGAACGTGCCACCGCTTTGTTGAATTCAAGAAATGTTTTGGTGACTCAGACTCGAAGAATAGACACGCTGACAGGAGACTTTCTCAAAAAAAATCAGACTCCTGTGGAGACTTGCACCACGTATATCGAGAAAGCCCTCAAGCTGTGCAAGAATATAAACCCACAAATGCCGGAAGAATATAAGGTTGGAAATCTTCTCAAGGGTATTGCCGAAGATGTTTACGACTTCCTGATAGGTTGAGAAGATCTCACCGCCGTCTCAAATGTCCTTTGTCACTGCTGCACCTTTGAGACGTTGAAGACACGTCGCATTGCGGCTAAATTTGGGCGACTGGCAAGTGTCACAACAGTCGCTTGCGTTGACCCCAGTCCGTGCGCAGACCTCGCTTCAACTATTTGGCAAATTGTGCGTGAAGAACTGCGGCAGTACGACGTCACCTATTTTCCGCAGTACTCAACGCCAGTAGTAACATGTGCTCCTTTGCCACCGTCAGTGTGCGTTGCCGACCACACTGAAGCAGGGAGAATGTGGCTGCATCGTGACACATTTGAGTCAGAGGAGCACTTAGGACACCGTTATCGTCCCAGCCGCGGCACACAGTGACGGACAGGTACAGTCGAGGCTGCTGAGCCTTCGAAATTCTAGATATGACCGTTCATGGCTGTGAGCTCGCAACAGAATTTCTTTGAACGTCCTCTACCCTTGTGCTACTGCTGCGGCGTCGAGGGTCACATAGCGAGATACTGCCATTGCCGCAAGTCAACGAGGTACGAAACGTCTACATCTGAGCGCCCTCATGGCTCAAGTGGACACAGAAGCAACTATGTCAGTGATGAGTTTCGCGTTAAAACGCCTCCTCGGGCGAAAAGTGATGTTCTGCTGGGACCATGCTGATACGCTTTGTGGAGTGAGAGGTGAGCCTCTATATACCGTTCATGTATGCAGTGTTGAAGCTAGCTTCAATGGTCATCTATTCGACGCTGAGTTCGCAGTTCTACCTCATGCAATGCATGACGTATTACCAGGCCTACATTGCTAAAACTTCGCGGTGCCAATGTCGTTTGCCGAACGGGAGAAATTGTCGTAGATTCAAGTATTCCATCTGCGTTAATGAAACAACCACCTTGTCATAAAGTGCTGTTTGCGTATGCATGAATACCGTTGTGCCACCATTGTATAAAAAGTGGATCCCACTCACTTGTTTACCTGCCACCGAAAGCACAATTGATGTCATCATAGAGCCTATTCACTGTAGTTGCATGAAGAAAAATGTTCTGATACCATATTTTACGCTGCAAGTTGTTTAAGGGCGAACTGGCTTATGAACCATCAGCTGTTTCGATGAGCCCGTGACACTGCCAGAGGGTCTAAAGCTTGCAGTGATTCATGAACAGCAAGTATTTTATCTTGAAAACCTTGAAGAGCTCCACCATTCCGCGGATGAGCATAGTTGAGTCAATGTGCACACCACAAATTCAATTGTGTCTATGATCAACAAGCGCTAAGCACAACCCAGCATCGTGAACTGGCGAGTATTCTAACAAAACACTCCGCAGTGTTCGACTTTGCCCAGAAGAAAGATTCGCCATCCTTTCCGCCTTGTCGTATACAACAGTACATTGATACGGGATTCAATATGCCTATTCGCCAGAAACTATACCGTGTGTCACCTTCGGAGCGCAAGAGTAATAATGACCAAGTTCATGAGATGATAAAAAAATGTTATCCAGAAATCGTGCAGTCGTTGGGCAGCTCCAGTAATCTTGATTAAAAGGGAGACAGCTCATGAAAATTTCGCGCAGATTATCGTCGCCTCAACGCAATCAATAAAAAGAACATGTATCCTCTTCTACGTATCGATTAAGCTATCGATTGCCTCTCATTGGCTTCCTACTTTTCGTTTCTTTATCTGAGATCAGGATGTTGGCAAATATCCGATGCACATTGAAGATTAAGAAAAGAAGGGCATTTGTAACACCATACGGACTTTAGGATTTTAATGTGATGTCATTCGGATTGTGTAATGCGCCAGCCTCGTTTGAGCGCTTCATGGACAACATCTTGCGTGGTTTAAAATGGTTTCCCAATGCATGTGCTATTCACGATGTACTGATTTTTGGGCGCACGTTGCGTGAACACAACAAACGACTGGACCTAATGGTAAATTGTCTAAGCAAAACATATTTTGTGTTGAAATAAAAACATGCCTTTATGTAGAGCGTCAAACACTCATTCTAAGCCACTTGATGGACAAAGAGTGGATACGACCTGATCCAGCGAAGACAGCAGCAGTGGAAGCCTTAAAGCAGCCTTTTCTATTACCGCGCATCGACTGACGTGTCTGCTTCAAAAAGACGTGCGGTTTAAATTTACTTCAAAATTTGCGTCCGCTTTTAGTGAACTGAAGTTCCCATGGACGTCCCACCCGATTCATCGCTACTTCGATTCCATGGCTTTAACAAAGTGCACTCGGACGCTAGTGGTGTTGGTGTCGATGCTTTTTGGTTCAGCGCGTAAAAAACGAAGAACATGTCGTGGCATACGCGGGTCGCTCCCACAGAGCCTGAGCGTAATTACACCGTTACAGAACAGGAGTGTCTTGCAGTGGTCTTCGCCGTGCAACGCTTCGGTCATACTTTTACGGACGCCCCTTCACCGTCGTGACAAACCACCATTCGCTGTGTTGGCTGGACAATTTACTCGACCCATCCGGTCGACTTCAAGTTAGAAATTTCACCTACGGGATTTGATGGTTGCTTATAAAAGTGGTCGCCGGCACGCTGATGCAGATTGCCTTTCACGGCTGCCGCTTCCCACGAAAGAGTGTGACGCGGACAACTTCGACGAGTACTTTGTATCATTGGAGACAAGAGTTCCTGACTTGAGGGCATTTAGGGATGAGCTGCAAAAAGACAGTGCTCTACAGCAACTTCTTGATAGCGGACCAAATTCATTAGCCACTCGTTTTTGCATGCGCTACGGACTACTATACAAAAACTCTTCTACAATAGGTTCGCGCTATTATTTTGTAGTCCCAAAGAGGCTCCGCTTTTCAATTTTGGGAGCCATGCACGATGATTCAACATATGGCCATTTAGAAGCAACGATAACTCTCTACCGCCTTCAAGAAAGCTTTTACTGGCCCACTATGCATCAGGCTATTCAGTAATATGTTTCAAGCTTCAATAAATGTCAACGTCAAAAGCGTGCTACAAGTACTCGTCCTGGAAGACTACATCCTGTGCCACCTCCAAGAACTCCAATTCAGCAAGTTGTAATGGACCTGCTTGGTTCCTTTTCATGGTCCTGAAAAGAAAGTCGTTAGATCATCTGTGCCGGTCATCCTACTCGATACTGTCAGACGTCCGCTATACCGTCGGCTACTGCACGTGGCGTATGCCTCTTGCCATGCTGCGCGCAGTAATTCTTTGACACGGACCTCCAAAAGTCATTATTAGTGACCGTGGACGTCAGTGCATTGCAGACGTCGTCGAAGAGATGCTTCGTCTGTTTGTTTCAAGTTTTCGACTCTCTATGCCCTTTCACCCTCAAACGAATGGTCTCATTGAACACACAAACAGAATTCTCACGAACATGCTGTCCATGTATGTGTCATCGGATCACATAAATCGGGACGATGTTCTGCCTTTCATAAATTTCATAAATAACAGTAACATCAAAGTTCTGTAATGAAAAGATCTTTGCAAGCCAAATATTGAATCGATGTGTCAGCTTTGCAATTTAACTGAGTTGAGCAGTAATATTTGTCAAACATTTATGCCATCTAATCATTAGGAGGCTGTTGCTAGAAGACGGGAAAAATTGTTCTAAAAATACTTCCCAAGGTCAGGCGCATGAGAAATTGTGCAGGTAGCTCCCACGGCCATTTTACAGTCACTTTGGTTTTGCTTGTAACGTTACATTAGACACAGGGTTATATCTAGTGTCACTAGTCGCTCCTATTACGCTGTCATCACGCGCGCATGGGTGCGCATCAGCGCAGCAAAAAAAAACATGCGCGGCTTGAAACTATCTTGCTACACCACCTGAATTGAGTGAGAACGGGATGAGATTTCGTGGATGAGAGCACCTCAACTACAAGTTTTATGAAGACGACGTTTTGCGTCTGCCTGAGACATCCGTAGCCATTCATTGGTTTGTTTTGTTTAGATCCTCAAGTTATCTCCTTCACCGCATGTTTGTATAGCTTCTGACCTTTGTGCATAATCTTATAGTTACTCATGTTACGTGCATGGTACACACTTCGCTAGGACGTGGTGCGGTGGGGCTAGCTGCAGAGCTTCTCCAAACGGCAAGAAGGCCCGCGGAGCACATCTAGGCCCTGACAACAGAGCAGTGTGAAACATTTTAGAGCTTCCCGTGATATTGTCCTTTTCATTACGATATGCGCAAATATTCAAAGAAGTATGCTTGGATGCATATATTGGAATGCCAACCTATGTGAAGTGAGGTGGCGCATGGGAAGAGGTGACGCTAAATGAAATAACGAAGTTCAATGGACATCTCAATTATAGAGGGCTTATTCACCTCCCCCCTATTCATTTGTATTGGAATACCTGGACAGTCTTATCACAAGGCAACGAAAATTTACTAAGAAGAGCGTACGAGAACACTTGCGTCTCACAAAAAACCATGGAATTCTCCACCGCATGAAGCAGCACTTCGGTTCTTATTTGATTTGTGTGTGTGAAGAGAAGCATTTTGTGAAACTTTAATTATTTGTACACTTTTATTCGAACATTTATCCACAGACTGTTTTTCTGAATTTTCTGGTTTGAATAAGTTTGCATATAGAGTGTTTTTTGCTGCCTCTTCAGCAAAAAAATTTCACACTCTTTGCAGTTTTATTTATTATAAATGATTTTGTTGCTCTACAACATGTATCTTTAGAAAGAGCATTTCATTTTGCAAAGTTTTGTAAGCTACAATGCGTGCTGGACTACTTTTATAACTGGCAGGAACGTTCTTTCTGACACATGAGAAAAAGAACCATTCCTGCGTGGTAACAAAATCGTTAAAGCCATTCATTCCTAGAGAGGCTGACTGACTCGCCAAGTGGGCTTCGTCTGCGCGCGGAGAGAGGTTTATATTGTAGCTTGAGTATGTGCACCTGTTTGTAGTGAGTCTATGGCCAAGAGGGAAGAGTAGCAAGAGGATGTGCTTTGCGATCACGACAGTCTCAGTTTGGATTCAGGGCCGCTGTAGCTACCGCTTTGTCGCGTCTCAATAAAATCTGTTCGTGGGTGGTAAATAAATACTGTCACGCATCCGGGAAAATATTCGCTTTTAGGAAGCAATTTAACAAGCTGTTGCGCAAGACTGGGTTGATTGGCGGATTATGGGAGACGCTTTTGCTCTGCTGTGGGCGTAGTCAGGCTGACGTTCACGTATACAACCTGAAGCACATCATTTCGCAGACCCAAGTACTACCTATGACTCTCATGTTAGATAAGTTGTCGTTGCTTGTTTACGAGTGACAGCCACGCCAGTTTTGAAACACTTTTGCCTTATTGTAGCACGTATACTGATTTGTGACCTCTCTACCTTTCTATAAATAAATTCTCTCTCTCTCTCTCTCTCTGATTTGCAAGTCTTTTAAGGGTGTCTTTTATTGGATTCTTTTAGTTCTGCAACAATGGGTGGGGATAGTTTAGAAAGAACACAGCACAATGCGACAGTTTACGTTATTGGCTCGAATACGTCACCAGGTTAGCAAGTAGGGAAATCAATTGGTAGTTTCACGATAATATGCATTTTTATTAAGGGCCATATGCCTTTCCACATGGATCCGGAAAGTGGCTAGTTTTCTTGTACTTTCCACCTCTTCAGCTGAAAGCTGTTTTTTACCTCTCGTGAAAGCTGTAGTGTGGAGCCTTGACAGTGTTATCCAACGCTTTCTGCTATGGTAAGCCCTCGATCAGCAAGCACCACGTTTCCAGGCAGCAACTTGTCTAACAGATCACAGTGCCCATCGATGTACCGATCACTTGCCCTTCCTTCCCACCCTTCAAATAAAGGTAGCACCTGTCGGGGTAACGCTGAGTAAGAACTTGGCAGTTTTGCTACCCTTGTATTGGCACCAGGTTTCACTTCTTGGCAAAAATGACGACGGTCACTTTATCTTTATTTCAAAGGAATCAATGATGACTACCGCATTAGTACCAAATGCATCGTAAATGTCAGCGGCATTGTACGATGCAGTGATGTACGCTCACAAATACATTTTGACTCTTCAGTTCATAGTAAGCACAGTGCAGCCACTTATCGAAAATTCTAGATACAGTCGCTTCAGAGACCCCAAATCTGACACCCAAGTCAAGATTGTGCAGGTTCAGTTTTAGCTGTATTAAAAACAAAATGAACTCGTGAAACTTTGACAGTAAATTATTTACACTGTGTGAAACATTGATTTAAAGAGCCTAAAAAAGCTGCGGAACTGTAAAAAGTTGGGCATATCTGTGCGAAAAAACCCCTTTCCCTGAAATTTTTGGATAGCTACTTCTGATAGCTGCAACCTTTCTTTTTTGCTGCTGGCAACACACCGGACCTTATTGAGAGCAAAACATTCCGATTCTAATCTTCCAGGTCCACAAACGTCAGGTCCATCTGCTCAGCAATTTCTGAAACAATACAAAGCAAAACACAGCACATTCATTAAAATGCTCTATTGCTCCTCTGTGACAAGCGTAGCAGGCTGCTTGATGAAACTAATGAAGATCACACGTTCAGAAAATTTCGAAAAGGCTGCAAACCAGGCCCAACTTTGTCTATACGGCGTCTGTTTTCTCGCAGGGGCTGCCAAGGATAGCTTTAGTCCGCACAACGTTCACTTTCTCCCGGGGTCTGGTGTTCCCTTGTGTCGCATATGTCATTGCCGTTTGATCTCACAACTGCTGCCACTACTGCATCAGCTTGATCTATTTGTAGGCACCGGGCTTTCACGCAGTCCTGTCACGCACGGTCACCGTGACGCATGGCGAAGTCGAGAAGGAGAGCCAGTGCCCAATCGGGATTCGTCTCGTCCCACAGCTTAGATGACCTGCCTACAAATTCAATTATTGTGTTTGTTTTGGGGTCCCGCAGTTTGATATTACAAAAATTTTCGAGCCCGGATTTCAGCATGAATAACGTTGAGATCCGCGGTCCTGACACATGGGAGCTATAAACTGCGACACTTCGGGCTTATCATTCCCGTGCGTTCACACTGATTAAGGATGACTTTGGACAAGTGGACGAGAGTTGAGTTCGAAAACGCGCGTCCCTTTTTCGTTTGGTTACTGTCCCAGCACCGAAATATTTCGTACAGCCACAAAATGTGCGTTTGTAAAACGCATTTGTGCTTTCAATGCCACGGGTCTTCCCCCAACATAGTGAAATGCTATTCTAGCATCCCTGATTGTGACGTATGTGAAGGACATGTATAGCAACGTCGAGGGCCCAGGGTACATTCTGAAGTACAGAGCCATAACGTGGTGAAAAAACATGTAACTCAATGAACATTTGCATCTATTGTGCTCCATTGCATATAAATAACTGGGAAAATTATCAATAAATCAAACGAGTACATTTTTGATGTTGTTTAATTGGTTAGTGCTGGAGGGTGCTGCCTTTTAAGGGCACAGGCTAAGCAAAATTATTGAAAAAAAAACGAGTTTTCTTATCTCGGTTTTTAATCTGCTTTTTTAAATCGGAGTCGATCATCTGTTTGGTTTATTGCAATTTTTTATCTGAAAATGATATATGGCACTACTTCTTCGGCAGCTTGACATGCCTCGGTTCTCACATAGCTAGGAACTCGTTACAGTTCAAGCATCCATAACCCTATGAAGAAGAGACAGTCCGCAAGCCGGTGTGCACTTGGTACAATCCGAAAGAAAGAAAACAGAGCCATCAAGCTATCTGTCGAAAAATTGATAACTACGAGGAACATATTAGTAATTACATTATTTGTAAGCACCAACACTGTTATGACAAGGAACTCAGCCAGCTGGGATGACATGTGAAAAGGTGCTCTATTCCTATATTTTCACGTGATGTCAAAGGATACCAATCAATGTCTAAGCCTTTGCCCGAAGGAAGCCGCAACTTGGTGTGAATTCAACAAAGCCTGGTTGAATGGTGAACTGTTCGTTGATAAATAACCCCTCCTAGCATCCTTCATTGAGACTTTCAGGCCAAATGATCTGGAACTTGCTTATCCGGAATTTTTTGTTAAATGCGTTGATGGGGAATTTCAAAACCATAACGAGTCATTGAACTGTCGTGCAGGAGCGTGCCTTGAAAAACATTTTCCTCGGGCACCAAACACTTTAAATATGCATTCTTGATGTTGTGTTCACTTTACACGATGACAATCCAGTCGTTCTAAATGTGCTGAGGTTTTTTGTAATTTCTCAAGGGCACTGCTCATTGCATTGCCTATGCACCCTTGAACTGTGTCGACAGTTCTGCGCTGACATAGCTTCATACCAAGTGAGAAGCGAAGGTTTCCAACAAAGATGTTTCAACAGAAAATTAAAAAAAATCTAAGCATATCCACGGAGTGAATGACAATGAGTGGGGCAAAGCGTCCACTTATCCATCCGTCCGTTCGTCTGTGCATGCATCCATGCGTCCAAAAGCATTTGAGACTGCAGACGATGTGCGGGTAACTGCGATGAGACGCGCGAAAAGGAAGCCGAGTGCAAGCGCCTTCAACACGCCTGGCGCTCTGCTTTGTCCATGCCCCACCAACGATCCACCACGTACGGGGACTATCCAGGAGACTCAGAGAGGCACTCTTTGTCCACGTACTCAGGTGCAGCCCACGCAGCAGCCAATAGGAGAGTAATGGTACAGCGCCAACTAGAATATCCTCAATCACCTACAATCGGTATGTACTTATATCAGACAGCTCCATGTATTATATTGGGAGATACTGCCTTCTTTGCTTTTTCCTCTGTTCTCTTTTTCGCTTGCGCGTGACACATCCCAATGTTAAAATTAAGAGAAGCTTCGCCCCTAAAAATATATTGGGGATGAGCATATGGCTGGTGCTTATTGAACAGGTCCGTCTATTTGGTGCTTTGGTTTGGCTTGGGAAAACTTTATTTTGAAACTCCGAAGGTGTGCGACCTAGTGCACCGCGAGCCGCTTCCACGACGAGGCAGTAAGACCGTGACCTATAGCGCCGCATCGTGAGCCCTCTGTACAGCCTAAAGTTGTGAGTTCATGTCTAGACTCCCGAGTGTGAAGATTCACTTACTGGATGATGTTGCATCGGTGCCGCGTACCGAATGGCACTCACACAGCATGCGTGTAAGGTGACTAAACCACGACGTCTTGTAGACGAGTTAGCTAAATAAACCTCGGGATAAGGCTTGTGGCAGATGGCAGGGTTAGGGTATGTTCCTGCTCGGAGTGATCGCAGTGTAATCGTCTGCACTCTATTTAGATTCTTATGTGGACCTGGAAGGTTTCTTTTATCTATAACGAAACGCTGGGTAATTTCATTGAATGTAGGTGGCGCATTCCTGTTTACGAAATGTCCAGATCAACGCAAAGGTCCTCCACGGCCGCGGACAGCTAATCCTCGCGCCCTGGAGTGAACAAACTGATTGAGATTGATAATCCCTTCAACCATGTTTCCCATATCAGCCCTAAAATTATGTAAATGTGTAGGTTGTAGGTGACCTCTCACCAAGTATGTTTTTGGCCACTTTGCACACAGCTGTAGAACTAGGAGGCAAGAACGGGAGCTCTATAATCACTAATTATATGTTCATGGCACTCATCTAAAAGAGCCAAGGGAATCGCAACCTGCTCGGCTGCATTGGCAGTTTTGGCGCATACCGAAGCCGCATTGATTGTAACCCATTTGCGGTTGATTGGCACTACCGTAAATCAGTCTGTATGGTGAGCAATTGAGAGGCTTTCAGCAAGTTACCGAAAAACGTTACGGAAAAGCGGCAACCCAGAACCGGCTAATAAGTGCGCATGTGCGACCATTGTATGCGCATACGGAAAGGAACCGTGTCGTATTTCCGTAACGTGTTTCCGTACCTTACTAAAAACTCCTATGCGCTGCGTATACGAAACAGGCACCTTCATCGAAATGCGTAACTTGGTGGAGAAGCTCACTGCGCGCTGTCCTCCTTCCAACATTTCGTTTGGGATGCATGTTGCATGGGGCAGGCGAGGCAATGATATTATACTTCTGATCCCTCATCAACCCTTCGTACAGAACGTCAATCTGTTATGGTGGGATACGCATATTCGCGAGAATCATCTGCCTCGCTTTTGAGCCAGACAGCCTAATTACTTGTACTATTTCTCGCGCTTACGGGATTTCTTTTAATGTATTTTGAAGTACCAACCTTAAAGCCAAGAATCTAAAAATAAACTTTTTTGTACTTATGTTTCTTCTCAGCAACCACATTACCTAGAGTGATAGATTTCGGCCAGTATCTAGATAACCAAACAGGGAATATACTGGAGCAGGATCCAGGGACCTTGTGTCTTGTGAACAAACTCGAGCCTGTGAAGAATCGCGCAGCCAGGCTTGTCTATAGTTATTTCAACTATAAAAACAGCAATTTATTTGTTAAAGGCAACCTTGGCTGGAAAGCCCTATCACAATGCCGCTCAGCAACAAAATTGAAACTTTTCCACCGTTTTTAGTGTAAGCTACTTTAAACGCGATGTCACACCAATGTGTTTCACTATTCTTTTTTTCCGCACAACTTCTTCCATTAGAACAGACTGGTTAAAGGTATAGCAGATTGTAAAATGTTCTCCCAGTTTTAACCATTTTTACATTCAAATTTCCTGTGAGCTATAAACTAGTTGTCCCCTTGTTTTTGCTTGTGCTGTCTTTTATCGTTTTCCTTTCATGCTCTTGGTGAGATTGTGCCTGAATTATGTGTTGCAACTTTTCCTTGCTGCGAACACTGCTTTATTATTAGTGCAATTTTTATTTCCGTAATTATGTAAACATATGTTTTTGTATGTGATTGTTTCACTTGGGGTTACCCACAACAGTTCTCTTGTGGTGCTGCTGGTACTTTTATAAATTAATGAAAAAAATGCTGTGTCAGGAAGTGATTTTCCGCAACACATTTTTTTCTATATGCAAGTGATAATTAGGTATCTAAAGTAAACGATACAAAAAGCAGCCATACAATTTTTAGTACTGAATCTGTTTCAGTTAGAAGAGGAGTGGAACATTATCGTTATGATATAAAAATAATTGCAGCAGACCATATGGTTATGAACACAAGGTACTCAAACTTTGCCAAAAATGCATGGTGTGTAAGGGCTTACCCTGTTGTTTTAAACTAGAATGATCAGTAGTCAAGGGCTGTGCAGTGACTGCATTGATTGTTTTGGATTACGTAGAGCAAGAGATAGGCAAAAGACATGGCTGATCTCTCCCATAAAATTGATATAACCGGAAACTGAGCCGTATCTTGACCGAGGTAGTTGAGGTTTGATTGTGCTGAAAATATGCACAGGGCACCTGATGTAGGAAGAAAGCACAACATGAGCAGACGCAAGATGAGTGCGAAGTAAGAATAACAACGTTCGGCACTTTAAAGCACACTGCTTAAATATATTGAACTAGCCACGAAACGAACGCACAAGTATACAAAGGACAAGTGCAAACAACTGTCACAATTCTGTCTGCATGTGTGAGCAGCGCACTACATTCGCAAACGCGGCAGCTGCGGACAACGAAGTGCCTTTCAGGGTGCGTTGTTTAACCACTTTGATTCCTAAGAAAACTTGTGGTGATAGCAAAAGACGTACAAATTGATTGATATTTAGGGTTTAACGTCCCAAAACCACTTTGAATATGAGAGATGCCGTAGTGGAGGGATCCGGAAATTTAGACCACCTGGGGTTCTTTAACGTGCACCCAAATCTGAGCACACAGGCCTACGACATTTCCGCCTCCATCGGAAATGCAGCCGCCGCAGCCGGGATTCGAACCCGCGCCCTGCGGGTCAGTAGCCGAGTACCTTAGCCACTAGACCACCACGGTGGGGCCAAAAGACGTACAAAGCACCCCCCGTCTAGAGACAAGAGGGCACGCACGAGCAACCACGCTTCACGGATCCAAGCGCCCATTGAAAAAAGGGGCGACGACCTTCACAGCGAGCCCTAACTTTATTGCATACTTCTTTTTTTGTAATGTGTTAGTTTTTACTCTACAACGTCACATCCGTGACGGAAATATGTTTTTGCAGCCGTCGTGTATCCCGGCTTAATAGTTGCACCATCTCACCTCAGAGCGAGCCATGACGGGAGGCGAAGCAGCATCGGAGGTGCGCACAAGGTTTTAATTTACGTTCACTCGGCTTTTGAGTTAGTGTTGGCGGTTGGTATTTAGTGTTTGCGTTATCGTCCCGCTGTACTTGTGCGTTGCCTAGAAAGTCTGGCTTGATTCGTGTGGTTACTTCTTCCATTCCCGTTCGCTTCAGTTGTCTCTAAAGCCTCTCTGCCTCGCCGCAGAATCACGTTGTCTCTCTTTAGCGGCAGCGGTAGCTGAATGCCAATGCTTGGTTTTGAAGTCGGCGGTTCGGGCCTCGGGGCTCGCATCTCAACGCCGACGGCCAGAAAAGCGCTTGGCTTGCACTTCCCTGGCCCGAAGTTTGAAACCATGTTGCCGGCGCAGGCTTTTGAGTTTGGCATCGCCCACCCTGCGCTGCTGCTGCTCCGAGACGATCTTGATCTCGCCAGAGGTCGGAGTGCTGCTGCAACTAGCGCCAACGTTGAAGTTACAATCATCATAACGAGTGTGAAGCGAGAATGACGGAGGCGGACCGAGCGCAAGCGCTCAAATGAAATGGGGTAGGGAGGAGAGGGAGTGGATTTACAGGCGTCAGAGCAGGCGGAAGAGAGAAAAAAAAGTGACCGAACGCCTGCGTAAACGAGGAGAGTGGGCGAGAAAGTTGGTGCATGCGAAGTAGAGGGCACATGCCAGCAAATAGAGCTTGCTCATAAGATGCTGCTCATCTCAAACACTTTTCTGTTAAGACGGCAAAACTTGCACTAAACAGCTCAAGCTTGAAAAAGAAAAAAAACTTGCCAATTTTCAAAAATATTATGGTTGCTGGAAGCTTGCTTGCAGGCCTTATCTAGGTAACGAAAGTTCTTTCTAGTCTGGGCCTAGGTGGCAGATATGTTTTAGATAGGTGATGTTGAGTTCTGTCTGTGATGATTCGCAGAGCAGAGAGAGTAGTAGCCACAGTGGTCATATTTTCAGGGGCAAAACCAAAAGCTGAAACCAAGCGATCGATAAGTGCATAGGTCTACGGGCACGTTATTGTTCGCGCATGCCTTCTATTGCTTTGAAGTTCTCTCGAAGCGAGCATTTGGTTGCCTGTTCTGAAGTATTCAGCCATACGTATTTTGGAATATTCGCTTGCCACTCTTGCATCGCTGCCATTTGGTGGATTACTGTTACGTCTTTCTGTTTTAGTGGAGTTGTGGTGATTAATGGGATTTAGTTCATTTCTGCGCCACATAATCGTTAAGATGATAATTTTCTGTGATTGATTCACAAAGAGTGACTTCATAAAAGGTTTGTTGTTAAAATCGTTGTATGAGTATCAGTTCATGAGCGGCACAGGAAAGCCCAGCACCCTGGCTTCACTCCCCTGAAAGACGGCAACAGCGAAGTCTTTACTGGGGTCACCTTTCTGGATTTTGGGACTTCCGCTGCTGAGCAGGCTTCTCAGGACTATATAGTGTGCTTTCTCTTGTACTCAGTGTGACATGTCGACTCGAGGTGGGGTAAACCTGCCACCCCATCACGCAATTTGGAAGGCGACCTGAATACTTCTTAGTGGCACGCGCTAAAGTGTAGGGAAGGCAGGTTACACCGTAATTCTCCGAAAATTGCGTAGTTGCAAGTTTTAGTTTGAATAGGTCGGCTGCAACTACTGATGAACACGTGTTTAATCTCCACCCTTCTTCACTAATAGCAACTGCCACGATGGCCTACTAGTTATGGTGCTCGAATGCTGCCGCGAATGTTGCGGGTTTGAATCCCGGCCGTAGCGGCCACGTTTCCGATGGGAGCAGCGATGCTTGAGACCTGTGTGCATACACATAGGTGCACTCTAAATAGCCCAGAAGGAACTAAAGTTTCTGCAGAACTACATCATCTTCCCTAATAGTCATATGATTGTTCTCGGACAGAAAACGGGAATTATTAGGTTTATCAGGCACAGCATGACTTTAGATTTACACTAATTTTACCTTGATCAATTTAAAGCTTTGCTTACCTAGCTGCATTCACAATTACTTCATCCACCTGATTCTGAGTTGATGGCTCCTTCGCAATATATACTTCCATACATACTTATACTAAGTTGTCGAAGTGATCGAGCCAATTTTCAATTCACGAAACAGTCCTCAAGCGGGAACAGTTTGTGAAACTTTCATAGCTGGGTGAATTGTTGAGAAATTGTGCCGTAATATATATAGTTGCTCTCGATCACTATCTTCGCGATAATGTCAGCGCTGCTCAACTTGTGGTGCATTTTTTTCTATTGGTGTAATCAGTGTACGTTTTCATCGCGGCCGCCTAAATAATATTATTTTTGTCATTCGCTAAGACTGCACGCATTTTTTGTCAGTTTAATTGAGCTAACTGTGGTATTAATACGTGCCTAAATTTTCGCAGCTTGGTCGGCAGTATGGAGTTAGTCTTCCTGGCACAATCAACATGTTCGACGGATTTACTGTTCGCGTCATAGGCTACACCATCGACCCAGGACCTGTGTGAGTACTCATATAGAAATTTAATTTACCATGTATTTTAAATACGCTACTATGTTTATGCTGTCACAGAAATCAAGCTGTGCGTTCACAACACGGGCGCATAAAACGATTGCTTGTGTGAGAAATTTAGTATTACGGCGTTGCCATCCCGCTGCTTTGATTTGACCCCACGCCGTTACTCCCCTAAGGCGAGTGACTTCGCAGTTAACCTCTATGCTACGCGTCGTTTGCTTTTCTTTTCTTAATTACGTGCTTGCCCACATTAAAGAAGGTGATAACGCCGAGTGCACACCAATAGAAAGAAGCCGTAAAACTTCACAAGGACTGCAAATAGTCATTGTAAATAAAAAAGCTTGAATATATACTGATGAGGACCAATTTTTACTTGGAGTCCCTTTTAGTTATACTATCGGCGAAGAAAATGTGTTGCTGAGGTTCCCATTCTATCTTTTTAGCCAAAGACGCTTGTTTACAAGCACAGGCTTGCAATTCGAAATTCTCAGAATAATTCTAAAAGCCGGACCCACAGCCACTCGCCTGCGAAGTGTGCCCGGAGAAAAGTAGCACGATGGGCTGCGCGTTCGTAGGTCTCCCTAGAAAGCAAGCGTTGTCCCCTAGTGGTCCTAGATTTGTGTTACATTGCTACAAAACGCTCGCGCTAGCAGTGCTTAGGCTTTGATAAGTGGGGCTTGGTGGTTGGTGTTTGTGAAAACCTTTGTGTGCGCATGCACCCAGGAAGGGACACAGTACTTAGAGCGTAGATGCATGCCCGTGTCTTTCGGTCATTATTGAAAATAGGAGCGTTGATCACCATTAAAAATTGGGTTGTAAATGGTGAATTTTCTTGTGGGCATGAGGAAAAATGTGGTGTGGTTGCTGTGAATAATTATAGCACTGATATACACTTGGTGTATATGTGGGTTGATGCTGGGATGCTAGGTGAATTGGCTGACAAGCGGTGGTCATATTGGGTGTATGGTGGATACGCACGGATGGCGGATGCCGAGAGATGTGGTGGTTGGATCTAGGATGCAAGGAAAGTTCGTGTTTGGCGGGAGACGCGCAGGGTAAAGTGGGTGGATGGTGGCATACGTAGATATGTGCTAGATGGGTGCTTGGTGCAATGTTAATAAAACATGATAAGAAGCCTACGTCAATGGGCAGGTATATTGGTGATATGAAGGCCTGGTGAACACCTGTAAATGTGATGCACCGAAGTACTTATAATTCGAAAAAAAATTCAATTTGCTGTGACACAACTTTGAAGATGTAGTACTTCCTGTACCGATTCTCAATGCGCATCTACATGTATTTCTATGCAACGAACATGGAAGTCGGAAAAGTTCACGTCTGAACCAGCCCGTGGAGAAAGTGCCGCACCGATACTAGACCTAACTATTTGGTTATTTATTATAGGGATCTCCGAAGCAATATGTGAGTGATCATGCCAATCATGTTCCATCGAGGGCACACACCACGCGTGACATGGCCGCGAAGCTGGCACAATTAAGACACAACTCGAAAAAAAACATCAAAAAGCTGGAGTATCGACATGTAGCCGCTGTTTTCGCTGCTGGAAAGCAGCAAGGTGTTAAAACAAAGCTTACCTGCCGCAAAGAATTTTCGAATTTGGTCAACCTTCTCGTTTCTTTGAAATAATTCCATGATGTTCACACTTGCACCTCGACGCGGAGATCTAACGGCGAGAGCGTTAACGCCGACGGAAGTAAAAAAGAAAACGTATATACGGAAAGGCGAGAGCCTTACCACTTTATGAGAATGTAATCGAGTTCAAACACATTCAGAAGAATGCAATCTTTCCCACACAGCCACACATCATTCACGTGCATTCACATCGGTTTGCACACACTGCCCATTTCTTTACCGCCATCACTCTTGGGCCGGCCGCCAGGACACGGAAGCACAACTAACCGCATGGAGAGATGACTAGAATTCCGTTATTTGAGATACCCCCTACCCGGCGCTGACCAAATGCGGGTAAACATGCCCGACTCCCTGTATGAGCTCGGAGATTGCGGGCAACGTACTTCACTGAGATCTCACTCAAAATTCAAATGTTCTTCAAAAGATATTAACAACCACGTGCATTAATCGTGGCGAAGTGCAAATACGTTAAATTTGGCAAACACGTTAATGTGATGGTAGCTGTGGAGCCGAAAAAAAAAAGTTTAGTTTAAATTCAGCAACTCAGAAATGCGAGAACTTCTTGTTTATCACTAGTCAGGCTTTTTTTTTTCAGGAGTCCGCAGTTACTTCCGCCGTTGGTTGTATGAGAAAGGTATACGCGCAACAATTGATGATTCAAGCGTAAAAACGCACTTAGCTTCACTCCCACGACTGTCCTGACTCATAAAAGACCATTGGTGAAACTATGCCTAAACGAATCAGGACGCCTTTCGCTAGAAAAAGACATTTCTAAATACGAGCTGGGGCTTCATCAGTAGCGGCCCCGATTGATAACTCCGAAGTTTATGCAAACAGTTTGAATTTTCGCCTAACGCGTTCACGTTAATTGTGCTGTTGTATTTAGTATTCCACTAGAAGGATCTCCGATGGCCCGAGCGTCATCAAATAATTATGTAGAGGTTACCCAGAAATATGAGGGTAACTATGTAGAGGGGCGCGCCGTGAGCGTGGCAGTTTTAGCAAAAATAGTTAAGCTGCACACATATGCATTATGACCTTGTTTACTACGGACACACTTTTGCTATGTTACGGCGGGCAGCGATGTCTCAATTTTCCAATACACGCTGCACAAACGTTGTGATCTAGTGAGCTAATGGCGAATTCCCCTGGGAGAACAGGAGCACTCGAAAGCACGCTGAAAGTGCTCCTTCGGAGCCGGCGTGTTTGATTAGTCGAACAGGTATTGGAGTACTGTCATTCATGGGTGGAGCAATAGCGTTTTTACTGCGCCAAGAGCAGCCAGGAACAGTATGAAGTGCTTTCGCCTGGAAAGTGCAGAAGGCGCATGTACGACGGGTCACGTGGCCGTTGAACGTCACAGTATCCGAGTTTCTTCAGCTTGCGAGTGCGGCGGCAATGGCGACAATGACAGCTGGACGCCTGCCGAATGCGTCATTGCACAAACATGCCTCGTATTAAGATAACGAAGAAAAAGTGGCTGACCGATTTCACGTCCATTTTGCTGCTTCCTCACAGAGAATACGCCCGGGCATGGAATATTTCGATCACATGGTCTTCCCTCCCCATTCCTCACCCTCTCAATTGCTCTACGGAAGTGTGTCACGTTCCAGTGCCAGGTCGAGTGCCCCTGCACTCTGTGCCTTGCCTTCCTATCCTCACTACCCTGCCCCCCCTACTCCTGTTCTCTCGATAGAATTCTCTATAAGGCACGGCCGAAAAAAATGCATGAATATTTGCACAGTGCATTTGCTCCGTGGATGAGTTGGACACCAAGATGAAAACGTTTTCGTGCCACTTGAACTGCGTGTACAAGACGAGCAAATTCAAACATGGCTAGTAAATGCTAAGCATTTCTTAGCGAACTTCGGTGACTTCGAGCGTATCTATCTATCTATCTATCTATCTATCTATCTATCTATCTATCTATCTATCTATCTATCTATCTATCTATCTATCTATCTATCTATCTATCTATTTATCTATCTATCTATGTATTTATCTATCTATCTATCTATCTATCTATTTATCTATCTAGCCGCCTATGATTTTTCGGTCTCCTGTCCGTTTTGAGAATGGCATCGATACCAAACTGGCTATGGCATAACGTGACTGCATGAAAAACATGTTTGACAAGTTTCATGAGAACCATGACATGTATAACATGAGTGTCATCATTTACAGTACATGGTCTTGAAGTTCTTGTGGTGGTTTCGTTTACATCGCATGTTGCAAAACTGGTATGGTATGACATGATTGCATGGCGAACACAAGCGACAGACTCTAAAATGAAAATCATGACATGCGTGTTATGTAATAACATGACTACGTTCCATGCTCATGATGCCCTCGCAGCCGTTCCGCTAGCACCACATATACCAAATTTGGTACAACGGTACGTGAATGGATGGCTAAGGTATGTGACTGGTGCAAACACGATAATCACGAGATGCATATCATGTTATAACACGACTGCATGCCACGCTCATAACGCGCTGGCAGACGTTTAGCTAGATTTACATATACCAAATTTGGTATTGCGGAAGTAAACTGTGTGATTGGGCTAGTTAGTGATGCATTATTAAACTTCTCAGCGCAGAAACTTCTGACAACTAACACAAGCTCGTCCTCGTCTTTTGTGTTATTTGTCGGACGTTTAGCGCTCAAAAGTTTATTAATGGTATTACGCGACATGAATGGATGACGAAGGTATGATACTGGTACAAACATGATAAACATGAGATACGTGTCATGTAACAACATCACTACATGCTACGCTCTTGACGCGTTTGCGGCCGTTTAGCTAGCTTCAAATGCACCAAACATAGTAATACGCAACGCCAATGGATGACGAATGTATATGACTGCTGCAAACATGATGATAATGAGATGCGTGTCATGTGAGAGCGTGACTGTATGCCACAGTCAAGACGCCAATACATTTCGACATGGCGCGGAGCGCGTGCTCGCCGGCGTTCTTTTCGTCGCGTCACGCTGGCGTTGCCATTCCAGGCACCGGTCCTGCCATATACTCACAGGTGCGCACCGCGCTGCGTTGCTTTCACGCAAGTGCTTTTCAGCGCGTCCGGCGTCCCTCCATCATGAAAAGAGGGAGAAGCAGTTTTGTCTGGATAACGCACCGGCGTGAAATGCAGCATGTCACCTTTCATGCCTGTTGCCGTTGGGCTGCGCTGACGGACGCTGGTCGCTCCTGGCGTCAGACTATAAGTACTCGCGTTTTGCTAACGTAGCGTTCATGTGCCCAGAGTGCGCGCGCGGCAACGCACCATCAAACAATATTACGTGCTTCATGAAGCGCTGGCGGCCGTTTTGCTAGTTTTTCACATACCAAATTTGTTGTTACGTGACGTCAATGAATGACAAATTATATGACTGGTACAAAAATGATAATCCGGACACGAATGTCATGAAGGAAGTTGACAACATACCATGCTCATAGCGTGCTCAAGGTCGTTTTGCTAGCTCCACATATACTGAATTTGGTATCACCCGCAGGTCGCGGGTTCGAATCCTGGCTGCGGCGGCTGCATTTTCGATGGAGGCGGAAATGTTGTAGGCCCGTGTGCTCAGATTTGGGTGCACGTTAAAGAACCCCAGGTGGTCGAAATTTCCGGAGCCCTCCACTACGGCGTCTCTCATAATCATATGGTGGTTTTGGGACGTTAAACTCCAAATATCAATCAATTAAATTTGGTATCACGAGACGTGAATAGATTACGAAGGTAAACAACACATCGAAACATGATAATCATGACACGAAAGTCATCTACGGCATCATTCACAGCCATCTCGTAACGTTGTGCTGATTTTAGAGTGACATATCAACATTTCTTATTATTGCTTCGCATATCACAAATTACCACTGTACGTGGGATCTGCCAATTTTTTTATAATTTTTGTACTGCACGTTTCTAGGTGATGGAAATTCACTGTAAACACCATGCAACAGACCATCACAGGTCAAGTTGTACCAAGCCGGAAATAATAAACCGAATGTTTCACGGCATACTCACTTTTACTTAAAAGTAGCAGTTAGGACTGAAGACAAAAAAACTACTAAGCTGCGCGTGCAAGTATGCAAAGAAACGTGAGTGAATGCATAAAGTGCGATATACCAAAAGCATCGCCATGCGCAGAGGGGAGCACAAAGTCTGCTTTTATTCATTTGCTTCCAAGGTAGGGCCACACTGCAACGAAATTGCCTTCGCCACCTGTCCCTCACCCTCAAGGGCAAACCTTCTCATCAATCTCATCGCATGTCAAAGGAAAACCTCACCTGAGCAACTTGAGCGACTATTCAACACACTTGCTTACTTTTTCTAATTTGCAGTCCATTTGAATGGAGATACGAAAGGCAATTATATATTATAGTGAATTTTCGTATGGCTGCGTTGTCACGCGAGTTTGAGTTAATTATATCGACACCGATACGCTTTTTCAGGTTATAGGTCTAGCGGCCATCATCCTTTTGATCGACCGCATATTCTTTGGTGCGCTTAGTTGCATGTGCATGTCCATGTACTTTGCGTCGTGTAAGGCGCTGCAAATGTGCGCACGCAAAGGACGGGAAATCGCAAGGAGCCTCGTGCGGTCGTCGGTCAGGTAATTGCGAGAATACAGCACGCCTTCACGAAGTGCGAAATAATGTACTTGACTACGAAGGGCGTGTGTGACCGAATTGTGTGTTGGGGAGACAATACTTCAGGCACAGAAGCGATACAAGACTTTTCGCGTTGTTCTGCTGGCATGTCAGTGAAGATCAGTGATGACGAATGACCAGTGAAAGCTGGTAAGCCGGGAGAGTCCGAAGGCAAACGCGATCGAGATAGTGCGTCAGCGTGCGGGTGTTTTCGTCCATAGCAATAAATCAGACATATATTATACTTCTGTAACGAAGAGCCTTGCGAGCGAGGAATCAAGTCGGGTCGTTGAAGGACGACAGCCAGCATAGCGGGTAGTGGTCGGTAACGAGAGGAAACTGTCGCCCATAGAGCTAGGTGCAAGACACACCGATTGCCCAAGCAGTTTACAAACACTTCATTTTTCTGACGGAGTAATTTCACTTAATTTTTGTGAGCTTATGACTGCCATATGCTACCACGTGCTCTTCAAAGTCGCGTTTTGGCTGAGCAAGCACCGCGCCAAGAACAACCACCGCTGGCGTGCGTGTGTATTTCTGTTGGCGCGTAAGGATTAGATTGATTGATATGTGGGGTTTAACGTCCCAAAACCACTATATGATTATGAGAGACGCCGTAGTGGAGGGCTCCGGAAATTTAGACCACCTAGGGTTCTTTAACGTGCACCCAAATCTGAGCACACGGGCCTGCGTAAGGATTAGAGTGGCGTAGAATTGAAGGAATCGTTAAGAGTCAGCGGTGCGTGACAATTTCCCAGTGGCAATCAGCATTCCAAACTAAGAGGTCAATGGCGCCGTGGAGAAGCTGTGTCTAGGGGTTATAAAAGAGGCGAAATTACGGATGAGTGAATGAATTGATGCATAACTTTATTATGGTCCTGCGATGCGACATTGCGGATGAAGCGCCGAGAATACGAACACAACCCCAAGAAGCTTCGGAGTTACTTTAGGGTAATGAGCTTGGGATATTCGGCAACCTCTCGATGTTTGGCAAGATTTGGCGAAATTCTTTTTTTGGAGATGGTGCGGTCTATGATGGCAAGCTGAAGGGCACAAAAATAACTTATCTTTAGGTAGAACTGCAAGCCGGTGTTATTATGAGATTGAGAATCCACAGAAAACAACACTCTGTCATATAAGTAGCATAGACAAGTGTGCCATTTGAGGCACCTGGGATCGTGCCCATTATTCTCCCTAAGGTTTCAGGTGCGATGCGAAGTCTTAATGTGGTCTATCAAGCGCCGCATTGCGAGCATTTTTTCTTAAACACCATGAATACAAAAGTACAGTCAAATATGGGACCAATCGCGTAATATTGCCATTTCAAGTTTTCCGGGAAGATTTGAAGTCTATTTATTTTATTTATTTATTTGATACTATCATCCCCGTGCTTAGGGTCATTACAGGGTGGGTGACACAAAGTACATAACATGTGCACAAAAAAGAAAAATTCTAAAGCACATATAAATACAAGATGAATAACCAAAAATAAAAAATAAGAAGCAAACAACAGTGACTACACACACAAAAATCAACGAATAAATGCTGACAACAGAATTTAGTACGCATCACTACAAAGAAAACCGTCCAATGCATTTTCAAAATCCACTGATGTTGTTTATTGCACAACCGCATTGGGTAAACTATCCCACTTATCTATTGTGTCTGGGAAAAAGGAGTGGCGGAAAGCATTCGTGCGTGTGAAATAAGGTTGAATTGCTCTACTATTATTAGGACGATCACATCGCCTTCCAGGGGGCTGAATATATAAATCCTTATTTATCTTTGTTTGCCTGCTTATATTCTTAAAAAGAAAGTGGAGGCAATGTTTTCGCCTGCGATATTCTAAAGACTCAAGCTCACAGGACTTTAACAAAGCTGTGACTGAGTGTGTGCGTCGGTATCTACCGCATATGAAACGGACTGCAATTTTTTCTAATCTTTCATATTTCGTCCACAAAACCTTCTGGTGAGGCGACCATACAATACTAGCGTACTCTAAGACAGGACGTATGATTTTTTTGTGAGCAGTTAGTTTTACATCCGGTGTGGCATGTTCCAGTTTTTTTTAGGAAATACAGTTTCTTGTTTGCCTTAGAACAGATGTTATCGATATGCGAGTGCCATTTCAATGTGTGTGTAATACAAACTCCTAGGTATTTGAAACCATCGGCATTATTTAAAGGGTGTCTTCCGATGTGATACATAAATGTATGGTATCGGAAGTCACCCTTTAATTGTTTTCGTACGAAAATAAGCTTTCCTGAAAACCACAATATTATTAAGATCGCTTAGAAAAAGTTTATGCTGGCATAAAAATGGCGGAAGTTTAGGATTATTGTCGTATTTAAAAAGGCCTAGCTGCTAGGTAAACGCAAAATTTTTCGATTGCTGTTGTATTATTAAGTACATCTAAGTGAATCCTCTTTATCCACTCAAGCGCTGTTTCAAGGATGTGCAAACAAATATCATTCTTATATACAATTTTAAATTGTGCATATTTTGGCTGAAGCAAGCGAAATTTAAGGGGGCGCCATGGTGCGGAAAAATTTTTTCGAGCATACATGTTTGACCACAATATTCCGTGACTTGTACGAAAAGGGTGCAAATTTTATCGGCAGAATCTGCGATGGTCTTGCGCCACTTCTGGGAAACATAGCATGGAATGACCATAGTGTGCTCAGATTTGGGCGCATGCTAACCAACCTCAAGTGGTTGAAATTTCCGCAACCCAATACAATGGCACATTTTGTCATCATATAGTGGTTTTGGGATATTAAAATCCTCATATCAATCAACTCAATGGCACTGATAGCGGTGAACAGAGCGTTAGTCATCGGTAATATGGTCATTTTTGCCACGCGCTTCGAACTTTCCAGCCTTGTCACTGTTGTCGCGTAAGCTCTGGAATATATTTGAGGGTTCGCGTATTCTGCGCAATGTTAAAAAATTATCACTACAAATACGAGCCATGTCGAATACCGAGGCGTGATATGCGCGTTACTCACAGTATTTGTGGGTTTTAAGAGTGTATCAAAATGACAAGCGTTACAATAGAGAGTAATAACAGAGCGTTTCCACAGCACAGTGAGCAAGCGGGTCAGTGCGCTTTGACTAGGCAATACCGCTGATGTTTTCTTAGTCGTTGCATTTCGTAACTGCGTCAAGTGTCATTGCCAGGCTCCCTTCAGGCTGTGCTGTTTCTTTCATGGCTGTGCTGTCTGCAAAGTTTATGCACAGTTGGATTGAACCCCACCTATTCTGCTTGGCGTCGACGGAATTGGACATCATGACGCCGGTAGTTTTGTTCAGATGCTCGGTGAGGTTATATGTTTGTGGGTGGTAGGTGGTCATCCACCGGTAATAGGGTTGCTGAGCCTGAAGATCACTTGAGTTCACTTCGCTGTAAAGACTGTGCTACTGCCGGTAAGAGGAACTTTGGTGTGCCTAACTTTGCAAGAACCTTGCTACCTCGGCCGCACCGCCTTTGGGAAGGGCCTTTGTTTTGGCCCAGCGGGTAACGTAGTCGGTAGCTACGACGATCCACTTTTGTCTGACAGACGTCATTGGGAACGGCCCTAGGAAGTCCATATCAATTTCCTGGTAGGGCCGGCGAGGTGGCTTCTTGGAATCTAAAAGCCTCGCTGGCCTTGAAGGTAGCGTTTTGCATCACTCACAGTTCCGGAATGTTCTCGCATAACGAGCGACGTGCGGGTTATGGCATGAGCAGTAATACGTTTCTTTTACCTACCCTAGCATGCAGTGGCGTGCCCAGCCACTGCATCGTTGTGCAGGGCCTGTACGACTTCTGGTCGCAATGCTGTTGGCAAAACCACGAGGAGCTTAGCTCGAAGGAGTGAGCGGTTTATTTATTGAAAAATGCCACTAGGTAAGAAGATCGGCGCCAGTCCTTACTTAATCGCCATTTGAACAACGGTGGTCTTGTCCTCAAGGTACTCAATAAGGCCCCTGATTCCTGGGTTGACTTGCCTTCCATCAGTGAAGCCGTCCCAGAAAGCAGTCATCGTTATCGTTGTCTTTTGTCGCTGGTCGATATGAGCGCGATACATTCCTTGTTGTGAGGTAAGAAAAAACAAATCCTCGGCCCGCACCATATACATATAACAGGCATAGCTAATTAGAAAAAAAATTACCAGGACAGTGTCAAAAAGTTTTGAAGGGGAAGAGTGTGCAGAGTAGCAAATATTACTCCCAGTGGAACCAGAAAAAAAAGCTCTTAATTTTTTGTACAATTTTGATCTCTTTGCTAACATGTGACAGGCGCAAGATAGGTGGTCGGCGTCAGAATGTCTTCTACTAGGCTTGTAAACAACAGTAATACCGAATTCTTGCAATCCCAAGCTTCGTTGTGCCAGGCGACCTAAAGAGTTCTTCAATTTAGCTAGCCAACAAAAGGTGTTATGGTCACTTAAAACATTAAAGGGCCTCGCGCAGATGTAAGGAAGAAACAGTGACGTACAACAGGTGATGGCAAGCCACTCCTTTTGTGTTGTGGGATACTTGGTTTCTCCCGTGAATAGTGATCGGCGAACACAACTGGCAGCGTTGTACACGCTAGCAAAGGAAAAAAAAAACTAAATACGTTACTCATTCTTCAAACACGAAACAACGCGTTACCACACTACGGTACCTCCAAATAAAGGTTACAGGCGTTACGGCGCCGTTTGCTGAGGATGGAACGAGCCGCCGTGCCCATGGCGAAGCCCACCCGTCCATGTCTTCTTTATTCCAAATGCTCTGCACTTATTCTCAGAAGATGATAATGACGCTCGTCATGCTCTACATGATTCGCAACATCCTCCAAGCCCACCCAAGTGTGGTCTCATGATGATCAATGTCACAGTTGCTGTAAACACTAAACACACAATGTTCGTCACTCTTAGTTTGAGGTCCAAATGAATCCACGTGGAACAATCCGGATTCATCTTTGCACCTAGTTTTCCAACGATCCTTCTCATGCTTGTTCCATATACGTGCCTTCGAACGTGTCGCCTTCGGTGAACTTGCACTCGCGATTATCACGTTTTGTAGGCAAAAACGTGGTTTCTTCTGCGAGCTCCTGGTGAAGTTTATTTTGAGAAGTGTTGCCTTCTAATTTCTTTCCTTGGCTGTGCTCACCTTGGAAGCATCATCCTTCTCTCTCAAATCCGGACTTGACTGCTTCATTCGCCGCTTTGGCCCTGTCTCAATATACTGAATTGGTAGTGAGGTAGCTTTTATTGTTCGCAATCTTCCCCCCTTGATGTTTGTAGCTACCTCATAGAGCCCTTAGGACTAATACAAGCAGCAGGCTCCTCTGCCCTCACCGTTTTTCTCTTGCTTCTGTCAGATATTTCTGTGTGTGGCTGCGAGGACTGTGCAACATCTGAATCTGTTGGCCTTGGCTTGCACTCATTCCTAATATCTCTTGAATGCCCGTTTAGATCTTCAAAGGCTTCCCGCTTTTCATTATTAGAACTTTGTCCCTCCATCATACGCACTTGAGTTTTTGTAACTGTCGTGTCTTTTGCTTACGTCATATTGTAAGCTGATGGGAGTTCTAACGGCGTGGGCTAGTTCTTTGAAAGTAGCGATTATGTGCGTGCTTGAATGCTCGTTACAGTGGTGAAATCGGTGACTTTTCTGTTTCGAGTGCGTTCAGCAATTCGTCGTGAGTCTGAGTCTTCTATCTGCCGCAAGAGAAGATTTCTACTGTAAAAGCAGATGCAAGATGGCGGCAGCACAGACGAAGAGTGCATGCTAGCTTGCACTTCTGTCCGAATCATTTGCCCTATGGCCTCCAAGTGAGCTTTTCGAGGGTTTAATACGTCCTTGATCTCGTCTTACACTCTGACCTTGGCTAAAATGATCTATTGTTAATAAAGCTCTGCCGCGTCTCTCATAATCATATAGTGGTTTTGGGACGTTAAACCCCACATATCAATCAATCAATCAATAAAGCTCTGCTTCGCCCGTCTAAGTTCCAAGCGATTGTTATGAAATGTGTCTTTTACTTCCTTGTCGATTTCTTTACGAAGCTTTTACTGCTCAATCTAAATTTGATGAATATATTGTAACTCACTTACTGGCGAATTTAGGCGTTCAATGTTGGCGATAGTTTCTGCGACGGCCATGTGCGCTTCATTTCGCCTAGCAAACAGGGCCTCCATGATCCGGTGCAGTGTCGAAAAATGAGATATCACCGGGTGATCACGTCACTAGGTGAAGTCGCTTGTGTCAACGTGGTGTCCGTCACAAACGCTTCGCAGCAAGAAGTCTCAAGTAATGTCGAGATGTCATGCTTCTTGATATAGTTCTCGGGAACGGTTTGGCTTAGCACGTCAGAATAAACCAACGGCGACGTCACGACAGTCCCCCAGGCTTCCAATGCGGTCGAAAATAGTGAAGTCCGCTTGATCTCACCTCTGAAGGTCCTGTCTCGCGGTTTTCACGGCACAAAAATGTTTAGGAAAGGAACGAGCCGCCGTGCCTTTGGCGAAGCCCACCCGTCCAGCTCTTCTTTATTCCTGCTGCACTGCTCCTAATCCCCGAGAATGATAATGTCGCTCCTAACAATTCAAAACACCGTTGGTTAATAGAAGCAATGGATGTTACCTCGGCCGTTACTTCGACATGACATGTTTTACTGAATGTGTTCTTGTGGCAGCAATGAACAATGAGAGCTCAAATTTAGGTATATATAATGACCCGACCCAACCAATGGTTATACCTGAATTGTTCCACTGACGAGAATGACTTATACAAACTGTCATGTCACAAACCTTATCAATATTATTGAAGCCCTAATATGCCTGTACAGTTGCATATGATGGCTTCTGACTCTACGGCACAAGGTGAAGCCATTTTGTTCATGCTCTTTTCGACGCGATTTAAGACATGACAACCAAGGCTATCCGCAAAGAAAGCATCATCGTATTGCCAAGAAACTTATAACTTAAATTTTCGGTATCTGAGCCACATCTACAGCTGTGATCGTTCAATTCAATACTGGTAGTTATTGGCCTCCAGAACTGCCCTTCGCACGACAGCGGCAATCGTGGAAGCCTTCATTTTTGCAGTTTTTTTTTTGGGGGGGGCCATTTGCAAGTTTGTGGCACCAGATTTTTTCGGTGCGCAACCTTCGCGAAAAAAGGTCCATTTTGGCTGCAGGCTTGCACTTGCAAAATGGATTCTCAAATAAGTAGCGGCTAAGAAATCTTTTATTGGTCTAGTAAGAAAAATATTTGATCATAAACATCTTTGTTCTTGTTCACTTCTATATTTAGCCCAAATACTTGCGAGCGTTAATGTCTGGATTCTCGAAACCTACCTCGCTTTATGCAGATATATAGCCATAAACGCATCTGCCACTGTAGGTACGAAGACGCAAATTATATTTTCAAACAAACTTGATAAAGCTCGCCAACATTGTAGCAACCCTTCGGCACCAACTATCAAAAAATATATCATAATTTATTGACAGACTACCCACATGGCCTTTATGTGTGGGATAGGAAGAATAAAGACAGGCAGACCGAAAAATAACCCATATAACGTTCTGAGGAACTAGCCAGGAAGGACCAGCTGTGGCCTGCGGCTCACCACTGGCTGCTTCCATGTCGGAATCAGCAAACCATGCTTCTCCGCGCTTTTACGGGACCTCTGTACAGCCGCTGACTGGATGTTCAATGCAGTACTTGCGATGGCGTTTTCGCAGTCCTGTTCGCTAGTGTGTCGCGTGTCCCGTAACGCAGGACAGTGCTAAGTGTGTATGTGCGCTAGAGCACAAAATGCCTCACCGCAATCTGGCCAGAGTGGGTTCATATCGCTGTTAATTCTACTCAGCAAACCTCTCGAGGAATATGACCTCTCTGAAGCATCGTAATGGTGATCGCTTCACCTATGCATTGTTTTTTGTGTAGAGGCGCGCGTAAAGAGCTGGCGTGTTTCTATATAGGGAGAGACGATCTCGTGAATGTTTAGTGAAGGATCTCTACGCAACACTTACTCCGAATCCTGCGAAGGCTCTTCGCCGTCATGGTGCGCAAGTTTTCACGCACAGCCGTGAGTAACTTCATTGGGGTTCCAACAACACGGCACGACGTCACGTCGTCACCTCTGTGAGCTGTAAATCTCGCGATTTAATGCACAGCGGCAGAATTAGTGGTTGCCTTGTTTTCAGAAGTCGTGCCACCTATTTAGCCACCATTTTCGAGGCCAATGATTTTATTGCTCTTCTTTAGTCAGTGCAGATATACGACTTCCTAGAATTCGTCATTGCCAGAGCTACTGCCACCTGCTTTTCCACGTCAGCCATTGCAGGGGCTACCAAGGCCGCATATAAAAGATTGCACTGAGCTGCTTCTTCAAAAGCTTCCGTGCCAACTGTTTTCTTTATTAACGCATTGGCACTAACCTGTCCACATTGTGCTGTGGGTGTACAATTCTGGGGAAGCGACCAACGACGTAGGTTCCTCTTGTTTATTCATCCAGCTAAACAGACTAATCTTGACAGTACAATGGGCGCAAGCCCGCCGCCTCCAAGAGTTACTAACCTAAGTTTAAGTCTGAAAGGCTTGTGACCTGTGCGGAATGATGCGCTTCTATTATTCGGACGGTGCTGCTGTGAGCACTGTTACGAAAGAGGGCGACGCCAACACGGTCCCAAAGGCGCCACTGCTCCGATGTCCGCC
Organism: Rhipicephalus annulatus; assembly: GCA_013436015.1. Classification (NCBI taxonomy): domain Eukaryota; kingdom Metazoa; phylum Arthropoda; class Arachnida; order Ixodida; family Ixodidae; genus Rhipicephalus; species Rhipicephalus annulatus. Next base: position 392,339 of record WOVY01009915.1, on the reverse strand, counting down.
GACACGGTCACCAGCCGTTTGGTAAGGTAGGATTCTCAGCTCGCCACTGCTTCTGCGCAGAGATGATAGACGAGCGTACGAGACGACGGTGAGTTAAACGAGGTTTATGTACAGCATATATACAGAGGCGTTACGAATTCGGCACAGGGGCCGACAGCTTAGACACCCGAAGAGCCGAGCTCTCCTCTCTAACACATAGGTCAACTGCTCGCGACGCGCCCCAGGGCTTTTTTCTATGCACTGGGTGGATTCTATGAGTAACCAAACGTCCAACCAAAAACGCCACTGGTTGTGAGGTTTGAATCCTCCAATGGCGTCGCCGCTGCACCGCGTCATTCTCATCGAATCTGGAGCCGCTGCGCTGCACGTGGCTGCACCCAAGGACAAGTGACGTCGCCACGCATTGCGTCAGACTCGCCGGACAGGAAAGCGCCGATTGCTTCGACGGGCTCACCGGCTGAGGTGACTCACTGTGCGTGCGCGGCAGAAAGGCACCGCCGCGTGATGACGCCATTGAGTTGTTCGCGTCAGGCGGGCTCGCTCACGGGCTGGCCTTGGCATAGATGGCCTTCTTCAGAGGCATAAATGTTCGCTGTGGACTCGCAGGCATAACAGCACCCCCGCCGCCAGACAATGCGCCGGAAAGACGAGCTGCTTCCACGTGGCTCGGATGTAAGGCGCGCTCGGTCGCCAGGTCCTTCCAGGTTCGCCTCCACGGCCATGGGGAAATGCAGCTGCAGACTCCGTTCCGGGAACACGTCCAATTCTTGAGGGCGGATCCCAGCTCCACTGGCTTGTCGCCACAACTTGTGGGCCAGCTTCGCTCGTCTCTTCTGACCATCTTTGGTCTCAGCACTTGTCGATGGTTCTGCAACTTGTCAAGAACGGTTCGACAACAGACAACACACGACACAAGCAAGTGCCCTTGGTCACCCGACAGAACACCAGACAAAAAGTATAGTACATCATATACCTAGCTACGTGTCCATCGGAATTTCGTTCCCTCTACACCAAGAGGCACATGTGGGACACAAGACTCTTAAAATGAGAACTCAAATTTTTTACACGTACAACAACGTAACGAAATAAAATAGAACAAAGTTGGCTCCTTGAGCTCATTCTGGACGAGAGCGCTAAGCTAAGGCCATAATAAACACAAAATTTGGCCTCGAATCACTGCGAGAAGCCAAAAGGTGGAGAAGGTACTAACTAAACGCATGGCTCAATGCGTCTGCATTAGCGTTTAGCTTTCCTTTTTTGTAGCGAACGTCAAAGTTGTGCTGTTGTAGTATCATACTCCACCTCAATAACCAGCCACTTTTAGGCGACGATACCTATGCGGTACCAAGAACGGCTCATACATTCGACGTTTCACAGAGGAAAGACGATACGGCTTGCTACGGACTGGCTGTTCACCAGTTAGCCAGATATCGTGTTCAATCACCGTTGTGTTTCCGGGACGGTCCGAAAACACGTCTTCAAACACGAAAACAATCCTTCTCAGGTCCTCCTTCTGGACTTCACTTAACTAGGCTCTAGGTTCAACTGCTCCAAGATTACTTCCGATCCTCTTTTGATTACATCACTAGAACTCAAAATGTCTGTTCCCTCTTCCTCTAAAGCATTCAAAAGCAGATTTGCGACCGCTTGACGTTGAACGTGCGGTTTCATCAAGTTACTGTGGTAAATTTTGTTCGGCCACCTTCCTATTTTCAATTCATATTAGAAAGCTTCGATATTACTTTGGCGGGCCCTTCCCAATGAACCTCAAGCTTGTTCTTTTTGGACGGCCACAGCAGCATTACCTGACTACGGACTTCAAAGGTGCGCTTCTTCGCCGATTTTTTGTAGTACTCCTTCGACAACACTTGTGCAGCCTTCATGTAGCTTTCCACAAGATCTTTCGTTTTTCCAAGCCTCTGAAGGAGGTCTAGAACATACGCAACTACATTAGGGTATTCATCGAATCTTTCGCAGGACTCGCGTAGCATTCGCAATGGTGTTTTAAAACTCCTGCCATACACAAGCTCTGCAGGGCTAAAACTAGTGCTCTCATAAGGAGCTGATATCAAAGCAAACATAGCGGGAGGAATACACGCTTCCCAGTCGCATTTGTGCTCGTAGCAAAGAGCTCTCAGTATTCGTTTCAGAAGGAAATGCAGACGCTCTACCAGATTAGATTGCACGTGATGTGTCGAGCTGTGCACTACTTTTGTTCCACATTTATCCATAAAGGTAGAGGTAAGGCAGCTGGTGAAGAAACTACCATTGTCGCGTTGGACTTCAGAAGGAAATCTGACGCGTGCAAATATGGATAGCAGTGCATCCACGGCATGAGGGGAATTGAGCTCCTTAAGTGGTATCGCTTTCGGAAATTTTGTGGCTACACAGAGAGCCGTCAGGATGTACCGACAACCTTGCCTTGAATCTGGCAGTGGCCCGACGATATCAATTACTAGGCGCCGAAAAGTTTCTGTGATAATTAGCACAAGCTTCATGGGTGCCTTCCACTTGTCCGTGGATTTCCCCGCTCTCTGACAAGTATCCCATGAGCATACAAAGTCTTCGATATCCTTCCAGCATTTCGACCAATAAAGCTCTAGGGAAACCCCAGCCTTGGTCTTTTTTATCCCGAGATACGCTGCCCACGCGTTTTCATGCGCCAGTTCCAATAGTTGGCGACGATACTTTTGTGGCACCAAGAGCTGCTCATACTTGCGACCTTGCGCATTTGTGTAGCTCCGATACAGGAGCCCTGCTTTAAAAAAAAAGAAACATTCTTTTTCTTTTTTCCCAAGTTTACGCTTTCAATTAGCGCTTTTATCAAGAGGTCCTCACGCTGCTCTCGAATGAGCGTCTCTCGATCAACCCTCGACAGCTCACTCCAACTTTCCGCTACGGGCGAGAACGTTCCGCCCCTCTCGCTCTGACTCATTGGCGCCTGCCTGGTCCACTTGCCTGATCCACGCGCATTCTCCTGTAAAGTCATCCGGAGAAACCAATGAAGGATGGACAACGTCCATGGTTGCCGCTGAGTCTTGAAGCGCTCGACACGTTTTCTCATTCACACTAATTTCTTGGAGATACGGCTCTAACAACCGCATGTTCTTTTCCGATTCTCGGATTGTTGCAAAAGCAAACATTTGCTTAGAGTTTATCGCGATGTGTCCTTTTTTTGCAGTTGTAGCAGCTTAGCGGCTTCCGTGATTCAAACGCCCGTGTGATATCAGTGCGTTGTTAAGGAACCTCACTCAATTTCTCCTCTTCCGTTTGCCTTTCCCCTACAGTGTCTTTCGTAAGAGACGGGTCCTTCTTGAAGTTACGGTGCGGAGTGGGTTTCCGTTGATCAGGTTTCTTTGAAAAGCCCTCTTTACTTTCATCTTTTTAAACGCGCACTGCCCTGCTATGCAACTTTCGGCGAGTATAATAAGCCTCAGCTAACTCTGCTGCCTTGCTTAGCTGTACTTCACCAGGTTTGTCCTGCAGCCAAAGCTTGACATCCTCCTCGATGCAGCGGTATAATTGCTCCAAGCAGTGCATTCTACCACTTTATCGAGGTCGTCATAAACACCTTGGCCCTTGAGCCATTCAATTAAATTGGCTTTAAGACGAAACACGAAGTCAACGTGTAACTGCTTCTCCTTTTTGGCATGCCGGAACCTTTGCCTGAAAGCCTCGGGTGACAACTTATAACGTCTCAAGAGCACTTCCTTAACCTCGTCATAGCTCTCCAACGCTTCCCTCGACAAGCAAGTTATCGCGTTGGACACTTCGCCGGGAAGAAGAGCTAACAGGTTCTGTGCCCAAAGAGACCGCTCCAAAGCATTTCGCTCACAGATGTGTTCAAACTTGACGAGATACTTCGCCATGTCCTCGCCTACTACGAACAGTGACAGTTGGTCCCAAATTCTATACCCGCTTACCTGAATCATCGAAGAAGCTACGCTAGGCGCCTGCGAACACTGTAGGATTGCCAATTCTATTCGTTTCAACTCGAGGCGCTCTTGTCTGTCGGCCTCCTCACGGCGTTCTCGCCTTTCAGCTTCTTCACCTTCGCGAACTTCTACTTCTCGCCTTTCGGCCTCCTCGCGGCGTGCTCTGATATCCGCCCAGGCCTCATCGACTTCCTCATCTGACACTCCTTCATCCCTCATGATCTCAAGGATTGCTTGCTTTCTTTTCGCACGGCCCAAAGTAATGCCGAGTTCCTCACAAGTTTCGATGAGTTTCTTCACTTTAAGGTTCTCCATCGTTTGCACTAGCCTCTTGCTGTTTGCCCCTGTTAAGAATTTACTTGCCGTACTCACTATAAATCGCCTAGCAAGACGCGCAAGCAATTTGTAACACTCCCGTGTTTACACCGTCCGCATTAACTTTGGTTTCAAAGCGCTTCGACTTGGCTTAAAACAATCAAAGCTCACTCTAATGCTTCACACAGCCCTTCTCTAAACAACTATAATCTGAGCCTGGGTAGTCTGGTGAACTGAGGGGAAAACATCAGGCACTCACCGCATCAATGTCGCTGACGCCGGCCGATCCCGCAGCTGCCAACCACTGTTACGAAAGACGACGACGCCAACACGGTCCCGAAGGCGCCACTGCTCCGAACTCCACCTACACGGTCACCAGCCGTTTGGTAGCGTAGGTTTCTCAGCTCGTGACTGCTTCTGCGCAGAGCTGATAGACGAGCGTACGAGACGACGGTGTGTTAAACAAGGTTTATGTACAGCATATATAGAGAGGTGTTACTAATTCGGCACTGGGGCCGACAGCTTAGAGACCCGAAGAGCCTAGCTCTCCTCTCTAACACAAAGGACGCGCCGCGGGACTTTTTATATGCACCGGTTGGATTCTATGAGTAACCAAATGTCCAACCAGAAGCGCGGCTGGTCGTGAGGTCAGAATCCTCCAATGGGGTCACCGCTGGGCCGCGTCATTCCCATCGAATCTGAAGCCGCTGCGCTGCACGTGGCTGCACCCAAGGACGAGTGACCTCGCCACGCATTGCGTCAGACTCGCCAGACAGGAAGGCGCCGATTGCTTCGACGGGCTCGCCGGCTGTGGTGACTCACTGTGCGTGTGCGGCAGAAAGGCACCACCGCGTGATGACGCCGTTAAGTTGTTTGCGTCAGGCGTGCTTGCGGGTGGCCTTGACTCAGATTGCTTTTTTCAGAGGCATGGATGTTCGCTGTGGACTCGCAGGCATAACAGCACCGAGCCTCTTCAGCTTGCCCGGGTTCGTCGTGACAGAAATGCCCGGTACCATTCTGGCTCTTTTGCGCATCAGCGTATCGACCTTGTCCCTTTCGGTGTTAATCTACTGCAATGCCGATACTACAAAGTTGGTTTGACTCGTGAGAAATTCGTGGTGTGCTCTAACTAGGTTATCCTTGTCTAGTCCCCCTTTTCTATTAGATACTCTTATCTATACTGACCATTGACGTGAGAATCTTCTCGTCTTAGGAAGTATGACGTGTAATTGTTTTGACATTACAACCACTGGAATGAAAAAAACATTCAGAGAATTCTAGCAATTATTACCCTAGGCACTTTCTGATGGTCCCGTGTGTAAAGGTCTATAGAGACATGAGCCCCCGAACTCGCTGCCTTGTCTGTCTGTATAACATGGACTCCGATGTTGTTGTCTTAAGTCGGAAACCCGTGCCCTCGAGAAAGGATTTGGTCAGATCCAAGGCCTCCTGGAGCACCTCCTCCACCGCCACCTCTGATCTTCCCGGGTTCTATACACGCGCTCTTTTCCAGCGGGAATACAGCACGTGTCTCATATTCGGAACGGTGGGAAATACATAATAAGTTATGTTATCAGGTCTCGGTTTAGATGACTTTTTATTACGCTGAGGACATTGCAGCCGACAGTTACAATGAACCGAAAATGATGATGCTCATGTGCGACAACAATCAGCATGCATGATCAACACATAATGATGACGCTAATTGAGAAGTGAAGAGAATGGGAATAGTAATGCCACCAATGATTCCACCCTACGCCGAAAGGAGAAGCCTGGCTGCGGAAGATTAAGGGAAAAAATACTCGATTGAATGGCTCATGCGGAAGACATACGCAACTTTAGTACTTCAATAACAGTGGTCTTCTGGCTACAACTAGCATTGCGCGATAATTCATGGGTGAAATGTCTTGGAGAAGTGTGCATGGACCAATGAATCATGGCTCTAATATGTCGCACAAACCAGTTGCGCGAAAAGGCGTCAGGAGGAGCAGTTCCTCACCAGGTTGAAAGGATACAGCACGACGTGATTCTTCGTAAACTAGCTTTCTCTTTTGCTATCTGGCTTCAGCATTCATGCGAGTACGTTGGCGACACTGAGCGAGTCGTGAAACGTATTTGTCGGAAACGCATGGAGATGAAGACGAATTTGCGTTGCAAATAAAGGGAGAAACCACCAGAAAGAAGATACGGTAGCGAACGTAAACTGGGTAGAATGGCGAGTAGCCTGTTGTCTGCTTAATAGCCGTGTTGCAAGGGAAACTGACGAATCATAGAATCGCGTCCCACGTCTTGTGGTCCGGTTGAATTTAGGCGGTGATCATGTTGGAAAGAGTGCGATTGAGTCGCTAAGTCATGCCATTAGTTAGGAGATGAGTAGAGGTGGTCTTGTAAGCTGTGCCAGAGGCGCAAATAGGTTCAATCACTAGCTGTGAGAGGAAGGCTTTTCGATGGTATTTGAGCAGAAAACGTGGAGCACTATTGCGTACTATAATGACTTGGTGGATGAAATTGGCAATTTCAGAAGCTGAACCAGTTGTGACGCACGCCATCTCAGCATAGCGCGTCAGCGGTCATCGGCTGTCAGTATCCAGCGGTTCCCAACGGCACTGGGGAGAATGGGGCCATAAAGATTGATGCGCGATGCGTACAATTTCAAATCGTGTCGCTTGGCATAGAAGAGGCCATACAGATGAGAGTAACTATTGGTAGTTTTTTACAATGGCAGATAGTAGAAGAGCTGAAGTAATCAGCTATACTAGTGGTAAAGTCAAGCCAATAAAAACGACTTTGAAGGTGGTCGTAGGTGTTATGGTAATCGAGGTGACGAGCAGACAAATTGTCATGAAGCGCTCTGGGGACGTGGGACCAAAGAGATTGGAGTAGAACGGGAAGCCAGCGCTGATCATCGGGATCGTAAATTTAGCAGTACAGTACCGAGTTTTCCAGCATCAATGGCACGTCCAGTGGTGAACATCTTTGGAAGCACGTGTTCTTCCGGTACAGGAAACCGCAAGGTCGTTGAAGTACGGCTTCAAAACAGATCCAACAAGGCTGAGTTTTAGGTAGAAACTGTAATAACTGTGGAATATTATGAGAACGAATTTATTCAAGCACTGAAAAAACAAGGCGAGCACCTCGCCAACGATTGCTCAGCAAAGGACACACCATACGCTGGGATCGGCCCGCTTATTGGGTTCCATTATCTGTAGCAAGTAATAACCGATGCCCAGACGTTCCAAGTTTGGTAGTAATTGAAACCATGTTCACCTGGACTGCACAAGGACTAGCTTGCAAACAGAACTTTTTAGGCTGTGCAGCACATGTTATCAGTGTCTTGCGGGTAGATACTGCAGAGTAGAAATGCACACTAGAGATTCCAGAGGTTTTCAGATCATCACTCTATGACCACAACGAACTCCGACGAAACCCTCTTTGACCGAAACCTTCAACAGTGTAAGCATACAACCAAGCATTCTGTCGACTGACAATCCGTATCACTACCGCGGGAAGACGACCGTAGTCGAATGAATGACCTCATCGAACGGCGAGTTACACGCGTGTCGTTTGCATAAACGACAAGGCTTTCTCTTCCTCAAAAGGTAATACACCACGATTCCTACAGCTACAGAACAAGTTCAGAAGACGGGGTAGCTGCCCGAACCTCAAATCAGAGTTTCTCTATTGACAGCTTGCGGCGAGGAGCCGACCCTTTCGACGAAAGACTTCGAGCGTTTGACTCAAGGTCAGAAGTGGGCAATGCCAGAATGAACCTCAAGAAACGGAAGACAAGCTCCTCAATGACCACCCGTTTCATTTTGCTACCTCCTGTGTGTCTACTTGTCGGGAATTATGTCCCTTCTCATTCGCAACACTGCTCAAATGACACATCAACTTTCCCATAGGCTATGAGTAAATCTCTTGGAAAGCTGCGCTACCATCAGAGGCTACTGTATCGTCATTGGAGTGAGATGGAAACGGGAGTATTAAAGTATTGTGACCTTCCCATGGGCATTACAAAACTTCGAATCAATGTCGAATGGTAGACTATGACGTCACAGTGCAGCACGACCGGATCAAACGATGCTTTTGGTCGCTGTTTCGAATAACACAGGTACATCGTGGTTATGGAGGACAAACGTTGTGCTACGCCTAAACACATTGATGGCTGATTTGTGGGGTTTAACGTCCAAAAACCATCTCATGATGAGGAGAGATACCGTGGTGTAGGACGTCAGAAATTTAGACCACCTGGGGAAATTTTACGCACACCCAAATCTGAGCACATGGGCCAACAGCATTTGCGTCTCCATCGAAAATGCAGCCGCCGCAGCCGGGAATTTATCCCACAACCTGCGGGTCACCAGCCGAGGACGTTAGCCACTAGGCCACCACGGCGGGGCTAACAAAACACAAGCCGGCACTGTACTTAAGAGGCCCGTCGAAGCTGCATGGACTCGAATAACTTCATACTTCTTCTGGTGCGGAGCAGTATGTTGAAAATATACGCATCCAGCAAGCGAAGTCGAAGACCAGGTAGTAGGTTGTGTTCGGTGACAGCAACAATGGCTTATGTCTGAATTCTTTCGCGCCAGTAAATGTCATGGCGTCGACAGCCATGATGAGTGCCAGTGTCAACGCCGCCGCCAGTGTAAGCGTTAGCGCCCACTGATTCGAACCCAAATATAGCTGCCTTCAGCGGGAGACGATGCAATTTTGCTCAAGTTTCTTTTTTTTACTTGAGAAAGTTCAATAAAGGACTTGATCGGCTACCAAGGAACAAGTTGCGAAGAAGGAGTGATAAAAGTGGTCGGAGTGTTGTCGCCATCTATATTCTTTGAATGACCGGTAGTATGTCATGGCCACTGGACTGGTAAGTAAGTTTGAGGAAGCCCTGAAAACCACCTCGGAGAAAATGTGCCAATAGAACACAGATTCCTGCTACTGTAATATCGGCTACGGCTATTCGCCTACCAAGAGGTGCGGTGAACGCCCTTTGAGTGCCAACCTTTTGAGCCCACGTGTATAGGCCACGTGAGAGGAGCTCTAACGGTACATCATGAGCTGTGCAGCAAGGAAAGCAGCGATGCTGAAATCATTGAGACTGCCTACACGGACCTAAAACAGAGAGTATCAGATTATGAGTGATTACTGACAGGAGACTCACCTTGTCATCTGTTTCTGAAGTGCACAGAGAGGGTAAGTGCAAACCAAAATTAGAATGATTGCACAGGTTTGTAGCCGCATCTAATAATAATATGTTACTTATTTTAGACACAGAGTGAGTCTTTAATGTTAAGGCAAAAGACTGAACATTGTCTGCCTGACTAAGGCCTTGCCGCCTATATATTGCTCCAGCAAGGCCTTAGTGAACTTATTGAAATAGAGTCACAAACTCCATTGCAAACATAACTATGTTACATGTAAATGGCAGAAAAAAGCTAACTCATTTTCAAGAAACGAATATTTTGTATACGCTAATGCAATTTTGAATAACAAGAAAAATGTTTACAAACAAGAAGTGGCACTGGGAATGTAGCAAACTAATAATATAAATAAGCATAAAACACTGAAGCGAAATGATACTTCCAAAAAAAGAGACCTAGCAATGATTTCAGGTACTAGCAGAAAGCAAGCACTTCTTCATGGCATCTTTAAAGTAACCTAAAAGTTGCGTTTTGCGCTATATTGATAGTACGCTCTCAATTTTAGCAGGACGACATGCTTGTATTAACCGCTGATTAATTTGCATAGATCAGAAACCAATTGCCTTATTTGTAAATTTCACGCAGACCACCATACGTGCCAGATTGATAGGTACGCATATTGTTCCAGTGGGCACAGATGAGTTTTCATGCCTTCTTTTTTTCCGCCATTAGGCGCGCTTCTTCAGTTTTAGGTTGGCGTATGTGGCGCCTGACTACCTTCCTCCGTCTCTGTTTGCACGCTCAGTTTCCTCTAAAATGAAAGCATACCAACTACATATGATTGAAATTATCTGTTCATTCGAGCGTTGAACAGCGTTTGGTGATGCTCGCTTTATTTAAAAAACTTGAAATCCTCTTTCTTTATCTTCCAACATATGCATACAAGTATTATTTCATTTCATTTTATAGAACCTTTTATATTTTTGCGTGTTTGATGCGTCATAATGTATGTGAAAAGTTTTATGCGATGGATTGTCTTATGCATAGCCAGAAAAGCAATTCTGAGTTGATTCCAGGGAAACGATGAAGAAACAAAGAAGTTTGCAAGTTTGAAGGATGTGGCGTGGTGCGCGAGAGGGTTTCAGCTGCTCTATATTAGGGGTAAGGCAGTTCACGGCAGGTGAATGACCTAGAAAAAAGCAGACGCATCCTGATGACGTACTTCGGCACTAAAATCCTGTGTTTCGGCAAGGCAAGTGGTGCAGGCAGTCAGATGACTTGTGCAGCTGGTGCAAGAAGCCTCGAAGACTTCTGTATCGTGCCAGGTGACATATTCTGGGTGAAGTGGCCGAGCCAAGTCGGCATGGTGCCAGCCTTGCTGCAATGACTATCCTCTTGATTCAAGCTGCAATAGAACAGTACGTAGAGCTGCTGCATGACTACTACAGCAGTACAAGTAACTGTGGTGGATATAGCAGTGCCTAGATGTGGGTAAAAACAACAATGACCCATGGGTGCAACCTGGGTGACGTCTTCTTTCCGGCAACTGACTCGTGGTAATCCACCTCGTCTTCGAAGCGTCACCAAAAAAGAACTGGTTGATATGTAGAAAAACTTTCTTCCCTGACATACCTCGTAGCAGCAGCCATGAAGTTGCACAGATTCTGTGCTAACATAATGTTAAGCTACTGTCTAACATAACATCAATTTATTGATACAAAGTGTAAATTTAGGTTGGAATTCTGTTTCGAGAGTTGACGCAGTTTTTTGCTGAATGGTCTTGGACACCAACCGAACATTGGAACACCATAATGCTCCCCCACCCTGCATGTCTTTTTCAATTCGCTATTGAATTAAAAAACACACTCCGGTAAGAAAAGCTTTCCAAGTTAAGGTTGTTGTATGCCTCATGTTCAAATTACATGTCTCATTGACGTCCTAGTATTGCACTAACAAGCGCACACTGCATTAATTTGTTGAACAGAAAAAGGAATCCGTTTGAAGAGAATGTGTGAAAATTACTAGAGCACTTCTGACTACATTATCAGTTTTTTTGGACGTAATTTGTGCAGAATTGAAAAGTAGATAAGAACTGAAGCATCACGTGCCAACGCGTAATCAACATTTCAAAGGTAGACATAACGTTACTAAACGAAATTCTCATTTGGCCGCTAAAGCGTGAAGTGTTGGCGAAAACACGTGTTTGCCTTTAAAGGCGCCGACTTCCCGATGTCACTCATCGATCCAATCTATGTGGCACTTGCACTCTTTGTTTGCACTCTTTGAAACCAAAACGAGCTTCTTCAGCACCCCGTGTATACATATGACATCGTTCAACTAGCTTGCGTCATGTTTTCGTGATCGCTACTACAAATTCTGCCCTAAACTGAAATGAGCAAATAATTGAGTATTCGCTGTGGTGGGAAGCAATCTTTGAGGACGAAAATTTTCATATCGGGCATTACATATTGATTTTCATTGCTCGCGTGCAGCACGTGTCGCATCCCGTGCCTGCTTTTATTCAGATGTGTCCAATCTTCGTGCAATACTCATTGTCTCGTCTGAATGTATGTGCGACAAATTATTCAATCACTTCTTTCAGATACGAGATAGCGATAGGTGGCAGCGATAGAGTAGCATATGCGCTGATGAAATGGTACGAATACAAGCCTTTGGGATTGCTGAAACCATCGTCAGGCGCTTCGTTCAGTAAAGAAGGAAGCCAGCCTTATTATTACAGTGACTACTATTCCTTCGCCGTTCGTGCAAGACATGACCTTGCGAATGGACCATCTTATCAGGTAAGTTACACAGTTTTTAGTTGCATAGTACGACATGACAAGATGACCACACTCTACTAGCAGAAAAAATATAACCCAGCACTCACCACTAAATTCATATTGTCGCGTGTAGTGAAAAGGGAGCTCACAAGCAACGATTTCTTATAAGGAAACTTGTGCTCAAACAGTAGGTATGATACAAATAGAAGAGTTCACTAAAGCGTTCAAAACACGTGTTACTTTTCAAGCAACCCCAGGTCAGTCTCTGGGCTCGTGCTCGTGCACAAGACACATGCGCCGCACTGCTCTAACGTGCACGAGCACGCGCGTGGCACTGTGGACACCCACAAAGCGTCTAGCTGTTTCGCTTGGTGAAGAGCTTAAAGGATCGATCTCAGCGGCATTATTCTCCCTCCAAAAGCGCATCATTTTGATGCATAATTGAAGGCGTTCGACAAGAAGAAAACGCTTAATACGTTCTCGTTTTAGGGTTTTATGTGCACAACGTAGACGACCTCTGCATGTGTTTGCCGTTTCCAGTGGTCTTGTTCATCAGGGATCACTTCATGAGTCACTTAGTCGGCGAAGGTCCTGATATAGACCAGAGTACTCCCGAAGGAAGGTTTTTTATATAAGGTTCTCATATAGACCAGAGTACCCTCCAAGACTGGTGTTCGTACAACTACTTGATCGCCTGGCCTGTACTGAACTCTACGGTGGCTCCGTTCGTAGTTGTCCGCGTCGTTGAACTGTTGTTGACGTATTCGGTGCCGTGCCAGCTGTATGCTTTTTCAACTCTATGCAGGAAAAGTCAACGTCGAATAGGTCGTAGTACTTGTTTTTTGACTGGTAGCATGGCTTTGAGGGTTAAAGTGACTATGTGACCATACAAAAGCTGGAATGAAGTGGTCTCTAGAAAGGCTGAATGATAGGCGAATGTTGAGAATGGCAGCATTTTCTCCCACGTCTTAAGCTTAATGTTCATGTGCATCGAGAGTATGTCAGATATGGTGCGGTTGAGGCGTTCCGTTAACCCATTAATTTTGGAGTAATATGTAGTGCTTTTCCTATGGTCGTCATTATCATCAATCGCTGCATCAACTGCGACGTAAAGGCTGCACCTCCGTTGGTGACTATTACCTTTGGGGCAGTGTTGAAGAACTATGCTGTGCACAAAAAACTTGGCAACTTGAGCTGCTGTTTACCGCTCAAGGCAGGTGGTTTCAGCATACCACGGTAAGCAATCAGTGGCAATGACCGTGTACATAATCCCCTATAATCAGAGCGCGAACAGGTCAAGGAGAGTCATTCAAACTGGCTGAAATGGTGTAGCGGGAGTATATGGGCTGAAGATTATGATGATATGTGGGATTTAACGTCCCAAAACCACCACATGAATATCAGAGAGGCCGAAGTGGAGGGCTCCAGAAATTTCGATCACCTGGGGTTCTTTAGCGTGCACCAAAATCTCAGCACACGAGCCTACAACATTTCCGCCTCCATCGGAAAGGCAGCCGCCAAAGCCGGGATTCGACCACGGGACCTGCGGGTCAGCAGCCGAGTACCTTATCCACTGAACCACCAGGGTGAGGCTACGTCGAAGAAGGATTGTGGTGTTTAGAGACGGTGTTTTGCGCCTTTGACATTTTCGATCTGTTTTCGAGGGGGCTGTACGGTGACCAGTAATACTTCTGATCATCAGCCTCACTACGCCCACTACAGGGCAAGGCCTCGCTATCGATACGCCAATCAAACCAGTCTTGCGCTTTCCATCACCATGTTATAGCTGCAAACGTTTTAATCTCATCGGCTCACCTAACTTTCTGTCCACGCTTCATGCGTTTGCCTCATGATGTATCAAATCATGATGTATCAAATGATTTATACGTATGACTCTATTGCGTGTACACTGCATATTTAGCCATAGTTTTATTTAAGTGTTGAATAAGCGTGTACACTCTACTCATCACCCAGAGTACAGGTGCATGCGCTTTTCATGAAGTGCCATGGAGGGTCGTTATCAAAGCTTATTAAATCCATCAAAAGAACGTATGAATCGCCTCGCGGTATGATAGATTGTTCTGACAATCACTATGAACCATCGCCCCGCCATGGTGATCTAGTGGCTAAGGTACTAGGCTGCTGACCCGCAGGTCACGGGATCAAATCCCGGCTTCAGTGGCTTCATTTTAGATTGAAGCGAAAATGCTGTGGCCCGCGTGCTCAGATTTGGGTGCACGTTGAAAAACCTCAAGTGATCAAAATTTCCGGAGTCCTTCTCTACAACGTCTCTCATAATCATATGGTAGTTTTGGGATGTTAAACCCCGCATACCAATCAATCAAATTGCGATCAACCATCCCAGCAGTTAGTCCTGGTTAGCTGAAAGCTGAACGTCCCTGGTACCAGTTGGCAGCTGCAACGCACATTATCGGCGTTTTGAGCTTCTGCGTTGTGTACCTGAATGTGCAAACAGGTCTTCTCTAGAGTTTGTTTTGATTGAAACAACATTTGAAGAGTTATTTGATTTTTCGGAATTGAATACCCACAATGTTCGCAGCGACTGTGGCTCACGAAGTACAACCATGTGTGTAATAGCTTCTCTGGACAAAATAAACTATGGCTGTTAAATTCGAAAGGTGAAAATTGAAGTTACAAAATATTTGAAATGGGTTACAGAAACTAAAGTGTTCAGTGAGTGGTTGTCAGTGAGAAGTTTAGATGCACGATGTTTTATACAGAATAATTACAAACCGCTTAGTGATTTATTGCGCGTGCTGCAACACACCCGCGATCGCACATTTAAGTTTTGTGGCAAAATGTGCCAGAGAAATGTTTTACCGAAGGCAGCCCATAGCGAACAAACAAGCTATCGTTAGGCTTTCGCGAACACGAGGAGATTGTAATATGCATTTTCAAACAAAAATTTAGGGCGAAGCTATACCACATAATATTGAAGCTTACTCGTCTCTGTTTACTGTGGCAAATGAAGTTGGTGCAGAATAGGCAAGGCAACGGAGGTGCACCGATTGCTATGGAGAATGATTTCCTGCCAAGGACCATGACGCGCTTAAGCACTACAGGAAAGACCGTAAGAAATTTCCGCAACCCCACGTGCGCCTGGACAGGTCGCAGGTGGTGGACCTGAGAAGGCTGCAAACGGGCTCGTTCACCCCCCCCCCTCCCCATCTGCATCGCCTATGGCACACGCTGCACCCGTCGCCTGGCTGCCCGTGGTACGCGCACGAACAGGCCGATATGCACATATACTTTGGCGATGCGAAAGAGATGAAGAAGACCACGAGAAAAGATGACGTCAACTGAGGTGCCCAACGAAGTGGGGTGCCTTGCTGAGCGTTGGCAAGCCGCCCTTCTCAGCGAGGCCCTACAAGACCAGGTGTCGACCGTCCAGTGGGCCAGGGCCGTCGCCGAGGACCTCAAAAGTTTTTCCTGGCAGCCTAGCTCTGGGCACAGCAACAACCGTTGGGCAAATAAAGTTTATTCAACTTAACTCAACAAGGGGCAAAACATGGAGCCACATTTTCCTGCAGCATGAACTATATGAATTCAATTTGCACGAAGGACTTCTCCTTGCTGTGATGTCCAACCCTTTCATCCTGCTCACTTGCTTCCTAAAGTGACTTTTTAAGAGCTTGCTGTTAGAAACAAGACAGTTTTCTTCAGGTCACCCAGCCACACTTTGTGATGTGCGTTGAAGTACTATTTCAGGCAAATATGACAGATCAAAACTGCTTTTGCGGCAATTATGGAACATTAACACCAAATAAACTAGCTGAAATCAGTTTAATGAGAAGCTTAAGGAATTTCTGACCCCAAAAGTAAACCCTGGAGGTGACTGCGCTGTATGATTGTGTCGATCATGCAGTGCATTCGAACAATTTTCAGTAGAAATTGTTAGCTTACGTATTGCAGTTTTTTTAAGTGAGCGAGAGGGCTCACCTAATGCTGCAGCACGTCGTGACATTGCCATTGAAATTTGTAAATAAAGTGCCCATGTGATATTTTACGAAAAGAGCGAGTGCTGCTGATGTTGAATATTTGTGGGGTGTGCACAATGCCAATGCTGCTATGAATATTGTTTATGAGTCAGTCATTTGTTGTCTTGTCGAGCTGCTGAGTTCTGGCCGCTTAATTTAGGCATGTTTTATTTTATTGCGAAGGCATGAGGTTCGCATACAGAAGCACTCGCATGGTTTCATGCTTCACCGTGCACAAGGCTCGAAGTTGAAAGCGTTTTTTTCTTCAAAGCTTCAAATATTAGGCAAATGATCTTACGTGCTCAAACATTGTGGGGTGCTCATTTTTTCTTTATGTTTATGCAGGCTTTGTTAATTAGCACTACCCAAGTGACGCAGAACGTTGAGTTAACGTGTTTTGGTTGTAACGAATGTGAGGCAACGTTAGGCTGTAAAATGTAACATTGCACCGACGTGTATATTATTGCGTTGCCATAACACAGTGTTTTTAATGTTGCAGCAACATTCAAGTAATCAAGTTGTCCTAACGTGATGTTTTTAGCAAGGGAGGAACACTCAAATTATCATGTTGTCCTAACGTGATGGTAATATAGTGGCAACAACAATCAATCACAATGTATCAACAATATGTGTAGACATCAAGCCCAAGTTTAACAGCGAACGTAGCGACAACATGAAAAACATAATCGCTGAAACGTTCTATACCACACAAGTGGTTGATTGCGAATCAGCGCGAATTGCAGCATATCGCATTTTGCGACAGTTGCTGGTCGCGCCGGTCGCGCCTGGCGTCAGACTATACATCTATAGAGTGCTTGCGTTTTGCTAATGTAGCGTCGCTGCGCCCAGCTTGCGTGCGCGTCAACGCTACATCGGGCTATATTGGGCGCTTTATGATGCGCTTGCGGCCGTTTTTCTAACTCTACATATGCCAAATTCGGTGTTACGTGACGTCAAGTTATGACGAAAATATATGAATGGTGCAAACTTGATTATGCTGAAAAACGTGTCATTTTAGAAAATGAGGACGTACCACGCTCATAGCGTGCTCACAGCCGTTTTGCTAGCTCCGAGTATACTAAATATGGTATCATATGATGCGAATAAACGACGAAGGTAAACGACACATCCAAACATGATAATAATGACACGGAAGTCATGTACAGCATCATTTACCTCCACCTCGTAACGTTGCGTGGATTTTAATGATATACATCAACCTTCCTCATTCACGCTTCGCATATCATCGATTCCCACTGTACGTGGGATCTGCCAATTTTTTACGACACAGAAGGATTCCATTAGATGGCGCCACGGTATGTCCTTGCCCCCCACATAAGCACTGAATCTGCCCCTCCAATACAGTGCTGGTGAGCGATTTCTTCACTGAGTTTTTGAAGAAGAAAAATCCGCAGCGTTCGCAGTAAATGAAGAGGACTGCGGGTCTCTGTGTCCAATCACACTCTTCTCTCTTTCATTGCACATTAGCAGTGATTGGCATGTTCCAGTTGGAAACGATGGTTCATCACTTCTTGCTTTGCGCTTTCCCGGTTTTCTCTCCTGCAAAACGCTGCGATCATTGCGAGCGTCAATGTCACCGCCAGCCCAAGCGTTAGCGTCCGTTACTTCGCATCTGCACATAACTTTGTTTACTGGAAGATGGTCTAATGTTTTGCCTAATATCGCGTCGTATCGAATATTCCGTTCTGGTTCTTCAAGGCTGATATATTCCTCTCTCTTTTTCTAGACAATTGAATTTGAAACGGCCCTCAACGCTGTTGCATTTTCTTGGCATGGTAAGTACATGTGCAAGAAACCAACACATATTTGTCCTAATTGGCTTCAGGGAGTGACAATTTTTTTAGAGAAAAATAACAATTTTGTACTCTGTTTCGTGAGTTTCATCCAATGGAGTCAGGGTTACGCGATTTTCAATCTTGTATCTTGCGAAGTGGGATGGCGTGCCCATATTCAAAACCCGTTGCATGTGCTCATGACCTCTACAAGACGTCTCGTCAGGAGAGTTTCACTTGCTCTCTTAGTTTCGGAACTGCGACCTGTGTGGACACAGTGCCCATTTTTTGTGGCCTAATACAAAAAAGAGAGTTTGAGCTTGTTCATGTAAGAGCATGCAAGTGGCTGAAAAAATAATGCAGCATTCGCCTCGTTTACATCACGTTCCCATCTCGAAAGTACCAACCTTTGCTTGCCTAAAATATTGCCTAAAAATTTGCTATGCAGTTGGCACACTTTGAAATTAGCAGTTTTACAACCAAAACTTAATTGATAAAAAGAAAAATCAGTTAACCAAACGTATATTAGAAATTGCATTTAAGAGACCACACACAAAAAATATTGCCAAAAGTGCACGAATAAAAAACACGTGTTCCTAGCAATTTCATGGGGCTCAAAACCAATCACAGGAAGCAAAGAAAGCATGTAGCGTGTAGCGAAATTCTGCGTGTAGAGTGGTTATGAATAGACTGTGATGAAGCTAGAACTGCGTTCTGCACCAGAAGATGGTTCAGCCTGCTTGGATTTTCATTTATGTAAGATAAGATGGCGCTGTACTTCTGTATGAGAAACAGCTTGAGAAGCTCCGTGCGACGGTGTAAAGGTAACTCTCATTGCAGTTTTACTATCCATGAGTTTATTGAAAGAGTCAGCAAGAATATTGGCGTGCCTAGACAAAGGAAGACTGATTATGCTTATGGTTTGCGTCTTATGGGTAATAAAACGCAATATGAAAGCGGCCGGAGATTGCACACAGAGCATTCAAGCATGTACACACTGTTGCTTGTGCCACAGTCAAAATCTTTCTTTGTGTTTTTGAAAAAAGTTTGAAGCTGAACACGTTAAAGAAATTGTTCTCGTTATGTAATTGCAAACTTTACAATGGGTTTTTTTTTTGCAAGAATGAGACCTGGAAACTTTTGCCAGTGTAATGACGATGGTAAATGACAACTTTGACGATGTTAAAGTCGCACAACTTCCTCGATCAGCAATATGTGTGGGATCAGAAAAAATGTTTTCAAGTGATTACTGTGTAAAGTTATGTTGTGCTGCTGCACAACATAACTGATGTTTGGTGTCGTAATTGATGTTTGGTGTCCATGAGGAATGTGTTAGAACCAGCATAGTGCTTGAGGGCATGACGTTCTTTTTTCAAATAAACATTTCGTAACTGTCAGTGTCATCATCCCATTTATTAATTTTACGAGAAGGAGGCCAGCTCGAAAGAGTAGACGCAAATATATTTACAATTTCTTGAGCGAGCAGGGTCAGTGATACAGATTAGCTCGCGCAAGTTTATCTTCTTGTCCTCCTCACCTTCATGTCATTAGTACGTAGCACGACCCCCGGGGTTGGAGGCACCGTCACGAAGCTTTAAAGGTCGTTATCTGACGCACTCTTGAAAGATTTGATTGGCGTGAAATGCACAATACCACTGGGTCACACAGCAGAAGATGATGGATATATCGGGCTAATTTTATGGGTGACAGGTGTTACTTGAAGCAATACAAGGTAACGTCCCGTGTAATCAGACAAAGGGTTTTCTCATAGGCCCACGTGATAATGAAAGGACCAAGGTAAAACGAGGGTATCCGGAAGCGAAATCTACGTGTTGATGTTCCGCATCGTAACGACGCTCTTGGCATGTCTACGACGTCATCAGCCGAGCACGGGTGAGCTGACGGGCATAATCGGCTCGCGTGGTAGTGCGCGGGCATACTGGCAGTCGGACGAGGTGTGAGCTGAGATGATTGTGTCCAGTGGTAAAGTCGGCTCTCTTCCGTGCAATTGGTATAAATGGGAAAAGCAGTTGTGTCTTGAAGGGAATAATTGTACGCGAAATATGCGTATATTAAGGTATGATCCCCGACTCAGTGGTAGCGCGACACGTGCATGGCAAGTGCATTTGTGAGAGTATGGTTAGTGTTCTGTGAGTTCATTGGCTGGAGGATGGTAAGCCGTGGTCGGTGTGTGTTAATTACGTGGAACAAGAACGCAGGACGTCGGCAATGACGGGATAGAAATGTACGGCCACCTTCTGTGAGTTGTCTTGCGGCTTCGTGTACCAATATAATGTCCCGTGACCAGACGTCAATGACGGCAGTTGCACAGCTGGTCGGTAGATCTTGCGTAGTAGCGTAACGTAATCTCCAGTCATGGCTCCCCCGCCAGGCATCTGCGTAAGCAGGTGTTTGGCGGGTGGCGACACGATTGACCCGACCCAACCAGAGTGTTTGGACTTTCTTCCACGCCTCGCCATGCGAGGCATAGCCGTTTCCTCGGAACAGGAATCCTTGGGGTTGAGCTTACGCCAGGTGATTGGACATATAAGGCCCCTTGCCACAGGCAACAGACACTTCTGGCTCCAGCTTAACGTATAGATGGCACCCGTGGGCTGACCCACCCGGGGAAAATAGGCATTTGCCTTTTTTCATTTCTTTTTCTTCCTACATCTTCATATTTATCTGCTACTTTATATTTTCCCTGTCATCTTCTTTCTTCCATTTACTTTCGAATTTTCTGGCGGCAAGGGTTAAACTTGTGTAGTTGCTCAAGCTTAGGGAGGTGTAATTGCCTAAAGTGGCAATGTACGGCTGACGTGTGCAGTCCCATAAAAGTGCTTCAGTGTCCTCTAGTTGGGCGCCATGGTGGGTAGCCGCAATTGCTGCCGCAATTATCAAACTATCGTGGGAACACCTTCGTTTCCCCGACTACTTGATCGTCTCCCTCAAAAAAAGGTGCACACCAATGAACGCAAATTTTTGCACCGCCCCAGCCTATCTTCCCCAAAATTTCATGTTACTGACAGTGAAACTCTAAAGAAACAAGCAAGATCAATTTCTCATTTTTGTACCAAGGTCACGGACTGATGTATTTGAATTATATTACAAGGTAGCTAAGATGCCAAGTGGTGACCTACTGCTCGAGCGAACTGAGCGAGAAAACTTGGAGACATTTTGTATTCTAATAGCATTTGGCAGCATCTCAATACCTGTTCACCTTACCACTCGATGAGTACGTGATGCGGAGTCATCTCAGAAGCGGACCTCCTCGGGCTGTCCGAACAGAAATTCCAGAAAGGTTGGAAAGAGCATAATATCAGTGAACTCTAACGAATCATCATCAGACGCCACGGCAAGAGAATAACTACCAAGCACCTCATACTATCATTTGCATCTAGTTCACTACTTTCAGATATAAAAGCAGGTTACATAAAACTCTCCGTCCGCCCATACATTCCAAACCCTAGACCGTGATACAAATGAAGGAGGTTTGGCTATGGCTCGCTGAGCTGCCGAGGTCAAGAAATTTGCGCAAGATGTGAAATCCAAGAAAACACCTTTGATGATTGTACTGACAATCCTCACAGCGTCAACATTGCCGGAGATCATGCAGCATATTCCCGTTTCTGCCCAAACTGGAAAAAAAGGAAAAAGAGGATATCAATATTAAAGTAAAAGAAAACATCACATTTAAGGAAGCCCTTAACAAGGGGGGCACACTTCTTCCAACACGCTATGCTGATGCGGCGCACACGGGGGGCAACGTCGCACCAGCCCCCGCCACTTTTTCGGCCTGTGGAGACCGAGCCGCTGGCTGGGGCACCTGCCCCCTTGGCGGTAGCAGCCCAGTCTGCTCCTCCAACTCGCGAACAGCTACAGAATCGTCAAGTACCAGGCCATCGTCTCACCAGGTGAGGCCCAAAAGTCGAATCACCGGTACGCGCAGGCTACGGACACAATGGTGCTCTTGGTGTCGGAAGGTCGGCGTATGTCATTGGAGCGCGCCAAAAAAGCAAAAACGTCAGTTTCGCCAAAAGGGCGAGACAATAAATGCGATATCAACCTATTTGAGTGTTTTACGAAGCAAGGATAGCATATTTAAGAGCATAATTATTTGTAGTAGGCATGCTCGTGCTAAGCAGCCAAATTTGTTGCGGGACGGCCACATAAGATGACCACAATAAGGCTGGGTCATAGCGACCGCGTTGATAAGTAGCGCCTCCCGTGGGCAGCGCATGCTGGTACTAAGAGATATACGTCGTGTGTAGCCACTGATGACAGTTTCTTTTGTATAGAGCACATCTATATGTGAACGGTCGCTCCAGGTACATTTCTGGCGCAATTTTTTCATGTTAAGCGCGCAGCTTGTAGAAAGTCCCGCCTACTGTGGCGGCAAGAGCCACGCGCTGGTCGTTGCTGCGATAGCGCGGTAGTCATAAGTGCCCCTCGTCTTACTCGCTGACGAGATAAGCGCGCACTAGACGGAAAGGCGATGCTACCTCTGCAGAAATAGAAGACTAGCGTATCCTTTACGGCATTGGGAACAGTCCCGAAAATATCTTTTTCTTTTTTAAAATTTTCTTTTTCTCAAGGGTCCCTAACAGAAGGGACAATACATGAGGGGTGGGCATAAACGAGATGAGAAAAGGCTAAGTTGAATGTGCAACAAAACAAAAACAAAAATTTTAGGACATAGCTGAAGCGGCAGAAACAAGGGGTAACATTTACATTTGTTTCTGGACTCCGGATAAAAAAGATAAAAAATTTTTACAGTGACAAAAGATCCCATATATATGGGACAAAACATTGCCGAGTACATAAAATATAAATACACACCATACAAGGAAGATGACACTAGAAAAGTTGGGCATGTTAGGAAGTTACCTGGAATTATTACTGTTAAATGATGGTTGGCAGGGACCTTGACTGACTTGCCTGCGTTAAGCATACAGACCTCTGTGAACTACCTCACAGCTCTTTAATACACGTTGGCATCACATGTATTCTACATGCACATGACTATCCGGCAATTAATGTTTGCCTTGGTGAAATAAAGAGTGTCAGTAGGCACAAAACAAAACAACGAATGGAGATCATCAAATATCATAGATGGCCAAGAATCTCACAAAACGTAAGAAAATACTTAGGAGCAGAAACTTAAGAAAGAAACTTAGGAGCAGCTGAAGCACCAGGCGGACAGTTGGTGAAGAGCCGGTGTAAATGCCTGTGGTGTGTGTCCCGTCGAGACAGAGGTTAGTGGGAAGTATTGTAGCCGGAGCGTTTCATGTATTTTAAGCGTTATTTTAATGTTATAGCATAAATTATTCTATAATATTTTCATCAGCGGTTTCTATTCCTCAGAGCAGATGGCACGAACCCTTCATCTGGCGCCCAACAGGATCTTGCCGTCTGCTGCCAGAAAGATGAGGGCAGCATTTCAAGGAGTTCAGTAGGCAACACAGCAGCTGGAAAAATTGACGAAGGCCTACTATGAGGCAGAATTAATTTCAGTCTCAACCGTGGCCGAGATCAATGGGCGGCGCTTTTGGCTCGTAAAAACGTCCCAGCGGCAAGGGACCACGGAAAATTCAGACAAGGCTTTCGATGAAAGCAAGAGAATCGGTGAGCGATGGCAAGAAGATGCAGGAGGGTTATTTCAACCTCAACGGGTAGAGCGACGAAGCCGGTGATAATCCGGCAGTTTGTACGACTGTAGAAGCCGAATACGTGAATGGCTTGGCTGAGCCAGTTGTGCACAATACGGACAACAGCATCATAGACGGTGAAAGAGTTCGAGGCCGCTGAGACGAAAGCGGGTGCAACTATTCGCGTGCCAAAATGTGCCGCGGGTGTCGCCCCCAAGACGCAGGCTGCGAAAACTATTGCAGCAGTAGTAGTGGCGAAGGCTGCAGAAGATGTTCCGGAGGGTGTTGGAGCCCCTCTCGAGCTTTCAAAGAAAGCAGACGTGCGTTTCTTGCTCTCGTGTCTGCGAGAGACACTCTCGCGTCTCTTGCAATGCTCGCACTTTCTTTCGCGTAGGCTTTTAGATGCGGAGCATTTCTCAGCAAACTTCGGCGACTTTGAGCTATCTATCTAACTAGCCGCCTACGAATTTTAGCTCTTCTGGTCGTTTCAATAGTATCGATACCAAACTTGGTATGGCATAACATGACTGTATGAAGAACATATTTGGATAGTTCTAACATGAAAATTTTGATAATATGTCATGAATGTCATGATTTACATTTCAGAGTTATGCAGCTCTTCCGGTGTTTTCTTTCGCATGGCATGTTGCAAAACTGGTATGGTATGACATGATTGCATGCCGAACACATGTGACCAACCCTAACATGAAAATCATGAGATGCGTGTCATGTAACAACATGACTTCATGCCGTGCACATGATGCGCTCGAGGCAGTTTCGCTTGCGTCACATATACGAAATTTGGTATTACAGTACGTGAATGGATGACGAAGGTTTGTGACTGCAAATATAATCATGAGATGCGTGTCATGTAAAAACACGATTACATGCCACGCTCATGATGTGCTGGCGGCCGTTTCGCTAGCTTCACTTATACGAAATTTGGTATTACGAGACGTAAATGAATGACGAAGGTATGACTGGTGCAAAAATGATAAAAATGAGATGCACGTCATGCAACAAAATGACTACATGCTACGCCTATGGTGTGATCGCGGCCGTTTCGCTAGCTTTGCATGTAGAAAACTCGGTAATACGCGACGCGAACAGACGACATAGGTAACTCACACATCCAAACATGATAATCATGACATGCGTGTCATGTAACAATATGACTGCAAGCCACAATCATGATGCGCTTACGGCCGTTTCGCTAGCTCCACATATGCCAAATTTACATTACGTGACGCCAATAGATGACAAAGGTGTGTGACCGGTGCAAACATGATAATCAGGAGATGCGTGTCACGTGAAAACATGACTACAAACCAAGTCTAGGAAAGAATAAACTTTATTTTATATCCGGCGTGTTAGTGGGCTGGGCTCCCGCCTAGGTGTCGGCTAGAAGGTCTTGCCTCCTAGCGGCTCCCTTGGCCCGCTAGGTCGTCCATAGCTGATCGTCCAGGGCTGCACTGAGCAGCATGGGCAGCCAATGCGCACGGAGCCTGTTGGTTGGGGCCGCGTTCGTATTACTATGTTTTAATCCCTGGCATTCCCATAGTATATGTCTTGAGGAGGCTCGTAGCTGACAATCTTTGCATTGAGCGGTCGCGTAGATCTCTGGATACATAGCATGCAGCAGCACTGAATTCCTGTAGGATCTGATTTGTAATTGTCGCCATTGGGTAGACTGTGCCCTGTTGAGTTTATGATGAGAAGGGGGGTAAAACGCCTCTGTAATTTGTAATGTATCGTGATTTTATTGAACGTTGTCATTCGGTCCTCTACCTCCCAGATATTTGGAAATTCTAACGAGGGATCAACATTAGTCGTAGCCCAGAAAGTCATTCCTTGAGCTACGTTTTGTGCCACATCACTAGGGTTGATATCTCCCGTGGTGTCGGGTATGTGAGCTGGGAACCAGGGAATGCTAACGCATCGGTCGTCTTGGTTGGTTTTGCCTGTTGTAAGAATACGCAGTGCTTCAGGGGATATTCTGTCATTTGCAGTGTTGCGTACAGCTGCTTGTGAATCGCTGATTATATACCATGCATCAGTTTGTGATATGGCCGAAGCTATAGCTATCTCTTACACCGTTTCTATGCACCTCGTGTGTATCGTCAGACTGGTGCTGCATTGCTTCTTGTAGTTAACTACAGCCGCGACGAAGCCAATTTTGTGTTTGTAACGAGCGGCATCTACGAAGACCACTTCTTTGTTGTTTCCGTAGCTCTTTGTCATCGTCTTGGCTCTGCTCAGCCTTCTACCTGCGTTGTGCACATGCACAGGATGCATGTTTTTTAGGAAACGGTGTCATTGTGAGCTTATCCCGTACGTCACGAGGAATGTCGCATTTGGTGTCAAATTGTGTGGGGTAAGTGATGCCTAATTTTTCCAGGATGCTTCTACCAGTCTAGGTTTTCGAAAGGTGCTTGTACTGTGCAGTACGTTGCGCCTCTATCAGTTTCTCAAGTGTAATATGTAAACCTAGCTCTAACAGCCTCTCTGTACTTGTGCCTTGCATGAGCCCCACCGCTTGTTTATAGATTTTTAGTATGAGGCTGTTTAGTTTCATTTTTCTGCTTCGAACCATCTATGGTATGCAGAAACATACGTTACGTGGCTGATGACAAACGCGTGGCTAAGCTTTATGACATTTGCCTCTTTCATGCCGCTATGCTTATTCGTAATTCCTTTGATCAGGCGCATCGTTTGAAAAAAAACTTCGCTTTGATATTGCCTACTGTTTCCCCGTTGGTGCCTTTGGCTTCTATTATTAGCCCCAGTACCCTTATCTTGTCCACAATGGGTATGGTGTGTTCATCTGATGTTTTAAGTTGTATGTTTGTGTATGTATGTGTGTTGTGGTGCTTGGAAGGCCGGCCTTTTAATGTTGGTCTATATAGTAGCAGCTCAGGTTTTTCGTCGGAGCACGTGAGACCAGTTCCTTCTAAGTATTGCTCTACAGTGTCGATCGGTTCTTGTAACCGTTGTTCAATTGACCTACGGCTGCCATTGCTTACCCACAGAATATTATCATCTGCATATATTGTATGGTGCAAACTTTCTATCTTTTCTAATCTACTTGGAGGCTAGTTAAGACTAAGGTAAATAACATAGATGATATCACTGATTCTTGGGGAGTACCTGCACTACCCATAGATATTTCCTCGGATGTGAGGCCTCCTACAAAAATTTTGGCTTGCCTATTCGTTAGAAAGTTCTGGATGTAATTATACGTCCGCTCACCTAAACCTAAGTTACTGAAATGATTCAGTATGGCTTGGTGGGTGACATTATCAAATGCCTTTTCTTGGTCAAGCCCGAGGATGGCTCAAGTTAATCGGCTAGGATCATCAGTGATCTCGTGTTTTAATTGTAGCATTGCGTCTTGTCTACAGAGATTTTTTGAAATCCTGTCATTGTACATGGGAGTACGTTGTCCTCTAGGTAGTTAGTCAATCGGGTCAGAAAGGCGTTTTCCTTTACCTTACCCAGGCAGGAAGTTAGTGAAATAGGTCTTATGTTTTCAAGCTGTAAGCGTTTGCCAGGCTTGG
The DNA here is from genome assembly GCA_013436015.1 of Rhipicephalus annulatus. Classification (NCBI taxonomy): domain Eukaryota; kingdom Metazoa; phylum Arthropoda; class Arachnida; order Ixodida; family Ixodidae; genus Rhipicephalus; species Rhipicephalus annulatus. The sequence continues at coordinate 365,169 of WOVY01009915.1, read as the reverse complement.
GTATAAGCACGACGTACGCCGTTTCCATTGCTGCGGTATGTGGCCTTGTCTGCAGCAGTTTGTTAATTTGATAATGGACGTATCGTCTAGGTTGCGCAGTGTTTTGCTCATAGTGGCGTCAGAGCCTGGTGCCGACGTGGTCTTTAGTTTGTGTAGAACTGCTCGTATCTTGGCTTCGTTGAATTCTTCATCAACTTCAGGATTAGGCGCTCCTACAAAATCGGCCTGAGTGCATGGTGGTGCCCGGGATATGTATTTAAGCGCGACCTCTTTGTGAAACTCTTTTTTGTGCCTGGCATGCAGTATTTCGTTCATATTTTGTTTTGCCGTTTTTGTGTCTTCTGGGTTTAGAAGGTGTGGAAGTAAATTCCGTGTTTTGCCTACGCTCAGTTGGTTGCCCAAGGGGGTGCAAGTTTCTTCCCAATCCTGCTTACTGGGGGGCCCCAATAAGCTGGATTTTAATGATAGAATGATCGCTCCCAAAGTCTTGCTGTGCATTCAGTCATCGCGCAGATTGCGTGTTCTTTGTTAAAGTAAAGTCGGGCGTGGTATAACCACAGACACTATTTCCTTGCCTAGTGGGTACTGTGGGGTCAATGATGATTGTTAGGCCTTCCTGCTGCGAGTCCAGCCAGAGATTCGTGCCCTTAGAATGGACGTGTTTATAACCCCATTTACAATGAGGGTCATGAAAGTCCTCCCTGAATATTGCAAATCGGTCACCCGCTATGATAAGCGCGCGCTTAAAGAGAGTTACGAATCTGTGTCGTGTGGATTTCGGGGTACTGTACATGTTCAGGATGAACACACGACCCCTGTTTTTCTTGTGGGTGTGATTTCAATTAGTATACTTTCTATGTAGCTAACCTGTGTGCTGTGTTGCACTGCCGTGTGGTTCCTACGCACTAAAGTTGTGAGAGCTTTAGTCTCCTCTTCGGCACTGCCAATAGAGCATACCCTGACAACTTAGCGAGGCCATGCATCTCTTGTAAGATGCTGAGATGTGGTTTTTCTTTATCTTTAAGATACTGGTGTAGAATGGCTTTCTTGTTTCTGTAAGTTCTACGATTTCATCGCCATAATACGATTTGTTGCGTCTGTTCATAACGGCAATTATGGGTGAGGAGGCGTCCGGTTCATAATAGCCGGCTTAAGCAGCAGAAGTTTGATGAATGATTTAAAGGGCGCTACTCCACTGGCTTGTAGGCCTGCAGCAGAGGGGCATTTTTCAAGTTCTGTTAACCTAGTAGATTAGCTAGCTGGTTGCTGCTGGTGCACCTACTTTTTTTGTATAACTGTGGTAATTTGCAGCATAACAGCCGTTCCCTACTCTGATTTGCGCTCCCATGGTTTCCTTATTGTCGTTTGTTGCCTCAATTTGAACTTTCACAGCTTTTTCAACTTTGCTTTTTCGTAAATCTACGCATTCTTCATATTCCTCTTGACCTTTCTGCAACATGTTAGCAGTCTTGATTTTCTTGTGCTTGCTAGTATCATCGTCATTGTTCTCTAAAGCCTTACGTTTTGGGAGAGGGGAGTCAGTGCTCTCATTCATACTGGTTACACTATCCTGTGTTATAATTGCGTCATTACACTGTACCGTGCCTGATCTGTAGTTATGAATTTCTTCCCCTAATTTTTTTATTCTCCTCCCTCATGGCGGCAATATCTGATTGTTTTGCAGAATCATTTGTTTCAGTTGTGCTAACTCTGCCTCGAGTTTGTCGACTTTCTATTCAGAAGTAGTCTCCGCCTCTGCACGTGTTCCTTGACCCTATCTGCCCAGCTCACCTTGAATGATGTATCGGTTCAGGGGCTTTGGGGTTCCTTGGCCCTTGACTGAGGCGTTACTTTGACCTAGAGCGATTCCTGGACCTGAAGTGGTTCCTGGACCTTGAGCGGCTTTTCCTGTCATGCGGCAAACTAGGGTACGACTCCGATATGTAGTACCTTGCTGCGTTGGCGTGAGATGGCCTGTCTTGTGCGGCGAAGGACGAGTTCTCTTGTTCTTGTCTGGCTTTTTACCAGCGGCGTTTCCGTACTAGGAATGGTGTTTCATACCTTGCTTTGCAGGTTTGGTCTCCTGTGGGGTGGTCTTCGTCACACAGCTGGCAGCTGGCCTTGCATTCGTGGCTTTCGGGAGGATTTGGCATCCTGCAGCTTCAGCAGATCTTATCTTTAGGGTAGGGGCAATCATCCGCCTTATGCCCCAAGCGTCCACAGTGGTAGCACACATCCAGTTGTTAGGGGCGAAGCTCCTTAAAGCGGCACCCGTTCGTCCCTCGTAGTCGTAGTCGTATTCGTAGTGTGTAACCAGTCTTACCTTTTGACCTGCAAGGTGGTTCCGGTGGGAGATTTCTCGTGTGTTTTGTTGAACAATAAAAAATTCGCAGCGTGCGTGTTAACTAAAACCAAATTCTCCTGTCTCTCATTCTCCATTAGCAGTCATTGGCATGTACATTGAGCACTATCTGACAAGAAAGGGTTGCTACGTTATACTAGCGAAACTAACGAAGTTCGAGTGAAGAACACCAATCACGTTCGAGAATATGGCCGGCGCGCGGGAAACACCGGCTAGACGCGAGCCAAAAGCCGAGCGCAAACTTCTTCCACACGCCGCGCCTGTCGTGTCCTTGCGCTTCAAACAAACACTTAATCCAGTAAACGCTACACTGACTGTCGTTTGCAACCGTTCTTCCAGCACCCATGTCAACACCCGTTTCAACCGTGTCAACGCCGTGTGCACCGATGCTGCTTCGCATCCCATCAGGGTTCCTTTCAGGAAAATATGGTGTAGTGGAGGCGTGTGCTGCCGGTGAATGAACGACTAGACAACTTGAGTGCCCATCTGAACAAAAGCCCCTTTATCCCAACTTGCGCATGCTTATATACACAAACAACACTGGCGTCACCAGCGGCAGTGATCGTGGAACCGAAACCAAACAGTTTAATATACAACACATTTCCTTCCTCAAAAACAGCTATATATATAAAACAGCCTTGTATGGCACGGCAATTGTGGACTGCATTTCCAGTTTCCTTTCTATGTGAATCAACGCGTTCCTTTTTTTGTACCACTGTATAATCTGTTCAATATTTTTTTTTGTACTTCCTGCATTTGTGTTCATTGTACCGCCCACCCCTGCCCAAAGTCTGGCATTCAGACTGGCAGTATTCTCCTAAATAAATAAATAAATATGGATTAGTGATTTAGTAGTTTAGTGTGTTAGCACATATGCAAAAAACACTATACAAAAATACAACCAGTACAATGAATATAACTATTTAGTACTACAAAATCACACAGTTTACAAAAGGAATCCACCGCACTTGATACGTACGTTCCATTCACTTTAGCACAACTTCTCTTGCTACACCTAGTAGCCATATCGCTCTGGTGGTAGTCTCTTGGTGGTTGCACCCTGCGTTGTTGTGTGAAGCTCCTGGAGACTTGGCTGACTGCGTCGCAGCAGGTGACCCGTGTGCCTGCGCAGCCGAAGGAGACGTAGGTGCCTGTACCGCGTACTCAGGAGACGTAGGTGCCTGCGAGGCGTACGCAGAAGACGTGGCTGCGTGCGCAGCATACGCAGAAGACGTGGGTGCCTGCGCAGCCGAAGGAGCAGCAGCTGAAGTCCTGATAGTTATCTATGGGGTAGGGCCCCCGCATGTAGGCAGAGATCCACCCCCCCCCCCTCTAGCTCTACCGTTTCCTCCCCACGTATAAATGGCGGTAGAGGCTCGTGGCACCTTTGAGAACTTGGATTCATTCCATGTTTTGCCGTCAGCCAGGCGAAAAGAAGATGGTCCCTTCCTGCTGATCACTTGGGTGGCTGAATTCCAGGTCGCCTTTAATGTAGTAGTGGATTTCTTCACTCTGACGAAGTCACCAACGTTAACTCCGGTTTCTCTTGCAGCCCTCTGAGTGTCCGTGTATCGTTTGCTGCTCTGTTTCTTTTGCTTTACCCAATCACGTAAGCACCGGAGTTCCGAGTTAGGGTCATCAAAGAAGGTTACCGACGGATGCCCGACGACATCCAACCGAGTTCTTGGCAGCCGCCCGTGTAGCAGAAGAGCTGGAGCCCTTGCCGTTGTAGCATGCAGTGTGCATCGGTAAACACCCAGATACTCCGTTACCGCCTGGCGCAAAGGTCGCTGCTCAAGAACCGCCACTTGAATGAAAGAAATTTGTGTAGCGCGAGGCGAAAAAACGAACACAGGAAAGAATAGACTCAGGGCGCGTACGCTCAGTTTCTGCATCCGCAAAGGTATTATTCCGGATGAAGCCCTCGCGCTTTGCGGGGGCTTTTCGCTTTCTTTGGCCATACAAGTGGATTCTCAAGATTTTACGCGCTGAATTGTATCGCCACGTTCGCTTACACAGGATTCGTCTTCGTGCATATCTTCATACTTGCTTTGATCCATCTGTCGCTGGATCTCTGCTGAAAAGGTACCTGCAATTGGCTGGGCAAGCTACCGAAGCTCTTTAGATGCCTCAGCTGCACTATCTTCGTGAGCGGGTCACCAGTGTTCGACGGATGGCCAAGGGAAAGGTTCATGTTCCTGCAGACCTCCAGCTTCCCGATGACGTCATTCAACTCCTAGAGTTGGGGCCGAAGTTCGGGCTTCAAAGTGAGAGGACAAATCCTGAACTCCTGACTGTCGTTCGTCAGGTGGCACGTCGTGCGACTGAAGTTGAGGAGGAAAGGATTACCTCTGAAGGAGAAGACGCCATTTCGCGTTGTAAACCTGTGTGTTCTCACATTCCTGTTAAGCGTGTTTTGTCGTACCTAGACAGTAATTCGCTGTGTGTTTTGCAGGGAGATAAGGAAGGTGGCTTCGCGGTTTTTTCGCGTTCATGCTTCTGTGAAAAAGCCAATGATGCTATTTCTAGGGTGTTCCATGTAAAAGATGGCGTATTGTTAAACAAAGTAAAAACAAAGGCTATTCAATTGTGCAAAAACATGAACGTAGTTGGAACTCTAAAAAGTATTCAACAAAGTAAGAAGAATAGCCTCGATGTATTTTTTAATGCAAAAACTCACAAAGTTAACACTCCTTTTCGTGTAATAGTCTCGGAAATAGGTACTTGGCAGAAAGAACTCGCTGCTTTTTTGTTAGACAAACTCAATCTTCTCGAAGTCCAAGATCCGTTTGTAGTCAAGAGTTCTGATAGTATATAAAGGTTCATAAAAGCTCATGAAAATGAAGGGCTAAGAGCCTTCTCAATTGACGTGACAGACCTGTACTATTCCCTCCCCAATCCACAAATGCTACAATGTGTTGGAAGTAGCATTGATGAATTAGGTGCTGTTAAGTTTTCGTCTGAGTCAGGTATATCCGCTGATAATTTTCTTACTATGTTGGAATTTTATCTTACTTCGACGTTCATTAAATGGAACAATGATATTCTTCTGCAAAAGCAGTGTGTATGTATCGGCTTTTGCATCGCACCTGTCTTGAGCAATCTGTTTCTGGCAGAACTTGATAGAATTGTGGCATATCGTCTCGCAGAAATGACGGCCAAGAAAGTGTTCCGATATGTAGATGATTGTCCTATTTTCATTGACAGCTAAGGGGGAAAATTTCCAAAGTGAGAGTACTAGTGTGTTGAATGTGTTTCGTGATGGTCTTAAGCTCCTTGAAGTGACAGTAGAATGGTCTAGCCACGGACGAATAAGGTTTTTAGATTTAAGTGTTCAGTGTTCTGACAACCTTCTATGCTGGTGCTATGATCCGCGTGCTCAGAAAGCTTTACTCCCATTTACTTGCGGTCATTACAAACTAACCAAGAGAGCCATCGCGACGACTTGCCTCAAAAACGCATTAAACAAGTTATGTGTGCACCTTATGAAGCAGAGTTTCCATAATCAGATCCCACGTTTGCAAGGATCGGGCTATCCGGATCATGTTTTAGTTTCAGTTGCGGAAAAAGTGTTGAAAAGGATTCGTGCAAGGTCAAGCCAATCTAATGTTCATGTCGATTCACAGGCAAAATCAAGACGCACGGCCGTAATTCCATATGTTCACCAGCTGTCACATAATCTTAAGAAAGTAGCACTTCGGGACAATATTTGGGTGCTATTTTCAGCACGTGATAAACTTGAGAAATTGTGTGTGCTGACGAATCCGTCACGTGAGGAAAGGGTGCTGTGCACAAAAAGGCATACACACAAATTTCTGGAGTGCATTTCGTTCGTCATTTATCTCATTCTGTTCACATGTGGGAAAAAATATGTCGGCCAAACCAGTAGGTGTGTGAATGAGCGATTGAGAGAACACAATTACAAGGCGAATAAACTGCCGCCAGAAGGTTTTCTCGCTCTTCACATTCACGCGTGTGGCTGCCGGCCTTTGTTCCAGAGTACAATCATTGTTGGTCGGCATAAGGATGAGATGACTCGGTTGATCATAGAAGCCGAACTTGTTGATGCTCTTGGAGATGTATGTATTAGCAAGCCTTCAATTGCCTTGTCACCCAAGGAACTGGCGTTCCTGCGTACGCAGCGATACGTGAATTTATCTGTGAGGTTTTTGTTGTCCTATTTATTGTTTTTTGTAGATAGATGGCATTGTCGTGCATGTATCTGAATTACACGTGCTTATCTGCTTGGTTGCCTGACGATTATGGCTTAAAAGCAGCTTGGAGGTCGAAAATAAACATGTTGTTGATAGTAGCGCTCTGTCTTCTCAGTCTATTCTTTCCTGTGTTCGTTTTTTCGCCTCGCGCTACACAAATTTCTTTCAAATGTTTCACCAACAAGCATACATCGTCACTCTTGTCCACTTGAATGAAGCTTTTTAATATTGTGTTAAAGTGCTCCACTTGGCCGTTTCCTTGTGGATAGTATACGGACGAATGTTTGACCTGGATTCCGCGATCCTGCAGAAATACCTCCAACTCCCGAGATGCAAACTGTGAGCCGTTATCGCAAATAACCTCTTCTGGGTAGCCTTCGCGCGCGAAAACAGCGACTAAGAAGCGTATTACTGTGCTGGTTGTCGTCTCGCTACAGAAGTGCACTTCGGGCCATTCGGAATAATAATCTACAAGCGTGATTGCATATCTGCAATCGTAGGGCGCCCTCTTGAATGGGCCTAAAATATCCATGCCGAGTTTGAGCCACGGCTTCTCTTTAAAGGGGACCGGTTTCAAGGGTGTAGCTCGCACCTTTACGCTGTTGTCTGCTTCCTGGCATATGCTACACATCTGGATGGCTAGCTTGACTTGGTGGTTCATGCCCGGCCACAAATATTTTTCTCGCAGCCGCGCCTTTGTTCGCACCACTCCAGGCTGTCACTCATGTGCTGCAGCAATTACCTGCTGCGTGAGGGACGTGGGAACCACAAGCCGTTCGCCACGCAAGATAAGATTGTCTACCCCCGAAAGTTCGTCACGTACTTTGAAGAATGGCTGAAGCTCGGCCGATAACACTTTGTGTGCAGGCCACGACGATTGCACATAGGTTTTGCTTTGTTGCATTGCGCTATCTTGCAATTGGGACTGCTCAAACTGTTCTCTGGTAATGCAGGAAGGCATTTTGAGAACTGATACAACCTCGTCAAACAGCGTTTCTTCTGCCTCGAAAGAGGACGCGGGCAGGCGTGAGAGTGCGTCCGCCACTTGGTTTTGCGACCCCTTGCGGTACTCTACTGTATAGTTGTACCGTAGTAGGGGCTCTGTCCATCGCGCTACCCGCAAGGAGCGCCTTCCTGTTCCTTGGGCTGAAAGCAATGTCTCTAAGGCTTGATGATCAGTGAGCAATGTGAAGTGGCGTCCCCACAAGTACACGTGCCACCGCTCACACGCCCAAAGACAGGCCAACGCTTTCCGTTCTCCTACCGAATATTTCCTCTCAGCTGGCGAAAGGACTCTAGACGCGAAAGCAACAGTGTGCAGTTTATGTCCGTCCACCTGCTGTAGGACCGCTCCAACTCCACACTCTGATGGGTCCGTCGACACTAAGACTGAAAGAGACTCATCGAACGTTCTCAGTATAAAGCTAGATGCCAGCGCGTATTTGGTCTTTTTGAAACTAGCGTCTACCTCGCCAGACCAAACGAATCACTGCCCCTTTCTTAGCAGGACACGCATTTGTTCAACCATGTCAACGAAATTGGGAATAAACCTTGCATAATATTCGACCAATCCCAGAAATGATCGAAGGCCTGCTTGATTCGTAGGCGTTGGACTGTCTCGGATGGAAGCAACCTTTTCCTTCAATGGCACAATACCGTTTGCGGTAATCCTGTGGCCAAAGAACGCTAGCCCTGGCGTACCGATGACGCATTTAGTGTTCAATTTGAGTCCTGCTTCTTTTATGCACCTCAGCACTGCGGTAAGATTCGCCATGTGCTCCTCTCTGACTTTTTCAATTACAATGATTCATTGATATAGAACAGGACGCTGCTGCAGCCCTGCAGAATTTTCGACATCATATTCTGAAAAGCAGATGGTGCCGATGCGAGCCCAAAACACACGCGCTTAAAACGAAAGAGGCCGTCGTGTGTTATAAAAGCCGTTAAATCGCGGCTCTCGGGATGAAGCATGAGCTGATGGTACGCTGATGCAAGGTCAAGCTTGGAAAAGTGCGTTGCCCCCCACTAGACTATGCAATAGCTCTTCTGTATGAGGGAGGGGAAAGCTATCTGTTACGACGGCTTTGTTTACCTGTCGAAGATCTACACAAAGGCGGATACCTCCATCTTCTTTTCAACTACGACGATGGGGGACACCCAGTCGAATGCCTCTATTCGCTCTATCACGTCCATTTTTATCCAAGCGGCCCAGTTCTTCCGAGACTCGTGGCCGCAGTGAGAGGGGAAGGCGCCTGAGTTTTGAAGCAACTGGCTGAATCTTCGACCGTGTTTTGACGCGATGAACAAAAACCTTTGCGGAGCCAAGTCCTGGATTGAAAAGAGCACCAAACTCTTCGACTAATTCTGATGGAAGGTGAATGGACTCCTCCGCCTCTGTCATGACTTCGGTGTGCTCCGTTCGAGGGCTAGTACGCACCGCTGTCGTTTCAAGGCACTGTAGTGACGACGCATCAATCTGCAGACTGAGCGCCCTAATTGCGTCAATACCCAAAAGCGAGGTGCCTTGTTCAATGACATAAAAAAGCTTTGTTGTGCAGTTATTGTACGTGACATCAGCAAAGAAGCAACCCCACACTTGAATGAGTTTCTTCGAATAGTTCAGTAGTCTAATCCGAGCTGCTGAAAGCTGCTGACCTGTAAATGCTGCTTAAATCGGTCATGCGTCAAAATCAATACTGATGACCCTGAATCCACGACGAAAGTTAACTTTGGCTCCCTAACTGCTACCGATACGGATATAAATTGCGAGACGAGTCGATGTCGTCACGGCAAGAATGCTCAATACTTCTTCTGTTATCGAACTTTCGTCGTCTAGTTCACGAACAGGAGTGGCGTTTCTGTTGCAGACTGAGCGAAAATACCCATAATACCGCAACCATGACATCACTTGTTTTTGGCGGGGCAGCGGAAAAAAGATGCGTTGTGCCGAAATAAACCGCAGCGGGAACACTGGCCCTGTTGGCTGCGCGACCGCTTCGAGGGGTCGCTGGCAGGAGATGCGGGCGCAGGGGTGTTTTCACAAGCATTTATGCTCTGGACATCTGCACTAGCAAATTTTTTGCAATCATTGGTTGCCTGCTCAAAGTGCGTCGCTATTAGTACAGCTCGAGCGAATGAAAGAGAAGACCCTTAAAGCAGCAACCGCTCGCGCAAGTTCCGAGATAATACGCCCGCAACGAACTGGTAACGCAAGGAATATTCCTGATAAGGAAACAAGCACGTAGGAGAAAGCTCACGTAACGCGGTAATGTACTCATTCATTGTTTCACCGACTTGCTGCACGCGCTTACCGAACCGCACCGTTCGGCCACAACATTTGATGTTGTCGTGAAGTGCGCATGAAATGCTGCGACAGCGGTATCGTACGACGATGCTTCATGCTGTGTCTGAGAAGTGTACTTGACATTTACTGAAACCGTATCAGAAGTTGGCTCACCAGACTTTGCGTTGGCTGAAGACTGAAGCGGTAGCGTGTGAAATATGCGCTAGCCTTCTGTGCCGAGGCTGTGGATTAGGAGAGCCTTGCGACGGTCCGGCGCGCAGTCCGAAACACCAGATACGAGCAGAAAATTCTCGAAGATTCGGATCCATTGCGGCCAGGCAGCAGCAGGGCGGCCAGGCGTGGGCAGGAACGGGGGTGGTGGTGCCAGTCCGGAGACACTCATGGGGCGAAAAACAGTCGGCGAAAATGACGGAAATCAGACCCCCTCCTAAACGAGCATCCTCGTCGCCAATTTAGTGGAGGCGTGTGCCGCCGGTGAATGAACGACTAGAGAACTTGAGTGCCCATCGGAACAAAAGCCCCTTTATTCCAACTTCCGCATGCTTATAAACATAAAAAACACTGGCGCCACCAGCGGCAGTGATCGTGGAACCGAAACCAAACAGACCAATATACAACATATGGTGCATGGTTTTTGGTGAGTGAACTATATATCAAAGCAGGTGACCGTTCGTGTTGCGAAGTGCTCGCCCCAAGACTTGTGCGTGTGAGTGCGCTTTCTGTTGTGATTTCTCGAGCCCTTTCTTTGCGTGATCTTGTTCCTAAGCATGGTTATTTCGGCTGTGCGTTGGTTGCTGACGCTTTTTTCAATGGTGTAATTCCGCCATGCGGTTCATTGTTGCCGTGCAACTCAACACCAGAAGAGGCTGGATCGGGAAGTACCGCGTATTCTCCTGTAATCCACAGTGCCAGAAAGTATGTTGTTCATTACAGAGCACTTTTTTAGACTCCCAATCGAGCGAAAAAAAGCATGCTTCCACCGGTGCATCCAGGCAAATAAAGAAATAAATGAGGCACGCTCATCAGGCCATGCTCGCTGGCGGCAATCACCTGATAAGCTGATCCCCGGCTGTATCCAAAGTTATTGCTGCTAACGACCTCCGGACGGGACTTTCCGGATTTGCAACTTCTGGTAGCTCACGTGTATTCTTGGTCTGACTGAACATCAGTCGCTTCACGGTTGCCAGTCGCAAATGGTCGCACAACAGCTGGCAGTCTCTGGTATGAGCAAACCTTCATAAACGATCTGTATTGACGTAACTGGCACTGGTAACCAGTGAAACGAAAACCCACTGTTGATACAGGTGTGCTTGTTTTGAGGGAGAAAAAACCTACTGACGATGTCTCTTGAAGCTTCCATGGAGACTTTCTCGGAGAAGGCCTGGACGTCATGGATTCAAAGCCTTGTACTTTACTTCGTGGTGAGTTTCATCACACTCGATTCTGCTCTAGATTTTGCGTGGATCGAGACATTGGAAACCTTGCGCGCACTGGTAGCACAAAAGAGCCCAGGAGAAGTGCGGTAAGAAGAGATCGTCCAAACAATAGGTGCACATTACAACCCACATCAATCTGAGCTGTATTGTCGCTGCAAATTCATGAGATGGGGCCAACAACCAGGCGAGCTCATTGCTGTTTAGAATGCCGCTTTGCTTAAACTCGCTGTGAATTGTAACTTGGCCGGGTGGTCGATGGGATGGCCCAGGCTGAGGAGACGATCACCGCGGACGCCGCAACCACCGCGCCCCCCCCCCCCCCGGAATATCATGTCATGTGACCATTTTTTTCGGTATCCAAAACAAGCTCGTTCAACAGCATCTGTTCGCGAGAAGAGACCTCACTTTCGAGATGGTTTTTGAGCTCGCCGAGATGGCGGAAAGCACTGTGATGCAGCAAAAGAGCACCAAGCTCGAAACAGAAAAGTTGAAGGTGCGCCAAACAAGACATGAGCGGAGGCGCTAATGGAGAGCATGAGACTCCACGTAAGGCGCTCTGCTACAGTTGTGAGGACTCGAGCGATATAAGTGAGTGCAAGTTCCGGAGTTCGAAATGCTACATTTGCAAGAAAATGATCGCACATAGAAACAGCTTGCGCCCGACAAAAAATAAACGTAAGGCTGCGACACATCCAATTGAGCTTAAACTTGCAAGCATGCAAGACTGTAGAGACAAGAAAATGGGGTCTTAATACGCTAAAAAGCCTGCAAGCATGCCCAAAATTTATTGTTTCACTACGCGTAATGACAGAATTTCAGAGTTCTAAGTAGACTCAGGTGCAGCGTATTCGCTAATCAGCAAGGAAACTTACGACATGAGTTGTCCCAATACCAATTAAACCTGCACACGGGGTCAGAAGAGCACTTCATCTTCGTTCGCACTGCTCAAGTACAAGTGCGGCACAAGGCTAAACAATACATTCTTCAGCATTTCAAGGAAGGTAGCGCGTGCCACCTCCTGGGCCGTAATTAGTTCCGTACTACTAAAATTCGGCTGTGAGACGTAAAGCGAACCAATAATGCAACGCACACACAGTCCGCAGTGTTGCACCGCACTCTAAAAAAGCACACATAAGTTTTTGATGAAGACGTCATAGGCTACGAGGGACCTACAGTTCAAATCAACTACACCCAAACGTTCCATGACGCTTTTGCAAGGTGAGATCCGGTTTCTCTTTCTTTCAGACCATCTGCGAAGAATGAGTTGTGTCACCTAGAGCAAAAGGGCACTCTGCGCCTAGTGCAACACTCGGACTGCACAACACTCTCCCTGTTGGGTCGAAATAGGTCCGGATTGTTAAGACTGTGTGGCGGGTATAGCGACGCGGTAAATGCAGCGTCTTTGAAAGCTGCCTAACCACTTCTCACCACTGAGGAGGTTCTGTGGGCTCTGGGAGAGAGAATGATCTTATAAATGCTTCATCTATTTCTAGCTTATCAGCAACTTGCAGTCACTAAAACATAGCAAAAGTTTGGACTGTGAATACCACAATTAAACTGTATGCAGTCAAGAGACTTGCAGTCGGAACCTTAGCAGCACCAGCAATATTGCAAAAAATCATGCAGGCCACTCTCCTTAGAGTTCCTGGCACCTGCGTGTATCTAGACTGCATAATTGTCTGGGAGAAACGCCAGATACACACAACAGACGGCTAGACCAGGTGTTATCCTAAGTGGGTAAAATGGGTCTGCGCCAAGCGAAACGCAATTGTCGATTTGGGAACAAAAATTGTAGTCCCTCAAACATTCCATCGTTGAACAATGGCTACATAGGACTGCGAAGAAGGTTAAAGCCACCGTGGATGCAAAAGCACTGACAAATTGAGTTGAGCTTCAAGCATTTTTAGACTCACTTGATTTCTACGACCGCTTCCTCATGGACAGAGTGGCAGTGGCTCAGCATTGTTCAGGCTTGTTCATAAGAAAATGCAATAAATATGAAAGAAGCTGCGCCAAGGTAAAGGAACTCATTCGTGATCGCACGTAGATTTCTCCCTAAAAAGGGGGCAAACCTCTTCTCCTATTAAGCGCCCCTTCACCAGGTGGTGTTGGCGCCGTTTTAGTCCAAGTGGATGGTGGCGGGGAAGAAGCATCTATTGCTTTCGCATTCCGACGATTAGCAGGGTGGAGTAGAAATATGCGAAGCTAGACAAGGAAGAACTTAAGGTGATATTCGGTTTGGATCATTTCCAGTATTATATAACATGAAGACATGCGGTAATTAAATTTGATCACCAGCCACTACTTAGTATTCTCGGACCAAGGAAGCTGCTTTCGCAGGTCTTGTCACCAGGCGTGACCAGATAGTGCCTGAAGCTGTCTGCCTGCCACTACTTCCTCATTTGCAGAAAAGGCAATCAAAACCAGAACACAGATGCATTGAACAGGCTTCGACTGCAAGATGATGACAATCTATCCCCGCCCGGCTATATTGCTGGAAGGTGCGACTGATCTCCAACATTCGCCCAACCGTATTGAAGACCTTTTCTGCGAAGACAAAGCTCTCGCAGCAGTCATCAGAGCATCCCAGAAAAGAAAGCTACGTGCAATGAAAGGCGATGACTACCGAACCTATCAGAAGCTAGCACTTAAGCTGTCGACGCTCTAGGGATGCTTACTCAAAGGCTGTCGAGTTGTAATTTTGATCACAGCTTGCCCCGCAGCTTTTAACAATGTTCACTAAGGGCACAGGGGCATTGTTGCTATCAAGGCCTACGCAAAAGAGTGCATTTGGTGGCCTAGTCTCACAAAAGACATAAAGAGCACTGGCCAAAAATGTGGGCCATGCCAGGAAAACCGAAGGGCACCAGTGAAGGCACCGCTTCTAGAACGGCGAAGAGCAGCAAAACCATGGGAGCAAATTCAGACGGATTTTGCAGGCCCCATTAAGGGTAGCATGATCTTCCTTGCTTGATTGATATGTGGGGTATAACGTCCCGAAACCACCATATGGTTATGAGAGACGTTGTAGGGGAGGGCTCCGAAAACTTCGACCACCCGGGGTTCTTTAAGGTGCACCCAAATCTGAGCAGACGGGCCTACAACATTTCTGCCTTCAACGAAAATGCAGCCACCATATCCGGTATTCGATCCCGTGACCAGTGGATCAGCAGCCTAGTACCTTAGCCGCTCGACCACCGCGGCGGGGTACCGTTGACTCATTATGCAAATGAGTTGAAATACAGTAAATGACGAGCACATAATCAAACCACCTAATCAAGAAACGTGGACACATTTTTCAAAGCTTCGGCGTACGGCGATAAATAATAGAGAGTTTTAGTACTGCGTACGTGTTGTACGTGGTGGCGTCGCGTATGCCAAGACACCACGTTTTGGGCAGTGTGCATGCACGGACCGCAACGCGCACGTATGAGGTGGTCGCGCCGCTCGCGAACACGTTCTCGACAATGCGAGACTTCGGTTTTCAAAATGATGGCATTAAAGGTGAGCACTGGCTATTTGTGCTTCTTCATCGCGTATGATGTGTCACTACAGCGAATAAAAATGTGGCCCTATTCCAGCTAGCCCACTTGGATTTATGAGATTGGCCTTCAACAAAACGTTCTTCCATATTTATTTACCAGATAGTGCAAAACGCTTCACGTTCGTTACGTACACGGGTACGACGTGGCAAACGACGCCACGTAACGCAAGGCGCTTGCGGAAAGCGTACGTAACACCTTAATGCAGTGCTAAAGCTTTCTAGTCACTGACAACAGGCCGTATTTCGGAACAGATGAATTATGGAAACAAAACATGGTGAAACATCTCATTAGCACTCCACACCATTCTGCCACGAAAGGTCTAGTGGAACGCATGGTCTTCAAAACTAAGCAAGCGCTTTAAAATGAAAAGTGCTTTCATATATCATGCAGCCCAGCGATTTACGCTTTTCTTCTAAAGCAGCGCACGACAACGCACGCCGGAACAAAAAAAATGAAATCCGGTGTGTTGTACGTGGATGCCCATGTCCACACCATGAGGGCCGGTACACAGCCGTTGACGCACACTAGAATCATTCAGTTAACGGGGTCGTATTTCAAGCGAGGCACATAATCCATGCGGAGGAAGTCGCCATTGCATTGGCCACTCGTCATCTCAGGTCGCAAACCATCATCCCCGACTCTCGATGGACCTGAAGAAACATTGTGAGCGGCTGTGTCGTGTACCTGGCATGCATAATATTGCAACGTAGCGACTATCGGGAATTCCCTGCACCCCACCGAATAGGCCTCAGACAGTGGACCAGAGGGCGCGACGAAGCTCTTTGGGCCGCCTCAGCATAGCTGGTACCTACCGCCAGGGATACTAAGAAAATGTAACGCTTGCTGAACAAAGTGACATGCTGAAGTGTCAGTGCCCTTTTTGGCAGGTTTTCAAAGAACGCTTCGTGGGTGCTTACATAATCAGCCATGATCCCTTTGCTCACAACTAAAAACAGAAAATGATACGCACGTGCAGGTTCGGTTTTGCGGCGATTACTCGCTATTCTACGCATTGGAAGACTCGGTTTTGCTGCGCCTACACGCTAAGCTGTTTTGTCTGGCGCTACCATCAGATTTCTTAAACTGCATTGCCGGGTGCCTGTAGCCAGGGCGCCTGCTCACATTTGACTCAAATAAAGGCAACCGACGCCGCCACCCATGCGTTCTCTCACCGGGCATTCTCACTCACCTCCCCCAATCAGGACGACCTTGAATTCAATAAGGCGTATTTTAAACGAAATTGTGCACTATTACCAAGGCGATTATAGCCTTTTTCATGTCCAAGCAAAATCCAAAGTAAAACAGAGAAGCGGCATTTACCCCTAGTTTGCAGTGAAGCATTCACTTTGTACCGCGAGCAAAAGTCTGCCGCTGAAACGCAGCATTGTTCGCACTGGACACGCCCTTCCATTGAATATGCCATATGCCACGGGGCAAATGTCGGTGGTATGCGCTGTCACCCAGCTGTTGTTGCGGTTCGGAAACACTACTACGCTATACGGTGGTCTATACACTGTTTTAAAAGTTCCCTTCAGCAGGCTACGGGCCCCTCAGCCATTAGGATGGGCGCTTAGCATTTCCACATGTGTTGATTCGAGCCGTGTTGTCTGCTCACCGTGGTCAAGGCTTCTGCTTAATGAAGTTTTATTATTATGGCTAGTATAATAACTGATAATGCTGTATAGATATTAAATAAGCATCAACGCCGGGAACCTGAAGAGGTGTGAATTTGTTGCTCTGCAGAAGATTGGTAGAATCTCATGACGGCGGATAAGTTCACTTTGTGGCTGTTTCTGTCCGACGCTGTTCGTGGCTCTCGTAGGACTGTTTCTCCGTCGACGCATTCCTTCGCATCTCCCGCTGCAACACTCCTTTTCTCTCTCTTTTGTTTCCGCTGAAGGAGGATCTGACGAGCACGGAATGCTGTGCGAGATTGCATGTCCGATATTTGGAGATGCAGCGTTCTTAGTTTCATAAAGCTTCTTAAAACTAAATAGGGGGGACTCTGGCGCTGCGATTGTTCAGCGACCATTGGAATGATGGGTAGTACACTGATTTGCCTGGTCTTCGTACTAGTGGGCAGCGAATCGCGCTTTTGGTTTTGTTAATCGCTGTGTTTCGGTTTTGTTTCGAAGGAAAGGACGAAATCTTTTAAACTTCTTGAGTCATTCGGAAATGGTAAGCCTAAAAGAATGAGCTGGTGGAGCGTCCCCACTGAACACTACCTGATTTTCATTTCGTGAGATAACAGCTCAAATCTACACGAACACGCACGGAGCCAGAAGTATGGAGATTAGACAAATCCGTGTATTACCCGTTGTTCCCGTGCTCTCTGAAACGCCTTGCGTTGCAGCTGCCATTGACACTAGTGCCGGAGTTCTCCCTAGTGTACAGTTAGGAAACTCTAAGCTTAGTTTCTCGACGGAGCCCGAACAATGCCTCGGCGAATTAGGCTTAGCTTGTGCGGCTAAACAAGCAGCATGTCTCGCCAATAACTACAAAACGTGCCTGATTATTTATTTCCAGAATGAGATGAAACAAATAGATGACTGATATCGCCATTTCATTACTGCTGTCACTGCAGTGAGCATGTAGCAAGAGCAAGTCCGGATCGAAGCGGGCGGTCACTTCTGCATGGGTGCTGCGATCTTGATTTGTAAACACAGATATCAGTGGTAACTGACACAGATAATCAAATGCGTACAAAATAAAATGCGAAGAAGCACAAACATATCATGTATCGATACGGCGTAAAACACACAGAAGCAACACCAATTCTAGCAAGACCTGTCAGTTTTAAGGCACTTGTATGTGGGTCTACATTTCAGGGCGTAAACGTGTGGCTTTCTTACACCCCATAGCTTTAGTGGTGCGGAACCAAGGTGGTGAAACAGAGTATAGACTTCAATGATTCTCGTACGCAGGAAGCAACAAGGAGCAGTACTGCTAACTTTGCTGGCAAGTCGCTGTTTTGTACTGAATGAAGAGCAGAAAAAACTGCTGACGCCAGCAGCGTGGGCGGGTTCACTTTGCTCTGGAAGACGGCGACAAGCTCGGTCACATCTTCTACAAAATAGGAACGTGAAGTAGGCACAAAATGGGTAAAACTCCCGTTGGTTAGAACATTCAGTTACGTGCACTGCGACATGACAAGTGAGTAGGGCTCAGCCGCCACTTTTCAATAATTTTGACAAGCACTCCTATTGGTCCGAAGTGACCGATGCGTTGGCAAACGCCGGAAAAATTGGCCTGAGAGGGCTCTTTCAGTGGATCTCGCTGCTGCCGAACCGGAATCGGCACACTTTCGGCGGCCGGAATGGTTAGTGTAAACGCGGCCTTACTCCGACCCTTCACGAACACTATTCTGTACCCGGCCACCCTCAAAAATTTTGATCCCACCTTTTCCGACAGTGGCTCACACTGTAAAAAGAAGTGTTCGGAAATCTGCCGCATAGTGTGGGCCTGCCCGGGCAACGCTACTGTACCCCTTATCTCCAACCCTACCCGGGAGCAGGGGTAGGTGATGCTGCTTGCCTGCTCTAACCTTCATGCCCGAAAGTTTTTGGCTCAATGAGCCCAGGCA
Organism: Rhipicephalus annulatus; assembly: GCA_013436015.1. Classification (NCBI taxonomy): domain Eukaryota; kingdom Metazoa; phylum Arthropoda; class Arachnida; order Ixodida; family Ixodidae; genus Rhipicephalus; species Rhipicephalus annulatus. Next base: position 346,725 of record WOVY01009915.1, on the reverse strand, counting down.
GCAGCCGATGGCATTGGGGTATCCTACTAGAGATTCCCAGCTACTCGTTTTGAGTGCCATCCTCTTATGAGGTGCTTGCTGCATACCTCCCTTGCTTTTTGTTCTGGTAAATAAATGTTTTTACTACCACCCACACACAAAAAACACCCGCCATGATGTTGTTTGGTAAACTTCCGACCACATGGACATACCCGAAGCCCTCATACTCCCAGCTCACGGAGGAGAAAAGAAGGAACGAAAGAAACCATCATCAAACAAGGAGGTCATCGGTGCTCCTTTGTCAGCATGACAGAGATGGCGTGCGACGACACAAAAAGCATATTCGGAAAGCGATACAAAAAGCAACGGATGACAATGCTTCTATCGCAGTGATCAGGCAGCCTGTGGCTGGCTTAACTTTTTCTGTTTTTCTACCATACAGCCCAACTAACAGTCAGCAAGGGGCACCGACTGCAGGCACCCCAGAGTGTTGTACCACGCCAGCGCCATTCCCATTTGATAACGCCCTTCAAGGACTACTCCAGCATCCCCCCAGACGCCGCATTCACCGCGACTGTTAGAACTATTAGTGGTGACTCAAATAAAGGAAGGATGAATGTGCCTGTTCCATGAGTTTTGGGTTCAGTGTTGTGCGCCGGTCGCGGTTTAGCCCTTACGAGATTCATTCGCCAAGGGACCGAGCAGCAGGAGACGCGCCGAGTGCATGCTACCCACTCCTCGAAAGCAGACCCACTGTCTTCATACGATCTTTCTGTGTTTTTGCTGGACGAACCAAAGACGTATGTAGTAATACGATTCCAGCATCCACCAGCCCAGTATTTTCAATAAGGTACTGTAAATTTGACATGGTTTTGCAAGGACACTTATTTTTCGAACTTATACAAAGTGTTCGTGAGTGATGTTTTGGTGTACTACCCTTAAAGTTGCTTCGGTTTTACAACGAAACTTTTTAGATGGGAAGCAGCTTAAGGCGAAGCTCAATCCAGTGTGTGGCATGGCAGCTCTTACTGCGCATGCACGGTGACCCTCTTCCTCTCCCTCTTGAGTAGCTGTTGGAGGCAACGAAGTGATTACTCAGGCGTGCAGCGCGCAAACTTGGAATGGGCATGTGCATCCCCCTCCCCATTTTTTATCTCTTACGCTTCCCCTCCATGATCTTCTTGAAAACTGATTGCTTAATATGTGGGGTTTACAGTCCCGAAACCACGATATGTTTATGAGAGACGCCGTAGTGGAGGGCTCTAGAAATTTTGAAGACCTATTTTTTTTAACGTGCACCCAAATCTTAGCACACGGGCCTACAACGTTTACGCCTCCATCGGAAATGCAGCCGCCGCAGCCGGAATTTGATCCCGCAATCTGCGGGTCAGCAGCCGAGTACCTTAGCCACTAGACCACCGTGGCGGGGCTCCCCGTGAAAACTCGTTCCACGTTTCCGTGAGACAGAGCGCATCTGCTTTGTTCATAGCCGTTAATAATCAGTCTTGCTGCGTTCCATGTTTCCATGAGACTGAGCATGTCAGCTTTCGTTAGCTCATGATCACGTTCGATGTCTCTGGCTTGTGCGGTTAAAGACCCGCTCTTAATCAGTTATATAGTCATTGTCACCGGCAGTGCTGGTCACAGCCAGAGTTAATCCAGCGCTAACTGGAATTAAGTGGTGGTAACCGGCAGGGTTAGTCAGGTATGGGTTCTGAATGGTAGTTCAGCTGCTTAAGGCGACGTAGAAAAGTTTCTGTGGGTGCCATTTACAACAATTTGGATGCTTCACATTCACATATTCTTCCCATGACTCACAACTTTTAGCACAGCACCGAACGCAAGCAAGTGCACATCACTTAAACTGGTGAGGGGGTGCCTCATTGCAGACAAATTTTACGAGCGTGCCTTTACATGCAGTGAAAGGGCTGCACTAAGTAATAATGCCGTGAGCAGAGGGCGCTAGAAAAAAGTATTTTTGCAATATAAAACTGTAATAAATAGTTTTCTCATGACACCTGCATATATGGTTGGAGGAAAGTTTTGATTTGTAAAATATAGAGACTGCTTCGTTTCTGAATAATACTTAGTTTTTCATGGTTAGTGTTTTCTCTCGAAGCATAGCCGCGCTTCAATTGCAGCACCAGTAACTGCTTCGGAACTTGAGTGACCTGTTTCAATGAACATTTCCTATCCTCCGAATGAAAAAGAGCACGAGATGTGCGCGAACAGAACCGCCCTCGCAAAGCAGCCTTGAAATGGCAAACGGCAAGCTGCCGTGTCGCTACCGTGAACCAGCCAGGAAAGCAGTCTTTACACGAAAGTGCAAGGGGGGGGGGGTAGCGCTGAAATATTTGTCCCAAATTTTTTTTAAATATTTGGCCCTACTCTGTAAATACTGCCTAAATCACCCTATGTCTTTCAATAATTCCAAATCACCACATGCTTTTATGCTACATGGCTTTCAGTGAATATAAATTGCCACGTTCTACATTGGTTCCTGATGGGTGGTGGGACTTAAATTTGCGTATCAATTATGCATACTTGCCAAGTTTGGAGAAACTTAATTCGGGAGATCTACTCAACGGGTGGGGGGGGGTGAGGTAAATTATGTCCACACCCATCGGGGGAGGACTGATGGGTCTGGGCTCGATTCATGCTATGGCTGGTTCATAAGATCTACGCATTCTTAATTGATTTTACTGCTCACAATTGTTACAGAGAGTTGGCGTAAACTGTGTGGACACATATCCATAGGGTAGTCTGCGTCTAAAAACGAGACATTTTGTAACGGCACTTCGAAAAAGCGTAACTAAGTAAGTTTATATTAATTAATAAAGAACCTGGAAATAAACAGTGCTGTACGTGAGATAACCAAACAAAGAGCAAAAAAGAAAAGTCTTGCAATGCAAAGCAAAAAGAAATTCTTCATACATAATAAAAACCAGACAGCCATCAAACTCATCATGACCGGTAGTTATTAATCAGTACATTCTTATGAATATTGTTTTTCTAGTGGCATAAGACCCGTGTGCTCAGATTTGGGTGCACATTAAAGGGGTACTGACATAAAATTTTGGGGCGGAGATAGCCTGCGGGATCAATTCTCGTGAACATTCGTGTATCAACTGCAAGATATCAACAGCGAATGTAGCTTGGAGGGTATATTAAATTAATTTCAATGTATGCGTGAGCGAACAACTTCATAGCGCAATAGACTCCCTCGGAGGTGACCCCGAGGTCACCTCCGAGGGAGTCTATACTACTTACCTTACGTCACCACACTTCGGTCAGCAAAACAAGTTATCATGACTTCGTTGCCGCCAGTTTTCTTTCGCCGCGTTAGTTCCCGAAGTCTATATTTCTCGGCGGCTGGTTACAAGTGCGTGGCCGTGGCGACCGCTTGGAAAGTTTTGTGTTTGACGACATTTCAGTGTCGTTTCCTATTCGAAAGTAATTCTTTATGTGGATCGTGCGGAAGTGCTTCATAGTTCTGTGTGCTGACGTGGTCAAGAGTCGCACAGGCTAGGTGGTGACAGTTTCACCCAGTTTTTGGAACTATCTCAAACAGAAACTGAAACTTATAGACAATGTGCGGCCTGTAATGAATTATGTGTCGCATGCTGCAGCAAACAATGTGTCGTGTCATGACTAATAGTCCTACATCAATGCATTGCAACAGAAAAATGCAAGGTCAAATTTTTTTGTGTCAGTACCCCTTTTAAGGACCTCCGCTGGTCGAAATTTCCGGAGCCCTCCAATACGGCGTCTCTCATAATCATGTGGTGGTTTTGGGACCTTAAAACCTCACATATCAAATCAATCTAATGCCATAGTGAAGCTCGAATCCATTTTTATTTTAAAATATACATTATTTGAGATCTTAATAACGGTGAACTATAAATTCCGCTCACCATATACGTTTTTTGCAGAATATTCCATTTACCAAAGGTTAGTTGCCTGGAAGAACGAGATGGGGCTGAAAACATCGACGCATTGTAAGGGCGCTTGTATATAATCATCATGTATACATGATTGCCTCATTTTAGTGTCCACAGTATGACAAATGCCTAAGTAATCAGAAAAACAGGTTTACTGGTGTCTATATACTTAGAATAGGTAATGATTCTTACTGCCCGTTTTTGAAGTTATCATAATACGTTCAGGTAAGTCAGTGAATCTTTCTTTTCTCTTTTTTTCTTTAGAGTATATAGCACGTTTTAGCAGATACAACTAGTCAAGAAGACCAAGTTTTTGTGTTATCTAGCACCGTTTTTGTTGCAGGTGCTAACCACTGGGAGACTCTCCGCTACGGTACAAATGTTCACCTTTCAAAACATTGTTACGATGATCTTGCCTCCGATTTTCCGGCAGCGACTGGACTTGTGAGTACATTTTGGCGTAGGCACAAGAATACTCCCTGTGGTTTTGCAGTGTGCTTTTCAAAATTTAGAACAGCGTTTGAAAAGAATGGGAGCAGTACGAAACAAGCAAAATAAGAAAAATGCACGTACCCATCCAGGAACGACTCGAGGCATAATAGGAGAGGTCGTGGCCCCCCAATGATTTTATTTAAAAAATTAGCGACAGACAAAGCCGCAGCAGCAACGCGCAGAACATAGTGCTTTGCGTTCTCTTTCAAATACACATGATACGGAGAATGAAAACACCCATTTAACCAATGAAAGAATAAACAAAGATGATCTCAGCAGTACTCTAGAGCAGTTACTCGTTATATAACTTTCGTATTTTCGTTTAACGTTCACATAAATGTAACAGGCAACATGCCAGCAACGATTTTATTTAGTGTCTTGTTAGGCTATTCCTGTGCGGGTGGTGAACGGCTGCTTTGTGTAGAGTTGTCTATTTAAAACGCTGAACATTTTGGCTTATAAAGGTCATCCAAAATGGGTGATAAGGACTGATGGGCTCAGGGTAGTACAAGAATATGTTCTATGATGAATTCTGAAACCGTGGCTGCAGATGTATTGGGAACAAGGAACGTGGTGTTTTCATGAGACAATTCGTTACACAATTCATTGGCGATTGATCACACAGTTGATTACTCAATGACGGGATATTATTTGCATTGAATCACTTCTTGAGAAGTATTAGGCAAGTTGAAAAGGCAAGGGGTGTACCTAAACAAATTAGTGCAGTGGAGTATTAAAGGTACCCATCCTTATAACGACGTGACCACTTCGTGTTCATCGCAAAAAAAGTCACGTCACTTCCACGTAGTCAATTGTCATCATTAGGCAAAACAGTGGAATGATTTGGTGTAAATCACCCGTGAAGTTGACTATGAATGCATGTAAATGACTAAGAAGAATTGTACAGTTACATTCCATTTTGATTGATGATAAACGGTATGTTGTGCTCAGTTGTAGATTTTGTTTTGTCTTTCTATTTACTGCTTTGTGGTGTTGGCGGAGGCAGCAATGCGGTAGTGGTTAGAGTAACATCCTCGCCTGCAAGAGATTCATGGTTAGGATGCAGCTGGGGCGCAGTTTCTCACCGGGATTCAAGAAACAAGAAAGTCCATATAATGATAGAATTGAGGCCTGGGGTGCAGCCTCACTGGTTATCAACGCCGGTAACGCACTTCCTCACCAGAGAAGGAATGGCCGACCTGGTGCAGCATCAGGCCCCTACCTACCACATGGACACGCCAATTAATCCTCGCCATGAAGCGACTCACCACGGCGAAGGTGGGATCTTGCAGCAGAGGCTGCTAAGAATATTCTGGGTCTCGGTAGGCCACGTTTGAACCTAAACTTCGCAGCGTATAACGCTAGAAGCTTATACAGTGAAGTAAAACCGTTTGTGTTATTCGAGAAACTACAGTGCGTTAAATGGGATGCACCAGGACTCAGTGAGTTTAGAAAGACAGGTAAGGACTATACAGTGCTAATATAGAGCAGATCCTTTGCTATCTTGGCTTGGCAGACACAGCACTACTGGTGGTGGGGTTGCTTTTCCTCAGAAATATAGCCGGTAACTTGAAGTAATACTGTAGGAGTATTGAAAGGGTGACACGTGTTATAATTGTTCTTTATAGTAGATAAAAGATGAAGGTGGTACCAGTCTAGGCGCCTACATACAGCGATAAATATTTATTAGATGAAAGCGTCTATGAATACGTGGAATCATCAATGAGTAAGGCCACGCCGCGGTGGTATAGTGACAAAGCTACTCGGCTGCTGACCCACAGATCACGGGATAAAATCCCGGCTGCGGCGGCTGCATTTTCGATGGAAGCAGAAATGGTGTTCGCCAGTGTGCTCACATTCGGGTCACATTAAAGAACCTCAGGTGGTCGAAATTTTAGGAGCCCTCCACACTACGGCGTCGGTCATAATCTTATAGTTGTTTAGGGATGTTAAAACACACATATGTATCGATCAATGAGTAAGGTAAAAACATAGTATACTATACTGATGGACGACTTCACTGCCAAGGGAGGGAAGAAGCAGGCTGGAAACCAGGCAGTAGGAGATCACGGCTTCGGCACTAGAAATACCAGGGAGAAGTTGGTAGAGTTAACGAAACGCAATGATTTATGAATTTTGAGGACGTTCTCACGAAAACGGCTGAGCCGTACGTGGACAAAAAGGGGCCCTAATGGCGAAAGTAAGAACAAGATAGACTTTATAGAGTGCACATTCTGGCATCGCCCAGGATTTGGAAGCTCTTTCTAAGGTACGATGCAGCGAACATAGAATGGTAAGGTCTGCAGTACACCTAGATTTGCAGAATCAATGACAGGAACTGACACGCGAGGATGCAGTGAATGACCTAACGCTGAAAAGGAAAGTACGGGAATTTAGAGTCTCGATTCAGAACAGATACGCGGCTCTCAGCAAACAACCCGGCTTCACATTCGACTGACAATCTGACGAAAATTATTATTACGGAGTGTGAAGTGGAGGTTGGAAGTACGGTAGTTAGGCAGGACACTAGTAAGGTTACTTATGAGACAAAGAACCTTCTTAAGAAATATCAAAGCACAAAAATCTGAAACAGAGTAGGAAAACAGAGCATGTCAGAGCTTTCAAGCTTGATTAACAAGGGTAGCGTATGCGATGTAAGAAGGCATACCGTAGAAGGAAGTGAAAATCCTTTAAATAATAAAGTGCCATATCATTGGATAGGAAACTTGGGAGAGGCAAAAACCAGATGTGTGCGATGAGGGAGAAGCAAGGCAAAGTACCAACCAATGAAAATACGGTAGTTTAGGTAGCGGAGCAGTTTTATAGAGGCCTGTATATTAGCTGGGTCAACAGGACCATGCAGTGAGAATTAACGTCAATCGAAATGATATACCACCAGTAAAGAACATGAGTCAGAAAAGCCTTGGAGGGAATGCACAGTAGCACAGCTGCTGGTGAGGATCAGGTAACATCAACTCTGCTGAAAGATGAAGGACAGTTCTGTTACAAAAACTAGCCACACTAATTACGAAGTGTCTCCTTAGGGGGACGGTACCGGAATCTTGGATGAAGGCTAACACCAGCTTATTCTATAAGAAATGAGATTACAAGTACTTCAAAAATTACAGGCTGATCAGCTTGTTTTGCATTGTATACAAGATATTTGCACAGGTAATTTCTAGCAGAAGTAAGACGACATTATAAACAAATCAACCATGAAATCAAGCAGCATTTCGAACAGGCTACTTAACAATCGACCACACTCGTACTATAAATCAGTTGGTACAGAAATGCTAAGGATACACCAAACCCTGAATACATAACGATCATACATTACGAGCATTCATTTGATTCATTAGAGATATTGCTAGTCATGAAGACACTGCGGCTTCCAGGCTTCGGCATAGAATATACAACATCCTGAAAAAATCTCCGTTGGTTAAACTGCCATCATAGTGCTCTATGAAGAAAGCGACATACTACCAGTATAAAAGGATGTGGGGCCAGGGGATACGATCTCTCTAATGCTAATTATCACGTGCTTACAAGAGATTTTCATTTGACTCGATTGAGAAGAGTTAGGGATACGAGGGAATAGAAAGTAACTTAGTGACCTGTGCTTCGCCGATGACATATCATTGCGGAGTAACTGATTGGATGAACTACGGCTAGTGATACAGAATTATACAAGAAGAGCAGAAACTTAGGTCCTAACTTTAATCTGCAGAAAACGAATGTGATTTACAACACCCTTGGCACAGAACAGCGCTTGGAGGTAGGTAGCAGCCTCTTGAATTTGTGAAGGAGGGCGTCTACTTATGACAAATAGAGGTACCGCTGGATTGAAATAACCGCGTAGGGGAACCACGAGATTGAAGTAAGTAGAAGAGTAAGGAAAACGTGGGGTACATTCAGCAAGCATTCGCCATTGATGACAGCTAGATTTTGACAATCGCTCAATAGGAAGGTGTAAAATAGCTGCATCATATTGGTACTTACGTACGTAGCAGAAACCTGGAGGATTACAAAAAGGGTACAACTTAAGCTGAAGACGACGCACGAAGAAATACAGAGGAAAATTACAGGTCAACCCGAGAGACAAGAAGATAGCAGTGTATATGGGAGCAAACAGTTGTTCAGGGCATTATAGTCGAAGTGAACAAGAAGAAATGGTAATGGGCTGGATACGTATCGAGAAGGCAATATAACTGCTGGTCATTGACCATGACAAACCGGATTCTAACAAGAGGCAATCAAGTAAATAAGAGACAGAAAGTTAGGTGGGCAGATGTGATTTGGATGTTTGCGGGTATAAAGTGACTGAAGCAAGCAGAGCACCAAGTTGGCGGGCAGAACATGAGAGAGGTCTTTGTACTGCAGTGGGCGTAGTGAGGTTGATAATGATAATGCTATTATTCTAGTCTGAAGTTGATAAAGACGAGGTCTGTTCACGTTACTCTGGTGGTTGTTCGTTGTTTCCATTAATACGAAATGCGTCGTAAAGCATATCGAGATGTCATAAACTGTACAAGCCATGCATTGTCCTTATCATCGTCACCATCTTCATTGTTGTAAGGTCTGGCATTGCAGGCCAAGGGGAGTGAGTCTTCTTTGTCGCAAAAGGGCGCGGTTCCCAGAGAGCCGATTCTCGGGAGACGATAATCTCAGCGTAAGGACGCCCGTTTTGGCAAGAAGACCAAGGTCGTTCGCCACTTTTGACAATCAGCTAGGTGGTCCCTGGCCAGCGAAGTGCCGGTGGGTGACGTGAAAACAGCCAGTGTATCGGCACCCATCCATCAGAATTAGAGTCCGTGGGACGGCTGTCATGCAGGACAGCGTAGTCATCTTGCAGTAGTGGCAGGGGCACCGCAGCCGAACGGCGCCACCATTGTGTGCGTTCGCACAGTTCGCGGAACGTAGTGTGCAGGCCGGTTTTTTCATCGCTTTCTCTCTGACCGACAGGTCTAGGGCTTGAATAATAAAGCGAGAGGAGAGGACAGCAACAAATGTCTTTAGTCTGTCCATTAAACGGACTAAATTTTGTTGGTTGGCCGTGAGGAGAATCGGGAAAGGCAGCCGCGGGGTCACGGTCGTTCTGGTCGCCGCAAAGTGTGCTCTGCACTATCGGCTCTGCCGAGGTAACATGCAACGATTCCGGCGGTGAATAGTCTTGTAAATTTGTACACACGTTCCTGTACATGAAGTGGAGTTGTTGCAACGTATCGAAAGGCGTTGGTCTTCATCCTTTACAAGCAGCAGCAGCTCCGAAAAGACCAGACGGACACCTTGCAACCAACCATCCACTCCCTTCTGTAGCAACTTCCGTTAAGCAGCTGAGAGAGCTCTGCTCAAGGAAACAGTAGGAGTAGCTAGAAGGTCGAGTTTTACATCGTCTTCAGCGTAATCGTGGAGTTTCATGCTCGCCGGCTCTAGGTCGGCCTGCTGACGTTCCTGTGCCGCTGCAGTTTCACGAGTAACCGCGCATTTACGTTCCTTTTTTGTTTCAAAGCAGAAAAAAATACTTTTGAAACGCACTCATTCTTCACATTCATCAGCCAAGGCACACAGTACAAATGGTGTCTTCAAGGTGTGTAGCGGGTACCTCACTTTATAAAGGCTCATTTACACTAAAGACACGACACCGATTTTGCTCGGCGGGCTGTCTTAAGGAGTGTCGTTTATTTTGTCGTCGGTCTATGTACATTGCAAAAAGACAAACACTCCGCCGGTGCTGTCTGGAAGACCCCGTCCACGCCTTGTCGTGCTCACAGTCTTTCGTTAGCCAATTTTTTAGTCATTTTGGGGACACACACGAGGACACCGTCTAAACTTGCACACCTGCACCTCATTTTTAGCCACACTCCCTTCTATGCCATTGTGTCTCTTTGCCTACCAGGCGCAGCCCCCGCCAAAATTCAAGTTAACGAGGGACTAGAGTTGTCGACACAGTACGGAAGCGAAGCAAAGACTTCCCTTAAATGCTCAAGCTGAGGGCCTCATCGGAAGCTCAAAGAGAGCATTGTTAACTCTCCCCAATATTGCCCGCTTCGTGGTCGTTTGAAGCAAAGACATAGGGCAAATTTTCGCTCAGCCGCCAATCTACCGAAGACACACCAACGACAGGTCTGCGGATGCATTTTGCTGGTGTTTTAGTCTCTCATCATGTTACGTAGAAATACTGTCTTTTCAGGCATTGTTGTCAACATTTGTCTAGTGCTACTATGGGGTTTGGCGGCTTTGTCGGTGGGCGACTCGTCGGCTGATGGTTTGCGTGTGCCTTGTGCTTTGGTTGGGGTAATATCAGTGTCGTGGCTCTCTAGCGTGAACGCGCCTTTAGCATAATGAACGACATAGTGGCATAGCTGCAACTTCATCGTGTTCGCTATGACCTACTGTGCGTACATTGCATGTGTGGTGCCATGAAGGCAGAAAGAAAGCGTGTCGTCTGCAACACGCTTGTTCTTCATCGTCATCAACGTCATCGAAGGACGACGGTGGGCTTGGCTTGACCCTAGGGAACTTCGTTCCTAAAAAAACACCCACGCTGTTTCGCACAGCCATGCGCATAATTAGGAGGAGTAGGCAGAACTAGAAGTGAGGCAGCTTGGGCTAGTTGATATGGCATGGCGATAGTTATAGCCCGAGAACAAAACGACGACACAGAGACAGGAAGAACACGCAGAACTAGAACAGCAAAAGACGGCAAGTGACTACCAACGCTGTCAAGACGTAAAGTTGCATCACAGATACGAATATTATCTGGGGTCTCCTTGTCTAAAAACTTAGATAAAATAAATGAGAAACCGTAGTAATTAAGGCTATAGACATTTACACCATCTAGTGTTGTTAACGTGCAATGCCATCGCGCAGTACACGGGTCTTTACCGTTTCGCCTCCATCGGAACGTGACCAGGGCAGCCAAAATCAAACCCCCGGCCTTCGGGCCTGTAGCCCATAAACCATTACTCATGTTACACAGGCAAAACAAGCGTGGTTATGACCAACCAGGGTTGACCACGTTGAACCGCGGTTAGCACCAACCATGGTTGGCCGATGTTATACAGCGCGAAAGCATCCTCGGTTAAGGTGGCTAATGCCATCTGACGCACAACAATCAACAGAGCCACTTTATTGCGTATATGTGCTCCGAATACATTCAGCAGCAACCGGGTAAAAATTTCATATGTGCCACGTAATATATTTATGTACTTATCGGTACTTCTTGTTCAAGTTTTCTATCTTCTTCCGGACTTGCTCTGGCGTGAATCGCTCTGCGTCAGACGGAAGTTCGGCGTTCAACTCGGCTGTAATTTCCGCGCGCACCTTTGCATTGCGTGACGTGCTCGCATAACACTCAAATGATTTTCCCACATCCCTATCAGGCTTTACGCGTGGTTCATGCCGTCCAGCTCGTCCTCTTTTCACGCGCACTCACCGAAAAGTGTTCATCGGTGATGAGCGCCGCCATTTTCTCGGTCATCTGCCTAACCGAAGTTGCAGAGCCCGGTTTCTTAAAACCACGGTTAGCGGCATAACCGCGGTTTCGTGTGCCGTATAACATTAGTGAACCGCGGTTAACGTAACCGCGGTCAGCGTAACTGTGATTTAGGCTGCCTGTGTAACAAGAGGAATAGCCACTGATCCACCGTGGTAGGCATCACATATACATTTGGTCAAGTCTCAACAGTAGCACTGTCTTAAGAGCAGTGTATTTTTTAGAGAAGAGGGAAGAATTCAAGCCCTAATGAAAGATGTGTTGCTTAACCCGACTAGCATTGTGGCATTATGAGCCAAACATTTTATTGAAATGATCATGTTTGATAATTTACGATGCCTTTTCAAAGCTTTTTTTCTTATTACGAAATCTGGTTGTTTTTTATTCTTATGACTCTTCCCAATTTTAATAGCTTATGTAATATTGCACACACGTGGAGCGTAGCACCGTGGCACGTTTTTTTCATGGCGCGAATATGAGAAAACAGGACAGAGGAGATAAAAAGGAGCGCCGACTTCCAACCAACCTGATTTCGCAGTGTGGCAGAATGTAAATGGCAAACACAGGCCGCGAAGGTTCAATGCGTTTTTTTTGTCACTTAAAACTTGTAGAGAATTTGCAGGCGCGTTAAAACACCTTGTGCACACTCTGCCGCTTGATCTGATGCACACAGGTCACACTACCTCCAATGCACAGTGCGAGCCATCTACGCAAATCCCCTGACGTCGGGTAAGGCCTATGTTTGCCAAACTAGCAGGCACATAAACGGCCGCCTCCGAGAAGACTGCAATAACGTGCGCATGTGGTATACAAGGGAAAATTGTCATCCATTGCCAGGATTGTCGCTGCACTCCCCTCTACGACCGATGTGCGATAATAGCAAGCAATAAAATAATCGTACCCACGAGATAATTGAAGCGTGAAACATTCATTTACAAGCTGAAAACTAGTCAAGCTCCCCATCAGATGCTTTATCGCCTTAAGAGCCTGACTGTATGGCCAGACTTCAGAATAATCGAGAAACCGTCACACGATTTTTGATGTCTACACATTGATTATGCTTGTCGTTTATTTTCCTGTTTTGTATCGTCCTTCTCAAAAACATAGTTTGCCACTGCGTGAAATAAAGATAGATGGAAGTCAGCGCTTTTTCTGTCACTCTTTTTTTTCATATTCGGGCACTAAAAAAACTTGCCAGTACGACTACACACCAACTGTCCCCAGCTCCCACATTTGTACATTACAACTTAGCTCAAAATTTTTGTTGTCGATGCAGAGCTACACGTTAATAAAGGCACTCTAGTAAGGGTTTGCATTTCCTGTCACTAAGCGATACACTCGCCATAAAGGCATTTATATGAGCCTGAGATAAGGTCATTATGTCGTTGAGATATTCCGCGGCAAAGTTATTGTCTGCACAGGCTGGGCGTGAACTGACATGACGCGTTGTTATGAAAGCTTAGCGTGTTCAAGCTCAGACTAGCAGTACAAAACTTCAAAAATTCTTTTCTGGCCCATTTTATAGAGTAAAGGCTGTTCAGAAAGCTGTTCCAGAGGCCTCTAACAAAAAAGCTATTGCTGCTGACCTCTCTTGCATTATGTTGGAATAATTAGAGTGATGAGGATTTGAATATTAGATTAGATGAATTTTACATTGCATCGCGAATGTTCTTTTTTGAGAAAAATCACTCAATAATTGCATTTATCTGATATGGTTAAAAATTTTGAGAAAGAAGGCAACGTAGGCTGTAATGCTCTCCGTTAGCCATGGTGAGAACTTCTCTTGTAAGCGTTGGAAACCCATGCCTACTCTTTTTTGAGGATGGTTTTTTATAGTGATACACATAAGGGCTGTTTGTCTTGCACGTTTTTATTTTGCATTTCCAATATTTCGTTCTGTTTCCATATTTACATCATTTTAGAGGTGCGTTTTGTCGTTTTCGATGCAGGTAATACAGTAGAGGCTAAAAAGTGCCGCACGCGAAAAGAATCGCTTTGGGCAAAGAATACCGCACAGTCGCAGAGACGCAACCAAAAGGACTAAGCGGGAGCGCGCACTATCCCAAACGACTTCTTTTGTTCCTCCTGGATGGGGGCTCATGATCGCCGCAGTTCACGTCTAGGTGGTAATGACGAAGATGACGTTGATGCAATTACAATTTATTTATGAAAATAAAGAAAGGAGGTGCGAATGTCAAGGGTGGTTTCCCCATTCCAGGACACCAGTCACTGCCGCCGCTTACCCGCCTTGATCCAGGGGACCCCAATGTGTAGCGGTAGTTAAAAAAAAGACGCTGGAATTGTGCTCATTAGCTGATTACTTGGAAGTTAAACTCAATATACATAGCTCAAATATAGGCCGAACACTGTTTCTTAGACAACTGATGAAAATTGCATGCGGACCAATGCTCAAAGGAATCTTTTGCATATCCACCTAAATGGATTTTCAACTTTTTGTTGGAGCCGAGTTTACACTGCAACACCAATTTACTGTACACAGAGACTACTCTGAGCAAGTGTGATACCTCTCAGGCAATGCTAATAAAATATATACTTTTGATAATAAAGTCAATTTTCTCGCGGCGCACCTATTGACATCGACACTGACTTGATGTGAGTTACAGTACGAAATCCTGATGACTTATTTAGCAGTCTGGATAGTTGTGATGACGTAAAGTACCGAAGCACAAAAAAAACGACAGCTTGCACGCCGCCTTCTCGATCGTCTGCTCATACCGTGCGGTAATGCAGTCACTGCCATTCAGCGTACCTGTGAATCGAGCAAGCGGAGTCAAGAAGAGTGCATGTAAATGTACGCAAGTACAAGCTATAGGTTTATCTGAGGGCAAATGAATCATTTGAGTATGAGCTTGGCATAAAGGCGCCAATATTGTGCCCTGTGAAGTGTTGCCCATTGAAACGGGGGACAATAGGTGCAAGTTCTGCCGACGCCCATCTGATCCGGCGCTGAGACAAGCGCGGGTCAACTTCATGCTCCGGGACCGAGCCGAAAGCTGAACTTCAATCAAGCGCACTTAAATGTCTTTGCTGCACTTCAAAACAGACGCGTACACGCGCGACAAGCAGTGGCTGACCGACTTCGGATTGTGAACAAAAAACGTTGTGCCCACCCTGCCCTTCCCCGCTGCAACAGTTTCCCCACATACGGCTCACCGCAGGGGCGTCTGCGCAAGCAGGCGTTTGGTTTGTGGCAACACCACAGACCCGAGCTAACGTGGGAGTTCAATCTCCTCTTACGCCTAGCCTTGTGTGGCTGATCCGTGTCCGGGAAAAAGGGATCCTGGGGTTGAGCCGACGCTGGGTTTGAACATTTAGGTTTCCCGGTGGAGGCAACACACTGCTCCCGGAAGTAAGACGGCAAATTGGGCCAGTTGGTTGGAATTCATCGTGAACTTGGTTTACAGCGTGGTACCAGAGAGAAACACGACGGAAGAGCAAATAAAAAAGAAAAGATTGCACTAATTCTGAGCTGTTTTTTTATATTTAATTGGGAAGCATATACATAGCAATTTTACAAAACCGTTACACGCGGACAACGCACGAAGCAGTCCGGTGGAGTCGGCTTACATCCAGATACTCAAAATTGATTTAAATAATTCAGCTCCTCCTCATGCAGAAAAACGAATTTGTGTCCTTAGAGCAGAGATTTCTAGTTGCAATTGTCCCCGGCAACGAATTCGAGCATTGAGACACACGTGGAGCCCTATGTTGCACATGGCCTGACGAATTTTCAATGAGTTTGGTGGAGCAAAACCTAAAATGTGCCAAAGACTTGCCAGAGCTGTCGCAGCAGGAAAAATTATTTATGGGGCACCTGTGTATGAACTGCCCGGTCGAGATCTCGGTGACGTCAAAGAGTTACACAAGGCGACCCTTCGTACGATAGCGTGGCTCCCGGAGCACACAAGAAACGAGATGCTGCTCAAACGTGTGCCAATACCTTCCATAAGGGACGTTGTTATTAAAGCAAGCATTCATAATTTAACATAACTTTATTTTCCCTAAGGTCCCCTGGGGGGGTATTGCATAAGGGGTAAATTAACATATAATTTTTTTATTGCCACAAGTTTTTATGTCGAAAAATGGACACATAATCGATCAAAAAACGACGATGAGCATTCAGTGGTGACATCATGAGCTTAGGTTATTCCAGTCTTTCGCTGTCCATACAATGAAGGACATAGAAAAGGTGGTCGTCTTAATCCACAGCCGCACAACTTGAAGTGAATGCACGTGCGGTGAGATGTGCGGGCCGGTGGGGCGATTAAGGATGACGAAGCGGGCTGTGAAAAAACTTAAGGCTGAGACTAGGGATGCGGCGGCTATAGTCAAGGCTTAAAATAGCCAATTCTTTTTTGCGATGTTACACTTGTATTGTATGAGTGCGAAAAATGAATGAATCTGATGGCACGGCTTTGATTTGAACTGCCTCGAGTGAGTCGATCAGATAGGCTAGGTGATGGCTTTAGAGTGGAGAAGCGTATTCCAATTTGGATCGAATAAGGGACTTGTAGACTTGTAGCTTGACATCTTTAGGTGCGAGCCGGAGGTGACGTTTCAGAGAACCCAGTGATTTTTTCGCAGATAATATAATGCTAGTAATATGCGCGCACCAGTTTAGACCAGTATATATGGTGACACCGAGTTACTTGTAGGACTGCACGTGTTCGAGGGTAACGCTAGCAATTACATAAGGAAACAGAAAAGGGTTGTGGCGGTGGCGAAATGAAACAGTCCTGCATTTGTTGGAAACAATTTTTATGAGCAACAGGTCACACCATTCTTGCACGCAGTTTAGGTCATCTTGGACAGCGGCTTGATTGGTGGGGCTGGTGATTTGGTGATATACTAAGCAGTCGTCGGCGAACAAACGGATACAAGAGGAGACACATGAAGCTATGTGGTTTATGTAAATCAGGAAGTAAAGGAGCCCGCAAACGGAGCCTTGGGGGACACCTCACGCTACTGGAACGGGACTAGAGTGTGCTTCATCGATGGAGACAATCTGCGAGCGGTTGGTTAGAAATTCCTCAATCCAATTGACTATGTCAGGCTGTATTTTAAAGATCTAAGATTCGCTTATGCGGCACCGGGTCGAACGCTTTCGAGAAATGTAAAACTATTGCGTCCGTCTACAGATTAGTGTCAAGATTGGCACGCAAATTCTGAACAAAGAGGACTAAATGGATTGTGCAAGAGTAACCTTTACGAAACCCATGCTGTGCGGGGTGGAAGAAGTTATTGCCGTCAATAAAATGAATGATTTGATGAAATACGACGTGTTCCATCATTTTACAGGGTACGCTTGTTAAAGAACTGGGGCGATAGTTTAAAGGGCTGTCTTTGTTAGCTGATTTGAAGACCTGAGTGACCTTCCCCATCCTCCAGTAGGCTGGTAAGTGGCCGGTGTGAAGTGACTGTGAGATTATCAGCGACAAAATTACTGAAGAAATACAGTTATATTTTTTTAATAATTTAGGAATCAATTCCGTCCACACCTTCTGAAGAAGGCAGTTTCAATTTTTCAATGACAGACATTATACCCTCTAGGATAAATGTTATTCGCACATAGAAGACGGTACTCTATTCGGTAACACTGGAAATGACATAGAAGTTTCGTGAGTAAACACAGATTAAAAAGCTGTATTGAATAGCTCAGCGCTCTCAAACTTACCTATAGCGTTGCCCACTTCACTTTTAAGTGTAATGCTGCGCGTTTCCTGTGGAGTAATTGTTTTCCGAAATTTTCAATGGTTATTAGTAAGTGTCTTGGGTAGGTCTATGTGATAAAACGAGTGCCTGGCGCTGCGTAAGGCGAGCAAATATGCTTTTTCGACCGCATAGTATTTTTCCATATTGTGAGCACTGTGTTTTAGCTTGGCAGCCCGAAAGAAGAGTTTCTTTCTTATTTTCTAGTCTTTTCAAGCTTTTTGTGAACCATGGTTTCTGGGAAGACGTGCGAAATGTAGTTGCAGGTATGAACTTTCTTGCTAACTCCCCTATTTTGTTTTCGAAAATTGTCCAGTTGTCTTCGACTGTTCTGCTCGAAAGACGAGCTTCGATATCTAGTAAAAAGACTTGAAGTTCGTTGTTGGTTGCTTCGCACTTCCCGTTATCGTACAGCCTAATAGTCTTCGATTAAATCTGGCTGGGCAAGTGACTGAAATTGAAGACATAGTGTACAACCTTTTGGTCGCTGATTTCGCGCAGGTATGTAAGCGAAGATAGTGTTTCAAGATGTGTTGCTAAAATTAAGTCTTATATGTTCACTGAACAATTTGTCACGCGGGTTGTCTCAAACACCAGCTGTGTGAGGTTGAAGTTTAGGCCGATATTGACGAATTATTTTGCTTCCGCGCTTGTTCCTGACAAATCTGCCTGATCTTGCCAATCCTAGTAGGGAAAGTTAAAGTCGCCGAAAATTAGAACGCGCGCTTGGGATGTTTTAAAATGAGGTGGTTAAATATGTTGTTAAATTTCTGTGGAAAGTCTGGGCTGCTTTGCGGGGTCTGATAGCATTGCTACTTGGGCTGATAGCCCAAGTAGCAATGTTAGAGGCATAGAACGAGTGAGAAGCCATAAAATCAGTCAGTCGCCATGTCATCGACTGAGCACGAGAGTATAGCTTACTCGTGGCGATTAGAACACCTCCCCCACGGGCACCTTTACGGCCATTACGGAAAACATCGAAGGTCGGGAGATCGGTCAGGATTTCGTCGTCTGTGACGTCACCACAAAGCCACGTTTCGGTGAGCACGACTATATTGCTTCTAGATGAGGAGACAAGGCTACATACTTCCTCGCGTTTCGAAAGGAAGCTGCGCACGTTAGTGTAGACTACGGAAGTAGTGATATTTACTCGGGCGTCATTACGGGGGCGGTGTGGCAGTTGGCGATGCAGCCTGATTTGCTATGGGATTTCTTTGACTGTTTGGGATACTTCATCGAAGGCATACTTCTTTGAGCCAAGAAACAACGTTGGGTAAGCGCATGAAAAAACGGTCAACTTGTTTCTAGCGAAGGCTATAAGGTGTTTTTGTGCATTTCGCACCAAACGTGAGAAATCCTGCCTGATTTCTTAAGTTGTACCTTTCAGTTTTTTTCCTTTAGAAAGGATCACATCTTCAGTTTTAAAACATATAAATCTCACTATGATAGGACACTGCAGGGCAGCCTTGTAGCGGCTGAGCCGATGCGCCCTTTTAATTTCCTTCGGGTCAATTTTTTTGTTTAAGTGCTCACTGCAGAGGTTCATAATTATTCCTTCCGATTTCGAGAAAGTTTCAGAGTGGTTAGTATCTGGAAGTCCGTGGAATAGCAGGTTGTTGCGTCGCGAGCGGTTTTCAGCGTCCTCAAACCGGGCCTCTAAAGTTTCAATGTGACGGCTGGTGGCAGCCGTGCTGGTCTGTAATGTTATCAGTTCTGATAGCACAGTTGAAATGGTTTTGTAGTGCTCCTCCAAGTGTGCTATTCTATCACTTAGCCCACGAATAGTTTTTTTCCGTAGTATGCAGTTGTACTTTTAGGTCTCGCACTTAGGAAAGAAGTGCAGACTGCCTGTTACATATTTTGTTCAGCTCAGCCAGAATTAAAGGGTCAGTAGGCCCTGGATTGGTTTCTTTCTCCCCTGACAGTAGCAGCAATAAACAGTAAATGGCATCGATACTTCAAAAGCAAGGCATACACAGTACTGCGGGCTTGGCAGCTGGACCAGACAGTATTTATTTATTTTTTCAAAACAATGACCTTTTTTATATCATGCCATGCCGGCCTAAAAACACACTACAGAATAAACGAATCGTGGCAGGAGACAACCAAGCTTACGCATGGTTTGGACACAAGGAAACGACCCCCGACCTTTATGGGAAGCGCAGCTCAGCGCAGGCAAACAACAGTGCCCGATAGCCAGGGGCAACACAGCCGTCAGACAACTCTTCGAAAAATGGCAGTGCCTCCACAGACTTGAAAACACCATCCACATCTACACTGAAGCAACAATCACAGATGAACGTGCTAGCTTGGTCTGCGTCAGCAAGTCCGCATTCCGCCGTGACGGTTGTCATAATGGCCAGCTTCCTGGTGCGGCCCCCTTACATGCAGAGTTGGTGGCCACATGGGCAGCGATCAACTCTATTTGAACTGATGTGTAGGCAGCACTGGAAGTAAAAATGTTCGAAATATTTATCGCGTATTGAAAGATTCGCACGAAGCATTGGCGCAGCTCGCAGCACAACTGAAGACGTCATGACCAACGACATAAGAAATAGGTCGAAGAGATTACAGGACAGGAGAATTTTGTGGACACCAAGCCTTACTGGCATTTACGGGAAAAACAAAGCCGTTCATGTTGTCATTGCACTTGTGAGCGGCCTTGGCCATCCAATCATTACACCACACCCCAGTTTGTCGCCAAACCAGGCGGTCCTCCTGCATTTCTATCTAATACTTAAAATGTGGCGTGACGGCTCCTCTAGCACAGCATTTACGAATTATACTTGCATAAAACGAAAGTAAACAAAGGCTTTTACAAACTACACCAGCACATCTGTCGGGCGACCACTGCGCACTTACTTGACAGCAAGATATATTTCTGAACAAAGTGATGACTAATGCAGTATAAACACCACGTGTATTTGAAAAATAGCTTAGAGCCATACAAAAAACTGGAATACTTGTACTCAATGCCCGCATTGTCAAAAGAGATGGATGGATGGATGGATGGATGAATAGATGCAAAACTTTAATTAAAGGGGCATTGAAACACTTTTTTCAAGTAACCATGAAATTAACTTACTCGAAGAGCTTATTGCCCCGCAAATTTAACGCTGCAAAAGTTTTAAGAATCCATCCAGTGCGAGTGGAGTTACAAACCTAGGTATCTCGCATGCTGCAATTGCATTCTCTCTTCTCTCGTCCCGAAGAAAGCGCTAGAAGATAAGCAGGGAAGTATGTCGAGGCCACAGAGAAACGTCACGCGCGCCTCGTGACCTCGAGCACTTTTTTTCTTTTTTTTCTTCTTCGAATGCACGGCTTTCTCAGTGTGATTGCGTGTGCACGCGTGGACAAGTAGCGGCTTCCCACGACAATCTCCGTCACGAGCGAGTGCGCCATGTTCAAATCAGCCACTGGCTCATAGAAGGGCTTGCAACATGTGACAGTTGGGCATAATTCGGGATTTGTCGAAAGAATCGAAGCTAATTTTTTTGCTGGCTTGGACCATTCATTGTGAATTCATTGTGAATGAATGGATGGATGGATGGATGGATGGATGGATGGATGGATGGATGGATGGATGGATGGATGGATGCGAAACTTTATTTCAAGGGGCATTGAAACACTTTTTTCAAGTAACCATGGAATTAACTTACACGAAGAGGTTATTGCCTCACGAATTAAACGCTGCAAAAGTTTTAAGAATCCATCCAGTGCGAGTGGAGTTACAAACCTAGGTATCTCACATGCTGCAATTGCATTCTCTCTTCTCTCGTCCCGAAGAAAGCGCTAGAAGATAAGCAGGGAAGAATGTCAAGGCCACAGAGAAACGTCACGCGCGCCTCGTAACCTCGAGCACTTTTTTTTTCTTTTTTATTCTTCAAATGCACGGCTTTCTCAGTGTGATCACGTGTACATGCGTGGACAAGTAGCGGCCTCCCACGACAATCTCTGTATCAAGCGAGTGCGCCATGTTCAAATCAGCCAATGGCTCATAGAAGGGCTTGCAACATGTGATAGTTGGGCATAATTCGTGATTTGTCGAGAGAAGCGAAGCTAATTTTTTTGCTGGCTTGGACAATTCATTGTGAATTTCAGGCTGCGTGCTGCGTTATTATATTTGACTGGAATGATGTCGGCAGCCTCTATTACCAATCGGCAGCGTTTTCTGAAGATACTCAATAAGTTCCGCAGGGCCTCTTTGTAGTTCTGATGTCCACAATACAGCGTTCAGCGGGCCGCTCCCAGGTTGGGACAGTCAGGCCAAGCTCGACAGTCACATGGTAGGCCCGCAAGACAGCCCACAGTGATCCCCGACATCGGGGCTCTTGATAGGAACTAACCACTTCTTTCATTCGATTGTTCTGTGCCGCGCATTATTTTTGTGAAATCAGTGAACAGTGTTGAAATCACTTACAATGGCTCGAGTATTCAACTTGTGCACGTCATATTCATTTCCTACACATGTTTACTAACTATATTTCGGCTCTTTGGTCCAGGATCCTTACTTGAATTTTGTTCAAATGGAAGTTGGCAGTATTGCACACTTCTCTGGCATATACAGTGGCCCAGACGAGTAAGTTCAATCAAAGTTCTAAATATTGTTTTCCTTAGCATTCGCTATAAGTGAAAAAAATACATAAGCAATACAAGTAACTTTTGCAGCCACCTAGTTTTTAACTAAAAGTGCTCCAATGTGCAAAATTTTTGTTTTCCAAGCACCGCACATTTTTCTGCATAATAAGCAATTACTTATAAGGTTGCTGTGGTTCTCATTGACCAAACTACACAGTGTGTTGCCATCTGTGCCCCACTGACGTGCTTTGCATCGACCGACTTCTTGCAGTCCCTAGAACTTGGGCGTTGAGGTGCTAAAACCAAGATAGCATTTCAAGGCACACCGTGGTAAAGAACTCAATAATTAATGTAATAACCAGGTTTCCTGAACATGCTGCTGCTGCATACTGCCGCTCTTGTATCTCGCCATGCTTATCCTACCACTCATTGGCCACCAACTCAGATGGTCGACTGGGTATTTCAAGACATTTCGTCATTCCCAATTGAAGGAGACACTGCGAGAAGGTAGCACTTGAGGGCAGGAATCAAATCATTTATTACGTCGGAAAACACTGGGCATAGATCCAAAGGTCGCTTGACGTTACAGTCTGTTTCACGAATAGTGGAAAACTCGAAGCACGTAGATTCGTGATCCGGAGAGTTCCGTACCGCCCTGCCCCCAGGAGCTGCAGCAGGTTCAAACGCTTATAGGGTGTACTGTTGAACGGTTTTGTCAGTTTCGCCAGCACGACCTGGTCTGATTGTCGGGCATCATGCTACTGAAAGCTGCAGAGTTCAAAGAAAGAGTACGTTGTTGGTACGTATTTATTGTCTCTGGGTAATACGGTAGCTGTTCAGGAGCCTGCATTTGAAGACGACATTGAAGCCTGCTCCTAAAAGTTTGTCAAAACACACCTTTGTCAATGACGTTGTTGCCGAAAAAGGTTTGGTAGAGTGTCGGCTCATACCCATAGTAAATACTAAATCTACACACTGTCCCTAAAGGTAGCACGCTTCCAGCGAATGTGGCCATCGCACACCGTCGTAGCCAATAGCTTGATTCAAATCTTCATTCCCTTTTCTACAATCAGCGCTCTATTTTTCATTCAGAGCTCACAGCATGGAACTTTCACGCACTTCAAGCTTTCCTATAAATGTCAAACTGCTACAGATTCCGATGAAATAACGCTAGTTCATGAGAATCTCAGAATAGTTCAGAATCTCAGAATCTCTCAATCAAACGACAATTTAAATGGGGGCCTGGAACGTTGCAATAAACCCATATTGAGTTTGCAAGAAAAAAAACTAGACCTAAAATGATTCAACTGACAACGCGCATGAAGGATGAACAAAGTGTGATTTACGAAATAATTGAGGTATTACAAAGGGAACAAAAAATAGGACAGTGTACAACACGGTCAAGCACGAGTCAATCAAACTATATTCAATGAAGTAATAGTCAATCAAGTGAACAAAGACTGTTTCGCGAAATATAAACTTTCACCTACAATTTTCTTAGCCTTGTAAAAAGAGAGGCGGTGAAAGTTTTATCGACTAATAACATGGCAGTAAAAGTTGTAGTGTTTTACCCCCGTAAGTGGCAGCACGCGCTGGAGACCAGATAAGGTTATTTAACTGGTATGTGAAACTAAAGGTGAATGCCCTGACTGAACTTTTTGGTCCATAGTGCTTGCTACGATGAAAAACGAAAAAGCCGTGCTGCATACAAAGGTCGCAGAGGTTGGACACACTTGAATGAATTCCAGAAATCTAAAAATGGTGGCAGTTTTCTTTCGTTCTATCCACCTCCGAGCCATGCTATAAATGCTGCGTGTACATCTCGCCTAATAGTCTCACCTCATGACATGTAGTTGCAACTCAGAGATTCTTCGCGATGGGGAACGCACGAGTGTCACCCGAAATTGGAAACCAATTCGAACAAAATAGAAAATTTAGGGCAGCTTTGCCACATGCTGTCAGGCCTTAGGAAAGTGCAGAGTTGGTTGGCTGGCATCATTTCTTCTTATTGTTTTATTGCTTCCTTTGACCCTTTTTGTTCGCCCCGCCGCGGTGGTCTAGTGGCTAAGGTACTTGGCTGCTGACCCGCAGGGCGCGGGTTCGGATCCCGGCTGGGGCGGCTGCATTTTCGATGGAGGCGGAAATGTTGTAGGCCCATGTGCTCAGATTTGGGTGCACGTTAAAGAACCCCAGGTGGTCTAAATTTCCGGAGCCCTCCACTACGGCGTCTCTCATAATCATATAGTGGTTTTGAGACGTTAAACCCCACATATCAATCAATCAATCAATCAATCAATCAACCCTTTTTGTTCTTTTTTCTCGGTTCATTCTCTTCTACACCGCAGGGTTGTCATGGTCGAGGTTGGCAGTGCGTCACAAATGATACATATATACTGCCAAAGTAAAAAAAACGAACTCTTTATAACCTGGCACAGAAGGAGTCTGGTAGGGATGAACACCTCATTAAGATGTTGTGCCAGGGTGCAGTGATGTGAAGTTTTCATTTGTCGTAAAAGGGGGGAGACACACACACAAAATCAGTACATGAAGCAGTGGTTGCTTCTGTATTACTGCCATGCATGCGCGTCACCTAAAAAATTATGTAATGTCACCATGAAAAGATATCGAAGTGCACTTCTTCAAGAGCCAGTGAGAGAAGGTAACATATAGTATTTGAAATACTGTTGAAATATTTGATAACATTATTGTTTGTTTTTGAGCTTTCAAGCATGTGCCAAACATATTGAGGGCTTTTTGTAACTAATAAATAGTGTTCTATTGCGAAGGTTTCATCACAAAAAAGACAGCTAACTGAAGACATGAAAATACCCTTCGTTTGCAACCATGATTTCAATTGTAGTGTGTTAATGTGGCGTTTATGCAACAACGTTTTTGTACGAGGAGATAACGTTTTTGTATGCCGGTCTCCAAATGAACATTAATAAATGCTCTTTCCCTACCAAATCTATTAAAGCTTTAGGACACGTCGCTAGCAAAGATTGCATTGGGCCCCACCCTGACAATATTTCTGCATTCATTCACTTTCCGCGTCTCCAAAGACCAAAAGAGCTTCGCAGTTTTCTTGGCCTCGCCTCCTATTTTCGCCGGTTTACCCAGAACTCGCCCCTGTAGCTGCTCCATTACACCAGCTACTTGCTTCTAACGTTCCCTTTCTGTAGTCTCTGGAATGTCAAATGGCATTCGACCTTTAGTGTTCCCTCACGTCTCACCCTCTGCCCTACCACTTTGAGGGAGCCGCACTGACCATCCTCCATACCAACGCTAGCAGCCTTGGTACAGGAGCCGTTCTCCTACAACGCGAAAAGTCTTCCCTACATAAAGTTGTTGCATATGCCAGCCACGTACTCACCCCTGCCGAAAAGAACAACACGATAACTAAGCAAGAGTGTTTGTCTGTGGTTTAGTAGGCGAAGAAGTTCTATCCTTCTCCACAGCTGCCATTTCACAATTATTACGGACAACTACGCCTATGCTGGCTTTCTACATTGAAAAACTTGTCTGGACGCTTGGGTCGGTGGATAGTACGACTTTGACATAACTTACAAGTCAGTCAGAAAACATCGACACCGACGCTTTATCTCGTTGCACGCTTCCAACTAGCCATACCTGCCTTGTCGAGAACTCAACCGCCACATCTACCAAAGTCCATACGCTTGCGTCAATAAGGCTACCCGATCCTGACGACGAGGGAACATTTATCTGCCACCAGCGGTCCGATTCATACTGCATACGCATGATGAAGCACCTTTCGGGAGCTTCTCATCCACCTAACGCACGACGTCGTCGTCAGCTACTGCACTTTAAGCTGAACAATGGCGTTCTCTACCGTCACATTTACCATCCTGACGGTCAGTGCTGTGTCCCTGTACTGCCACGCTCTCTTCGGCTTCAGGTGCTCGAAGCCTTCCACGACTGCTTTACTGCTGACCATCTTGCTTTTTATAAAACTCTTGACTGCATTGAATGTCATTATTACTTGCCTGGCCTTTCTTCTAGCGTAGTGCTGTACGTCGATTCCTCCTTCCCATGGCAGCGTCGTAAACTCCACACGTCTGCACCTTTTCGACCTCTACAGCCACTTTCGTGCCCTTCAATGCCATTCGAGGTTGTAGGTGTCGACCTTTACGTGCCTCTGCCCGTCACATCAGCTGGCAAACGATGCATAGTTACCACCGTGGACCACCTGACACGCTACGCTGAGACGTCCTCTGTTATTACAGGCTCAGCTGTGAAAGTTGCATACTTTATTTTTTACGCCATAATCTTGCGCCTTGGGGCTCCTCGTGTACTGCTTAGTGTACGTGGTACAGTGTTCTTTTCACAAATAGTAAATGAAGTACTGCGCGCATCTGGAACTACTCGCTAGACAGCTTTAAGATACCACCCTCAGACAAATGTCCCCACAGAGAGATTTATTCTAACCCTTGATTACATTATAGCCACTTACGTTCAACTCAACCCCCCCCCCCCAAAAAAAAAATCTGGGATACTCTTCTACCATTCCCGACCTTCGAATAAAACACAGCCGTTCAGTGAACAACTTGTTACTCACCGGTTTACCTCGTGTATGGGCGCACCCCAACTACCTTTCTCAACGTCTCCTTCTTTAATAGCCATGGCAAGCCATGTCAGTTTTCTAGAGAAGAATATGTTTCCCGCCTGACACAGTCTAGCCATCAGGCTCGCATCAATACAGAAGCGAGACAGGACGAGCGCAAGTTCATATATCGCGTTGTGTATTTCCAACCTGGTGACGAGGTGCTGCTTTTGACACCTATTTGCACTCCTGGTCTCTGTGAGAAATTCCAAGCACGCTTAATCAGGCCATAAATAGTTTTAAAACATACTTCGCTGGTCAATTATTGTGTGACACCACTTGTCGCCCCAACAGACCACAGTTACCGCAGCACCAAGATTTTCCGTGTTTCTTGCATGGAACGTTTCACGCAACGTTCCCCGTCACTTTGTCATACAGCGACCAAGGTGTCCGCTTCCAAGTCGGGGATATAGTGTGCGCGTGTGTTACTTACATCGTTTTCATCCCTGCATGATCATAATCACCATCACCCGCTTGTCTCTTTGTCCTCATGGCCACTCTGTGTCATCATTATTGTCATCGTCCCTGTGCTGGCTCTGCCCATTCGTTTTGCGACGTCTTGCCTCAAATAAATGCTGTCGAACCCAAATCTTCTGAGACTTCATAACACTAGCAATCAGATGAATCGAAGGTGATTCAGAAATGCTTGGAATACAACGAACCCTTATGCACGACTTTCATCAATCGTGAGGAGGTATTTCAATCGGTCGAGATATAGAGTAATGTAGGCACCATGGAATCAGGGCATCGATGAAGCTTGTATAAACATACTAGAAGAAATCTACGGTGGATGCACAGCAACCGTAGTGCTCCATAAATAGAGCACTGAAATTCCAATAAAAAAGGGTGTAAGGCAGGAATACAAGATTTCACTAATGCTTTTCATCCCGTGTTTACAGGAGGTTTTCAGGACCCTAGACTAGGAAGAGTGAAGGATAAGTTTGTGGAGAGTGTCTTACTAACCAACAATTCCCTAATGTCATTGCTTTGATGAGTAATCAAGGAGGCCAATCCCAGTTCGGTAATATTGAACGTTAGACGGAAAGCAGAAGAGGAGTTACGAAAATAAAATGCATAAAGCTACAGTGACTTGCTACTGCTTCCTGAAAAAACTGCGCTCTGCGATAAGCGGCGAGACACGGGAAATCGTTTACTTAGGACAGGCAGTATTCTTCGATACAAGCCATGAGAGTTATATCTCGAGAAGAATAAGGATGGCACGGAGCACAGTCGGCAAGCATTCTGAAATCACGATTGGCAGTCTACCCCTATCCCTCAAGGGGAAGGTATGTAAAAGGTGCATCTTTACAGTACGTACCTATGATGAGAAAACCTGGAGGGTTAGAAAGAGGTTTCAGCTTAAATGTACGAATACGGCGTGGGCGATGGAAATGAAAACAAACGGTGTGATCTCAACAGGGCAGAAGAGAGTAGAGTGGGTCAAGGAACCAACTGGTCCTAAGGACATCAGAATTAAAATGGACATGAGCCGGGCACGTAGCCCGAAGGCAGAGTAACCGCTGGCCATTAAGGATAACAGACTGGATTCCCAGAGAGAGCGAACGCGTGAGGGAGAGACAGAAAATTAGGTAGGCCTATTAGATTGAAAAATTGCGAGGTATAATACGGCAGCAAAAGCACACGACCATGGCTGACTGGCAGAACTTGGGAGATGTTTTTGCCCTGCAGTAGGCGTAATTAGGCTGCTGTTGATGAAGCCGTGTTGGAAGATGGCAATTTCTGAATATTACCCCATGTAATGCAAGAAGAAACAGAATGAAATACTTGGATCAATTGGTTGTGAAAACAAAACAGCAATGTGTTTTGTATACCTTCTTTTTTGTGTCCGTGTGTGGTTGCGTTGTGGTTCCATTAGGAATAGAGGGAAAACTATAGAAAACTAGCGGCAAAAACATAAGTAATATAGGTCAAATTAACGCAAACATCGCTGCCATACCTACGGAACGAAAATAACACAAACCACGTATAGAAACCATAGACGAAGCAAAAGAGAAGTAGAAAGAAAGGAAGAAATGATGAAATAAAATAGAAACAAACAGAAATGAAGCCAGAAGAAACACTAAAAGGTGCGAACGACAGCAATAAATAAAGGGAGTGTGAAAAAGGAGAAAACTGTAGCTAAAGAAAGAAGGCTACACTCTAAAAAAAGAGTATACCCGACTTGGTTCTCACTGGCCACAAACTCAAATCTCTGTAGAGAAACCGGGTGATTCTCTTGATGTATCAGAGCCGGTGCGCTGTAGGAGTCTCCTACCCATCACAGGTATAGTGAAAGCACTTTTTTACAAAGAATCACAGTACCACTTATTAGAGAGTCAGGCGATTCTTGTCGATGACACTCCTGCATTGGTCAAGCGACTCGACGGCAATTTTAAGCTACTCGAATGACGCATGCTCTACTTTTGCGCGACTTCTGTTGGAAACGGTAAAATATTCTTTTTAAACAACTACAATAATACTCACCGTTGCACTTAGGAACTCCAAAAAACTGTTCAAATTTAGCAGAACTTTAATAACCATCCTCAAAACAATTTGAAGCAGAGTAATGAGTATTACAAAAAGCGCGATGTGATGGGTTGTGAGTTTCAAGGAAATTACTCTCATGTACATGCTTCTGTTAGAGTACTCAACATGAGAGTGCGTGATGTATACATAGTGTCAAGTCGCATGAAATAAACTGCTGATATCACCATTAAGCTTTCATATTTATTCCATAAGATAATTAATATATAAAAGACATAATGGCTTGCTATGTTGCGGCTCCTATGAAGAATGGAACCTGAAAAGGAGAGCCTTATACTAAGATGAGATACAGAATCCTAAAGAATTTACAAACCTACACAATATGTGATTGACACAGACATAAAGCAGGCTCAAAGCAAGATTGATTGATTGATTTGTGGAGTTTCACGTCCCAAAACCATCATATGATTATGGAAGGCGCCGTAGTGGAGGGCTCCGGAAATTTTGACTACCTGGGGTTCTTTAACGTGCACCCAAATCTGAGCACACGGGCCTACGACATTTCCGCCTCCATCGGAAATGCAGCCGCCGCTGCCGGGACTTGAACCCGCGAACTGCGGGTTAGCAACCGAGTACCTTAGTCACTAGACCACCGCGGCGGGGCATCTCAAAGCAAGACAAATGATGCGAATAGTAACAGGAAACCTGCACATTCGTATGAAAGATTTTTTGCGAATAATAAATATTGGAAATACGGGTTTTTTGAGGCCTCAAAAAGTGCCCCCTTCCCCCCCACCACGCCACTGAAAAAAGTCCTGGCTACGGGCCTGCAAAAGGCACTGGCTAGCACGTATCAAATAACTTTTTGATAAATTGCCTCAAAGTCTGTTTTTACAATAGGCCCCTGGCATATTTCGACAACCAAGCCGCTTATCCTCAGGCAGTCAGGGGCACGCCTTCAGTGGTTATAGACCGCGGGATTTACACACGCAGCCCTTCTCTGAATACTAAAACACACGCGAATACGAGCTCTCGAACGACACCAACGTGCGCGCACGCCGTCTATGTTGACATCTGCCGTGGCTTATACTAAAGATACCGCACATAGCTCTCATAATCACGTAGAGATTCCACACTCTGCCCAGGCGGTACTGTATAGAACGCCGCCACAGTGCCCCCATCACCTCGCCGGCAATATCTAGGCAGTGCAAAGCGAGCCATCCGCAAGCAAACGTGCATAGTTACACCTCTTTTGTTATTGTTCATGCGCCATTCCGTGATACTCAAGAAGCTCGCAAGCTTCTGTCGTCAAATAATCTATCATCGCTTAAGAAAGTAGTAAGCTCATCAAAGGAAACTGCGCGTACAACACCAAAGGTGCATCTGTTTATTTCGGCGTGTTGCAACTCGCAATTTAGGCGCACGCGAGCTTCGCATGACATCGAGTTTGAGGCAAACATGAAGAAGTGCATTTTTGCAACGCCTAACTTTGTTTAAATTGGGCGTACATACGATACCAAAGCGATTAAGTACTTACGTGAGCAATGTATCTTACAATCAGTAAACTCACTTTATCAGATGGCACCGGTCATTTTTACCTTAGCAGTTGCACTATCCATTCAATTTTCAATTCCTGTGTGTTGAACTGTTTACTACGCATCCTAGAAAGTCTTGTGTATGGTTGCTTTCCAATTGTATATACTGTAAATGGGGATACATGCGCGTCCACTTTCTCGGTGTGCTATGAGAGGCAGAACCGAGGCCTCTGAGATAGCTCCTGGACTCTCGGAACCAAACGGCAAGCCAACATTATTGTGGTAACGATGAACGTTTTCTGATTTACCTGTAGAGTGTACATGTTATCATTTCTTAGTTAAAGCCGGAACTTGGAGCCTTCAAAGCCTCTTTGCGCGATACTGCGTGGTGCCGGTCATTTCAGATTATCGGTGGTGGCGGCTTGCGCAAAATTTATCACGCGCGTCACCAGTCCGCATTGAACACGGCGCTCACCCCGATCAAAGCTTTGTTTAGCTTCATAATCAAGTTCACCTCGGTTCTCTCTCAAGGCTACTAAAAACAGTAAGAGGCGACCTACATTATCACAATTTATCATGCGACTGGCCGTGCAGAACGCGAGTAATACGCTTACCCATCACGTTCGCAACGGCCCGTATCCAGTGCCCTGGCCGCTACGCGTCGCGAAAGCTACGAGAATGGGAAGAGCTGAAGTCTATTACGTCTGTGGCACTGCACATTGCAATAGTAGCACGACTAAGGCCTTTTTTCCTTGCACGCAGAGCTGTTGCGTCAGCTCTTGTTTTCGCGGTCGTTTTTGCCGATGAGTCAACAAGCACTTTATCTCGGCTCGGTGAGGCTTCCAACTAAAGCAGAGAAACTGGTGGCTTCTCTTCTGAGTGTTCAATGCACGAACACCTAATATTTACTTCATTGAAGTTTGGTAAGGTGATTCCCGTATTTAAGTCCGGTGACAGGCACTCGCCCCGTAACTATCGTCCCTATTCACTTACATGCATATTCTGCGAAGTACTTGAACATATCGTGGCTTCTCGTATTTACGATCAACTTGAATCAAACAATTTCTTCTTCTCTAATCAGCATGGCTTTAGAAAAGGCTACTCATGGGACACCCAGTTACTTGAATTCACGACTGGCCTTCACCTTAATATGAACGCTAACGAACAAACCGATTGCCTCTTCCTTGTTTTTGCCAAGGCATTCGATACTGTCCCTCATTGTCGTTGAATCTCTAAATTGGCTGCACTCCGTATTGATTCATTATTCCTGTCTTGGCTACGAAGCTTCTTCTCTTCGTGTGAGCAACATACGGTGATCAACGACATTTCATCTAACTTTTGCGACGTCCCATCCGGTGTTCCCTAAGGCAGTGTAATGGGTCTGTTACTTTTTCTAATATGCTATAATGATTTTCCCGATAACCTTTCATCCACAGTTAGGTTGTTCGCTGACGATTGCACCATATACCGCAACATTACATGTTTTAATGATCATTCCGCTCTCCAAAATGACCCTGATCTAACCTTCCAGTGGTGCGAAACTTGGCAGATGTCCGTTAACGCCTCTAAATGAAAGTTAATCTCATACACCCGAAGCCATACCAATTCAACATTTCACTATAAGATTAATAACGCCGTTGTTTTAGATACACCTACCTACACATATTTAGGCGTTCACCTTACATCGGATCTATCCTGGACTACGCATATAGCAGCTATCTCATCGAAAGCCTCTCAATCTCTCGGATATGTCTGCAGAAACTTGCGCAACGCTCCTTATAATGTACGCGCATTATCATATATTACTTATGTTCGCCCACAGCTAGAGTATGCATCATTCACATAGTCACCCTATCAAGATTGCCTGGTACGTATGTTGGAAGCCATCCAGAATAGGACAGCGAGATTCATCTCCGGAAAATACGACTATAATTCAACCATTACCCTAATAAAAGAAGACCTCGCATTTCAGTCACTGGAAATACGCCGCAACAAAGCTCTTTTATGTCTGTTTCATAGGTACATTTATAGTAACGAAATTCACTGTTTGCCACTTTATTCTCCTGCGCGCACTTCCCGGTGCATTCACAATGCACGTAGTTTCATGCGCATTCATGGTCACACGCAGACATTAAACTTATCATCACTACCTCGAGCCATTGTATATTGAAACGGTCTTCCAGATCATGTTGTATCCATTTCTAACCGTGAAACATTTCGTGATAGCTTGATTTTGTTGCACTCTAATATTGTAAAACGCTGTTGCACCTTGAATTTCGTAATTATATATATATATATATATATATATATATATAATCTGCTTTTCTCCTTTATTGTTATTTCATTTGTATACTGATGCTCCCCTTACTCAATGCCCTTCAGTGGGCCTGCAAGGTATATCAAATAAATAAATAATTTTGTACGTGCTAGTCGCGCCTGATTGCGCAGAAAACTGTGCGAGGTATTCGCACTACTCGAAACTGCATCGACAGGTGATGCTATGTATCTGCGAAACTCCATAGCGTGAGGGCCATATGGTCCCTCAATTCTTTTATAACGCCGAACATCATCGCAGATGTAAGCAAAGCATGGCAGCAATAAACGGAAACGAGAAAAAATGTGCATGGCGGCGGCAACGAAGTACACCGTCTAAAGTCTAGAGCATTTCCTGTTACCGGCGAAGCAAATCCTAAACATTTTCAAAGACTAACGCGTACCTGCTGGCAGCATCGCATCGTATTTGCCTATTAATCTGCTGTATTTAAACAAGCAAAAGCCATTTTATACAGTGCGTATCTATGTTTATTGGTTCCGCCTGCAGAAGCACGCTTAAAACTAGAGTTTCGATAGAAGTGTTATTATGACGTGTCCTAGAACGCACCTTAAGACGATGTCAAGCCCCTGACAGTGCGGAAACAATGTGCGATCAGCAAATAATCGACCTTTATACACTCATTGTAAGAGTGATCCAATCACTCATACAATGATACAAAAGTGATACTTGTGTAGCACTACTAAAGAATTGTTTTGGAAGAAAGGGAAAAGCAGAACCAGTGGTTGGTGCGTGCGTTTTTACCTGCTCACAATGTTTTGTAGGCTTTCGCTTGGTGGAGGATGTTCTGATTCAGCTACCGCATTGCACAGTATAGCCGAGTAACCAATATGCGATAACAGCGGTTATGCCTTGACTAACTACTCTTCTTGTGCACTGTTTTGTATTTAGGCCATATAACAGAACCTTCCGCTGTTCTCTAAGGAGAGACTAGTTATTAGACATTTTACTGAAGGAACAAACTAAGTACTCTAGCTTCCCAGCATTAGTCCACAAATGCCCGAGCCCTCCAAAGCACTTCGAAGGAATAGAATTGAGAAACCACCTGCAATGCGCTGCTGAAAGAAAGAAGTGAAAATCTAGAGCTTAGTTTTCTTTGTTAGACACAATAATGATAATACTATTTAGCAGATAGTGTTGCTGCGTCACGTGCTGCGCGACAACAGCAAGATCAAGGCTATTCTATCCCCTCCGTCATTGCTACATGAGCCACTGACTAACACTATCTGGGCATGTATGCGCATATGCACCGTATAAAGTTCACGAATGGATGACTGCAGCTATAACTCAGTGGGCAAAGCATACGACGCGTTATTCGAAAGTAGGAATAATAATCTCTGCCATCGGTAGGTTACATTGTAGTGAAGAATACGGGAATTGCTGGAGAAATGACGAAGAAGAATTTTGTTGTGCCTGGGGCTCGTGCTTGTTCTTCTAAGGCATCTCGCTGTTGTTTCGTTGCTGTTCGGTACACAAAACGGTTGCAGCACCTAGGCGTCCTAACGTATTCTTACGTTTTGTGGAGATGCTGATTTGCTCAATCTGGAACTCCATTCTCAGACTATACATCCACCCTCTGCCTCGCTAATGCCTGGTGACAAGACCCAGCTACCTGCAGCGCTACCTCCATCTGTAACCTGTTCTGGCATGCGCTTAAGGGAAATCCGCTGATTTTCACGGCCACCGACGACCAAGACGCCGAAGAGTGGCTGTCACAGTATGAAGTATTAAGCGCTCACAACAAGTGGAATGAAACCGACAAGCTTAGTTGGATTACTTTCTATCCCACTGGTGTGGCACAGCTGTGGGCTAACAACCATAAAACGGACGTTCCCACTAGGCCATCGTTTAGGACGCGATTCGCAGCAGTCATTGGCCGATTCACTGTTCGCAAGCTTCGCGCCAACCAGCGCTTGTGGGGCTGTGCACAGCGCTTTGACAAGAACTTCACGTCTTATAGGGAGGATGTTGTGGACCTCTTCCGTTGCATCAATCCTGAAATGTCAGACACTGAGAAAATTCGGCGCATTCTGAAGGGTAACGAGGACGACAGCTCTCACATACTCATTGCGCAAAATCGCCAAACCGTCACCCAGCTGACTCAGTACTGTCAGAGCTACGATTAGCTACGATGATAATCAAGTTCTCTGTAACTATAAAGCCTCGACATGGCTACCACATCTACATTGACTGTTGGCGCTGTTTTCGCCGACCACAGCATGCTGATGTAGCAGATCCAGCTTTTTGTCCGAGAAGAACTGGCACGTCATTTGTTTCTTGTTCCCTACATTCCAACGAATGCACCAACACTAACCCCAACGCTCTGGAATGTGATAGAAGAGAAAGTTTATGACGCTCTGCCTCTCGTATACCATCCCTCCCTATTTCCGCACATCTGACTTACGCTGCGGCCGCTAGATAACCACCGCCGTCGCTACCACCCATCACAAACCCTTCTCAACAGCCTCATCCTTTCTGCACAGCGAGTCCACCTGTTCGTTCACAACCTCCTTTTCAACATCTCGCACAGCCATCCACCAATCCTTGGCGCACACTGGACAACAGGTCAATCTGCTACTTCTGGTATTTCCCCTGCCATGTAACGTGTTGTTGTGTGGTCATCTTGAGTACCACCCAAGCGTTGGTGAGGCGGGCTACGGCTCCTATCGTCGCGAGCCACCACATTCGTCTTCGTCTTATCCGATGTCACATAAGTCACCGCCAGACTGTCGCAGCTTCATCAAGAGTCTGTCACCACCACCACACTGCTGTTCTATTTCAGCAATGCTTCCTCCACATTCTCAGAGGTCTGAAATGGAACAGATGCCTATGCTATTTTGATGACGTCGTTGTGCTATGTAAGGACTACGACACCCACATTAGCTGCCTCGCAAGCGTTTTTACTTGGCTTACGGATTCTGTGCTGCAGTTCTATTTCAAGAAATGCCACTTCGCCACCCGCCAGTTTACCATCTTAGGACGTGTTGTGAGCAAGCATGGTGTCCTTCCTGATTCTGCCATGCTTCGCGCTCTCACTAAGTTTTTACAGTCAGCTACAATAAAAGAACTCCATCGCTTCACAAGCCTTTGTCCTATTTTCACCGTTTCCTGTGCAATTCGCCACGGAGTGGGCATGTCGGCTGGTCTCGCATCGACATTATGTCAAATCCGTTTATTTTCTTCATGCAGCTTCTCGTCTTGGAATCGACGGCGACGGTCCGAGTTTCGTCCTCGCTGAACCCCTGGAAAATTTTGAAGACTGCACAGGACAACCAGTGCACTACAAGCGGTGCTGGGAAGAATGGGAAGTGCCACGTGCGGCTACATCAACGTCACCGGACGGAGATATAAATACACGGCAGCCATCGAGCTTCTTCAGTGGGCATGTCGGCTGGCTTTGGGTCGACATCATGTCAAATCCGTTTATTTTCTTCATGCAGGTTAGTGATGATGTTTCATCAGTCAATTGCGACGACCCTTTCTTTGTCCAGCTGACATGCCTATGTAGCTTAAGCAGAATCTGTTTTGGTGTACGCGAAATGCTTCTTTCTTTGCTTTTGTTGTGTGGCGACGTCGAGCAGAATCCCGGCCCTGACGTTCAAAAGCTGCTTGCTGAGCTTTCGGATGATCAGATAAGCATTCGGAAAAGGCTGGATGGCAGTGACCTGAAGTTAAAAAAGTGGAAGAAGTTGCTACGGCTGTAAATGAGTGAAAACAATGGCGTATAAGTAGTAAAAATGGTTCGTAAGCTTGGAAAGCAAGCTAGCTAATCTTGAAGATAGAAATAGGCGGAACAAATTCATTGTCTTCGGTATACCGGAAACAATTAATGAAAGTTTTGATGAACTCAGCGAAAGTGTGTTGAAGGGAGTGTTTACCGATATCCTGAAAATTCAAACGTCGTCCGCGGGAAGAATTCACAGAATTGGACGCAAACAACTACGTAAGCTTCGCCCTATATTTATAAAGCTTTTTGATTACCGTGACAAAGTTGTTGTGCTTAAAATTGCTTCAAACTAAAGGGCAGAGGTTTCTCAATTGCTGAGGACTTCTCGGAAGCTACACGACATAAAAGAAGAAAACTTTGGAAAAGCACGGCGGAAAATTAAAGGGCAGGCGAAAAGGTGAAAATAATCTACGACAAAATCCGAGTTAACGGTGTTCTGTTCGTTTGGGATGCAGACCGTAACGAACGAGTGCCACTTCCAGGTAATGTCGTTAAGGAATCTCAGCAGTGAACTAAAGCACAATCAGGCAATTCACTTCGCTGCATTCAGTTTAACGCCCGCAGCATCATTATTAAACTTGATGATCTGGAAAGTATCACAGTAGCGCATGCACCCCATCTGATGATAATAACAGAAACCTGGCTACATTCAGATATTAATGGCGACGAAATAGCGCCCCAAGGATATGGCATTTATAGGAAAGAGAGACCATCTCGTGGTGGTGGTGTGGCCGTCCTGTTTAAAAACTACCTCAATGTGACTAGGCTTTCCGATAGAGACGGTATTGAAGGTGTCATTATTAAAATACACCTTGAGGAAATGAACCTGGTTGTGGGTGCATTTTACCGCCCTCCGTATGCCGGGAAGGCGTTTTTGATGGCAATAATGAATTTCTTCGTTCTTGCAACACAAGCACTTGTAATATATTGTTAGCTGGCGATTTTAATATACCTCAAGTTAATTGGGACGCGGAATTCCCGGAACCGCTTTCTAGTGCTGCTGAGCCCTTTGTCGACATTGTTCTTTTTCATGACTTAACACAGTAAAACAACCCACTCGTGTTCAAAGTAACGCACAATCTATTTTGGATCTTTTCTTGTAAGTGACAGAATCCTTCGTCGAAATCCTGCTTTGTGCGTCGATGACGATGTATCCGACCATCAATTGTTATCTTTAAGCAATTCACTCCATGTAAGGAAAGAAGTGAAGGAAAAACGCATAGTGCCAAATTTCACTCGTGCTGATGACGTCACTGGTCTTGACCTGTTGATATATCGTTTTCTGATTTCGGTGATATGTATGAATCAAGTAGTTGCTCTGTCGAAGATTTGTGGGGTTTCTTCAAGAATCTTGTTATAAAATGCGTTTCAAATCATGTCCCCTCAAAGATTATCAGAACGCAATCTGCTCGCCCTTGGACGACTAGGGAAGTAGTGTGAACGGGGCGCAAACTAAAGAAGATGCGCAAAAAACTGCGCCAAAACCCGTCATCTTTTCATGTATTAAAATTTTCTAATATGCGTTTGCAGTTAAATGAAACCATAAAGAAGGCAAAACACTACCTTTTCAACGTATTTTTGAAAACTTCGTATTTTCTGCTCCAGAGAAGGTCTGGCGACACTTGTTACCTAGGAAGCAAGGGCATGTAAAATCCTCAATAATGGAGAATTGGTAACTGATGAATCACTCCTTGCGTCATCATTTAACAAGTTCTGTTCAGTCTACACAAACGACGATGGAAAACAACCAAATTGGCGATTTCTCAGGACGTACCTAAAATTTCTTACTTATCGATAACTGAAAAGGGTGTCTTATCACTGCTGCTTAAAATCATTATATAAAGTAATCACCAGGAATTGATTGCATACCGAACAAATTTCTAGTAAGGTATGCAGATTAGTGTTCAAAGTATTTATCTACTATATTCAAAAAAACATTGTCCACTGCGGAACTCCCGAGAGATTGGAAGCGTGCGAAGGTTGTTCCGATCCCTAAGGTGGAAAATCCTTCTCTAATTACATCATACAGACCGATATCTTTACTGTGTACCTGCTTGAAATTGCTAAAATATATTTTTACGCGCTTTTCAAACTTTCTGCAACAAAACAAATTGATTGATTGCCGCCAACATGAATTCCGTAAGGGAATGTCGACGGTTATGCAACTCCTTGAGACAATACACGAGTATGCCTCAGCCTTAGATAAACAGAGTCAAATCGATATAACTTTTTTGGATTTCCAGAAGGCATTTGATCGCATCTCGCACCATAAGCTTTTGTTAAAATTAAAACCTATATTACAAAATAACTCACTTCTCTCATGGCTAGAGTCCTACTTATCGTCTAGGAGTCAATGCGTATCAGTTGACGGCTCGTGTTCACGCCCGGCGCCCGCACAATCAGGCATTCCCCAAGGGTTGGTTCTCGGGCCACTATTCTTTCTAGTTTATATAAATGATATCTTAAACAACATACCTGTCAAAATCAAAGTGTTCGCGGACGAATGCATCCTTTATCGAGAAGTAAACACACCTGCTCACGAGGCACTATTAGGTAGTGCCCTGGACAAACTACATATTTGGTGTGAAAAATGGCAGATGAGCATCAATACTACAAAAACCGTCTCAATGACAATTTCAAGAAAAAAGGCACCAGTTACTCTCCAGTATTCAATAAATGGTCGCTGTCTTAGTGCTGTAAATCGTTATAAATACATAACTTTAATAATCACTTCAGAGCTTCGGTGCAATGAACATATCGCTTTTCTAGAAAAGAAAGCCATGAAAAAGCTTGGATATCTTAGAAGATCGTTACGACAGTCAATGCAAGAAATAAAACTATTAGCATATAAAAGCTACATTCGTCCCCTTTTGGAATATGCCTGCGTGGTCCGG
Organism: Rhipicephalus annulatus; assembly: GCA_013436015.1. Taxonomy (NCBI): domain Eukaryota; kingdom Metazoa; phylum Arthropoda; class Arachnida; order Ixodida; family Ixodidae; genus Rhipicephalus; species Rhipicephalus annulatus. Next base: position 306,920 of record WOVY01009915.1, on the reverse strand, counting down.
GACCCATACACAAAGAAAAATATTGATAAACTAGAAAACCTACAAAGAAAATCTGCTATATTTATCTTTCACTCATACAATCGCCTTACGTCAGTCATTGCTTTGCTTCAGACAGTGAACTTGGAAGCTCTACAATTGCGGCGATGTCGCGAAAGACTAAAATATATGTACCTGCTCTACCACGATAAGCTTGGCATTGATTCAAGTGCGCATATAGAAAAAAATTGCCCGCAGCTTCCCTCGGGGGAACACTGAGGAGGATGCGGAGCATATAATTGGTTAACGGGGTGTTAAAGTGCGACTTACTTGGGTCGATGGCTAAATTGGTTAACGTGGTTGTGAAATGGGGTGTTAAATTGCGACTTACTTGGGTCGATGGCTAAATTGGTTAACGTGGTTGTAGGAGGGGGTGTTAAATGAGTGAACACGTAGACACGTATGCGAAAGGGCGGCGCTGGTCGAAGGGACGTCGGTAATTGTGTTTGTGGATTCGTTGGAATTCATTTCACCGCGACCTTAGACGTCGACGCGCTGTACAAACCAACCGACGAGCGGCAACTGAGCGAGCGAGCGCCGACCTTGAGTATATATACAGCGCGACGGCGCATGCACTGTCAGCTGTTGAATGTTCTCGAAGCGCGACGGCGCATGCGCGTCCACTGGAGAATCAGGAGAATTGTAGAATGTTCTCGAAGGGGAGAAGCGCGCGCGGCACAGATGGTGGGTGACGGTGCAGGCGCGCGTCAGCTGTCGAATGTTCGATAAGGGAGAGAAGCGCAACGGCGCATGCGCGCGCGTCAGCTGCCGATGTTCTCGAAGCGTGACGGCGCATGCGCGCTACATTATGCAGCTAGCGAATGTTCGTGAAGAGGAGAAGCGCACGCGGTGTGTAGAGGAGGAAGGGTGCACAGATGGTGAAGGAGTGAAGCGCGCGCGGTGTGTAGAGGAGGAAGGGATGCACAGATGGTGGAAGAAGGAGGAGGAAGCTTGCGGACGGCGCCGCACTACAAGCCTCGAGTATTACATGCTCCGCATCTAAAAGTTGTGCGACGACCCACGCGGGCGGGTCACTCAAAAAGATTACAGGAATTTTCTTGTAGAACGAACTTGTACATGGGCTCTTTTTTTCCCACGAGCTGTACGCGAGTGCAATCGCCTCCCTGGTGGGATTGTGGAGGCGGCGACAGTGGCGTCGTTCTTATGGGAGCTAAAAAACTTATAGCATGTCTTCCTGCCATATTCGTGCTCTTTGTTTTGTGACGTTGTGTGGTTAGTACACAAGTGATGTTAGTACACACTTATATAGGTATTATGCTATGTGCAATTGCATGTCATGCACTGTACACTTTTCTTTTTAGCGCGTTAAAACCCGTGTGTCCGCAGCATTCTCTGTGCGTAATATATTGCGAAAATGTTCAGTGTGCTATATTTATATGTTACCCACTCCTGCTTATGGCTTCACTTTGAAGCCAGCAGAAATCCTGTAAATAAATAATTATTCGCCGCCACGACACAGCTGCTTGCCGACAATTAAGACAACTAGGCGTGGCTTACCGCATGCGACAACACATTCGTCTCTTTCAGCGTCTTCTGACAGCCCCACCAATCCTACGCCATTTATTTCCGGCAGCGCCAACTGAAATTCATTGGAACGCTAGTGGAGTCGGCCTAAGCGCTATCCTTATCCAGCGTTGATCTGGGTTTGATGGTACGTCATCGATACGGTATTCGTGTGCTCACTAACGCGGGAAGGAACTACTGTCACAGAAAAATAATGTCTTGCCATCGTTTGGGCAATCGCGAAATTGTGACCTTATGCTTATGGCAATCATTTTGACATTGTGACTGATCACTACGCATTGAGTTTGTTGTCGTGATGAAAATATTCATTTGGTCGCTAGCTCGTTGGGCGTTACGTCCTAGAGATTATGACATACCTGTAGTATATCGGCCGGGCGGTAAATATTTGGATGCCGACACCCTTTCTCGCTCCCCAATATCCGTTGCTGTGTCTCTTTTCGCCTGCGAAAGTTGTTCAATTGAACATGCCGGTATGTCCTCTGAGCAACGCTAGGATTCATAGGTGGCTCCTCTCACAGAGTACCTGTTTCAGGCGTCTCCACGCACCGACAACCGTTCACTTCAACAAACTGCTCGCCATTCTAGAATTCGGGATGGCCTTCTGTACCACCGAAACAACTTGTCTGATGGCCGCCAATGACTGCTGCTAATTCCTCTCCACCTACGTTATGACGTCCGTGCCTTATTCCCCTTGGATCCACAATGCGCCCAAGCTGGTGAGGTAAAGATGTACTCCCACCTGCGGATTTGGTACTACTGGCGCAGAAATGACTGCTTTCTTTTGCAGTACATTCATTTATGTTCCATGTGCTAATGCTAGAAGAGCTCTCCTCGTCCGACCACAGCGCCACTCCAACCACTGCCTTGTCCTCGGTCTTTCGACCACAGCGGTATTGACTTGTATGGTCCCGTAACGTAAACACCTAGTGACAACCGATCAGTAATCGTAGCCGTCGACCAGCCTACGCACTACGCTGAAACTTGAGCACTCCCTGAGGCGGTTGCACGTGAAGTTGACTTGTTCCATCTTCGCAACTTTATCCTTTGGCATGGTGCACTCCGCGAGCTCCTCAGTTACTGTGGGTGTTTCCTGACCGCAGCTGTCGAAGCCCTCCTGCACGACTGCAATTTTGTGCATATAACTACCAATGCACATCACCCCCAAACCAAAAAGATGACCGAGCACTTCATTACACGCGACGTAACATGCTCTCAATGTATGTTTCCGACGGCCACACGAATTGGGACTGCGCCCTGCCATCCGTAGCGTATGCGCACAACAGCGCAATTTATTCTAACACCTAATTCTCCCTGTTCTTTCACAGTTATGGTCGAGAACGTTCCTCGATCTTGGACACTCTCCTTCTGTACCACCCACAAACTTAAGAATGGACGACTCTAGAAGAAACCGTACCTTACGCCGAAGAATGGCGACAGCTCATACGGTCGCTTACTACGCACAATGATGCTCACTAGAAGCGCTGTCCTAACGAAAGCTCATCTCCGTTGTCATACTTCCCTGAAACAATTGTGTGACTTCATGTGCCATCGTGTACCCCATGCCTTTTTTTCAAAGTTCCTAAACAAGTTTGACGGTATTTACCGGGTCTTGCGCTAGACATCGCCAGTCAACTAGATTGTTGAGTCTATTCATCCACCTACAGGTCAATGGCACCGGAGCGTGAAACGGTGCACCTGAACCGATTGATACATTACTATGACCCGCCAGCTATACCTGTGCCATGGGTCGCCAAAATAACTCCTTTTCCACCGGGGGTTTATTGTAGTGACTATTACAAGCATTGCTGTAGAAACAACAAAGAAGACGTTTGTTGTGATTGAGGCTCGTGCTGGCTCTGCTGAGACCTCTAGGGCTGTCTCGTTGCTGTTCGGCTCGGTGAAGGGTTGCCTTAGTTGGACGACTTAATGTATTCTTACAGTATATTCGTACAGTTTCCCTTTCTTCACATTTAGTTACAACCAACACTAAAACACATCCTCAGTGAGTGGCGAAACAGTATATTTCTTTATATGTTTTACTGCCTCAATACTTCCCAGTGAGTATAGTAGCAAAATGGGCGCAGTCTAGCTAACTGCCCTGCGGATTTCGTATTCACTTCTTCTCTCTCCTTCTTGCTGAAAAAAAGTTCAACGGAATATCAAGCGCTCAGAAAATGCTTTCAACTCAAGCCTTCTCTTCGCTTTAGACCATGTAGAATTTTTTGATTCAGTGACATTTCCTCTCCCACTAATTCTCTTTTCTTAATGATTGTGTGTTTTTAAGTAAAGCTTCTTGAGGTGATACTTACATACCACCGCATTGTTTTGCCAGATATTAAGTTTCATCTGAGCGCTCTTAGTCGTACAATAAATTATTTCTAGTCATCAATCACGCAACAAAAAGTCTTTTATATACCGCCATATGTGTATCAATCTTTTTCTTTGGGTCAAACTCTGTATTATGTCATCTATTCACATACTTAACTCAGCTTGTGATATTTATGTTTTCACGCCGTACAAGAATCGTAGCTGCTCTGCGTAATGATTTACGCCGTGACCACTTTTGTTTGCTAATCTACTCGGCCCTCATTCCGCAGTAGTTGCTACAGAATAAGGTAACTGCAATTACTATTACAGAGGGGGCCTTCTATAAAAGTGCACTATATTAACGTACAATAACCAGCAAAAAGAAAAAGTAATCCTACATGATACCCTAAAACCGTCTTGGAAACGCATTTTGAAGAAGACCGCTTCTGTATATATTGTATAATCAGAGTATCTCTTCTAGAAGGCAACGACATCATAAACGTTATATATATAGCCTTCCAAAGGTATTATATTTTGGGATTTGATCAGATGTATGACCTTTTCTAATCTACGAGTTTTTATGTGGTGTTCTCTTCGAGAAGTAAATAGTCTCGGATAAACGTTTAATACACGGCAATTATCGATTTTGAGGGCACTAGGTTTCAATCTTGGCATGCTTTTGTCGTAGCTATGGACAGAACTTAGGAACAAAAAGTCACACAGCCTCTCAGAGAACCCCACTCTGTCAGAGAACCAACAAAAATGCCCAAATTCTAACGAGAAGACCTGAACCCGAAAGTCGGCGTTCGTGCGTTGAACCAAACCACGTGGAGGTCGTCGTTCGCATTTCAAATCTCTCAAATAATTATCTGGCGGCACTTCTTATGTTGTGTACCGCTTCTGGACATTTTTTATGATGGGGTCTTCAGTTCTTTGTGAGCTCTGTTCAGCCACTTTCTCGTCTAACCAGACGATTGCGTCGTTGACACCGACGTTCGGTAACTAGGCATGTATTTCATAAAGCGGCTTCCTCCTGGGCGATGCGAGCTCTCTTCGGTCAGCTCTTGGCTAGAATTTTATAACTGGAGTGCCATTGCCACTACGTTCTACTATAGGAAGGGCATGTGCAGCAGTGTTCAACAGCAGGGCGCAGCGTCAAGATTGCCGGTGAATCTGACGTTCAATAAGCAGAGTCCTGTGTGGGCCCAGCGTGGCGGTTGCTTGGTAACAAAGAGTGGAAATGAGGACGTACTGTACTTAGTGAGGTAAGCTGACCTATGCTCATCGGTGGCGCATGAATGCAGAGCGAATTCGCAGTTTTCTTTGATAATGTTGATGCTTCAAGCAGCCGGTGCTGTGCTAGCTTTCGCAGCGCTAGTTGCTAGGGGATCGAGGGTGTTTCCTCACAAGTCCAAGAAAATAAAATGAGCTGCCAGAGCTTTACTGTTAATAGAAAGTGTTCTACCGTCATTTTAATGGCTAAAAGTGCCACTGAATAATACCGCATGGCGCGCGTGATAATATTGGCCCCGTAATTTTCATGGGGAGACCTGTTCATCGTGGCTCCATTGGTAGAACGTCTGGTGCCTAATTTGTATGTACGTACGGTCCTGTGAGCACCAATATTTCTTTACGTCCACTTTACTTTCTTCGGATATATCTCAGAATTACTAAATAAACTAAAAAACTGTAGAGTTAGGGTCTCCTTCAGATTTCTTGGTTTTCTTACCAACGAGTTATCGTGAATACAGTGCCAAAGAACAACAAAAAGGATTTTTTCAATCTTCCATCTTACACTGTGAATTTCATTTCGAATTGATGATTCATAATAAATTTCATTTTTATTCATGACATCATGCATGGATATTTCCACTCGCTTGGTTGGCTTGAAGCTCAAATTGGAATATTTGCCTCTTAACGTGAGCACGACATTTTTACCGTCGCGATTGTTTTGGTGATAGATATGTAGTGCTAAAATTAGGGTCTTCATGTTTTCAAAGGTATAATAAAAATGTTGTAGCTTTGTCATTGCTTTTTTTTGTGTTATAGTACCAAAACTCTCTGAGAAAGTTACAAGAGTTCTAAAACAGTGCAAAGCCTTCGCCTAGTGGTGCGAGAACTCCTGGTGGTTAGAATCATAAAAAATGAATTGTAACGCATGCATATATCGCGATATGTCTTCTATGTAGTGCGCATGATAAAAGGAGACACCAGGATATTGAGCACACAGCAGATCTTCCCACGTTCATTAGGACATGGTGACATGTCCAAATGAACAGGCTTCTTTATCTCATTTTCTTTATCTGTGACTGTATCGCTTTTGACATCCATACTTTTTAACGTAATTATAGAGGACGTTTCTTTGCTGTTATGTTGCAAGTACGCTTATAGTGCTGATTGAGTTCTTACATATGCCCTTCTTATTTGTAACACTTTGCTTTGCAGAATTAGAGTTATCTCTCCCGGTGCAGTAAGGGACCTGGGGAAGCCTGTGCACGCTGGCGTTAGCATACGAATCGCTGTAACGAAGACGCTGAACAACTTCACGTTTCTTGCCGACTACGCAACACAGCCCGTTGTGGCAACCTACAACGATCTCGTGATTGTAGGTCACGAATTCGTGCCACGTTTCACCATGAACTTTAACATTAGACACGTTTATGTGGTGAGTATTTTTAGCGTATGAATGCATTTCCACGTTTTTTTCCGAAATTTTTTTTGTCACCGTATTGCACGTGTAAGTGCGGCCTTGCACAACTGTGCCGATGGGGAAGAACAATCGAGATGATCATGGAACCTGCCGATGTGACTACGCGCACAACGCTAGCATTACAGATTCTACTGTAACTTGCGTGGGCAGTGCACAATCGACAGTGCATTTATAAATGCCGACTTGCGGCACTACTTGTGGAATTATCGGCATACGGCTTACTCTTCACCGCTGTTGGCATCCGATTGCTGTAGTTTGAACGTCGCCATTTCGGCCACGAGTTCGGAGAAATAGTGTTTCTTCATTGGTACGCTGAATTTCACCTTTGTAGACGTCACGACTGCGTGATATCTGGTGGAGGCACCGTTAGTTCATGTTGCGAGCGTCCTTCTCAAGCCATGAACCTAGCTGAAGTCACTAAGACGAAACCGACACCAACAAGGACAGTCGAGCTAGCCGCAGACTACAAGGAAATCCCTTACAATTTGCACTGGCGCCTGACAAGCGAAGTGCCAAAATGACAAAGACGACAGGCATCGTGACTGCCGCTGTGTGAACTCAAAGACGCGTCATAGGTCTAACGCAAGAACCACCGACCTTCCACGGTTTCTCATGTGAAGAGTGGAAAGTAGTATGAAAAACTGCGACATGGCTGCCCAATCTAGCAACTAGGAACACTGACGAGATGTTTCGTCATGTAACTTTGCCCTTGAAGATAAAGTCTGGACTTGGTTCGAGAACAGAGCGGGCACCCTGAAGACATTGGGATCGTTTCCTTTCAGCATTTCTTGGAACCTTTACAAGTGTCGTGCTTAACAAAAGGGCGAAAACCCTGTTGCAAAGCTGTGTGCAGCTCCCAAACAAGAACTTCTGCGTGTACACCGAAAAAAGTTACCCATCTTTTCCGTCATGCCGACCCGCCATATCCGAGAAGAAAACAGTCCGGTTCATATTCTATGAACTAAGCAACACCTGTTCCTGCTACTTGTTCGCAACCTGTCCGAAGGTGTCGACAAATTCCTGATGCAGGCCGCAAAAATAAGACATTTGCTTGAAATGTGGGCAAGGCAATACGACCCCTAGTCCCAATGGCCTGCACGACATTATCCGAGCGATCGTGCGGGAGGAAACGTGCAAGCTCTTACTTTCGACACAGCCTCAAGTGGATTCAATTACCGACATTATCAGCAAGGAAGTTCAGTATTCGCTTGGCGAACCCCGCAAGCCGCTGCCTCAGTTGGAAGCCATGAGCAACGCTGCTTCATTGCGCCACAACGCTTCTCCCCGCCCTTGTGAGGACACTGTGGCACAACTGTTAGGCGCCAAAAATTACCACTGCAATCATCATCAACGCCATATCGCCCTCCTGTAGAAGAGCACTTCGCCCCACAAAAAACGACGGTTGGCGTGATCTAGGCAAAGACCTGCTCTGCTACCACTGCGGAGAAGCCGCGTACACGTACCACCGCTGCCAGTATCAACAGCTATAAGCTTACGGGGTTCAACGCCAATGTGCCATGTCTGCAGTCTGGTGAATGGCCGCAAGAAATCGCCGACTTCCTCACAGGAGCAGAGCAGACACGCCGACGACCTTACCATTCCCCATCACCTGAGTGCTGCACGTTACCGCATCGAGGTAGTATGCCAGCCCTGCTCGGAATCAATCTCCAAGCATTTATTAAGAAAACTAGGGGCACCTATCGATGGAAACGGGGTTGCTGTACGACGAACTGGTGGGTGGCCGCCAACGCTGCTGAACAACAACAACAATAAGGAAGACATGCATGGAGCATTCCCACTACTGTCTGATCGTACCGGCTTAAACCGGTACGCACCGATGATCTCACCAGAGAAGGATTGGCCACCCTGGTGCAGTATCTGGCCACCCCCTCCCGTAGGCATTCGTCAATTAACTCACGGCCCTCAGTCCCCACCAGCTGCGGAGCAACTGACCACGGCGGCGGTCAGATCTGCAAAGCAGCAGAGGGTGCTAGGAATCTCTGGATACGGACAGGCCACCATTGGAACTTGAACTTAGCAACGTTTAACGTTAGAACGTTATCTAGTGAGGGAAGTCTAGCTGTATTATTCGAGGAGCTAGAAGGCATTAAATGGGATATAATAGGGCTGAGTGAGGTTAGGAGGACAGATGAGGCCTATACTGTGCTACAGAATGGGCACGTCATTTGCTATCGGGGCTTGGCAGACAGAAGAGAACTGAGAGTAGGGTTCCTAATTCACAGAAACATAGCTGGCAACATAGAGGATTACTATAGCATTAATGAAAGGGTGGTAGGCATTGTAATTAAACTGAATAAAAGATACAAAATGAAGGTAGTACAGGCTTACGTGCCTACATCCAGCCATGATGACGCTTCACTTGAAAGCTTCTATGAAGACGTGGAATCGGCAATGAGTAAGGTGAAAACACAGTATACTATAGTATTGGGCGACTTTAATGCAAAGGTAGAGAAGAAGCAGGCTGGAGACCAGGCAGTAGGAGATTATGGCATCGGCACTAGAAACGCCAGAGGAGAGGTACTAGTAGAATTCGCAGAACGCAATAATCTGCGTATTTTGAATACCTTCTACCGAAAACGAGAAAACCACAAGTGGACATGGAGGAACCCTAATGACGTAAATAAGAACGAAATAGACTTTATAATGACTGCACACCCAGGAGTCGTGCAGGATGTGGAAGTGGTTGGCAAGGTAAGATGCAGTGACCATAGAATGGTACGGGCTCGAATCCGCCTAGACTTGAAGAAGGAACGACAGAAACTGATAAGCAAGAAGCAAATCAATGAGCTAGCACTGAGAGGGAAAGTACAGGATTTCAGATTGTCACTGCAGAACAGGTACTCTGCTCTTAGCGAGGAAACCAACCTTAGCGTAGATACAATGAATGATAATCTGACGAGTATCATCACGGAGTGTGCAGTGGAAGTTGGAGGCAGGGTAGCTAGACAGGACACCGGCAAGCTTTCCCAGGAAACGAAGAACCTAATTAAGAAGCGTCAAATCATGAAAGTGTCAAGTACAACAGACAAAATAGAACTGGCAGAGCTTTCGAAGCTGATTAATGGACGTAAAGTATGCGATGGAAGAAGGTATAACATGGAGAGAATTGAGCACGCTCTGAAAAACGGAGGAAGCGTCAAAGCAGTGAAGAGGAAACTTGGGATAGGGAAAAGGCGGATGTATGCACTAAGGGACAAAGAAGGCAAATTAACTACCAATATGGATAGGATAGTTAAAATAGCGGAGGAGTTTTACAGAGATCTGTACAGTAGCCGAGACAACCACGACCTTAATACTATAAGAACTAGCAGTAACCCAGACGACACCCCACCGGTAATGATAGAAGAAGTCAGAAAAGCTTTGGAGAGCATGCACAGAGGCAAAGCTGCTGGTGAGGATCAAGTAACATCAGATCTGCTGAAAGATGGAGGACAGATTGTGTTAGAAAAACTAGCCACTCTATTTACGAGGTGTCTCCTGACGGGAAAAGTACCAGAGTCTTGGAAGAACGCTAACATCATCTTAATGCATAAGAAAGGAGATGACAAGGACTTGAAGAATTACAGGCCGATCAGCTTGCTCTCTGTAGTATACAAGCTATTTACAAAGGTAATTGCTAGCAGAGTAAAGAAAACATTAGAATTCAATCAACCAAAGGAACAAGCAGGATTTAGAACAGGCTACTCAACAATTGACCACTTTCATACTATCAATCAGGTAATAGAGAAATGCTCAGAGTATAACCAACCACTATACATAGCCTTCATAGATTACGAGAAGGCGTTTGATTCAGTAGAAATATCAGCCGTCATGCAGACACTGCGGAATCAGGGCGTAGATGAAATATATATAAACATTCTGGAAGAAATCTACAGTGGATCAACTGCTACCATAGTGTTTCATAAAAAAGCAACAGAATACCAATAAAGAAGGGTGTAAGGCAGGGGGACACAATCTCCCCAATGCTATTCACTGCGTGCTTACAGGACGTTTTCAGAAGCCTAGAATGGGAACAGTTAGGGATAAGAGTTAATGGAGAGTACCTCAGTAACCTGCGCTTCGCCGATGACATTGCATTGCTGAGTAACTCAGGGGACGAATTGCAACTCATGATTACGGAGTTAGACAAGGAGAGCAGAAAGGTGGGTCTTAAAATTAATCTGCAGAAAACGAAAGTAATGTACAACAACCTCGGAAAGGAGCAGCGCTTTGCGATAGGTAATAGTGCACTTGAAGTTGTAAAAGACTATGTCTACTTAGGGCAGGTAATAACCGCAGAGCCTAACCACGAGATTGAAGTAACTAGAAGAATAAGAATGGGGTGGAGCACATTCGGCAGGCACTCTCAAATTATGACAAGTAGATTGCCACTGTCCCTCAAGAGGAAGGTATATAACAGCTGTATCTTGCCGGTACTTAGCTACGGAGCAGAAACCTGGAGACTCACAAAGACGGTTCAACTTAAATTGAGGACGACGCAGCGAGCAATGGAAAGAAAAATGGTAGGTGTAACCTTAAGAGACAAGAAGAGAGCAGAGTGGATTAGGGGACAAACGGGAGTTAAGGATATCATAGCTGCAATAAAAAAGAGGAAATGGACATGGGCCGGGCATGTAGCACGTAGACAGGATAACCGCTGGTCATTAAGGGTCACCAACTGGATTCCCAGAGAAGGGAAGCGGGGTAGGGGGAGACAGAAGGTTAGGTGGACAGATGAGATTAAGAAGTTTGCGGGTGTAAATTGGCAACAGCAAGCACAGGACCGGGTTAACTGGCGGAACATGGGAGAGGCCTTTGTCCTGCAGTGGACGTAGACAGGCTGATGATGATGATGATGATGACGACGAACTACCGCATGTTTTCCGCGAGCGACAGCTACGCCACGACAAAACCTTTATAACACGATACGAACCACACAGAGTCCTAGAGACGAAACCTCACGTACCGATGACGACCTGACGACGCAACATAGATGCAGCTGCACAAGACGCAGTCGTGACCCAGCGACATGGCCTAACTTTTACGCAAGACGGCCAACAAGAAACCTCGACATTCTTATTGACGGCCATATTGTGACAGCTTTCGTCGAAATTGTAGCCGACTCTTTCGTCAGCATTGAACCATTCGTCACAAAGTTAAAGAGCATCATTACTGCTTTGGGAGTCCTGAAATCTGAACAACAGGAGCTCACCTAGCAACGCGGGAAGGAATAAGCACACCAAGAGTTGCATTAAAAATCACATTTACTCCGCAAGCTTCGTCGTCCTACATTTTGTTCGAGAGACATTATCCTTAGTATGGACTTCTCAGGACTTCATGGTGTTGTCAACTACTTGAGTTCCAAGCCGATGAGGCTCTCCAGAAAAAAGGTAACGCCACCTACGCACACGCAATCAGAAAATTACGCCTTCAATGTTCCAGAAGAACAAGTGACGATAGGTACTCACTTTAGTGTCAGCAGTTCCGTGAGCAATCAGAAATCAAAAAACATGTTATGCGTCGCTAAAAATACTTATTACCTGTTTATCAACCGTGAGATTTTCGTCACCAGAGATATAGCCGAGGAGCGAGGGAGGAAACCAACAGTGATGCCTTAGATCTTCAACAACGAGAACAAGGACGTGAGCAAATGCCTTATGCTGACCTGCATGAAATATATACTGAGCGCCAGCAACGCTTACACCCTTTCCAGCCTGCCAAGCTTGTTACGACGATTAAAGCTCATCAAAGCAAGCAGTAAAAGCCCTAGAACAGGACAGGGACGAGACAACACAAACACGGCGCTGAATAACAACCACGTTTTATTGCATTTATACGCCAATATATATAGAAAAATACATTCAGTGAAAGTATCAAGGAATTTGTTATTTCTGAAACATCCCGAATCCCATGCGAAATGATGATGAGATAGAAAATTGTTGTAGAAAGAAGCCCGTGCTGCTTTTCGTCAAATATCAAAAGAACGCTGTTATTTTATTCCCATCACTTGCAAAAAATTGTAAAATTGGTCAAAAAGACCGGTATAAAAATGCAAGGTTACGAGGGCAGTATTACTCGCTAAAACGGTCTGTGTGTAGCCGCCATGCAAAACATTGCAAAAAAATTGATTAGGAATCAATTTCTAAATATTGCGAGATTCAGGCCCCCTACGCAGAACAACGCCAACGACAAATATTGAGGCTTTTCGCATCCGCAAAAGCGAAGAACGTTGTGTTAGCGTAACTTCAAAACAATTTCAAAATATAATGTAGAAGTAAAGTATTCATGCAAAATTTGATTTGGCATGTTTCGACGGTAACCTGTTCTTTGATACTTTAACTGGATGTTTTTTATATAATAACATTTAACGCAAAAACATGCTTGTTAGTCAGCGCCGTGCTGGCGTTTTTGTGTCTCCGTGCTGTTCCAGTGCTGCTACTGCATTCTTTGTCAGTATGTGGCAAGCAGCCCAATTCAAGACGCCAATACCTACTCTTCAACCAGCTATCGACATCATCGCAAGCCTGCTAATGCATAAGCATGAACTACTCTGAACTCTCTGCCTGCAAGACGAAGACCGTTCTTCATATTTTTCGGCGTCGCCAAGAATCATGCTCACTATGGTCGCAAAACGTTGCCTCATAACACAAAATGTTCCAGGCCACTTCATCAGCACCCGTACGGAGTGTCTATGAGGTAACGCGAGGACATGAAAAAAATATGAAGAAATGCTATGCGAACGCATCATGCAGTCCTCCAACAGCACATGGGGCCACCCCTTGTGCTGCTCAAAAAGTACAGAACCCTGCGCTTTTGGATCGACTACTATGGCCGCCTGAACAAAATCATGAAGAAAGACGTGTACCCTCTCCACTCATACACAGTGCCCTCGATTAACTCCACAATACCTTACTCTTTTCTTTGATGGACCTCAAGACTGGCTATTGGCAAACACAAGTCGATGAGAGAGACCGATAAAAGACTGTCTTCATAACACCGAATAGTCTGTGCGAGATCAATATCAAGCACTTCGGTCTTTTTCTGCACCCGCTACTTTCCAGCGACTCATGCTGGCGGTACTTACTGGTTCGAAGTGGCAGACATGCCTCATTTACTTGCATAAAGTTGTGTTTTTTTCTGGAACTTCAGTAAACACCTACAGCGCCTAGAATCTATACATAAAGCTATCAGGAACCCTGAAGCCAGAAGCCTGAAGTCTCACCCTGAAGCCAGAAAGTTGCGCTTCGCGCACAAAATGCTTGTTTTAAGGCCACGTGTACAGCAAACCTGGACTGCGCCCGGGACCACAGAAAACAGCTGCCAACGCCGCCTTACCGCCACCCACTGGCAAGAAGGCCGTGCTACAATTGCGCTGCTTATGCGCATTTAACATGCGCTGTATAAAAGACTTCCCAAGGATCGCCGAGTCACTAACACAGCTAACGAAAGCTTACGTTGAATTTAGGTAGGAAACGTCGCAAGTGGAAGCATTTCAGGAGCTGAAACAATCACCATAGACGCCTGCAATATTTGCACTGACCCGGTATGGAAATTCACACCGATGCAAGCAGCATCGGACTCGGTGCCGTTGTAGTGCAAAAGACTAGCGAACACGAAATGTTCATGAGTTATCCTACCTGGTTTCTTTCAAAGTCGTAAGCCACCTATTATACAACATAGAAGGAGTGCGTACCCATTATCCGGGCTCCATTGTGTGGGCTAGCTGTTTCACCTCTACCTTTACGCAGGACCTTCCACTGTTAAACGAAAACCATGATTTTTGTTGGCTAACCCAGAAGGCCTGTCAGGTGGTCTCGCACGGCTTGAGAGGTACGTAAGGTCACCTTGCGTGGTGGAGCCTGAGACTGTAAGAACTTGACTTTACCGTCGCAAGTCTGGACGAAAACACTCTGATGCCAACTGCGCCTGGCTCGTGTACCTGTTGACGCATTGCCGCAGAATCACGAGGATCATGATTGCTTCTCCTGAACCGTAAGCACCAGCGACTAGTCGACCAGAAACTTAAGGGTCGTATAAAACACTTCGAGGGGGGTGGCACCGTTGCTTTAAAGGTATTTAAGGGAGCACCGGCTCCTTTATGTGTTGGCGTTCTCCCGAAGAAGTTCCCGGAATTTGGAGCCATTACTTTCAGACGCGAAGTAGCTCTTTGACTAGCTTGTGTAACAGCATCCGTCCGTGTCTCCATTCAACGCGCCGCACCACGTTAGAGTGCCTTGGCCCACTCGTTTGTCTCCACTCTGTTATAAAAGTAAAGAGAAGTGGGTTGTCTGCTACAGTGGTCGCCGTTGCAAGCGCTTCGATTCCCGGCCTTTTGCTTTTGGGTAAAAGCACTTTGTGCTGCAATCACCTTCGAAAACGCAAAATTTCTCACTAATGTTGCTAGTCACAAGCTTGTAGGTACGCATTTCAACAAGTAAACGTATGTTTTGTGCCTGAAAGTGTTGCAAAATGTATCGATCGTGAATGACGGCATGACCACTCAGCTACTGACTGCGGCTTAGTGCTGCACAGCTGCATTCATAACTATTCACTTTCATTTTTACGGGCGGACATATTCCGGTGTTTTGAAAAGAGGACAGTTTAGTTTTATAAGCACAAGTTAGAGATGCGAAATACTGTGTATTCGAAAAAAGTAATAGAAATGTGTGATTCCCTAGACTCGAAACGAAAAGCGGTGCAATAATGCACCATCGATACGGCACACAATAGATACTTTTGTGTGTCTCTGACGTTATTCAAGCTCAAATTCTCAAAGTTCGACACGCAGTACTTTTACGCGCATAATAAAAGTAATGCATCTAAAGAAGCAAATGAATTAGCAATACATAGGAATGTGAAGACAGCGTCCGCAGATGAGATGGTTAGAATAGAAATGCAGTGGTAATAAACGAAAATAGCATATATCGAAGCACAAGATATTCATCGCAATCTTAACTGTGGGATCTCTCAGGAAGCTTTTTTTTCAGCGCGTGAACTTTTGAAAAATGGGTAGAGTAGACACAGAGTGCTGTCTTGCAAAAGAAAAACAAAAAAAAAACTTGCGAAATTGACCACGCACCAACTATCCGAACCAAAGCTTGCACTCTCGCTCAGGCAAGTTATGATTTTATACCTGCTAACTTCGCTATTAGCTAACAGGCGCACATGCACAGATGACATTAAAGCCCATTTAGGTCAGCTAAGATATAGCTATGCGTATGTACATTAAGTTTTGTACAACTGTACGCAGGTAATTGTGTCGTCTTATTGCCGCATTAGGTCATTTAAAAAAAATCGCAGAGCCGCATGAAGGTTCATAAAAAACTATGGAAAAAGTGCACCCGTTGAGTGCGCTGACTTTTTCGTCACCTTCTTCTCATTGGTACCGTGGGATTCGGTGAAGAAAAAAGCATGCAATGAAACAAAAATGTCGCCGCGTTTGACTGCAAATAAATCCTAAATACAGCACTTGCCTGAACAAATTGCGTGTACCTCTACGCGTGAAAAGCGAGAGGAGTCGGTGTGTATTAGACCATGTCATTGAGTTAATGTATATATATATATATATATATATATATATATATATATATATATATATATATATATTACTGAGCGGATGTATACGTCATGTAGCCGTTCAGCCGCATGCAATTTGTCGTGGGCCGTTGCATGCAGTCAAATTGTACCATCGTGAGCGATGTGAACATAAACACCGATATTTATCTTTCTATTTTTTGTTTGGCAAGAAAACACGACTCGGAGTCGCAGTTGATTGGTGATTACATTTTCATGCTTAAAACAACACCGGGATGTTCACTACAGCGAGAGTACTATCTACAGGCACCCCATGAAAAGAACAATAATTTTATCATCATGACTCATACGCTGTGAAACTATTTGAGGTTACGATTTCGCTACCAAAAACGCGCAAAAACACAATGTCACAACGACATACAAATCTTGTAATAGTCTTATCTGTGATTCTGTTGTTAGTAATATGCACGAAGTTCCAAAAATTGTCCCCCAAGAACGTGACCTAGCAAAGAAAAGGTGATAGGAAACACCAACGAAACTTGCAATGCTCACGCTGTATACGCGAGAGGCATTCGTCGGCTGCCACTTGACACTCTTTATTTCCACGTGTCAAAGTTTTCGGTTAGAGTCGCTTGAGAAAGAAAACAAAATCCATAATCTTCTTTAATGGTTTGCGCATTGTGTGACACGCAGCATGCAGTCATCTTGCGGGACTTCCGACGAATCAGACCGCCCCCAACGCGTTAGGCGCTTTATAAACGTTTAAAAAAGCGTAGCATGGGCCAAAACATAGCGGATGCGCACGGCTCAGGGGCATCAACACTTTCAAAAAATAACTGCACTCTTAACTGGGGCGCACGCACCGAGCCACTAGACAACGCCCCCCCCCCCCCCCCCGGCCGCAGTTCTTGGAACGATGCCAAGTAGTTCAAGCGGCCGCTGCGTATTGACGCCACACAGTCTCTGAAACGCAGCGATGGCCGGCAGCTGAACGGTGTTGCCGGCCGTGGGACTCGCTCGCTGGACTCCGTGCCGAACGGTTGTGCCACCGTGGTCTCCGACGACAGCGCAGCTCTGGCCGATTGGCTCGACCTCCGTCATCTTCGGACGCCGTGAAGATCTCGCTCAGGGGTGCTCCGTCCTCCGACTCCTCCAACCATGTGTCCATCTTTCTCTATCTTACTTTCACTTCATTGTGTGGATGTTCTCATCTCTATCCCTATCCCCTTTATTCTCTCCTAATCCTCTTTCTCATGAGCCACTGTTGAGGTGTCGCACTCCGATGCAGACAGACACGGGGCTCACTTTTACCTTCTTTTCTCTCATTTAGGAATTCCCCCCCCCGCACCCACACCCCTCCGCCCGCGATCCTCGATGCCAGCGTAGTTTTTGCCGACTAGTTCACCTTCCGCAACCACCTGACGCTGTGCAGCTCTCGCTTTGTGCAGCCCTGTCCTCGGGCTTCTTCAACTGCCTTTCAACCTTTCTATTTACTTCTTTTTTGTCACTTGCCTGTCTTAATTTTTGTCTGTGCCTTTCCACTATTCTTTTTATCCCTTCCCCCTCCCCTACAATGCACTGTGCCGTGTCGCCCAAGAAGCAGACAGAAATAAGGTGCCTTTTCCTCTTCTCAAGAACCACCACCCCTCCCAACACACTTAGGTGGCGTTGCTCCTGTTCTCGCTCGCAACCCCCTCCTCTCTATTTTCACCTTCTCCACCACCCGCAATGCTCTACCACACGTCGAGTGTAGGCACTCCTTCGGCTTATCTTTGATGAAACTTACACTAAAACCCAACTTGCCTCCAGTGTCTTTGCGTTTCCAAGAGACGTTTACTCGAGTAAACGCTACAACGAGTTTACATTTAAACTGTTTGTTCAGCACCAGCGCTGACGCCTGTTTCAGCAGGGTCAAGAGCATGCGCATCGCTGCTGCTTTGCACTCCCTTGCGGTTTCTGTATAGAACGCCGCGTAGAGAGTGTCTGCACACGGTGGTGACCACAAGAACACTAGTTTATTTGTCCCTTTTAACTGGCCGATTTTGGATAAATACCCCGTTCCGCAAACGCTCAACGTTACTGGAGCGCGACGTGCATTTTCGATTTGAGCCAAGCGTCGTTCGCTCAACGGGATTGCATTCCACCGCTGCATAACAAGTGTTGTAAAGTAAAACAATTGTTCTTATCATGCAGCAAAATAGAAACTTTGGTATAGTTTATCGTTTAACGCATAAGCATTTTTTGGGTTATCTTCACGTGGAGCTGGATTACAATCAAAGCCTTCAAGGCAGCCCAAACGCGTTTAAAACGCCCTGCCCTGTGGCAGTGCGTTCATCAGGTTGCTTTGTCGCAAATCAAACTAAATAGTTTTTCTGAATAGGTGGAAAAGTGGCTGCTGATAAAAACCAAAATAATACTATAGTCGCATGAAGTTGCTTACTATAGAAGATTCACGAAGTCCCTACGACTAAAGTACCAAAGAAACATCTCGAGACGCTCCTTCATGGTCCGAAGTGTCATTTCCAGATCGTTTCGTGGCATGTCACCCAACATGCGCCTACTTTTGAAGGGATTGGCTGCGACGACTTCTTGTACTAGGCATAGACCCTTGTGTGTCCTGAAGTGCCGTTGGTGCTAACGTGTTTGTGTGTTTGCCGAACAACTATTGCGTTTCCCGAGCAGTGTGGACTCGCGAGTTCCAGCGCGACAGGCTTCAATTTTGATAGGGCCTCCTCTCGTCATGTGATCTTTTGCTTTTTACGACATTCCACTCACACGCTGAGCGCCTGACAGTCCAGCGAAAGCGCAGTGGCGCAACCGCCGATTAGATGAGCAGAGCAGGAAGCAAAATACGGTAAGCTAAAAGTGCCTATTGATAAAAAACAGAAAGATAGCGTTGAGCTTTAATTGCCAGGCGTTGATCTAGATGGCTCACAGTGTTCTCCTGTTAACTGTCCATTGAATCCTCTTCACATTGAAAGAAACACACAAAATCCACTGAAGGCACTGAAGACAGTAAACACCAGTTTCCGTTGTATCCATCTTTTTTGAAGACGAAACACACAAAATGGTATATGAAAGGCAATAGTAGCAGTCGACTTTACTAGGTTGTTTCACTTTGCCGGAATCCAGGAGTGTGGGCCAAGCTAAGTGGTGGTTTTCGGGGTCTGGTGGCTGGTCGGCCTAATTCCCCGGTGTTAGCCAAGTCTGGTGAGTCCGCTGGTGGTCGGTCTTGTGTGGTTTCCGGGGTTCTAGCCCGTGCCATTCGACTTCGCTTGTAGCTGAATCGGAGATGTCATAAGTGTCGTAAGCTTTGTAAAGAGGGAGTCGACAGAATGGTTTTGCTGTTTTGCAGTGGTGTTGTCTGTTTTGAAGGAACATCCAGCCATCTTCATTGAGAATGGTGTGCGACCTTGACATTACGAGAATTTCGACTTGCGCTTTTATTGCCCACCTACAATTTTCGAGAAAAGGGACGATGTCTCCCTTCTGCAGTTGAGCTAGCGATCGTCTGGAGCGTTTGCTTGAACATGCTTTCACACGGGCAGTAGTGGTTAGGCTAAATATCTGGAAGCAGGGTTCTGCGGTTTTCTTCCATCAGCAGTTCTTCTGGCGACCGCCCATCTTCAAGAGACCACACTTTGTAATTAAGAAGGACCAAATCTCATTTTGCAAGTGATAGTCTTTCTTGGGAATCTTCGACGCAAAAATTTGGGTCTGTCTCTCTGTCTGTACTTTTGTCTGTTTGTCCACATTTAACGGTATCCCAAACGGCGCCAAAGTGACCTAACAATACTCCAAACGGTTGACCTCACCCGCAGCGCCCACCAATATCGCTCAAGTTTCAGCGTTCATACTTGTGCAGTTGTCAATTAAAAATCCAATAGTGCGCATATCTGAGGTAGTATACCAGCACGTCAGTATTATGTATGTGAATTTTTACTAGAAAATGAATACATAACTAATTTTAAGGATCGTAGTCTTTATGGCGCTGCGCTTGCCATGCAACGCTTGCACGAAACAGCAAGTGTTTCAATGCTTTGCTAAGACGACACGGCGGTGGCACCTACGCGTCGCCTTGCGTTCTACACTCTATTACCTCAGAGACGGCCACGCACTGCGTGCGCCCCGTTTTCCAGGATAACTGCCAGATAGCGCTCACAAATCGCGTGTGACAAGACTTGATGCATTCGTTCACCTCCGCTGCATGCTCAAGGCACTCTAACGCAGCGCCTCCAGAATGCCATTCACCAATTTCTTTGCGTAGAACTTCAAATAAACGTTTTGTTAACCCTCTCGAGACGCAAGACTATCATCTTTAGACGGAATTTTTGGTGTAACATGCAGATACAAGGCCAATTTTTTACATTTTTACATTTTTACAAGTGCAAAATCCGCTTGTCCACTTGCATGTCCTACTCGGGTATTTCATTGGATCTGGTGTAAGAATTCATTGGACTTCATCTTTCTCATCTGTCAATAACCATTATCAGTCTTCGCTTCAGCCTCTTCATCATCGGCGCCATCTTGCTGTTGCTTGAATAAAGCGTCTGCTGAACCGTGGCGTTTCAAGTGGTGGAAGGTGCTTCACGATCTTTTCGACCTCTCTCCATCCAAACCAAGCTCCTGGAGCTTTGTTCTAGACGTCGCTTACGCCAGCAGAGCACCATGGTGCAGGAGCAAGGCCAACCGGACCACCCACCGGCCCAACCGCTTGACGCCAACCCCAGCCCACTCAACTACCCCCCTCGGGAGCCTCCAATCTTCTCCGGTCTGCCTGGCGAAGATGTCGAAGACTAGCTCGACAACTATGACCGCGTAGCTGTCTACGACAACTGGAACGTGGCATCGAAATTATCATGCGTCCAGGTTTACGTCTCTCAGTTTGGCAAGACGTGGTTCCTAAATCATGAGAGCGAACTCCGCGATTGGCCTTCGTTCAAAGACCAGCTCCGACGCATTTTCGGCACACCAACCGTCCGCTCAGAAGTTGCTCGAGAGAAACTGGCAGAACGCATTCAATATTGTGGTGAGTCCTACACTTCTTATATTGAGGACGTGCTTACACTTTGCCGTCGTATCGACGACACCATGCCCGAAGCTGATCGTGTCTGACGCCTTCTGAAGGGCATTGGACCTACCGCTTTCAACGCCCTCGCTGCGCACAACCCTTCGACGGTTTCTGACGTCGCCTCTGTATGCCAGCGGCTTGATACCTTGCAGTCAATACGCCTGCGACCCGACTTCTCTGAGAACCCCTGGCGAACAGTATGGAGCTCCGATCTATTATTCAAGCCATACTTCGTGAGGAATTACAAGCCTACAGTGTACCTCCTTCTAACAACGTTCCCGCTCAACAGGTTTCTAGCGATCTGCTATGCAATAATAGGAAAGAAATGTCAGCATTTTAAAGCACCCACCATGCTCCGCTTTGCCCCCAACCCGCTTCGTACGCACAGATCGCCTCAATGCAACCCGCGCAGTCTCAAGTATCACCACCTGTGCCTGATCGCGATCATCTCGCCCCTGTAGTCCTCCGTCCACCAAACCCTACTTACCATTCTCCCTGTCGAGCCACGCGGCCAATTTACTACTACTGTAGAATTCGAGGACGCATTTCTCAGTTCTGCCGACGTCGGCCGCAAGATGAAAGTCGTGGTTATACCGCTTTTAAACGTGACGACACATGTGCTCGAGGTTACTACCGTTATGCCGGCAGTCCTTCCAACCACCGATCCTCGTCTCCTGTGCACATTTACAACACGACCAACAATACACGCGCCTCCCGACAACTCTCCCCTTCGCCCCTCCGATGCTCTGTTTCACCACTGCGGCCTGTCTCTCAACTGTCTGCCCAGCGATAAGAAAACTAAATAGTGCAGTTTTTGGAGGGAAAACTTCATCGCGGCGACATTACCTGAGTCCTCCTGAATGACCGTCAAACGTGTTAATGGTGACTGTGCAATTTGTGCGGGTGTTGGCTTTGTTGGACATAGAGCATCTATTTGAGTTATGCGTGCCGACTTTTGTTCTCGATTGCGGAAAGTGAAGACGCCCTACCTTGGATCATCCTTGATTGGGGCCAGTGGAGCAATAATTAGACCATCGGCCCAATGTACAGCGCGTGGCTTCGTTCGTCATCCCATCACCTTCGCTGCCTTAATTTCGTGTGCTCATGAACTAATCTTAGGTTGGGACTTTCTCTCATCAGCATCTGCTATAATTTCTTGCCGTCAACGTGTATTCCAGTTGACCGGACTGATCACTGCAGCGAACGCGTCGACGAGAAACCATTGAGTTTTTTCACAGCTTCCGATTCCATACTGCTTTTCGGGCAGAAGCAACTCATCGCCATCACTTCTCCGAATATTGCCAATGGTGACGTCCTTATCACCCCTTCCAGCCACTGTCTAGCTCGTGGCGTCGTACTCCCCTCCAGCCTGGTGCGGTTCAAAGACAGTGCTGTGATAATCCTTGGTCTGAACCCTACCTCGAAGCCTGTCCTCCTACTCTAAGGGTCTGCAGTGTCGTGTTATATTGATACGCAACCTGTATCTTTGGTCTCTTGACGCCTTGCCAGCTCGTCCACAACAGGTCCATCCTGTTACTTCCTCCTCCTTCACTGCCGGGAAAAATCTTGACCTCTCTGCTTCTCAATATGAGGCGTTGCTTAATTTGCTAACGAAACACCAGTCCTCCTTCGACGTTAACGCTTCGGCACTAGGACAGACCACAGTTGCGCATCATCGCATCAACACTGAAGGTCAGACTGTTGTACGCCGTCGTTCCTAGTGAGTTTCCTTGGCCGACTGCAAAATCATCAAGGAGAACGTGACCAATATGCTAAAATGAAACATCTTACGACCCTCTATCAATTCTTGGTCATCACCCGTCGTGTTGGTACAAAAGAATGATGGATCGGTACGATTTGGTGTTGCTTACCGCGCGCTCAACAAGATTACCCGAAAGGATGTATATCCGATGCCCCGTATAGATGATGCACTTGACTCATTGCAAGGCGCCCAATACTTCTCCACCCTTGATCTTCGCTCCAGATATTGAAAAATTTCAATGGACGAAGCAGAGAAAGAAAAGACCGCCATTTCTACGCCGGACAGTCTTGACGAGTTTAACGTAATGCCATTCGGCCTTTGTAATGCTCCCGCCACATTCGAAAGAATGATCTACACTGTTCTTCGTGGCCTCAAGTGGAAAACTCGTCTATGCTTTCTTGATGACACCGTCGCAATTTCTCCCACTTTTGCTGATCATCTGCAACGCCTAGATCAGGTGCTCGCATGTCTTTCCAACGCTGGACTTCAACTAAACACAAAGAAGTGCCACTTCGGCAACACAGCTGTAAAAGTTCTGGGACATCTCGTTAGTAAAGATGGCATCCAGCCCGATCCAGACAAAATTTCCGCAGCCTTCTATTTTCCGTGCCCCTTTCGTTTGAAACAACAGTGCAGTTTCCTTGGACCCACATTGTACTTTCGCCGATTAATTCGCAACTTTGCCACCATTGCCGCTCCTCTCCACAAGCTCCTTGCTAGTATCTGTTCCTTCGAATAAAATAATCAATGCGAAGCCTCATTCAAAGAACTCAAGCACGCACGGACATCCCCACCTGTGCTTTGTTATTTTAATGACAAGGCACCCACGTTATTACACAGTGACGCTAGTATATAAGGAATCGGCGCCGTACTCCTCCAGCGCGACCATGCCTTTCGCGAGAAAGTTGTCGCGTATGCAAGCAGCCCTCTGACCTCTGCAGAGAAGAGGTACTCGATAACTGAACAAGAGTGCTTGGCTGTTGTATGGTCCATCCAAAAATTTCGTGCGTATCTACACGGTCGACATTTTACTGTTGTGACAGACCACCATGCTCTTTGCTGGTTGTCCACAATAAAAAACTTGTCGGGGCGACTTGGTCACTAGATTCGCCGGGTACTATCATATGACTCTGACGTCATCTACAAAACCGGAAGACGGCAAGAAGATGCTGACACTTTGTCAAAACGCCCTTTGCCGTAGTCTTCGGCGCACGTCACATCCCCTTGTCAAATTGGCTATGCGGAGGACGCCTCGTCGATATCATCCATTTCTTCCCTACTTTCATCCACCCGTCCGTCAGTACTCACCCCTCACCAGTGAGCCGATTCTTAATGCACTGACCTCATCGATCGGTTTATCGGTGCGTTATCTTCCCCAAATGCCAGACTCCGGAAACAATCCCAGCTACTCAAGTTGGAGGACGATGTCCTCAATCGATACATTTTCCACCCTGAAGGTCATCGATTGGTTCCCATCGTACCACGCGCACTACGCACTGAAGTTCTGCACGCTTCACAATACGACCCGACGTCAGGTCACTTGCGTTACTACAAAACCTATGAGTGCATCCGCAGTCGATTCTTCCGGCCAGGTCTATCTACGACGGTAACTAAGTATATTGCCTCGTGCGCAGTTTGCCAACACCGCAAGAGGCTCACTACTGCTCCAGTTAGCACCCTACAACCACTTCCTTGCCCAGCAGAGCCGTTCTCTGTCATCGGAATGGACCTCTTCGGGCCCCTCCCGACTACATCAGACGGTAAGAGATGGATCGTCACCGCGGTTGATCACTTGAACAGGTACGCTGAGACGGCGTCGATCACTTCAGGAACTGCTTCCGAAGTAGCAACTTTCTTCTTGAATGCTATTTACCTACGTCACGGAGCCCCTCGTGTTTTTTGAGCGACCGGGGCAAGTCATTTCTTTCAAGCACGATCAGTGAAGTTCTTCAAACATAAAAAACAGTTCATAAAACAACATCTAGCTATCACCCACAAACTAATGGCTTAACGGAAAGATTTCATCGCACGCTGTGCGATATGCTGTCCATGTATATCTGACCGGACCATCGCCACTGTGATACCATTCTTCCCTTTGTCGCGTATGCGTGTAATACGTCAGTTCAAAGAACTACTGGCTATTCTTCATTTTTCCTAGTATACGGAAGCCAATCGATATAACCATTCGACGTTTCATTCTTTTCTGGCCCCGTCGACGCTTCACCATTCACTTGCGACCACTTTCTGTCACGTGTTACTCAATGCCAACGTCTTGCCCGCGCAAACACCGAAGCTAGCCAAGAAGATCGCAAATATCGTTACGATGCCACTCATTGCGTCGTCATCTGCCACCCCGGTGACGAAGTACTTCATTGGACTCCTGCATGAACGCCTGGCTTATGCGAGAAGCTTGAGTCGCGCTATCTTGGCCCCTATAAAGTTGTGGAACAGACATCGCCGCGGAACTACCGTACCACATCTGTTCATGCCCTCACTGACCAACGCTGCCGCGGGACAGAGATTGTGCACGTTTCGCATCTCAAGCCCTATCGTATGCGTTTACAGTGTGATTCGTGGCCAGGCTGGCCGCTGCCGTCGACAGGGGAAAGTAGTGTAAGAATTCATTGGACGTCATCTTCCTCATCACTCAATAACCATCATCAGTCTTCGCTTCGGCCTCTTCATCATCGGCGTCATCTTGCTGTTGCTTGAATAAAGCGTCAGCTGAACCGTGGTGTTTCACTGGGTAAATGCAGACATAAAATAGTATGCTTGAAGTCGTAACGATCCGGAAACTCTTTAAACTTCTTTGACGTTAACTGAGGGCCATGATCACAGCTAAAATCTAGTGGTGACCCATGTCTTGCCAAGATCTGACGTAGTCTCTAAATTATGACTGTTGCTGAGGTCTTCTATAGGCGTTCTACTTCAGAAAAGTAGAGTAGGTATCATGGAGAACCAAGAAGTTCTTTCGAGGTGTTGAAAAAATTCTGCCGGCTCTATCCCCCAGTAAATCAGGGACAGTGCGCTAGAGAAGCGGCTCGTCAAGTTACCGATAAGCAATCTTCCTGCAGACATCACACCTGTCAATTAGATGGGTGAAGTGTGCCGCTATTCCTGGCCAGTGCAACAAGTTACTGGCCCTCGATTTGCGCTTTTATAAACCAAGGTGGCCTTCTGCACTCACTGCAGCATCTCCGTGTTAATGCTCGCAACTTTGGTTTGCTTTTGAAGAATTCAGTTGATAACAGGGAGCTCTACAGTCAAAGGCTTTAGCTTACGCTCTGCAGTAAAGGAGGACTGCAATCTCGAGATCACGTCTTGCAGCGTTGCATTACTGACCGTGGCTGCCTCCAGACAAGGAAAGAAGGGTAGGGGCGATACGTTCAGTAAAGACGCCCACAGCATGAACGTAAAAATTGGTTGTTCTCTTGTCTGGCAGGTCTTTTGACTATATTGCCACATGATATGCTTGGGTGAGATCCAGGAGTGAAAGAAGATAAAGACGATCTGTCTGAGCGGCTGCTTGGCTAGTCGACTCAACGAACCCATTAAACCAAGTTTGTCTTAAGAAACGTGACAATACTGGTGGAGTTGCTGGGTACAACTTCTCACGATCCACCCGATGCCCAAGACCTCACCCAGCACCAAAAACACAAGCCCTGCATTCGTGGACACTCCTGTTCACAGAGTAAGCCGCCGCCAACGAGGCCTACCACCTGAGACACCAACCATTGACGCAGCGACTATGACTTCGACAGAAGATCCCGTGCAAGCTCCGACACCTTCCACGCCAATCTACTGCACCGTACAGAACCTACTCATGCCTAGCCCCTTTCATGGAGAGCAACATGAAGATGTTGATAACTGGCTGAGTGAGTTCGAACTTGTCGCAGCGATAAATTACTGGGATGATGCCGCGAAGCTACGGAACGTGTACACTTGCCTAAAGAACGGTGCCAAGACGTGGTTTTTGAAAAGGTATGATGTTCTGACATCTTGGCGCGAGTTCCAGCGTCGCCTTCTGGAGACCTACAGAAGTCCCGACCGCCGCGAACGGCCGGAGCGTGCACTACAATGACACGTACAGATGCCAAACAAGACCGTCTCGTTGTACGTCGAGGACATGACACGGCTTTTCAAGCGAGCGGATCCAGCTATGGCAGAAGAAAAAAAGTTGCGCCACCTCATGCGTGGTGTGAAGGAACAACTTTTTGCTGGCTTGGTGCGTAGTCCCCCCAAGAGTGTTTCTGAGTTCCTTACTGAAGCGGCAACAATGGAGCAGTACTGCACCAACGGTCTGCCCTGTTTGACCATCAAGTGAATGCTGCCTCAACTCCCGAAATTTTCGCCACACCTGGGAGCAAGAGCCCCGAATGGATTCGCGAGATCTTCCTATCGGTGGTTCGGGATGAAATGGAAAAAATGTACAAGACGAGGCAAATCGATGTTGGTTCTATCACCAGTGTCATCCGTGACGAGGTCCAGAAGGTGTTGCACGTCCATCGTTTTCCGCCGATGTTGGTTGATCCGGAAACGGCTCCTGTGTCTACTGACAGTCGCCGTCGTACGTACGCGGAAGCCTTGCGATCTGCCACGCCTCGTTCTGGTCAAGGAGTACCGATCCAGACAGTGCCGCACGTTCCGCTTCAGACAGTGCCATACGTCCCGATCCAGACAATGATGCCGTCAGTCGCGATTCAGTCAGCGCACGCTGGTATGGACATCGATGGTCGCCGTGCACCGACGTGCAAGTCTGATCTCTGGCGTACGCCGGACAAACGACCCCTCTGCTATCATTGCGGTGAGGCTGGTCACATTCACTGCGAATGCTCATACCGGCAACTTGGCCTGCGAGGATTTTCCGTCAATCCACCTCATCCCCAAATTGGTCAAAGGCCGAGGGATATCGAAGAGTATCTCGCGCAACAGCGTGCACCCTTTACACGACGGCAATCGCGGTCACCATCTCCGAGGAGACCCGCAGCCACTGGGTCACGTTTCCAGGTGACGGCACGGGAACGCTCTCCAAGCCCTCGTCGGGAAAACTGAAGGCAGTGGCCTTCGGAGGCAAGGTCGCTGGGACTCAAAGTGCGGAAGACCTCCCATCGACGCTTGCACGCAACACGGAAGACATTCAATCAGAGAATAATCGCAGTACCGAAGAAACGCCGAAATCCACATCTGAACCCAGTGACCGCGTGTCACTTGACCTACCTGTGCTGATTGACGGTTTTCAGGTCAATGCATTGATAGACACTGGTGCAGACTATTCGGTTATCAGCGGGAGGCTAGCAAAACATCACAGCAAAGTGATTACGCCGTGGAATGGAACGCGAATTCGAACTGCTGGAGGACACGTCGTAAGACCACTGGGTCGCTGTATGGCAAGAATAAAAATTCTAGCGTCAACGTTTGTGCTCGGGTGCGTCGTTCTGCGCGACCGTTCACGTCAGCTGATTATCGGCATGGACTTCCTTCGGGAATATGGTGCCATCATAAATCTTCGTGAGCGCATTGTGACCTTCTCGACTTAAGGCGCTACAGATCGAAACGCTGATAACTGCCGTAGACCTGCGCTGCGTGTTGCTGACGACAGTGTGACGCTGCCGCCTCGAGCGACTGTTCCCATCAAAGTCACTTGTGTAGACCTCCGGGACGGTGACGTGGTGGCTGAAAGCAACCTATCACTTCTGCTACTCCAAGGTGTATGTGCCGCCCGAAGTGTTGTGCGTGTCCGTAACGGACAGTCGCAAATACTAGTTACGAACTTCAACTACGAGCACCGGCATCTTTTCCGCGGAACCACCGTAGCCTATGGAGACCCTGTTGCCGACGTCACGGAGTGCTTCGCGTCCGAGGAAACGCATGAGGATGGGGAATTTTTAGACCACATCGACATTATTTCGACGCTGTCAGACAAGAGAAAGGCTGCACTTCATGACCTTTTAAGGGAGTTTCGGTCTTGCTTCGCCTCTTCTTCCAAAGTCCGTCAAACACACCTCGCCAAGCATCGAATTATTACCGACGACGACGTCCACCCTATCCGGCAGCAGCCTTATCGAGTTTCTTCCAAAGAACGTTCGGCTATTCAGACACAAGTAAAACATATGCTCGATGACGGGATTATTTAACCATCCAGCAGCCCTTGGTCCTCGCCAGTCGTTCTTGTGAAAAAAAAAACGGAACGCTGCAATTTTGTATTGACTACAGGAAGCTTAATAGCGTCACGAAAAAAGACGTTTACCCGCCTTTACGGGTCGACGACTCTCTCGACAGATTATGACGCGCGAAATATTTTTCGTCCATCGATCTAAAAAGTGGCCATTGGCAAATTGAAGTGGATGAAGGAGACCGAGAAAAAAACCGCGTTTTTGACTCCAGACGGACTTTGCGAATTCCGTGTTCTTCTTTTCGGCCTCTGGTCTGCTCAGCCACGCTTTAGAGGATGATGGACACAGTTCTCGCTGGCTTGAAGTGGCGAAGCTGCCTTGTCTACCGCGATGATGTGGTCATTTTTTCCGAGAGCTTCGAAGAACATCTGAAGCATCTGAGAAAGGTTCTGGACGCCATTCGCACAGCTAAACTCACGCTGAAACCCCAAAAGTGCCATTTCGGCTATGAAGAGCTGAAGTTTCTGGGACATATCATTAGTGCGGATGGAGTGCGACCCGATCCACACAAAACTGCTGCTGTCGCCGCTTTCCCTGTTCCATCAGATAAAAGAGCAGTACGCCGTTTCCTCGGCTTGTGCGCGTATTATCGCCGATTTATCGCCAACTTCTCGAAGATATATGAACCTCTTACGCGATTCACCCGAGATGACGTGCCTTTTACTTGGAGCGCAGAACAAGATGCAGCGTTCACAGAGCTACGGCAGAGAATGCAAACAGCCCCTGTTCTTGCCCATTTTGATGAGGATGCTGCTACAGAAATTCATACAGATGCCAGCAACATCAGACTTGTCGCTGCCTTTGTACAACAACACGGTGGCGTTGAACATGTAATAGCTTACGCCAGTCGTACTCTTTCTCGAGCCGAGACCAACTATTCTACATCGGAAAAAAGAATGCCTCGCAGTCGTGTGGGCGACGACCGAATTTCAGCCCTACCTCTACGGTCGTCTCTTCAAAGTGGTGACTGACCACCACTCGCTCTGCCGGCTGGCAAAACTCAGAGATCCATCCGGGCGACTCGTTAGGTGGAGTTTGCGTTTGCAGGAGTTCGATATTACGATTGTGCACAGGTCAGGGCGCAAACTCCAAGATGCCGACGCGCTTTCTCGAGCGCCTGTGGGGCACGCTGTCAGGGGCTCCGAGTATGAAGATGCCTTTCTCGGAGCAGTAAGCGATTCCGAATTTATGTCAAAACAGTGGGCAGACGACGAATTACCCCCAGCTATTGACTCCCTGGAAGGCCGGAACTCTCAGGTCCCTCGACACATCGCTCGTCAACTGTCCTCTTTTTGTCTAAGAAGAGGCATTCTTTACAAGAAAAACGCACGCGGTAGCGACAAAGCCTTCCTACTCGTTGTTCCTACTGAAATGTGGGACGAGATCCTCCTTGCGTGCCACGACGAGCCCACGTCAGGACATTTGGGCTATTCGCGAACTTTCGCCAGAGTACGCCAACAGTATTACTGGTCGCGACTATCAACTAGTGTACATCGATAGGTGAAAGGCTGCCGTGATTGCCAGCGTCGCAAGACTGCGCCTTTGAGACCCGCGGGCCTGCTCCAGC
The DNA here is from genome assembly GCA_013436015.1 of Rhipicephalus annulatus. Taxonomy (NCBI): domain Eukaryota; kingdom Metazoa; phylum Arthropoda; class Arachnida; order Ixodida; family Ixodidae; genus Rhipicephalus; species Rhipicephalus annulatus. The sequence goes on along the minus strand of WOVY01009915.1, from coordinate 276,215 downwards.
CGATCGCACCACTACAGACACCGTTTGACCTCGTGGGAATGAACCTTCTCCGACCCTTCCCTCTGTCGTCCTCTGGAAACAAATGGATTATAGTTGCGACAGATTATCTTACTCGTTATGCTGGAACAAAAGCGTTACCTCGTGGCACATCCTCTGAAGTCGCGCAGTTCTTCGTGCACCAAATCGTCCTATGGCATGGTGCCCCGTCATGCGTGATTACGGACAGAGAGCGTCATTTACAGCACGAATGATGGAGGACATTTTTAAATTAAGCTGCACAAGTCATCGAAAAATGACGGCTTATCACCCGCAATCGAATGGACTGACAGAGAGGCTTAACAAGACCATAGCGGACATGCTGTCAATGTACGTTGACATACAACACAAAACCTGGGACGAAATTCTTCCATACATCACGTTTGCATACAATACGGCAACGCAAGAAACAACACGATTTCCGCCTTTCCGACTCGTTTACAGACGCAACGTGCGAACCGTGCTTGATGCTATGCTTCCGTGTGATCAAAGCAATGAAATCGCTCCAGACGCTGAGCAATACACTCAGTACGCCGAAGAAGCTCGTCAACTAGCTCGCATAAACACCAGTCACTAACAAGATGAAGACGGACGACGTTACAACCTCCGCCATCGAAACGTCACCTACCACCCTGGGGACCGAGTGTGGGTGTGGACCCCTTTCCAGTGACCAGGCTTATTCGGAAAACTCCTAAGCCATTATTTTGGACCGTACAAGGTTCTTAGACGTGTCACAGATCTTACCTACCAGGTATTTCCGGACGGCACAGCGTCTTCTCGTCAACAGCTTCGGCCCTATACCGTGTATGTCGTTAGGCTGAAGCCCTACTTCACACAGTAGCCCTCGTGGTTCACGTGTTGCGACATGCCGTGACATAGCGCTGCTGCTGCTGTTCGTGTTCTCCTGTGTTTTTATGCCTTTTTTGCGCTTGGCACAAGCATTGGCGAAATTTCCTCATTTGCGCTGCGAGTACTGGCACTCTCCTTCTTTTGGTTCTCTGTATCTGCGTGTGTATGCCTTCATTTCTTTTCTTTACGAGCATCGAGTCGATGCTTTCAAAGGGGGGACTATTGCCACATGATATGCTTGGGTGAGATCCAGGAGTGAAAGAAGACAAAGACGATCTGTCTGAGCTGCTGCTTGGCTAGTCGACTCAACGAACCAATTAAACCAAGTTTGTTCTAAGAAACGTGACAATATTCTAGACAATGTATCAAAACAACTAATCTGTTGGCTGAACCATACTGCAGATCATATTCATATTTCAGCAGCTAAATAAAGAGGGGCTGCAGGTATAGTGACAAATCACCTAATTATTTTTTTGCAATAACCATTAATGCGCTGTAATCAGTTTTGATATAGTGGTGTCTTTCAACCACATAATCATTAAACTTTTCACAGCCTAGTGTTATTCCCAATGCCTCTTTTTCGATTCCAGCGTACTTCCACTCAGTATCGTTGAGTTCTCGGGACGTGTAGCCTACGGGATGCTACTCGCATCCATGTTGGAAAAAGACCGCTCCGAGTGCAAACAGCGATGCGTCCGCCGACAGTTTCCTTGGAAATTTGGCATTGAAATATTGGCACATCCTACGTGCAGTGGGAATCAATGATATGAGAAGCACGCATGAAGAAGTTTGAAAAGTCATTTTAAAATCAGCGTGACGGTACGAGCCCGGGGGTAAATTATGCCGTACGTGACTTCCATAATATTATTATTATGTTTGGATGCGTCACTTGCCTTCGTCATCTATTCAGGTCACTTGATGTGAAATAATATATATATTGAGAAAGTGAAACGGCCACGAGCGTGCTATGAGCGTAGCACGTAGTCAAGTATTACATGACACGTGTGCCATGATTATCGTGTTTGGACGTTTCATTATTCATCGTCGTCTATTCACATGACGTAATACCAAATTTTGTATTTGTAGAACTATTGAAACGGCCACGAGCACGCTATGAGCGTAGCATGTAGTTATGCTTTGCATGACGCGCACATCATGATTATCATGATGACGTGTCATTTACCTTCATATTGTATTCACGTCCCGTGATACCAAATTTTAACTATGTGTAGTTGCGAAACGACCATGAGCGCATCATGACCATCGTATATTGTTATGTTCTTACATCACACGCGTGTCATGATTATCATGTTTGCAACAGTTCCATACCTTTGTCATCCATGGACGTCACAGAACACCAAATTGGGTATATGCGGTGCTAGCGAGACGGCCGCGAGTGCATCATGAGCGTGAAACGAAGTCCTGTTACATGACGCGCATCTCATGATTATTATGTTTGAACCAAACGCATACCTTCGTCATTTATTCATGTGCCGTAATTAAAAGTTTTGGTATATGCGAAGCTAGCGAAACGGCCGTGACCACATCATGAGTGTGGCATGTATACTATAGCTTTGTTTGTCGCTTGTATTCGCCATGTATACTATAGTTCTGTTTGTCGCTTGTATGGCATGTGTACTATAGTAGGGTTGGTCGCTTGTATTCGCCATGCAGTCATGTCATACCATACTAATTTTGCAACATGCCATGTGAACAGAACCACCGCCAAGCAGCATGACCATGGAAAGTAAATCACAACATTCATGACATACATGTCATGATTTTACTTCTAGACTAGTCACTCATGGTCATCATACAGTCAAGTTACTCCGTAAAAAATTTGGTATCGATACCCATATTGAAGTGGCCAGGGGAGCTAAAAGTAGCAGGCCACTACACGAATAGATACGCTCAAAGTCGAAGAAGTTCGCTAACAAATACTTCGCTATTAAAAAAAATAGCCCCGCCTCCCCTAAGAAAATTGTGCGGGAATGCCGATGCATTGCATAGCGTTCATCATGGCGTTGCGCACGTGAGAACTCAGCTTTATAAGAATACTGTTTCCTTTTTTTGCGCCATGCCGTTCAACGCACGAGGACTTTTTATAACGTGTACGGTTAAAAACCCCAATAAAGTTATCAAAGCAAACAGTGTTCTCGGCTTGACATTGGTGTTTTACAGCGGCATCGAGATATATGTAAACTGGTACTGCAACATCCATCAAAGCCCATGGATCCATAAGTTCGCGGCTTGTTGCCATCGTCCCCGTCTACGTGAGAAAAGAACAACAGCAAAAATAAAAAAACTTAAAACTATGCCTTCACAGCTGTACACGCTAGCGACGTCACGCATGTGCCCTGTGAGGCACGAAATTGAAAGTTTTCCTCATTGTTGGCCTGCTACGTGCCTTAACTATTATGCGATTTCATTGCGTCTCAAATGTGTTTCGATATTTGCATACGAGAGAGAAAAGAAGCAAAAATAATAAAGATTGAGGAAGCTACGTTCTTTTATTAGCCAATTGACGAACTTGCAGTATGCACAAGAAATTTCGCGGAGGCAATGATGAGACAACTGTTGAGACAACAAGCAGAACAGCATAATAGTTCCAAAACTCACGTTGCTTTATCGTTGAAAACTACTGCAGCTAGACAGCAGTTTGGAAATATCTATATCTTCGGCAGCAGTAGAGCACAGCGTCTTGCTACTTAGCTTGTCGCGTTCACAGTCACCAAAGGCAAGGGCAAGCCAGCCATGCACTAGCGAAGGCAGTCGACAGTAACAGGAGTGTCTATTTACACATTCTATGAGCTAGTTGAGATATGAAATGGACATAAAAATTGGCAGGTGCCACGTTATAAGAGAATCGATAATATGCGAAGCACGGATAAGGGTGGTTATTTTGTCACTTGATGATCAGCACAACGTGACAAGGCGGACGTAAGTTATATCGTACATGGCCTCCATGCTATGAATATCATGCTTCGAAGTGTCATTTAGCTCCGTCATCTGTTTACGTCAGGTGATATCAAAATTATTATCACGTAAGGTCACATGTGAAGCTAGCTAAACGGTCACAAGGACGCTATAAGTGTAGCACGTAGCCATGTTTACATGACACGCATATCATGATAATTATAGCTAGACGTGTCATTTACCTTCGTCGTTTACTCCCGTCACTTGATAACAAATTTTGTATACGTGGAGCTGACGTAACGAGCGTAAGAACGCTATGAGCGTAGCATGTAATCATGCTTCACATAACACGCATATCATGACTAACATGTTTGCAGTAGTGTTATACCTTCTTCATTCATTGACATCACGTAACAGCAAATTTGGTATATGTGAAGCTAGCGAAACGGCCTTGAGTACATCACGAACATAGCGTGTAGTCATGTTCTTACATGACACGCATCTAATGATTACAATGTTTGCACCAGTCATGTACCTTCGTCATTCATTCACGTCAAGTAACACCAAATTTTCTATATGTGAAGCCAGTCAAACGACCTCGAGCGCACCATGAGCGGGGCGTATAGTACTAACTAGTCATAACATAAAAATTATGACATTCGTGTAATGATTTCCACGTTAGGGTATGTCACTTAGGTTCGCCATGTAGTCATGTCATAGCATACCAGCTATGCAAAATGTCATGCGAACGAAACCATCGCAAGTGCAGCAATAAAATGGAATGTAAATTATGACATTCGTGACATGTTTTGATTTTCATGTTAGAGCTAGTCATATATGCTCGCGATACAGTCGTGTTATACCATTCTAGTTTTGGTATGGATACCTTTATCGAGTTGACCAGGGAAGCTAAATGTCCTAGGTGGCTGGATAGATAAATATATAGATAGATAGATAGATAGATAGATAGATATATAGATAGATAGATAGATAGATAAGGTCAAAGTTGATGAAGTTCGCTAAAAAACGCTTGGCAGTTAAAATAAGTGAACTTCTGTAGGTACGCACAAAAACCCCACGAAAAAGTGAGCGATGCCTCGTTGTCTTGGAAATGCGATGAACTAGAGAACATGCCGACACAAACTCTGATAGCACATAGCCTGGATACTCCTTCAAAACCATTGGCTCATGTTACTGGACTGCCTGTAAGTGGTAACTGTTTTTTAACCAAACGAAAAAAATGGGCGCTCAACCACACACCAAAGACAAAAGCTTGAAAAAGTAATCCATTATCTTTTATAATGTAATAAAGCTGATGGAAATAAACATTTAATTATTTTTCTTGTTTCGCTATTTGTCCCCCCTCACCTGGTCACGCTTCAATCATCACGTGGTTGTTGATGTCTGTCGCAATGGGTTAGAGACCACTTTTCATTCCGACTTTCGCGACCTGTTTAGATTGACCTTAATGGTCTGTAGAGCACTCACTTTGACGTCCTTTCACCGCCGCCGCCGCCACACACGGGTGGCGGCGGCGGCGGTGAAAGGACGTTCGCCTAATCAGCTCTTTTTGCTTACCCAGACTACCTGAAAACGGTTGCCGTGGCTACGGAATCACATCTTGACGTCACTGAGCCTGCGGAAGTGTTTACGTGTTTCCGGCGTCGACATCGTACCTGGACACACGGGTGGCGGCGGCGGCGGTGAAAGGACGTTCGCCTAATCAGCTCTTTTTGCTTACCCAGGTTGGTGTCCTGCATTTCGGCGGCCGGTGCTTTAGGGTTCCTGCCTTGTTGGAATCGTTGCGCTGGAGCCATTTATCAAAGCGGCGCTCCTTTACAACGTTCAAATTTCCTCCATTCATTAGACTACCTGAAAACGGTTGCCGTGGCTACGGAATCACATCTTGACGTCACTGAGCCTGCGGAAGTGTTTACGTGTTTCCGGCGTCGACATCGTACCTGGACACACGGGTGGCGGCGGCGGCGGTGAAAGGACGTTCGCCTAATCAGCTCTTTTTGCTTACCCAGGTTGGTAAATTCGCTTATTTCTCAATACCGCCTTACCGCTACCGCCGTTGCCACCGTGTTTCAGTGCTTTGCTGAGTTCTCTGTGCATAATGTGCCTTTTTCCTAATTGAATGCTCCCGAATTGAGTGCGAACTGAGTGCTACTGTGAATGCCTGGACAACGTACCATGACAAGCACGTGCCAGTCTTGTGATGAGCCCCTCCCCTGTGATGGGCGTGTCCTGAAGTGCAACGAATGTGAGTCCTCTTACCATGTTGGCAGTTGTTCTGGCTGGTCGGAGACGACATTTAAGACTAAAGGAGAGAGCGGTCGCAGGGCATGGCGATGTGCTGCTTGCCGTTCATCTAAAGCGAAAAGTGGGGAGAAAACTAGCATGGACTCTGAGTTAACCATTTGCCTGGCAGATATAACTAGGAGGCTTGATGCTTTAGCAGGGCTGCCGGCTCAGGTTGGTGAGATTAAGGACTCAATCCAGCTGTTGTCACAAAAGTACGATGACATCTTGAACTGTCAAGCTAAGCAGGAAAAGGACATTAGTAGCTTAAACAGACGCGTTGGGAAATTAGAGGCGGACTGCACCTCAAGTGATATTCAACAACTGAAAGCTACGGTGAATGATCTCGAGTTTCGTAGTCGGAGACTAAACATAGAAGTTCACGGCATCCGGGTTACGCCAGACGAGAATTTGCTGTGTAAGTTGAATGATGTGGCCAAGATTGCTAACCTGCCAGAGCTGACTGGGAATGACATCGCCGCTATCCACAGACTTCCGGCAAAGCCAAACAAAACACCCGGAATTATAGTTCGATTTGCCCAGCAATCAATTCGTGATAAGTGGCTAGGAAGGCGGAAAGCCCTAAGAGATGCTTCGAATGTTTCGATCACTGAAAACATGACCCAGCAAAACAGAGAGCTGCTGCGCAGCGCAAAAGACTGGGCACAGAACAATGGCTATCGTTTTTCATGGCACTGCAACGGCAAGATTCTCGTTAGGAAAAGAGAGGGTGATAGCGCGGTTGTCATTCGTCGTTTGGGTGACCTTGATAAGCTGTGATACTGTTACCCCGCATTGCATTGTTACTTCCTGATATTCTTTTGATACTCGTCTTAACATGTTTCCCTTAACCGCACCTATAGACCTTATTAATCTTAAAAACTTGTATGACACTTGTTGTGAAAAAAGCCTCAGTTGCGTTCATTTCAACCTTAGGTCGGGAAGGAATAAACAGGATGAGCTCGAATATTTTTTTAGTGAAGCACAAGTAAATTTTGACGTTGTGATGTTTTCGGAAACGTGGTTTGCTTCGGAAGATGATGTATTTACGTTTCCAACTTATAAATCATACTACATGAACCGCACAGGCAAAAGGGGTGGTGGCGTAGCTATGCTAATCTCAAGTAAAATAGACTGTGAATTGATGTCTGAATTCTCCTGCATTTCTCCTCTATATGAAATACTCACTGTTAGATGTGGTACATCAGTGTTTTGTGTATGTTACCGCCCTCCATCAAATAATGTCCGTTTGTTTTTTTCTTTTTTAGACTCACTGTTAGAATTTGTGAGTGAAAAAAAATATGCCTTGATTTTAGGTGGTGACCTCAACATCAACATGTTAGCTGAGAGCAGTGTTAAATTAGAACTTGAATCAATGTTAAGCTCGCATTATTGTCAAAATGTTATAACGGCTCCTACGCGAATCACTTCACAGTCATCAACACTCTTAGATCTTTTTATAACAAACTTTGATACTTCCCTTGTTACGGCTGGCACTTTGATTCACAATATTAGTGACCACATGCCTATATTTATGTTTGTTAACCAACTCAATAACGTACCCAAACAAGTGCGTGCAGAATTTTCCTATAGACTTATAAATCTTGAAACACTAACCCTCTTTAGAGAGCGCTTAGGCAGAACCGACTGGAGCAATGTGTTCGCAGCGAGTGCCGCCAATTTGGCATACGATTTATTTATGAACAAGTTCACCGAAATATACCTTCAATGTTTTCCCCTAAAGTCATTTAAAACATTTAAAAAAAGTCGGAAACCTTGGGTAAATAAAGAATGCCTTAAGCTTATAAGAAAGCGGGACCAATTGTTCAAGGCATTTATTGTGAGTAAGTCCCCTGAAGCCCTCAAAGCATTTAAAAAGCACCGAAACTTTGTCACCAAACGCCTTCGTGATGAAAAGAAACTATATTATTCGAACCTGTTTAACTCAACGCAAGGGCGTACAGAAAACGTTTGGAAGGCAATTAACAGTACGCTTAATAATCCACCCGAGGAATTAACCAAAATTGTGAAAGATGGTACAGAAATTCAAGGGCCTGATTTAGCTGATGCATTTAACGACTTCTTTTTGTCAGTTGGCGGCCCTACAACCAGTAGTACTTCCTTAAAATATATGAATATTCGAAATAACCAAACAATATTTCTAGAGCCAATTTCAGAGAGTGAATTAGTAGCGACATTTTTGACACTCAGTAATAGTAAAGCCACTGACGCGGACAATATTCAGATGAAACCTGTTAAGTATGTTATTGACATACTAGCACCCTGTCTTGCCTACATTTTTAACATATGTTTGTCCACAGGACATTTCCCGCGAAACATGCAGATAGCAAAAGTGACAGTTATCTATAAAAAGGGTCCCAGAAATGACATGTCCAACTACCGCCCTATATCGATTCTACCTGTATTCTCTAAGGGTCTGGAAAAAATAATTTTGAAACGTTTGAACTCTTTTACTGACAAGTTCAACTTGATTACTTCAGCGCAGTATGGCTTCCGGAAAAATAAATCTACTGAGCTCGCGCTACTGGCACAAAAAGAATACATTCTAGAGAATTTTGAATCCCGAAATATGGTACTCGGTCTTTTTCTTGATTTCTCAAAAGCCTTTGACCTCATTAATCATAAAATTCTCCTACAAAAGTTGGACCATTACGGTATAAGAGGCGTTGCACACAAATTAATCACTTCATACTTGCAACACCGAACTCAATTCGTCGTAATTCAAGGCAAACATTCCGCAACAAAATCCATTAAAACAGGCGTCCCGCAGGGAAGCATTTTGGGACCGTTTCTCTTTATACTTTACGTTAATGAGATAGTTCGTATTGATGAATCTGCCCATTACATTATATATGCTGACGACACAAGTTTGTTTTTTTCAAGCAGATGTAGCAGCGATCTAGGTAGCCGAGCGAATAACGCACTGTCTAAAATTAACACATGGGCCCAAGAAAACTCTCTAAAACTAAACATAAAAAAAAACAAAAGCTGTTTTATTTCACCCCCGCCACACACAAGTTCAGTTTCCCATCATTTCGTTAAATAATTTAGAAATTGAAGTCGTCAAAAGTTTTAAATCATTAGGCGTGTATTTTTCACAAAACATGACATGGGATGATCACGTGAACCATATTATTACTAAACTATCTCGTATAATCGGCGTCATGCGCCGTCATTGCTACTATTTTCCTGTTTCTGTAAACATGCTCATATATAACTCGTTGTTTTCTTCATTATTGAATTATGCCTTTCTTGTATGGTCCACAACGACAACTGTAAACGTTTGCAAACTTACCATCTTGCAAAAGAAAGCTTTGCGTCTTGCCTCTAAATTACCACATCGCAGCCACACAGCAGAATTGTTTAAAAAACACTACATCATTCAGGTTGCATCAATATATGATTATAAACTAAGCCGTTTATATAAGTTCGGTTTATTGAAAAATAATGATACGATTGCCAGAATAGCCAGGTTAGAGAAAAATTTTCCTGCTTATAATGTACGTCAACCTGAAGTGTGGCACATATCAAAATGTAGAACGAAATACGGAAATCAAATGTTAAAGTTTCAACTGCCTACACTTCTAAACCGCATAATTAGGGAACATAACATTGATATATCTAGCATATCACCAAAAAAATTGCGATTAGTGTTTATATAATAATGTGATCTGGCGACTACCTCGGTGATCTTTCATTGTAATCTTTCATTGTTTCTTTTTTTAATGCACATTGTGAAACACTTTTATTTTGGTTGTCCTTAGCCGCACGTCTTTCTGTGCTACCCTGTGTACTAGGGGGTCAGGGCTTCTCAAGCTGTTCTCACAGCTTTTACCTGCCCTCCTCGTAACATGTATTTTGTTGTTGCGGAATAAATTTCAATTCAATTTCAATTCAATTCAATTTCAATTTCACTTCAAGATATTTTTCATAGGCGCCCAGCCAGCGAACGGTCGAGAGTGAGACGTGAGCGGACAGGAAAGGGGGGCGCAGGAAGAAAAGATAGGGGACGGTGAGAGAAGGAGCGGCGATGCACTGCACCTACTCTCTGCTATGCTTTCTCGCATCATATGCTCCGGTTGCCAGAGACGAAGGGGCGAAGATAAGCGCGCCCGGCCGTAGCTGTTGCTATGGCAGGGGGTGGTAAGGTTCTTGACGGACGCCTAACATCAATAGCTAAGAAAAGCATTTGCATTTAAAATAGCCAGCACTGGCGCATTTGTCAGCATCCATTTGAGCTGCTCCCACTCACACTCGTGAACCTGCGTCCCCTTGAAAGCGATTCTCATCAAGCTGCGCAAGGCTTCAGTGTGGGCTGACAACAGCGGCAAGTATTTCTCAAATAGTTCATAGCTCTGAGAAAACGCTGAACTTCTTTCTCAGTCTTTGGCACAGGTCGATTCAGTATTCGGTCATTCCAGTGACGTACAGGGCGCCACGCTGACCTCCTTCAAATCTGGCACACGGGGATGGCAATCTGCAACGAAGTTCGGTTTTCAGTCTCGTGGTAGTCATGGGCGCGCCTTCAGCAGCCGAGACGCTGACGCGTTGCAGCGGGCCCAGGAACACGCAATCCTCTGTGACACACAATGTCGGGAAGCATATAATTCGTCATAGAGCCTCTTTTAGATGCGGAGCATCTAATACTCGAGGCTTGTAGTGCGGCGCCGTCCGCAAGCTTCCTCCTGCTTCTTCCACCATCTGTGCATCCCTTCCTCCTCTACACACCGCGCGCGCTTCACTCCTCCACCATCTGTGCACCCTTCCTCCTCTACACACCGCGTGCGCTTCTCCTCTTCACGAACATTCGCTAGCTGTATAATGTAGCGCGCATGCGCCGTCACGCTTCGAGAACATCGGCAGCTGACGCGCGCGCATGCGCCATCGCGCTTCGAGAACATCGGCAGCTGACGCGCGCGCATGCGCTGTTGCGCTTCTCCCTCTTCTCGAACATTCGACAGCTGACTGTGCATGCGCCGTCGCGCTGTATATATACTCAAGGTCAGCGCTCGCTCGCTCAGTTGCCGCTCGTCGGTTGGTTTGTACGGCGCGTCGACGTCCAAGGTCGCGGTGAAATTAATTCCAACGAATCCACAAACACAATGATCGACGTCCCTTCGACCAGCGCCACCCTTTCGCATACGTGTGTACGTGTTCACTCATTTAACACCCCCTCCTACAACAACGTTAACCAATTTAGCCATCGACCCAAGCAAGTCGCAATTTAACACCCCATTTCACAACCACGTTAACCAATTTAGCCATCGACCCAAGTAAGTCGCACTTTAACACCCCGTTAACCAATTATATGCTCCGCATCCTCCTAAGTGTTCTCCCGAGGGAAGCTGCGGTCATTTTTTTTTCTCTCAAACAAGCCCTAAAATGCGAGCTCCACCGCATTCAGACAATAGCATCAAGCCACCAGGGTGATCATTCCCCCTGAATAAGGTACGCGCAACGAGATGCGAAACTAGAGAGCCCGGCGTCCTTTGCTAGTCAAAACGCGCACGCTTGCGAGATCGCCTTATCACCGTCTCATCCGCCACATTTACCTATCGTTACGCCGCCCATGGCGCTGCAATGATCGAATACAGTTCATCCGGCCAATATTGATTGATTGATTGATTGATTTGTGGGGTTTAACGTCCCAAAACCACTATATGATTATGAGAGACGCCGTAGTGGAGGGCTCCGGAAATTTCGACCACCTGTGGTTCTTTAACGTGCACCCAAATCTGAGCACACGGGCTCCGGCCAATATTAGGCTCAGTGCCTTCGGAGCTAAATTTATAACCCAAGAATGTGATTCGTGTTTCCCCAAAAATACACTTTTCTCCAATAAAAGGGAAGCTCTCAGCCTGTTTCCTCGCTCTCGCTTTGTGCAGTCGTTCATCATGCTCCTTTTTGCTAGAGCCCCACATAATCACATCCTCAATATAGACGGGCGTTTCAGTGATGTTGTCGGCATGATTCACGGTACGTCTCCCCGAAGGAACCCTGATAGAGTGCGAAGCAGCAGCGGTGCACTCGGTGCTGACCAGGTTGAAATGGGCGTTGACGCGGGTGCTGGAAGAACAGTTTGAAGCAAATCTCGGTGCTGCTATTACTCGAGTCAACATTTGTTTGAAAAGCAAACTCACAGGAGGTGTGTTTGGTTTTCCGTAACGTTCATTGCAGAAGTATTGTTCGCTTGATGCGAGTGGTAGGTAAAGAGGGGGAAACGATAGAGATGGCAATTGGCGAGTGGCGACAGGCAAGGAATATAGTGACTCATCGCGCGCGCACTGCAAAGGAAGGCTTTACTTTTTTGGCACCTTCCAAACAGCTGCTGCCAGAAGAGCGCGCTGCAAACGGAGTAGCAGCGTTTTACAGGCTTGTCAACGAGCTGCTTCGCATCTAATATCTTGCTCATGATGCGCTAGAAAACATCGCTTGCAGTTGCTATACCAAACGGCGGCTTGAGATACCGATAATCTCTGAGCAGGAAGATGCAAGTGCAGATTTCGAAATTCTAATTTTTATTTAGAAGATTTTTTCGGAAACCGTGGTTTGCATCAAGTCAGCTGGAATATTTCGCTTGCGCTAGTTCAGCCTAGATTTTTTCCCGGCGTGGCAAATTAGTGTTCTCTTTTCACTGCCTCATTATTTGCTCACGGGTTCATGTAAACTATTACACGCGAAGCATTTCTTAGCAAACTTCGGTGACTTAGAGCGTATCTATCTATCTATCTATCTATCTATCTATCTATCTATCTATCTATCTATCTATCTATCTATCTATCTATCTATCTATCTATCTATCTATCTATCTAACCGCCTACGACTTTTAATTCTCGTGGCGATTTCGATAATGGTATAATTACCACACTTGGTATGGCATAACATGACTGTATGAAGAACATACTTGACTAGTCACAACATGTAAATCATGATATGTATGCCATGAATATCATGATTTACATGTCATGGTCCTTCAGCTATTGCGTTGGTTTCGTCGACAGGGCATGTTGCAAAACTGGTACGGTATGACGAGATTGCACGGCGAACAGAACCGACAGACCCTAACATGAAAATCTTGACATGCGTGTCATGGTACAACAGGACTTCATGCCACGCTCATAATGCGCTCGCGGCCGTTTCGCTAGCGCCACATATAGCAAATTGAGTTATGCAATACGCGGATTCATTGCGAAGGTATCTGGCTGGTGAAAACATGATAATCTTGAGTTGCTTGTCATGTAGCAACATTACTACATGCCACGATCATGACGCACCGCGGCCGTTTCGCTAGCTTCAATTATACCAAATTGGGTATTACGATACGTGAATGTATTACAAAGGTATGATACTGGTGCAAACATGATAAAAATGAGATGCGTGTGAAGTAACATTACTACATGCTGCGCTCATGATGCGCTCGCGGCCGTTTCGCTATCTTCGCATGCACCAAACTCGGTATTATGCGACGCGAACGGACAACATAGGTAAAACACACATTCAAACGTGATAATCACAACATTTTGTGTCATTTAACAAAAAGACTACGCGCCACCCTTATGATGCGCTCACGGCAGTTTTGGTAGCTTCACATAGGCCAATTTGAGTATTACGTGACACAAATGAATGATGAAAGTATGTGACTGGCGCAAACATGATAATCATGAGATGCATGCCATGTGAGAACATGACTACATGCCACAGTCAAGGCGCGGATACGTTGCGACGTGATGCAGTGTGCGTGCTCGCTGGCGTTCCTTTCGTCGCGTCAGGTCGGCGTTGCCATGCCAGGCACAGGTTCTGCCATATACTTGAAGGCGCGCGCCACGCTGCGTTGCTTCGACACATGCGTGTTTCAGCGCATCTGGCGTCCTTCCGTCACGAAGAGAGAAAGACGCAGTGTTGTTTGGGTAATACATAGGCACGAAACGCAGCATGTCGGAATTCCCACCAGTTGCCGTCGGGTCGCGCTGACAGACGCTGGTCGCGCCTGGCGTCAGACTATAGAGTGCTCGCGTTTTGCTAACGTAGCATCGCTGTGCCCAGCGTGCGCGTGCGTTAACGCTAAATTGGAATATATTGGGCCCTTCATGATTTGGTCGCGTTCGCTTTGCCAGCTCCGCATATACAAAATTTGGTGTTTCGTGACTTCAATAGATGACAAAATATATGGCTGGTGCAAACGTGATTATCCTGACACACCTGTAATGGAAGAACATGACAACATACCACGCTCATAGCAAACTCGCGGCTGTTTCGCTAGCTCCACATATAGCAGATTAGGTATCACGTGACGTGTATAGATGACGAAAGTAAACGACACATCTAAATATGATAATCCTGACATGGAAGTCATCTACGGCATGACTTATCTCCACCTCGCAACGCTGTGCGGATTTTATTGTGATATATCCTTATTTCTCATTCGTGCTTCGCATATCATCGATTCCCATTGTACGTGGCATCTGCCAATATTACGTCTCCGTTGCTCTTCCTCACGATGAACATGGGACCTACCCAGTGTAATGGTTCTTCCACTTTCTCGATGATGTTCGTGCTACACATCCGGTCAAGCTCTTTCTTGATGGCTTTCTGAGTTCTGAAAGCACACGCCAGGTCGGCTGAACCACAAGGACAGCGTCTTCCTGAAGCACAATTTTCCAGTCATTTGAATCCCAGTAAATAGCCTCGTGTACGTCTGTTTCATGCTTGCGTATCCGTCGCGGTAGTCCACCGCATTGGCCCTGTTGAAAAGAGGAAGTTTTTCGCTTGCCTCGAGGCCCAAGATGGCTTGCTCCTTCTTGACGATGAAACGCTTGAGCAGAACACGTTACTGGTCTAAGTGCACGGCGAGATGAACCTTTCCACACTGTGGTATTTAACAACCCTCATAATAACTCAAGACGCTCTTTGTGGGGCATGACGTCTGCTTGGCGCCGAGCCTATTGAAAAGTTAACGCGGCTGTAAGTAAACCTGTGCCCCGTTATTTGCCTTCAGCTGCACCTCTCTTCTTTCAATGCTTGCTGTTCTAGTCTGATCAGGACTTTCATGGCCACGCTTATTTTCTGCGGTCCTGTTCTTCAGAACGTCAAAGTCCCCACCGCTATGGCTTCCATTGCTTCTCGCTGCTCGGTTTTCCACACAGCAGGCGGTGAAAACTTTGGGCTTCATGCAAGACTTAGGCTTCACTCGAGCCATTTCAAAGGGCTCCGTTATATCGCCAATGCTCTTTGATCTAATTATTTATTTATTTATTTTATTTACAGATACTGCTGATCCCATTGGGAATTCTATCTATCTATCTATCCCCGACCACGCACCTATCACTTGTGCCACCGACGTACCACACAAAAACCGAATTACAAGCTACACAGAATACCTGCAACGCTACAAAAAGCAAGGCATGTCTTTCCCGCATCTCACCCGAGGCTAAACAGTCATGAAGCAATGAAATACCGACAACTACAGAAAAACGCCTACCCAAACCCTGTGCACTTTCACATGTGCTACCAACACTTATCTGTTATAGTATACAAAAACTTTATTTTGGTCCTTTGGAGCGTGAACTAGCACGTAGCGGGCCGCTCCCAAGTTGAAACAGATAGGAGTAAGCTGTCCGGCACGTCGTGAGCCCGTTGGACGGCCCATAGCTGCATGCTTAAATCCTTCCTGCGCAGCTCAGCATCCCACTACGCACCGCCAGAGCGTATGATCTAAGATGGCAAAGTATGAACAAAGAGTGAAAGTGTTTGACGTCTGAATTTTATGGTACATATTGTGCAAGAATGCGGGACGCGAATATGCTCCGACCTGCAGATGTCTCGGCGTCGATGCCTGAGGCCTGTTCAGTTTACTGTGCGGCGGAGAATAATTTTGCCTCTTTATATAAAAGTTCTTGCATTGTTCACTGTACGTCGTTAGAGGATCTTTGTTGTCGAGAGCCTAGTCGTCACGAAGTTCAGTAGTTACGTGGTCGATGACTTCTTGCACAGATCTGTGGGCCTTCTCGTTGAGGTTGCACGGAGCACCTTCGATCTGTCCTAAGTGAGCTGCGGACCAGCCGATTGTGTGTTGTCGTACCTCCTCAATTCGCAGGATTCGAAATTCTGATCGTGAAATGGTGCCCCTACTGAATTCCCAGACTGCTGATCTCGAGTAACTGTTTATTGTTGTTCTCCCGTCGTCTAACAGGGCCAAAGGTATTGATACCTGTTCGGCAACCTTGGCTGTTGGGGTCCGGAGTGACAAGGAGTTCGTAACAATGTCATCTCGATGAACAGTGACTGCAACGAATGATTTTCTGTTTGGGTACCGTGCACCGTCAACGAAGCAGCAGCTCCGGGCATGTGCATGGGCACTCTCCTGGAGGGCTTCAGCCCTAGCCTGACGTCTGCCTACTTTGCATTTAGGGTAGACAATCCGAGGTATGGGTGCCAGGGTAATACGATTTCTTTGTTCTCGAGAAACGCTGCAGTACCTCGCATACGATTTCTGCCGCGTGACCTCCAAGCTCTTTCAGGGTGTCTCTCCCGACACTGGAGGTGAAAATACTTGTGAACTGCGCCTGTGTGCAGTGGAAAGGGTGTATTTTAATCATCTATTATAGAAATTCCTTAACTTATGACTAGGTTCTCTTGAGGCCCTCCGGGAGTGGTGGCTACTAGTGCTGCTCTGCTTGGAGGTTCAAGACGAAAAATGGGGTATCCATCAGGCCAGGGAGGCTATACGATGACAAGGTCTCCTGGTACCTCCATGTGCGGTCTAGCCCGTACCACAAACGTGCCGGATACGTAAAGTTCATTCATTCACGCATTTCTTGCATATCTTGCCGTGCGCTTGACACTTTCTTGGCGTGTGTGCGAAGTTTCAGTACTGGTATTCCTTTATGAGACCGGTTGAGTCTTGGTTTCTTCAGGCCACGTCTTATATAGGAATTCAGCAAGTTCCTCAGCTTTGCAATATTCCACTTCTGTGACAAGGATAAGGTATTTCTTTTGAGGTGGTCTCTCACGGAGAGAAGCACTAGGCATTTTAAAGATATTGCACATTTTAGAGACGAAGCTTGTTAGGCCATGCGTCGTACCGTCGTCCGTTGACAGTATGTAGCCGCCTCTACTTTATGACTTTCTCAATGGATGGCGCTGGGTGTATCTGTGCTTGGCAATAAAATAAGTAGATGACGTTAGTGGTTTTCAAGGTATATTTACGATGTGAATGATGATAAGTGAGGCCAAGCATTTGTGCGTCCATCCCTCCATTCATCTGTCCTTGCGTCTATACGCCTGTACGTTCGTGCTTCCATCCATCTGTTAGTGAGTCCATCCTTACATGCTCCTCTCCTTGCATGCTTTCATCCGTCCTTCCGTCTGTGCTTCATCTGTCCGTTCATTCGTTCTTCCATCCGTCCCTGCATCTGTCCATCCATCCGCCCGTTTGTTTCTCCGTCCGTGCTTTCGTCCGTCCACCTGTTCGTCCACTCATTCGTGCTCCCGTTCATGCTTCCATCCGTTAGGCCGTCCGTGCATCCATCCGTCCGTGTGCCCGTGCCTCTGTCTGTCCGCACGCACAGATGAATGGATGCACAGATGGGCGGGCGGACGCTTCGCCCCACTTATCACCAACCACTCTGTGAATATGATGTGCTTTTTAAGGGCGAAGCTAATTAAGGCGTGGATAATGCGTCTCCTGTATGTAGTAGCCACTTCTCGTTTTAGCGCTTGGAATGTCCGTTGGATGGAGGTACTTGTACATGATCAATATACTGCTGTGTCCTTATTTGTGTGCCGCTGTGCTCTGACATTGGTGAAGACGATGAACAATCCGCACGAAAGTCACATTACATGAAAAAACAGTTCGTTTGGCCGAGTCCACCTTTGGTGTCTCTGAGAGAACAGCGTCCTTCAGTTCGTCACAATGAAGTCCCCTACTGTGCGAACTAGGACAATATGATGAGAAGGTGTGAGCAGTGGTACTTGTAGCATTCAGTAAATGAATGGACGGATGGATGGATGGGTGGATGGACAGACAGATGGACATGCGCGCAGACAGGCGGACGGAGAGACGATACCAGAAAAACGGTACCACAGATCGACAAACAGATATACAGACAGAGAGATGAACGGACGGATGCATGGACGAATGGGCAGACAGACAGATGGATGCACGGATGGAAGAATGGACAGGCGAATAGAGAGACAGCCAGACAGATGGAAAGATGAACGCAAATGATTAGGGTTTGCCGAAAAAAAACCTTCAAAACTTCGCCACACTCATCATCATTCAATCCCTGAGTATGCTGTGATTGTGTATTTTACCTGCAAGTTCCGAAATAACTGACCGAATGGTTTTTATGTGCCTGGCGGTGAGAGAAAATCACAGCATTCGCAAGTCTCCTTGCAGTTCGGCAAGCAGTAAGCTTTGAACGTTTTAACTAAAGCGTCATCTTTTTTAGCTTCCTCCGGCATCTGATTCAGGGTATTGAACACTCCAATCACTTCTTTACCCGTAACGTGCAACGAAATCGAAGATTTATGCTTCTTACTGCGCATTATTTGAAGGGCTGTTGCTGTGACATACAGCTCGACGCGTTGCTTGAATATTTTCCAGGACACGGCTGCGTTGTCACCCGTTGGCAGTGGCTCGGATGGGCATAGTTCAATCATCTCGATGTTGCGCTCATGACATGTATCGAGCGTCTTGTTGTGTGTATCTGCACATGGTAGTGGACACTAGAAGCCTGCTTTTTGATACAAAGAGAACGCTAGCCTACAGTGATGCCGGGTGTTGCTCTAGACGGCACACTGTGGTCGTGCTGAGTACCCGTTGCAGTTCCCTTCGAAAAAAGGGTCCATACTTTTATTTTTTTGTCATTGCTTATGCACTGCGACCATAACTACACCAGGCCCTGATCAATGACTCCTTGGCCGCATACGTGGGTTTTGCCCGCACGCTCATCAGAATCCTCTGGCCGCCAAGTTTCGACTTCGATACTATGTTGAGGTAACGCCAGGTTCTTAAAGTTTCGTCACGGCGGTGCAGGATCTTCAGCCAGCAATACTTCGGCGTGTATCCCTGGCCGGCTGGCGGTTGGTATGACGATGGTGGGTGCAGCGTTGTTGTCTATTAGCGATACTGCGGCGATGCGGCGTGGAGGAGGGGCCTGATGGCAGGCTGCTGCAATATAGCTCATGGCTTGCACCAGTGGCTTTGACAGTTGAGGAACTCCCAGCGATTTTTGGACAGTCTAGTGTACGGCTTCCGTGATGGAGTCCACTTGAGGCCGCGCTGAAAGTAGCAATTTCCGCAACTCCTTTCGCAAAATCGCTGGGATCGTCTCACGCGGGTAGGTGAGTGATTACACGCGCTTGGATGTCGACCTAGCTTGCAGCCGAGAAGTTGGGGTGATTTTATAACGCCCTGTCCGTATCTCGAGCGTCTTCTCAATTGTGGATGCTTCCGAGGCGAATCTAGCGACCGTCTTCAACGGATTTTTGATCAGCCTGGTGAAGAGTTCTTGCATTACACCCCTCTTAAGGGAGCTCACTTTCTTCTTGGTCATGTTGTGGTCGGCGTGACGGCACAGCCAGGTCATCTTTCCGACGAGGATGCTCACACTTCCGCTGGGAAGTTGTACACGTGATTCAAAGGAATTAAAATCACGTTCCTTGCGAACGACGCTCGCGAAGATGCTCAGAAAAGTCTTTAAAAAGACATCCCAGATTCGTAGGGTGGGTTATTGGTTCTCGAACTACGTTTTTGCGGCGTCTTCAGGGTGAATGTAGACGCGGCGATGTTTTTCGTCGGTGTCCCAGCTGTTGAAGGCAGCTTTCTAGGTCTTCAAACGATGGTCCCCGGCAAGTTGGAGGTTGGTTGGGCTGCTGGAACACGATAAGTGCAGGTGATACAGAGGCTGTCATCATCACAGTGGTGGAGCTCAAGGTTTTCGTCTCCTGAGCTAGGTCAGGTACAGGCCTGAACTCTGGCCGGAGCCCTTGCTATCACCAGCTGGCTCGCTGCTGAGCGTTGGCGTCGATATCCCCTTGAGGGTGTGGGCTCGGCTCACAGCTGGAGGAAGGCGTTCGGCGCACGGGCCGGGAAGCACCTCCACGAGATATCACGAGTCTGTGATGTGGACGGAGGGAACACACTCAATGCTCAGATGAAACTTTATTCAGCCGCACTTGAGGCCAAAAAACTGAAGGTTAGATTGCAGCAACACACTGGAACTCATAGCGGCAAACAGAGCGTCGGTCTGTGATCAGCTGACAAGCGGCGAAGCGCGTCGGAAAGTATACACGTGGCGTCGAACACTCTAGGATTACCGCTAGCGGCCTATAAGTTTCAGAATATTATTTTATGTCAGTGAAGTGGACGCAATCTCACCAAAACAATCTACTATATCTGTGAACTTTCAAGAATAACTATGAGCAGTTTGCGCTAAGCATTTCAAACAGGCTTCGTAGCTGAAAACCGTATGAAATATTACGTTTATTAAGGAACGCGCGTGACCATAGTCAATACAGCAAAACTTCCAGGGAACGTGGCAGTTTAAAAAGACGAAAAATTCTTCAGTGTCGCTTGAACACAACTTTTGGTGAGTGGTTTTGACTTCATGACACCAACACACAATTTTCAACAGTGATATAACAGTTTTTGTTATATATAATTCTCGTTATTCGTCTGGTGTACTGACACTACGTAAGGGGACCGACCCACATCTTTTTGATTACCTTTCTGTTGCATTATTTCTATAATGTTTGTGACGTTTAATGAACGCATACTTTTTTCTTTGCAGGAGGTATACACGGAATAACATTTACCAGGCAGATTACTTTATAGCAAACTTATCAATAAACGAAACATTTTTGTATAACGCAAACTGCACGCGAGCAATGAAAGAGTCTTTCTTCAATAAATTTGTGGTGTGTGACTAAGGCGTTTATTTATTTCCTATCAAAAAAGGAAATGCAAACAAGGACTTTTGGAAACACTACCATAGTAGGTAATGGAATGGATGGAACATATAATAGAAATACTACTGATGATGGTGAAGATATTTGTTGCCCTGCCCTTTTTAATGGCCGATCAAATGGAAAATTCGTATCTGCCACAAAAAGTCTCTAATTATTGATTTGGTGTGTTTGCTGCGGGACATGTTTTCTTCTGCTGATATTTCGCACACCACCAGTTCCTAATCAACTCTTCGTTGCCTCCAGTGCTTCCCACTGCGGCTGCTCTTGTGACTCCCGAAAAACCAGTGTCATTGCGAGCAATATCTGCCGTTGTTCCCTAGGCGTAGTGGCCGCAGAGGATTAAGTGGCGGAGACCTGTGGCTCCAATGCTGGGAAGCGGAGCACTATGTGCTCGATGCTTTTTTCTCCAGGGTGCAAATGGGACATGCCATGTCGAGGTTGGTTGTGTACGCCGCCCGCAGTTGTCGGGTTTGCAACATACCGCACTGGTTTCGCATAGCAGACTGCTTCCCATTGAGTTTTCGTACAGCGGTTCTTTCTCGATTGCTTGTTTATCTGTACTGTAGAAACTCAAAGCAGGCTTTTCTGCTGCCATCGTCCACCAGCTGGCACTTTCGGCCTCTTGAACAGCTTCCCGTACCTTGATCCTCCTGTCCCGTTGAGGTATCTCCGTAAGTCGGCATGGTGCGACCTCGTACCGTTCCGCCAGGTGTTTTCTGCTCAGCACCAACTTTGTATCGATGCACTTTAGGTGGACGTACTTAGGCACCTCATGCGCTTAACGTCCGTCTGGTAGTACGATCAGCCATCGCTAATTGGCGAGTTTGAACGCTGATTTCCGAGCCTCTCAAAAACACCAGTCCACCTCGCCTTGCATCGCCTCATTTGGTACGCCCCTGTGAACTTCCAGTGCTGCTCTACCTGCTTCTCTCTGACGTACTTCCAGGGACCCACGGGTCGTGGACGACAAGCGGAGCACACTCTTTGCAAAAGTAAAGGCCGGGACCATTACTGACTTCCAGAGCTCTCTCGCGACTTCAAATGTGTTGAATGTCCAAAGTGCCCTAAAGTTTAGAAAGGCATGCTTCTTTATTGTTCTGGGCTTAAGTTCACTCTCGTAGTGGTGCGTATAGCGATGTGCAGCTGACAATGTCACTACCAAGTATTCGTAGGTGTTTGTCTACACTATACGGTTTCCCTGGAGCATGAGCCTGCTTTCAGTGTATTGCATGCGGTCCTCTTGGCTTGCCATAACCATGCATGCCAATTTTGCGGGGTTAAAATGCAAAGCAATGGCCTGTGCCTCCTCTGAAGATATGCCTAGCAGGTGCTACAGGTCCTTTGTGTTGTCCGCCAGTTGCACAATGTCGTCAGCATAAGTAGGACTGGCAGGCGACGGAGGCAAACCACTGCCTGATCCCAGTAGATGAGATATTTTGAAGCCTGTGACACTCACTGTAGGTTTTCTCTCCATCCCCAATGAAAATCCTTGGTTGGTGGATGCTAGAATTTGTAGTGGACAAGGTGAAAATAATAGTAGATAGGTTGAAAATGTAGTGGGTACGGTGGAACAAGTGGTGCACAGCACATCGTGATTGCGAATGCTGGCTAATAGTGGCTCATGGTGGCTTAGGTGGTGATGGCGGTGAGCCAACTTTGGTGGAAATAAAGTGCGTAGTGGTACGGTAGCAGGCATAGTGGAAGTGAAGGTGCATAAAATGGTGGCTGATAGTGGTAATAGTGATCGTTGATTTTCGTGGCTTGGTGGCTGATAGTGGTATGTTGGAGAGCCGATTTTAGTGGCGAGAACTTTCTGTGGTGTTGAACGTGAAAAATGGCACTTGGTGGTGGTAGTGCTAAACGTTTTAGTTCGGTGTCTTTGCAAACAAGCTAGATTACGGTGGCAAGCTGTGAGGAACTGTAACGATGTCAGTCGCGCGATGTTACATCAGTATATGTTGGAACAGCGCAAACATACACGATGGACAGTAGAAACAGAGACGGTCACCGTGTGTGGCCTAGCTTTATGTGATCACCGGTCACCATGTGTGATCGCCTTCATCTGTGTTTGACGTTCGTCTTCGTCGTTTGTGTTCCTTCCATCTGTGCGTTTGGGCTGTAGTGTGTCCTAATTACATAACGTCACTTCTTATATAACGTCACCAACTATAACTCGTCACTTCAGTGCTTCCAACTTTGCCAAAGGGAAGTGCAAGCATATCTCCAGGGTGACCGAAGTATATCTCAAGTATATCTATCATTCATATTAATTTTAGCAACTCAGGTGGTTTACTCCTGAAGTGTGTACTGCATGTAATAAATAAGTGTTCGGCCAGTAATCGCGTAATGAATGGAGCTACTGTATAGGTCACATTTGAATATAATGTTGCACATGTGTTCCAGACGCCGCCAGCATCCATAAATTGCCATTAACTTCACGGTTCATCATAATTTTGTATATCTTGACATCCTCGCAGCAGTGAACTTGGTCGCCTTTACTTATCGACAGTCAAGCTCATCGCCGGCATGAAATATATAAATCAGCGGTGAGGCAGACATGCCACCTGCAAAAACACAGTGCCACTTTACCGCATAGCTATTGCTAGTCGAACGTACGCGTAACTCAGCTGCTGGAGGGTAGAATGCATGGTGACTTAGGTATTAAAACCCTACATCCTGTGTTTCCTCCCCCTCTTTTCCTTGTCGCTGCCCATGAAAGGTGTATCACATCGACGTTAAGCACAGCCTTCATTACGAAAAATATTGCCCGTCAACTCAATTGTATGTGTGCTATATCATTTGTCGCCTAAAATAAATTATTAACTTTGTCAAGTCTTCAGTGTAGGCCTATAATTTGCTTTAGCCAGCTTGAGCTCACTGATGTTTATATTCGCTGTATATTCTTCGCAAAAATTTGGGGGGTCGAAGAGCACAGTTGGCTGTAGCAATAGAAATACTACAATTATAATTAAGTATTGAAATGCAGGCATTGAGCATGAGACGACTATATTGAATCAGTTCATGTAGTACTTTGTATTTGGTGGACCTTACCTGCAGGACCAAGCACCAAATTTAACAAACACTTGGGACAACAAAGTGAAAGTGATTGTTATCTCATTACACACGCTATATCTTCACTATAAGAAAACAACAGATATGTTTTGTCGAGAAGACGCAAGTGAAAGAGGGAACAAATATTGCTAGTTTTGCTTGCTTAATTCTCAATGCACCATAACAGCTCTTGCTTACACTGTAGATTGAAGGATGTCTGCAAAAAGAATTCCATCACATGGATTCCAAAGTGGCCTAGTAGTCAACAAAGCAATTCCCAAATGAATGATCAAGCATTATACGTCTGAAATCGATTACCATATCTGTTTTGTTCTACTGCAAATGGTCAGCTCTTATGACGACGAAATGCATATGCAGATTAACTCCTCCCCAATGCATACAGCAACATTCAACCTAATATGCAAACTCACTTTTGCTATAATCTTCAGTAGGCAATCCTGGCTGTGTTAACTTGTTCATTTGAAATGATGCTTTTCATGCTTTTCACGAGATGCTGACTGAACTATGCCACACTTTTTAGCGTGGCAGTTTCTATTATCTCCGCAAATATGCACTTTTCAATTACACTTAGTATATGTCTGTGCAGCGTTCCAAGTAACTTATGTTCTTCCTCTATGTCGACTGAAAAAAGTGGGCCCGATAAAAATTTTTATTTTATGCAATAAAAGATGAGACTACGTAATACCTGTGCACCTGTTGTGCTATAAGTAATGTTGTGATGCACTGACCTCTCATTAAGATGCTGTGTCCACAGGTCTGCACACCTAATGAGTTGTCTCACTCTGATTTATTTAGAATCTAATCAAGCTGCTAGTCTTGAGTGAGCATAAATGAGTAATGTACCTTTCTGGGCGAGTTGGTTCATAGTACTAATAGGAATATTAAACCAGCGAAAAACCAGAAGAATACAGTGAGAAAGAACAAAAGAACAAGCGCTTGTCCTGTTTGGCTGCTCTATTTCGCTGTTTTTGTGCTTTTTTGCTTGTTTCATCTTCCTACTACTCCTGGTGAGCAACGTATTGACGAAAGCTTTTCTTGCTTACGTGACCATCTTCCTTCGTAGCTACTCTGGCACCTTTGTGAACCGACTGTAACGGTCGCTTTTGAAAGGAGGGTATTGACGCAAGGTAGGCGGACAGCTATAGTGGCGAGTTTCTCGAGTGAGGACAACGAAGTCGTTTAATGTGTCCTTGCTCTGGTGTTCCAGCTCTTTGTGCTGAAAGTAAACGCCCTGTTTGCAGTCCATCTCCCTGTGTCTCTGTGACAATAACTGAAAGTTTGAGTCTTAGTACATTTGGTTAAGAAAAAACTTTATCATATCCGAGTTTGGAGTGAGCCTTTTAGAAAAAAAGTTTGCCGAGTTTTAGTCCAAGTGAGCAGGAAACGTAATTCTTGAGTGAGCCTGAGTGAGCTCTAATTTTTCTATCCGACAGTCATATCTACGCAACTTAAGAATTACTACCAGCTACCACCCCGCCCTGGTGGTCTAGTGGCTGAGGTGTTCGGCTGCTGACCCGCAGGTCGCGGATTCAAATCCCGGCTGCGGCGGCTGCATTTTCGATGGAGGCGGAAATGTTGTAGGCCCGTGTGCTCAGATTTGGGTGCACGTTAAAGAACCCCAGGTGGTCGAAATTTCCGGAGCCCTCCACTACGGCGTCTCTCATAATCATATGGTGGTTTTGGGATGTTAAACCCCACATATCAATCAATTACTACCAGCTACATGTAAGTTCACACTTGTACATACGTCTACCCACACAACCTTCAACAAACTAGCATTCATACAAGAGTTCAATATTTATATAGCAAACGTGTAAGTAGTGGGAGCAGGGTTTCGAAGACGCTGCTTTGACCCCACCTTTGAAAATTCTTTCATGGCAAGTTATCGAAAAAAAGGTCTTGTTCGACTCATTACACTCTCCATGCAAGTGTCCTAACAGGATTGCGATGGCTGATATTTTAGGGTACAAGATGAAAAGGCGCCAAATAGAGCACCACTTATGCGAGTCAGAGGTGCTGATACTAGTGACACCGAAATCCAAAACGTCAGTTTTACGCTAACAGAGTCGCAGGTCAATTCACTTCATGCACACAAACTCGGATAGAGGCGAAATTCTATGAGTCCTGATGAGCAATGTATCAGATTTTGGATCCGAGAGAGTTTGCCAGAGAAAAATTTCGGAAAATTTGAGTACCAGTGAGTTCATTTAGGAAACATTTGGCCAGTCTAAAAAAACGATACGCACAAAATGTATTTTTTCACCTAGACTGATTGAGCTTGACATTTTTCAATGATTTATGGTGCTGTTACAGTCGTAGTAATGTTTGTTTTTTGTCTTTAATTTAGAATTTGGGATGCTGAAAGTCAACATTCAATATAGCTATCTCCAACTAATACATGAATACAAAGAAACATAAAATGTTGTGCGCGTCAGGGCACACGCGTGCGTTCCATGACCATTCTTGCTTAGGTGAACTTCACTATTTGCTTCTGTGCTCATGACATCAAACACACAATTCAGACCCAACAACCAACATAACTTTTATTTTTACATTGGTGTGAGTAATTCCCACGGCCATAATAACCTTATTGTGAAGAAGTGTACAGTTCTTGGAAAGTAGTGTTCTGACCATTTCGGGCAAAACTTTTAGAACGTGAACTGCACCGGCGAAAATTGGAAATATTAAGCTGCATAATGTCTGCACACATATTTCACAAGACAGTAACAAAACCCTACACAGCAAATTGCATGTATTTTTATTTTGTGCAATATCACTAACTTGATCATCATAGTACAAAAAATTGGCAGATCCCACGTACAGTGGGAATCGATGATATGCGAAGCACAATTGAGAAATGTGGATATGTCATTTGAAAATCAGCACAACGTTACGAGGTGGAGGTAAATGATCTTGTACATGACTTCCATGGCATGATTATTATGTTTAAATGTGCCGTCTACCTTCGTCATCTATTCACATCATGAGATACCAAATTTAGTATATGTGGAGCTAGCGAAGCGGCCACGAACAGGCTAGGAGCATGGCATGTTGCCATGTTCTTACACGACATGCGCGTCAGGATTATCGTGTTTGCACCAGTGATATATTTTGTCATCCAATGACGTCCCGTAACACAGAATTTGTTATATGTGGATCTAGCAAAACGGCCGCGAGCTCATCATGAAGGGCCAATGTAGCGTAAACGTGCGCGCACGCTGGGCACAGTGACAGAACTTTAGCAAAACGCGAGCACTGTATAGTCTGTTGCCAGGGGCAACCGGTGCAAAAAAAGACATGCTGCATTTCGCACCGACGCGTTACACAGACAACACTGCGTCTCCCTCTTTTCGTGACGGAGGGAAGCCGTACTCGCTCAAACGCGCATGTGTCAAAGCAACGCAGCGCGGCACGCGCCTGCGAGTATATGGTATAGGACAGGCGCATGGCGTGGCAATGCCGGCGTGAAACGACGAAATGAACGCCGGCGAGCACGCGCAATACGTCCCGTCAAAACGTATTGGCGCCTTGACTGCGGCGTGTAGCCATGTTGTCACAAGACACGAATCTCATAATTATCGCGTTTGCACCAGTCACATACCTTCGTTCATTCATTGACGTCACGTAATACCGAGTTTAGCATATGTGAAGCTAGCGAAACGGCCACGAGCACATCATGAGTACGGCATGTAGTAATGTTGTTACATTACACGCATATCGTGATTATCATGTTTCGATGTGTTATTTACCTACGTCATTTGTTCGCTTCACGTAATACCAAATTCAGTATAGGTGAAGCTTGCGAAATGGCCGCCAGCGCATCATGAGCTTGGTATGCAGTCATGTTGTTGCATGAAACACATCTCATGTTTGTCATGTTTCCACCATTACATAACTACGTCATCCGTTCATGTACTGTAATACCAAATTTGGTATATGTGGCGCTAGCGAAACGGCCCCGAGTGCATCATGAGCGTGGCATGTAGTCAAGTTGTTACATGACATGCACGTCATGATTTTCATGTTAGGGTCTTTCGCTTGTATTTACCATGCAATCATGTCCTACTATACTTGTTTTGCAACATTCCGTGTGAACAAAATCATTGCAAAAGCTGCAGGACCACGAATAGTTATTCATAATATTCATCACATTCATGTCATGATTTTCCTGTTATGACTACTCAAATATGCTCTTCATACAGTCATGTTACGCCATAACAAGTCTGGTATTTATACTATTATCGAAACGGCCAGGAGAGTTAAAAGTCGTAGGCGGTTAGATAGATAGATAGATAGATAGATAGATAGATAGATAGATAGATAGATAGATAGATAGATAGATACGCCCAAAGTCGCCGAAATTTGCTAAGGAATGCTTCGCATTAAAAACATGTGGTGTGAAAATGGATGAGGCCGACAGGACTATATCATTGCTGTTCAGTTTGTGTAAACTCTGAAATCAGCCACACACAGCAAATGAGCAACAGCTATGGTAGCGAACATGAACTTCATACACTTATACATCTCTTTCTAATGAACAAGAAAGTTTGTCAGAATCATCTAGTAAGATCAATAGTACCTAGAAATGTTCCCGATATGATAAGAACTGAAGCATGTTGTGAAAGGTGCAACGATGTGACAATAAAAATATTGCCTATGGGGTAGTAAAAGTTGTCAATTCAATATCAAGGTAAGTCTTGTAACTCGCAGCAGCAATGTGTCCAGCATAAGCCTCTCCTGCATAGTTTTGGCTGTAGAGTTGTGAAGGGCAAACTTTTTTAATTATTTTCCCCCTTGGTTGAAGATAGAACCATTAAGGTAGTGTAATGCATCACGAGAGCAAAATACTCATGATGTGGTTTGACATCAATTATGTTAACAGGTTAGAGATTTCAGCAAGGCAGGCCCAGAGAGGTGGCAAAATGTTCAATGAGGTAATTCACAGGTTATGCTGGCTGCAGGACCTTGGTTCCATGGTACTCGGTGAGAAACTAAAAGAAGACACCTCGCATAGATGTAAGAAGAACCACAGCCAAACGAGAGAGAGCGGCATACACTGACACTGTGGCAACCATTGACCGTAACGCCATTTGTGTAGCGCTTGTTATTGAATAGCAAGAAAGCGAGCCAG
Organism: Rhipicephalus annulatus; assembly: GCA_013436015.1. Lineage (NCBI taxonomy): Eukaryota > Metazoa > Arthropoda > Arachnida > Ixodida > Ixodidae > Rhipicephalus > Rhipicephalus annulatus. The sequence goes on along the minus strand of WOVY01009915.1, from coordinate 246,916 downwards.
TTGCAGACATTCTTCTGTATATCAAGTAGCTACAGAAATCGGTGTGTCCTATGATTAGTTCGCAGCATGGTATGAAAGAAAGTTCTCAATTAGATGCGAGTTTTTAAATCACACAATAAACAACAAAAGGACAAAAGTCTGCCGTTGCCTGTGGTGCCCTATTGTAGGCATATAAAACACATGGATGTACATAGTCCGAGTTGGTGTTTAGAGGCGACATGTATAGAAGGAATGAAACGAAATGTTTGATTAAAGAGCTGTCTCAGGCTGTTTGCAGGAGACATGCAGCAGTAACGCAATGATAAGCGTGGCATTGAACAACAAGCCTTTTTAAAAGCATTCGCAAGGCAGCCGCAGTTTTGTTTGCTGAGGAGTTTGCAGGAAGGAGTTTACTTGCAGGAGGAGGAGATTGCAGGAGGAGTTTGCAAAAGGAGTTTGCAGGAAGGTGTTTGCAGGAAGGAATTTACAGGGAGGAGTTTACTGTGATGTGAAAATAAAGTATGGAAGCAGGAACAAGGAAACACCACGAGCTGTAGCGGCTGGCTGAGTGACTGCTTCTGCCAACTCATTAAAGTTATTCACAATCAGAGCCAGAATATAGGTAACGCGAGAACAGAACTATGAAGCTCGTAAGATCATCATGTCATCGATGCCACGGCAAAGGGTGAACATTTTGAGTTATTTATTTATTTATTATTTATTAGCACTACCCTCAGGGACTATTGAATTATAGAGGGGAATACGTACATTCATATGAATAAGAGAAAAGAGCAGCGAGACAAGAACATATCAAGCAAACATCCTATACAAAATTAGGCAAAACGAAAAGAAACGCAGCAAGCAAGCATAACTGTACACAATAAGCAAGAATTACAACATGTTGACTATGGCATTTTTGAAAAGCGTGTGATTTACAATGGATGCTGTAGGAGAGGGAAGGCAATTCCATTCTAATGACGTACGGGAAATAAATGATTGAGAAATAGTGGCCGTTCGTGTTGATGCAATACCGACTTTGTGAGCATAATCAATGCGAGAAGAAACGTAAAATGGAGGTAGATTGAGTTCTTCACGCAAATGTTGGCGACAAAATATTTTGTGGAACTCCAAATTTCGGGAAATTTTACGTCGAACTGCTAGGGATTGAAGATTAAGGGTAGATTTCTTTGTTGTTACGCTGGCGGTTCGGTTGTTGTTATTAGACAGGATCAAACGGGCTAAATTGTTTAGTACCATTTCAAGCTAGTTTATTAGATTGTTACAATAGTTTATGAGATTGTTACAATAAGGATCCCAAATATATGGGGCGCATTCCAATTTAGAACAAATAAGTATTTTGTACAATAATAGTTTAAGAAAAAATAATGCCTTAGCAAAATTACGTCTCAGTTAACGCAGCATGCGGTTTTCATTGTTAATATTTTCAATGTGAATGTTCCAGGTGAGGTTGCTAGTAATTTTAACACCGAGATATTTATAGGAAGAAACAGAGCCTATGGTGATGCTATCAAGGTAGTAAACAGGTAATATGTTATTTTTTTGGATACACGCATAAATTTACACTGGCTAACATTGAGTTCCTTGCGCCACTTTAAGCATCAAGCCTTTATAAAATTCAGGTCAGTTTGGAGAGTGATAACGTCATCGTCACAGATATCTTGAGCATGTGATTATAATTCATGCAAAAGCAAATCAATCAGGCTATTCTTAATTTAGCTAAATATTTATTGTCTCTGAACCTTTTTACTGTCTACATCATTACGTTGTCTTTTCTTTCAAATGTTTACACAACATCTTTGTTCATTCTTGCCATGTTTTGTTACTGTTTTTGCTTTTCTCTTCAATCATTAGGTATAGAGAATGCCTTCAACCGCTGCAACCGCTCAGTGTGTGAGGTGGCCAGGTTCCCCTCAAGCTGCTCTTTGCAGCTTTTTCGCCTGGTCTCCTCGCAACTCAATTCAATTCAACCATTGAGCAGCTGAGTGATGGCAAACTTTAGCTGGTTGCCTCCTCTCATTAATATCTACGATGTGTCGTATGACCGCTGCTGAGTGATGACTAAGCATCTGTGTTTATGTAGTGGTGTACAATTCCCATTCAACCTAGAGACGTTTTTTGGCTGTAAAAACTGAGCGAAATTTGTCAAGGAGTAGATAAGTTGACGGAACTGCTTTGGGTTTATGTCATTGCCGATCACACAGTTAAACATGTCTACAGGCAATGTGGCAGTTTGGGCACTGCATCAAAGGGTGTTAAACTCTAATGACCAATCAGGAACATTCAACACAGTAATGGTTTCGCGAGGTTCCAAATGCTGAACATTGACATCAAAGTGTAGCAACGCAATTGGTGATGGGAATCAGTTCCACATAAGATGAGTCTCACCGGATTTGAGAGCACGCAGAGCAATTGGCAGTGCTGAGAGGTGGTGATGAACAAAAGAAGGGGAAGGATTGATGGGTCTGGTAGCAGCCGAGGCAGCAAAATAAAATACAGAAAATAAGGTAGAGGCATGTGGAAAGATTTTGACGTCATCAATGATGAACTTGAGTAAAGTAGCGAATCGGGCAAGTCGGTGAGTGTAGTAGTGAGTATGACCCCGAGACAGAAAAAGCGAAGACTGTCGGGTCGAAGTCTACCTCTTCATTTCCAGATTGTTGGCGTAGAGAAGAATAAAATGGTAACAAGTGGGAAATTTGCGGCACCTGGCGGAGCATACCTAAATCACATGATGGTGCGCCGTCTTCATTGAGAGATGGTTGAGGAAGAAGGGCAAAGCTGAAAGGGGGGGCGTCACATTTCTTTGCTTGTAGCTACTTTTACATGATGTGCACAACTACGTTTAGCTTGGAAATAATTTGCTGATACAGCAGCGTTAACGTCAATGAATTTTAAAAGAACAGTGTGTCGGGGCTGTTTCATTGCGGACGCTATGCAGATTAATCTCTTTCAATTTTGTTCGGGAGGTCACAGATGAATGTGCTGTCTTCATGTATAAAATCAATAAACAGACAGTTATCAGTAATTTCAGCCGGAATAAAAGCAGCTCTTGTTCGATCATGTGACAGAAAGCCCTCTTTAATGTGAGGAGGCACGGCAGGAACATCTGCAGTTGTAATGAGTCTGCATATGGGAACACAGCTGTTCATTTACTTCACGTGGCCAATCTTCTCTACCCCTGCATAACAGCCGGTGCCTGTGCGCGCAGAAGTTATTTCCGACATCGATGGCTTTTTGTACGGAGTACTATAGAACACCTGCCTGTCCTGTACAAAACGCTCAAACTCCACAACCATGCCCACTTTCAGTCCACATCAGTGTTACACAACACTTTGCTCTTCAACACTGAGCTCACTATGCTTCCTTGCACCCAGAAGAGACAAGCCATATACTGATGGGGAATTCTGCAGACGTTGATATCCTAGGAAGTCATCACAAAATTTTTTTTTCTGGTGGATGCAGAAGCGGGGACTGAAGCAGTCCCTGCAGTGCCTGAAACATTACCATACGTTCAAGAATTTGATTTGGGAGCCGTTTCGCAGCAGACAAATGGCGTACAATGGCTCCATATACACTTTCAAAGACAAAAGTGGAATGCGCCCTAAGAGATCACAGGGAACGGGCGCAGTTGCCAAGGTGAACCAAAGCATGAACATGTCATGAACAAGTTATGAAGGTGACCCCGTACAATGACTCCCATCGCATTACGAAGTTCTTTCGAAGAGCCTCTAAAAAGAAAATTGATCTTTTTAACCCTAAATAAAAACTTGTTTTAAAACAGGTTTCACAAAGCTACATGCTTCAAAGACATGTAACATGGACTCATTCATGCAAGCTTTATGCAGAGAAAAGCACATCTGTAATGCATTAATAGTAAAAATAATAATAATAATAATAATAATAATAATAATAATAATAATAATAATAATAATAATAATAATAATAATAATAATAATAATAATAATAATAATAATAATATTATTATTATTATTATTATTATTATTATTTCATGTCGCATCTTCAACATAATTGAAAAGCTAAAGAAATAGTTCTGGCTGAACTTGAACTCATCACAGATTCTGGTGTTAACACAATTAGCATTGAAGCAAAGTTTGTACAACCCATCTTTCTGAATTTAACCATTTTCGCAATCTATAGAAGACATTTTGAACTACCGTCTTTTTTGGGTTCCTTATCTGCTACCTCACTCCTATACTAATCAGTAAGTCAAAATTTTAATCAATAATCAATGGCTGCTGGAACATAGGAGCACAAGTGAGCCAGCCCATGGGATGGCTTGATCAAATATTTTGAACCAGTGAGAATAACTGCGCTCAGCATAACGAACTTGAGTCAAGCAGCTTTCACTGACGCTAATGTCTTCTTTGTAAGATATTATGATTCAAGAGCCATTTCACTGTACTGCTGGGTTTCCACCAGCTGCTTGCCCGGAATCCCTCAAAAACAGAGCTCAAAAAACTTTAAGAGAAATCTTTACTCGTGCAAGACTACGCCATGACTGCCCATCAGCGGCCGCTGAGTGGGAGGCTGCAAGTGTGCTCGTGTCTGTTGTTCCCTTTGTCTACCATCGTCTTGCTCACAACCGCAGCTTCCTTACTGCCCCGCCACCCAGTAGATGTGCGCAAGGAGAACCCTGACATTCAGCAGCCAACTATATGCCATGAGCAATTGTGAATAGAAACTGCTGGCATGTGGTTGTGTGCCATGTGCAGTACACTGGGGATGGGGTCCCCACATTCTCCTTCCATACTTTCACTGAATGGAGAGAGGAAAGGGGGCCAGATGGGAAACAGCAGCTGCAAGTGTACCGATGGTAGCGAAAAAGGAAAACAGACACAGGCAGGCTAGCAGTCTGATGCGTCGCAGCCAAAGCTTCCATGAATAATGCCGTGTTCATTGGCGTCTCCACCTTCGTTTGAGAGATTTTGGGAAGCCACCACCTGAAACTCCGCAATACAAAGCATAAAAACTGGATTTTATTGGGATAGCAGTAGAGAGCTCGTGTCGCAGAAATCCCACCGTCAGAATTGGCCTCATTGGTTGTGAACGAAAAATCATGTGTGAGCGAAAAAGCAAGTTACAGAGATTACTACTGGAGGCCGCAACTTATCAATGCATGTTCAGACGATCACACTAAAAAAGCCACGAATTTAAGCGGAAAATAGTGCTCAAGGTCACGAGGAATGGTAGTTTCTTTGCCCCTGCCACCCCTCCCAGCTTAGCTTCCAGCACTTTCGCAGGGACGAGAGAAGAGATAGTGCAATTGCTGCATGCGACATACCTTTGTAACTCCACTCGCACTGGACGGATTCTTAAAATTTTTGCAGCACTAAATTTTTGTGGCAATAAGCTCTTCTAGTGAACTCATTCCATGGTTACTTAAAAACGTGTTTCAGGACCCTTTTAACGCGTTTTGCTGGAAAGGTGTCACGACAAAAATGAGCCCATTCGGCGATTTGGAGACGCATTTGGGAAGCCTCAAACAACGTCAAAACAGGCCGGGATAGTGCAACCATCGCCGCTAAAAACGCACAGAAAATTTCAAACACCTCTAAGAATGAACAAAAATGTCCTTCTAGCATAAAAAATATCATGCCTTTCTAGAGGCGTTGATTAAGCAAACAGCAAATGCTAGATATTGTGCTGCTCTATGTGAGGCATTCTCAGACTATTTATGGCTTTCGAGATGGTGAGCGCGCGGCGTGTATCTTGGAGGCCATGCGACTTTCGCTTTACATGAAAAACCTGCATTTACAACTCGCGCGCGCACGCTGGTACGATCCACTGAGTGCGCGTGAGTGTGCACGCATGTGTGGGTATGTAACAAAATATGTTAATAAGTATGCGTTTGGCTATTGAAGGGCACACTAGGGGCTGGATTTCGCTATCGTGTTCAACTCTTGGAGGCAAAGCTTAAGGGTCTCTAATTTTTTGTCTTTTAACGCGATACAATAAAAAAGAGCCAGAATTCCCGCCAGCTGACGGCATTTATATTAACCACCACCAACTTGGACTTCGGAGTTTTAGCTAATATACAATGCATGAACTAGCGCATCTCTTGGTACCTCAGCAGCTGTGTTGATTTCACGGAGCGTGAGTTTCTCTTGCGGCGGTATGTGCACTCCCTCCCAAAGCTTGTCAAGGTGCCGTCAGTAGTCCTCATGAAAGATACCAGCCAAGCAGGGCAGCGAATAAAAGAGGAGCCATGCCTCCATTCAAATGCCCTCCAATGGCTTTTCTCTTGAACAGAATGGGGCAACCTTGTGACACAGTGAGGTGGCTTGATGGATAGCAGCCTGACATCTACTTTTGTAAGTGTCGATAACGCACCTGCAAGAAAGACACCACAGTTTAAATACTCTGATAAATGTAACCGAGTAAATGTAGCCTGAAAAGTATAGGGTTATAACAAATTAAGCTTGAGTGAATGGCACTGCACATTAGGCAAACACAAACAAAATTCATCTCTCTTACAGAACAAGTTCAAGTGCCCCTTCGACACTATCAAAGCCCTCATTTCGTACTTGTAGGTTGTGTAGACTGAAGTACAGACAAATTGTTGCAGCAAAAACGGCAGTCCTAAGTGATTCAATTTAGAAAATTCAAACGAGAAAAAAAAACTATCCTCACTAGCCTAAACTTGATTTTTGTGGTGTCACCTGGCCACATTTCACTTGTGTCGAATAGCCCGGTGACATAAGACGGCTCCCCTAAATGAAATGAACTGGAAGCTCCTACATAGGAAAAGCTTGCACACCACTGTTGCTTGTCCTTTCTAAACTAATGTGGACATCACTGCCATAGTAACAAACCTGGTGCCTGTTGCCTACCCTCTGAAAACATGAGCAGGCCCTACTGTTTCGAAGTGAAGTATTTTCTGTTTATAACATTCTATGTCAGCCGCTCCTCTCATTTTCATAAGAAGAAATATGAAATGACCATGCCAGGGAAGAACCATGGTCCCTTCACAAGTTGTTTGAGAGCTGCTGAAGAACTACAAGTGCATATTTCACCCCCTCAATGAGAATCAAAAGCCTACCACACGTGCAGAAAAACGAAATTTCAACACGCGAAAGCAAGAACCTCGAAGAAATAGAAAGAAGCCTTTCGTGGGCCTTTGGCTGCGCAATCCAGAAATTCAAAGGTGAAATGATAGCCTGCGGCTTTGTTGGGCACTGGAGTCGCAGTGAATTTTTTGTGGCAGCGTTTCTTTGGGAATAAATACAAAAGCACAAAAAGTAAAAGGATACTTATTTATAATGTCAATTTTGATGGCACACCACAATCTCTTCTAACGTTAGAGTTATTCAATCATAGGCATGCACCCATTCTCAGTCATTTCCACCCACAACAGTTCTGATGAGCGCCAATACGTCCTGATGTAGTTGAGTGTGCTTTAGTGATTTTTGGCCACGATTTAAATATTGAGTAGCTCGACATCAGCACTTATATTTACAATAATCTTATTCCCAGCTCTCACACTACGCAAAACACAAACAAAAAAATAGGCGCTTCAGAGGTGTAGGAAGGCCTTTTTAAAACACAAGTCAACTAAAAGTAATAGAATTCCCAAACACAATCAATGTGATGGCGCAGCCAAAATTTTAATTTCAGCATTACAGAATCTTTGCTATTGGAAGCACTAACACAGTAGAAATATTTAATGTGTAATGTGCCCTTTGAGCATTATACCGTGTGGAACAAGGTTGAAGGCAAGCAGATGCGCAAAATACTGATGCTCACAACTGTGGTTTTACTAAAGGCCTACTTGGGAACAGCCAGTGTGGGCAGCCACCTATTGTAAGTAATGGTAGCCAGTAACGTGTTCCTTTTTTCGTACTGAAGTTCACTGTGCTATTTCGCAATCGTAAAACATTTATATATGCTAATGTAATTGAATAACTGAAGGCCAAAGTGCCCTAGGTGTATTATTACACTGCTATGATTACCTACTCCCGCTCAAATGAGTCACAAGCTCGTCAGTCCCTTAGATTTAGCTTTTCAAGCTCATCTCACACACAAGAAGAGAAGTGTATAGAACGTGTAGTGATAATGCTGCTGAGGATGCACATCAATGGTTGGCAGTATACACAATGCTCTCGCACGTGTCCTTATAAGCAATGGTTTTAATGAATATTTGTTCTGTTCTAGCACTGCTAATGTTATTTGCGGTGTCATTCATATTGTCTAGAGGTCGTGACGTGGCCGAAGACTGGAGACTTTATGTTGGAATTTAACTGTTTATTTGGGCAAACATGTGCCCGGTAAATGGAAAGTCCGATTGCAGTAGCAGTCTTGCACAGATAGCAATGAACAGAGCGTCGGCCGTCGATCAACTACTGACAAGCAGCGAAGTGCGTCGACATTTATACTCTTGTTATCGAATTTTCTAGCATTGTCGCTGGCGGTGACGAATGTTCCAGCAAAATCTATAGAGTTTGCAGAGTGGGCGTGATTTTGTCGAAATGATTTACTACAGTCCCGAAGCTTCTCGAAAACTGCAGACGCGGCTTGCGCTGGGAATTGTGTAGTGTATTACGCTGATAACAAAACTTGAGGAATGGAACGTGGCAATCTTATTCATTAAGTGCAGTCATAAATTGCTCTTTCATAATTGATTGATATGTGGGGTTTAACGTCCCAAAACCACTATATGATTATGAGAGACGCCGTAGTGGAGGGCTCCGGAAATTTAGACCACCTGGGGTTCTTTAACGTGCACCCAAATCTGAGCACACGGGCCTACAACATTTCCGCCTCCATCGGAAATGCAGCCGCCACAGCCGGGATTTGAACCCGCGCCCTGCGGGTCAGCAGCCGAGTACCTTAGCCACTAGACCACCGTGGCGGGGCTTGCTCTTTCATAATGACTTCAGGAGTTTTAAATCCAAATTACAACATGTCTATGAGGCACACTGTGAAAGTGTGCTACGAAAATTTTGACTGCTTCGGGTTCAATAAGTAACGTAATTCTAAGTATGTAGCTCTCTAGCATTTTCACCTTAATCAAAAGTGCAACTACTGCAGCCAGAATCACATCGGCAACCTTGAGGTCAACAAAGGAGCCAGTAGCCCGCTGAGGCCCAGAAACAACTATACCCATGAATGATGTGTCAGTAACTTGCTTCAGACAACAAGGTTATTGTGGGTGATGAGCATAGCTGCTGGTATAGCTGTTAAAGTGAACTAGAATACTGATTGCGCGAGCCCAGTACTGGCCAAGAAAAAGATGGTATGCTAAGAGTGTGGATAGACCTCACAGCTGTTACCAGGTAGACAAGGTGACGGAATTTCCCACTTTCTAAGAGTAAGGTTTCGAAAAATTATTTAATCAGTGCCGCATACTTCTTCTATGGCTATCGTCAGACACAACTCAATGACAGCACTTTGAAGATCTCCGGCATTTCACTGTTTTCATTACCATTTTCTTGTACCATTCATCCTTTCATCTGCACTAAGTAATTTTTCAATTATGTTACTGTCAGACAAAAGTCGATGATTACCACTATTTGGTGCCCTAGTTTCTTTCCACGCAAGATAAATGTTGCCTTTAAGATGACAAACGAAGTTACTTATAGCAGCTGTGTATAAGCACAAGGGAAGAATGAAATGGTCAGGAATACATTACGAGAACAGAAGCGCTGAACAGAGTTTTATCTTGACAAGATTGTTTAAGTGAGCTGCCTTGAGACACCTTGAGGTGCGCAATGCATGTACTCCACTCTGTAGCGATTCACGAGGTCCATACATGAGGAAAGACATGCGCAATATTTAAATACATTAACATGAAGTTACACACTGCATCACCACATGCGATTGTACCATGCGTGAGCAATAAACTTTTAGGAGATTAATCTGACAGAGTCACAGTACTACATACCATATATAATTATTTCCACAGCGTGTGAAAGCTAGCGAAGTAGCAATGGAGACAATATAAACAGAGCAGCAACAGTAAGAAAAGAAAGGTGAGCGCTACCATCACATGCTTCATGCACGGCAGCTTCTTATGGATACTTTTATATGCATCATACAATAAGTTGTGTGTATAGATTTATGAGATAAAAAAGAGCAATCTTCGGTGAGTGATGCATCCTTAAAGGGGCCTTGCTACATTATTTGAGCAAGTATTTCTCATGGGTTCTTGTGGTTTCTGTGAAATGCGCCGACATTGTTGCGCAAGTGGCAGCGCAGAAATAGAAGTTGTTATGATTTTATTTCACGGGGCAAACTACCTTGATTTCTGATTATAGTGACACACATAAACTAATTTTGCTATGGGATGTGAGGTTATGTCATGTGACATGACGAAGAAGATCGTTCGCTTTTGATTAGCTTGACGTGACAAGTAGCGTGCAATAGTCATATAGTGGTAGCTAGGCCATACGAGTGAATGCTAAAAACAGCAAAAACCTTTTTTATACTTACTCAGAAAAAAATCATTCATGTTTCTAAATGATGGGGTTATCAGAACGAACATGACACTTAGTCTAAGAACGATGCTACGGTAAGACAGCAAGTAAAGATGGAAACGCCGCGTTTTTAACAAGCCAAAAATGTGATATCATATGGACGCTGGCGTTTCCGTTGAGTGCGTCTTGCATGCAAGCCGAGAAGTGACTCCGCCTAAAGGGTACATATATATCTTACGCAGTGTGACCATGGGAGCATCTGGTAACCGATGCACATTGTTAGTAGTACCCGTGCTAACGGCGGCATTAAAAAGAGCGGTAGCGAGGTATTGTGTGAAGGCCACCGTGTGGTGACATTTCCGGTATGTCTTTATGAGACGCGTGGTGTGTTTGAAAGCAGTCTTTGACATCAGCAGGCAAGTGAAATGCAATAGAGAATACTTCTTGTAGTGTGCTCAAGTTTTCAACTTTGAAAACTCGTAACTTCACGTTTCAACTACCAATTTTCATCGTTCTTGCTGCATTATTCTCGGAAATCATTGCTACATGCGTTTCTGTGCTACATAAAAGTGTCGAAAAAGTAATGCGCTGCCCCATTAAAAAAAGTACTGCAACGTGACCTTAAAGCAGACAGAATTATTGACAAACTCGTGGCACACACGTCTTCATTACATACCCCAGTGTGTTGATAGCTACGTGGATACTGCGTCTAGTGTCTTAGCAGGCAGCACTCACAATCATGCACAAGTTAATAGAGAAATTGTTGCAAAGTAGTGTTGGGGTAGGTCTCTCTGGCTCCACAATGGCGCAATGCGCCTTCACTGACTCTTCAGGTTCATCAGTGCAGTAGGCCCTTTCAAATAATTGACGTTGTCTTTGACTGCTGCAGCCAGTGTCATTTCCTCCTTGACCATGTTTTTTTTCCATTGTTCTGCGGCAACTCCCATCTGTAGTGCAAGAAACATCAATAAAGATGAAAACATTGAAATCAGCAATGCAGTAAACGTATTCATTCCTTTATATAGTGCACATGCTTACATTGTAACGTACAAAAAGTGTTGAACATCACGTTTAGTGCAATGCTACATTTCTTTCAAAAAGCTTAACTTCAAAGTAACACTCACCTTCCTTGTGCTCTCCTCACATAAAACACCACGTGCAGCCAAAGTAGCCATCGACAGTAATCATGTTTTGGACTGATGCTCTTGCAGCTTCATCAACCGACACGCACAGCCCATCAGCTTATGACATGTGAAGACTGTCTTTGTGCCTCCATTGAGCCACCTCAGTGCTGTTTACTTCCACAAATTTTGTAAGGAACTATTGCATTTGTGGGTGCGTTCTCCCGAACCAGAGGTCAGCAAGAACAGGGTTATTGAAACGGCTGTTTGGTGGCAGTTGATTTACAATGAATTGTAAAGGGCACAATGACGTCTGTGATAACTTCCGGACAGGACTACAATCTGTATTTATAGTCAAAGTTAGGTCATCTAGGCCAAGCTCCTGTTCTTCTTTCAATCGCCCAAGGCACTGGGCTCTCGTAAAATCATGAATTTTTGTAGAGGGCTGTTGTAATGCGTGCCGCGAAGCTCTTCTCTGGTCTGGTCAATGATGACAATGAGCTAGGCCTTCAAATTTAAAATAACAATGAAGGAGACTTAATCTTTTAAAACTCGCGCTCCAGTGACTTTATGGCGGTTGGTGCGCTGAGCAGAATTGTCATGCTCTTCGATAGTGTACTTGCATTGCTCACAAAAGAAATGCTTCTGTACACTATTTGCCACTTTTTTCGACCACAGATGCCTAGGAATAAACTTGCTCCGGGGCCAAGCGTCTTCGCCCAGAACCAAGTTTAATAGCTTGGTCAAATCACCCAGAGCTCACCACGTGAGACGATGCAATATTGCAAATGAAATGACTGACGCTATCACGCCCGCCTTAGAGACGTTAGAGTTCGTCAATTGTTCGTGGCCATGCTGCTGAAACCTGGTTGGTAGAGACTCGTCGTCGTTAGAGGGGCCCGTAGCGTCGTCGTCGTCGTCACTGCAGTCGTGCTCTGAAGTTCCGCTTCATCAGCAGTTGCTGCTTCGTCGCTGTCGAGTTGGGAGATACCGGCACAATCGTTATCTGAAGACACTTCCTCACATACTTCTTCTGCAGTCTTTTTGGAGGCGGAAATGTTGTAGGCCCGTGTACTCAGATTTGGGTGCACGTTAAAGAACCCCAGGTGGTCAAAATTTCCGGAGTCCTCCACTACGGCGTCTCTCATAATCAAATGGTGGTTTTGGGACGTTAAACCCCACAAATCAATCAATCAATCTTCTGCAGTCTCGTCATCTGAAGCATGAGAAATGCTAGTCGGTACGGCGTTTCCCGTATGGGCTGCAGTGACAGCTTTCGTAGCCTGTGCTGCCGAACCGACGGCATTGGCGTGCGCCTCGCCGTGCCTGTGGCGCGTAGATTGCGGCACTTCAAAGTACCTGCCACGTTCTAAGTATAGTTTACATCGCTTACTAAGTTTCTCCATGACCTAACTCCAAAACAAGCACGTAAAACAAAGCATGTGGTCCTCTGAACCAGTGGCAAACGCAGCACGACGGGCAAGGTTCTGTTTGTCGTTGCATAAGTTTGTCGCCAGACTTAGGGGTAACTGCCCCAGCCGTTCTGGCTTTCCCGTATAGTTTCCATGTAATCTGTTGTGTCTGTGTGGTCTTTTGACATGGTCGTTTCATTCAGCAGCCCATGTGTGTTGCAGAAGTGTAAGCCCCCTTTTTTGCTTTACGTTCCATTCTAATAAATGGAAGCCGGACTCGATCGTGCTTTGGAAGCAGGGAATTTGAGAGTTCGGGCTAAAAGTAGGGAACTTACGCACAACATGGATATACCAGATCACAAGAACCCACCCACAACATGGAACAACGGATCACAAAAATGCTGAACGCAGGCTGCATGCGTGGCGGAGCAGCTGCATTTAGTAACATTGGCTACGTGTATAAAACTGAGTAAACTTGGTTAGAAAGTTCTGAGTAAAAAAATGACACGTGCTGGTTAAAACTGATTGGTAGCGTGATGTATGCGCAAACGCAACGATATGAGAAATTTAACTACTACTAACATATTATGATTGAGTGGCGTAGATGACTATCGTTGCGTTGCGATGCAAAAATCTTAGCGTAGTGAGCTGAAACCTATCGCTGTTCTTTATTTAAGGGCTACACAAGCCAACAAGCCCTACCAACAAAACGTGCAAGAATTGCGGCTTTGTGACACTGGTTAATATAATGAAAACGTAAGAATTGTAAATCGTGAAGTGGCAGAAGTGACATTAGGCCAACTTTGACAAGCAAGTGCACAGGGGTCCCTACCTCCCGCCCTTGTGAACTAAAAAGGAATTGCGAACTCCCCCCCTCCAACTTGGGGACCCCTGCACACGGCTATGATTGACTGACATTGTCAAGTACGTGGAGTTAGAGCGGAAGGCGCACTACGATTGAACGGCATTCGCGCAAACAGCCCCTTCTTAAACATTCCATTTTAAGCCACACCACACACACACACACACACACGCACACACACACACACACACACACACACGCGCGCGCGCGCGCGCGCGCACGCACGCGCACACACACACACACACACACATATATATATATATATATATATATATATATATATATATATATATATATATATATATATATAATACAAAAATAGGCTCAGTGCTTGCGATGATGCATAAAATAGTATTTATTATACGCAGTTGCATAGGTATTCGAACAAAAGGCAGATACCAAGGTCTCTCCGCATAAAAAGACTTTTTGTGATGTATTGCTTTTCTTTCGCATATGTTACATAAGCGTGTTAATTCATGGTGCACCTATACGCAATACGTGCACCATCTGTAAGCAAAAGTCACCCGACAAATGTGCAACATATATACATTTCCCCTATTTTCATACTAGTATGAAGTGTCATATATTACACAGTTCTAGATAGCGGAGTGCGAGGGAATTAACAAGAGCGTTTCTTGAACGAACATTCCGGTGCCTCACATACGCGAAAATAGCTGAATCTATTACGGCAAGCTGAAGGCGCGAATTAGTGAAAAAAATATTTCAGTCAGAGCTTCTCGGTAATAAGGAGGTCAAACTTGTGAATTCGCGCTCATGTGGAGTGTATGAGTCAAAAAATTTAAAAAGACACGGAATGATATGCTTCCACCATCTTCAGTGTCATCACATCGGCAAACCGGCTAGTGAACATTGCATAATATTCGTCATATCTTTTTGTGATCGCATTCGTAACCTCACTTTTTCATTCCGCGCGCATCGCAGTTTCCCGCAAATTTGACGAAGTGCAGCATGAACAGCAGCAGCAGTGACCTGCTTCTTTTTTTTCTTCTTCTTTTTTGTTGTGGGACTGTGCTTGCAAAATCAGTAAGAAACTTTTGAGGGCTGGTTTCTGCGTTTGAGCAACTTTAATGAAAATCTGAAGAATGAGCTATAAATGTTGCATATCTGAATGAAATGTTCGTGAGCCTGATGAGAAACCATCGTCTACCCAGCATACACTACTTCTTTGCAATTGAGTTATTATTCTGCAATGCATTTTGCTCTACAAAACGTGCGATCACCAGGGCACGATATGTGCAGCAGTTTCGAGTTTGACGCGCCCTTCGTTGTGCGTTAGTCGTGGCACAAGTGTACGTTTAGTACGTTGTAATGCGTGTTCGGCATTTTCTGTGCAATGAAGACGAGCTGACGGGTGTGTACGCAATCCTGTGTCATTTTGATGCCGGTACAGCATACTTATCTGCAACTTTGAGCGTGGAATTGCTGTAAAAAGTAATGAGAGTTGGCATCAATAATACGTTGCTACCCGTGTCTTGTGTAGTGTGGTAATAAATAGAACTCACTTACTGAGCATTGCAGTTGTGAACTTAAGTTAATAGATTACACATCTTGGCGATATTGCACGAACCCTTCGAAAACATTAATTTTGATCAAAGTTGCACTGTCTGGTTCTTCAAGCTTTTACAATATTCCTAAACAAACTTGACAGTCTCAATATAAATAGCTCGCGTTACGCATTACATCAAATATCATTATTATTTGCAAAAAACTGTGTTCAGGAACTTGCGAAGCCTTGTTCCGGAAACAACAAAAAGTTTTTTTTCTTTTTCTTTTAACTTGCGAGCAGCCAAATGTTGCAGCGATCAGGCAAAATTCTCAGCCAGGAGGCTGCAGTTCGTCACTTTGCTTGCTTTGCTTTGTTTCGAAGCATGGCGCACGTCAACAAACATGTTTGCGTATGTGAAATATGCTGACGGCTACCGCCCAGTTTCGCCCGCGTGTCAAATTAAGGGCTTTGCACCTAACGACGCCAAAGATTTTTCAACAAGCATAAAAGTGCAAGCGCATTGGTGTTGCGAAGACGGGGTGACGGAGGGCTTCTATTCAGCAACTGTCCATGTGCTCGCTGGTGAGTGAGCACTTGCTTAACATTTTTCGTAATTACATTTCACCATTTACTCCTTTGCAATTACGACAAGTTTGTAACAAAACACTGAGTATCACGTTAGCTGCTCATCGGTCCAAAAGCAGTGCGCGGCGTTTGCAAAAGTTTGTCTAGGCAAGTATCCTTTTGTATGTTTCACGCAAATGCCATAGGCTGCACCTGAGATTACAGTAGATTCCAGATGGTATTCACCTTCTCAATCGCAGTTATTTGTGCAAGCTGTTGAAGGGAACAAATGGGACTGCAGTATGTATCCGGACCGAACACCGTCGGAATCGATCGATATTGCGTGTGTGAAGGTACTTGTAGCATTATGGTTTTCAGCTTGTTTCTTCTTTTTTAACACTGAAGGTCAACAGCGACAAGTAGGTCTTATCTACTAGCATCGCTTATATTTGAAAGACTTAACACGAGCTGATTGATGCCATGAAAAAGACGTTCATCATTTCCTTGGTATGCACCGTTAACCTTGAGTTTGAGTTTGAGTTTATTCATATTGCAATTTATTCAATTAACCTCATATTGCAGTCACACAACATTCATAAAAATATTTATTTCAATATTAAAGTTTTCTTCGCTAAGCAATAGCAAGCCAGCCCCACTGCACGGGCCATTATCCCGACAAGTCAACACAGTTGCACTGAGCTTGGGAACTCTGCATCCTGTGCGCAGCCCAAATTGAAGAAATCACTGTTGGGGTCACGTGAAGACAATTCACATGTCGTTTACGTGCATCCCCATTGAGATGCGGGATCTGCCATTAGTGGAGTGGCAAGTTGCTGTCTCCCTGTGGCATCACACTGTAAGAATATGTCACTTAGAAGCTATTCCTTTTCTTTAGGTAACGGTATTACAAATATATTTGGTGCATTCCCATGCACCGCAGTACTGTGTTTAGGGTGATAAACACCAGTGCTTTCAGTTATAGTGACAATTAGAAAATATTTTATATTTGTATCAGCACTTCTTTAATTGCACAATATTGCCCATAATGTGGATGAAGAAGTGCCCACCACTGTAAATCAGTTGAAAGAACATTGACTGCATTATTCAAAAGTTACATGTTTGGTCCCTGCCAGCAGCACGTCAATTTTTCGTCAACATTTCTTCCATCAGAATTACATTTAAGCATTACTAAATGTTTTTGTTGCCATATTTGCAGCAAAATTGAACGATTGTGAACCGAACGTGATAAAAACAACCATTTCTGGCAAATTAAAAAAAATAATGAATTTGATGATTTCCTTCGCACAAATTAACACATCTAGCGGCTGTACCGTAAACTAGGGGAGATGACATTCAGTGACGTTACAGCAAACCAGAAAGTCGTGCCAACAATGCCGGCTGTTTCTGTGTCTCTCAACCTGCTCAGCTTCCACTACAGTTCGCAGATACACTACAATCAGCTCCGGCTGCAAGCAAGTACTCCCTGCTGGTGTGAATCACTGGAGCTTTTGGGGAAGGGGAAGAGTGGGATGAAATAGAGGTGGGAAAAAGAAAAGGAACAAGAAGGTACATTCCCTACCTGCTGCTTGAAGAATGTAATATCACAGCTAACGCTCGTATGTGACCACAACACGCTAGTAGTTCACCAAAACTACAGCCAAATATTCAAAAATACGTAAAAAAATGCTGTTTATTAGAACAGTAGCATTTTCAAAATATAATTTATAGGTTTTGAGTTTTTTCAATTTTTGCAAAGTATAATTCAAGATTACTTCCAATAATATCCCCTATACTTTCTTTCGTATCATTGTCTGTTCTTTATCAATATTATTGTGCCTAACAAAGAAAAAGAGGCCCTGAAAATTTTCACTCTTCTTTAGGAGCACAAACTGTATTTTATAAAAGTTATGCGAACACACATAGATGATAAACTAATGTTTTCTTCCTTCACTTTCCAAGCAGGATCTGCCTCATTCACTGTCAGCTAAATGTCTATCATCACACCGCATCTTGGCATCTTTTCCCACGAGTGAGAAAACCTTGGAGGCAACACGGAGCGCGCTTTCATTGTATCGGTTACAGAATAGATCTGAAAGTTCAGAGATATGCAAAAATGAGTGCACAAAGTGCCGTTATGTGGAAAGACTGAGGAAAAAGTCACCTGTGACCAAGTCGGCATTATCTCTTCATGCGCACTTTTAAGGTCTCACTCACTCTACAAACTCTCAACATGAAGGACTGACATACAACGTATGGTCATAATTTGGCAGTCACGCAGGTATTCACAGGAATCCCCGTACACCCACTTGCAGCTAACATACCGGCACACACTGCCATAATGCAAGTGACCTTCATGAGTAAGTGCATTGAGGAAAACTGTAAGGTCATTTTGTTAGCATACGGAAGTTTAAGAACAAGTCAGAGAAAAACCCTCCGTCTTAACTCTAACAAAAGTGGAGTGGTTTTCGTGAGTATCTGAGCAGAAAACACAACCTAGGCGGCATACTTGTCTCAGTCAGCACACCATGGAAACAGGTGTAACTGCGCCTTAGGAAGCAAAAAATGAGCAACTAAAAATGGTCACCGTTCAAGTGGTTGTAAACCACACAGCCATCAGTTTTCAGAGTGCGACAAGCAGGATTGACTAAAGGGACAAAACCAAACCTACGGGTGCGCCAGTTAAGCATAGAAAAATGTGTTGCTAAAATTGGTTGGAAGGTGGTTTGTACCGCTGTGTCAGCAACAAGGCTACCAAAACCAGAACTGAAAAATATGTGCAGTAGACTGATGTAAACATACACATGTATTGCATATCTGCACACGGTGCACATGTCCATGTCATTATGGTTGTGGAAGTGCTATGTAGCTATGCTGTGTATTTGCATGTAAAATGATTGTCCACGCTATATTAAAAAAGACTAACAGACAATGATGCAAGAAAGCTATAGAGAACGTTTTCAGAAGCAATTTAATGTAAATTTGGAGAAAGGAGAGTTGACGAAAAGATAATTTGTCACTGGCAGAGACCGAACCTGAGAACACGTTATTTGAAGGTCGCGAGATTTGCGCCTGCCAGTGGCAGGTTATTTTGCTTCACGGCATGCAGTGGTGTGGCCAGAACAAATGTGAACATTGTGTTGAATTTTAATGCAGATGTTGCTCGCACTGAATTGCCTCCTTCGCCACTCCATCTTACAAGCCACGTGGCCAAGACAGAGATGGCATGTCTGACAAGCCATTCAGGCTTGGTCATAGAGACCGCAAGTGAGCACGTTGTAGCAGGATTTCTGCTGGATTCTTCTATGGATAAAGGTATTGTCTTTATGTGTGCCTGAATGTGTATGTTGTATTCACATATTTGTTACTTTTTGCAGAATTGGGCTTTCCCGAATAATTTATAATTCTACCATTACATAAGCATGGTATTCAAGTTTCATTTCATGTATAAACGGGAAGAGCCTTGCAGGACAAATGAGCGAGGCACGTAGTTGCAGGCTGCAGACTTGTATGTCTTGATTATAGACGTGGACAATAGAATGAAAAAGGTGATTATAGGCTTGAAGGCTAAGATCCGTGGTAAACAAAGAAAACTGGAACAGTTGGTAGCAACGCACATAATAGCTGGCTCCTACATCTGTAACTGGTCGCAGTGAAGTCATTCTTGTGTAACTGTTTGTGCTGGGTTGCAGAACGTTACAGAGTCGTTAAGAAAAAACATGCCAGTAAAACCAGTAAGGACGTAAATCTTAATTGAGTAAGTATTTGCCAAACCAGCTACCTTAACAGCACAATGATAGCGGCAAGCTGACAATTATTTGTCACTTGTTCAGAATCTGATCGTTGGTGGATTATGCCAGCTTTCGTACATGTGTAATCGTACATTACAGGGTTTTCAGTGATGCTCACGTATGTTCCATCATGTTCCGAAGTGAATGAATTATGCATACGATCGGAGTAAAAAGTTCAGAAACATTCTAAGATGCACCCATGCATCCTGAACGTTTGGTGAAACCCGCCTCAATCGTATTTTGTCTAAGGCACTTGGCTGCTGACCCACAGGTCAAGGATCGAACCTCGGCTGCATCGGCCGCATGTTCGATGGAGGCGAAAATGCTTGAGGCTCATGTACTTAGATTTAGGTGCACGTTGAAGAAGCCAGGTGGTCGAAATTTCCGAAGCCGTCCAGTATGGCTTCTCTCATAATCTTATGGTGGTTTTGTGACGGTAAATGCTAATAATTATTATGAAATATATGGTGCATATCTGTGACGCGTGTCAGAGATATACTTGATAAAGCACGGTGACTACCAAAAAATCAAATTACTGTATTGAGTTCCATCTAGGCAGACCCCTATTCTAAATCATCCCCCAGAAGTCCAAAGGCTGAAAAAAATGAAAAAAAGTTATCCCGCAATTTATTGTAGCAAAGCGACCATTTGGGCTATTTGGTAATGATACAATGGAAGAAGTGGGGCACCGTACGTAACACGGACTGCAGGAGTGAACAACAACACAAGCGCTCACTCGCAAGTTAAAGTTTATTGAAGGGGCACACACATAAAGCTTACAAAATTGTCACATAGTACACGTTCTCTCACCAAAAAAAAAAACAGAACAGAAAAACCATCGCCATTCCGCAAAAAGTCACCAAGTATTATGAAGGCGCGTGCGCCTACAAAGAGAAGATAAACAAAAGTACACATAAGCGGAAAAAGTAAACAACAAAGATTAGTACAGCAATTATAACATTTACAAGTACTCTCTCTGAAATTGCAGTTGAGTAACACATTTTTTCCCGCATCTCTTGTTAAAAATGATTGAATTTTTTCGCAGGTGGCCTTATCTCTATGTCTTGATAGAAAAGTTGCGTCAACAAAAAATGATCAACAGCCCCTTATACAGGTCATTGTTTAAATAATATTAACCCAATATCATTGACTTCCCGTCCTTGTAAACTTCTTGAGCATATCATCACGCATCACATAATGTCATTCCTTGAAGAAAACAGTATTTTGACTCCTTTTCAGCATGGTTTTAGGAAGGGCCTCTCGACTGCCACTCAACTTGTCACAATTCACGACTTCGCAATGGCACTTGATAAGGGCGACCAAATAGACGCCATCTTCTTAGATTTTAGAAAAGCTTTCAACTGTGTTTGCCTTAGTAAATTACTCACCAAACTTTCAAACATTGGCCTACCCATTACAGTAATTAGTTGGATCCGCTCCTACCTTACCAGCCGCAAACAGTTTGTCCAGGTCGAGGGCTGCTGCTCTGGGGTTCTACCTCTAACCTCGGGAGTTCCACAGGGCAGTGTCCTTGGCCCTGTCTTGTTTCTCATCTTTATCAATGACATCGTTTCATCAGTTGACACCTCCGCTATAAGCCTAAAGCTTTTTGCAGATGACTGCATTCTTTACAAGCAAATTAAAAGTGAAAGGGACCAAGAGTGCTTGCAGAACAACCTAAATTCTCTCTCCGATTGGTGCCATACCTGGTCGATGGAGTTAAACATTAGTAAATCGGTCTATATGCGTATCTCAAATAAAATTACCCCTGTTGCATCACGCTACACCTTAAATAATATTCCATTGATCAAAGTGAGCAATTTTAAATACTTGGGAGTCAATATTACCAATCGACTGTCGTATTACCAATCGACTACATTGACGACGCTTGTTCCTCCGCCTCTAGAAAACTAGGGTTTCTTAGACACAAACTAAAAAACGCGCCAACTCAGATCAAACTTCTTGCATATAATACATTCATTCGACCCCGTCTAGAGTACGCATGCGTAGCCTGGGAACCGTATTTTAAAATAGCGGTAAGATTCATCTATAATGCCTATCACAATCTTGATTCACCTTCATCACTTATGGCTACTAATAACTATCCGCTCTTGAAACAGCGTAGAACTATCGCCAGACTCAAGTTTCTTTTCCTGCTTCCTAATCATCAGTTTAATATCGATCTCAGTAAACACATCTCTCCCTCTTCTTCCAGGAAAACCAGGCATGCTCACAATCATGATCTGACACCTTACTTTGCACGTACTAACCTTTTCGAACATTCCTTTTTTCCGAGAACCATTAGCGAATGGAATGCACTGCCTTCAAATGTTTTTCCTGAAAGTGGCATTCCAGACTTTGAAAACTACATGCATATTTTGTGTAATCAACGCTGTTGATATTCAATGCTAGATTACCTCATCCTATTATTTCAACTGTGTAGCTTTACTTTTTTGTGCTTGAAACTGTTTCTAGAAGTTTGTTCGCTTTTTTTCTAGATATGTATAACTAACCATCTTATTTAGTATGACGCTTTTGAGTAGCTTTGTGCATTCTAACTTGCTGTATAACTTGTTCGCTTTTTTCGCTATGCTCCCTTTTTGTGCCCCTCTTGCTTGGTCTACGGACTGCACTATGTAATAAATAATAATAATATTAAATAACAATAAAAATATTCCTTTACAGGGGAATTACTGACCTCGAAGGACAGTGCCCACCTGGCGTAGCTTTGCAATGTGTGTGGCTTTTCATTATTTTTTGTGGGACTTGAATCTTGAGACAATATTTGTATGCTATATACGTGTGCACTTGTGTTGTGTGCACTTGTGTTGTTCTCTTCTCCAGTCCATGTTACGTACCCCGCCCACCTTGTCCCTTAATGATTATCCCGGATGTAGGCTGAACAAAACAGGGAAGACAGCGTTCGCAAAAAGAAAATATTTATTGAACAGGAAGATGAAATAAAGCAGCTGGTTCATAATTACATTACCTCGAGAAATATACAGCCACTAGTCGTGTTGTGTGTGTTTTTTTTCATGCTATTTTAACTTATTTGCATCACCAAGCTCCCGCACTCATTCCGAATTGTCGCTGCTTCTTTCGTCGCTGACTTTTTGTCGCTATTTTCAAACAATGCACAATCCTCAGTGCGATCAAGCGCACTGCATATGCCACATTTTTTAAATGAGCGCAGGATCAAAGTTTTTAGGATGTCTTTTAACAATGCAGCCCATCCAACGACGCAGA
The DNA here is from genome assembly GCA_013436015.1 of Rhipicephalus annulatus. Taxonomy (NCBI): domain Eukaryota; kingdom Metazoa; phylum Arthropoda; class Arachnida; order Ixodida; family Ixodidae; genus Rhipicephalus; species Rhipicephalus annulatus. The sequence continues at coordinate 223,983 of WOVY01009915.1, read as the reverse complement.
CTTCTTTCATTCACTCTAAATCCCACCTGGCTTGAACACTGGACGACGACTGAATGGCTAGGACAAATTTCTTTTTATAAGCGAGACTATACGGACACCGCCTTTTTGGCGCCATTGAGCTATGCCGCACACAGACCACTTGAAGCACGGCTCGAAATGACAAACGACTCGCCTCAACATTCGCCACAAACATCGAAATTGCGGCCTTACGTGTGTACTTAAGCCAGCTGTTGGCTTTGCTACGAACGGCTACAGTACTATATGGGTGGCGCTAGTTGTAAGCCACTTTTTTTTTTCGATGAAACAGTGCGTGTTTTTCCAAATACTTGAATCTAACCTGACCCCAGAGTTTAGTACAAAGAATTAAAATAAAAAACACTATCGGCCTATATTCAAATGAATACGGTATGTGCGTCCATATGTGAGTGTTTTTTGTTCTAAAGTTGTTGTCATTGCAAAAAAAGAAGGTTGTGCACTGATGCTTCAAATAGTTTGTTGTGTACAGCTGCGGGAGAGCCTATAGAAGTGCAAGAGTCACTGATGCAAGAAACTGTACAAGCAGTTGCACATCCTCTGGTTGCTCCCACACCGCCCTCGACATAGGAGCTCTCCAGTGGTGTTGATGGGCAGGCAAACATACTTTTTTGACCGTATGTATGTAGTAACCTGTGTTAATTGTGTAAAAAACTTATCCTCTGTAATTATCAGTGCATAACAAATCGCGAAATCCCAATCACCTGCACTTCAGTACTGTTATAAACTTTTTCAGGAAGGAAATTTTACATGACGGCTCTGTCTTGCTCTAATGTGCCCGTTTGTGAGTCGTCATAGTGATTTCATAGTGTCAATGTATTTCGCTGATTCTCTAAGCCTATAACGTGACAATGGCCTACGCATATTACAGAAATGTTCAAATTTAGGTCTTAAGAAGGTCTTAGCAGGTGAAAGAAAGACAAACAAGGCCACTTATTGCTATTTCATATTTTTGCACGTCTATCACAGCCTGAAAGAACAGAGTCAGGATGTGGTAATAACATATTCTTGTCTGTGCCATGGAAGGTAAGACATACTTCCAGAATGACGAATAAATTCCCCAGCAAAGCTTTACACGAAAATGCCTGATGTAGGCACTCAGACATGAATACAAATTTGGCATCGTGCATAGGATATCATAAACCTGCGGCCACAGTAATTTATTAGGTCATACAGGGTGCACTTTGAACGTAAGGCTGGAGAAACACATGAAAAACTTTATTAACAAAAGGTCTTCTAACTTAGTGTTGCAGTGCCAAAGCCAATGGCTATCAGCTTGTGCTTATTAAAGTGTGTAGTATACATCGTCATCAAGACAAAGCAATGCTTCCTGAAAAAAAAGCTGCTTGGTACGTCGCCAGTTTTGAAATTAGACACATGCTGTTTCACGTTTCCAACAGGTGCCGTGAGGTAGTGGTGCTTGTGACTGTCCCGCCGAAGCCAACGAGAGCGACCCTGTTGGCAATGTTTTGTCCGCGGAGGAGCGCAGCCGGCTGTGTTTGATAGCCGTTTGATTGTGCATTCGTGGTATGTGCTTGAAGAGCACTACACCAACAAGGGCCAATCATTTCGTAGTAGAAAGTTCGGCTAAAGCTAAAGAACATTTTGTGATGGAAGGCTCCTTTCAAGCAGCTTTAGGGCAGTGTTCATATCATTTACTCCTTGCTGCACAATGGAGGGTGGCATGCTGTGCCCAGTCATCTCTAGAAATTGGCTGGAGTCACTGGCCATGCAAACTGCTCTCTGAAGGTATCTGCAACTCTTGAGGTTTGACAAGGATTTAGGCACGCAGCAAAACTGAATTTCTATGCAGGATGAACCTGCCGCTCAAAGATCAGTTGTTGCACCATGGCATTAAATCAAGGCATGCTCCCCAAGAATGCACTTTTTAGGTGTTTCCTCTGGTGTTTAGTTTTGTCGATGTCTTATTATATTGTCACGTTAAAGAGACAGGAGACGTTTTTAAGGCGTCCTCACAAAAGTCCGAAGAGCGGTCGGCTCAGCGCAGCCAAAAACAGAACAATGGCACGAGGGGAACTGCCACTTCGTCTGCCTCTTTTGCGCTGGCAGATCAAGCGCGCGGCACTGCCCCTCCTCCCTGAAGAGCATCGCCTCGATGCTAAACGAAGCGTGTATCGTAAAAAAAAAGACATTGTCACAGTGTGTGGTACGGTTTTAACCGCACCACGTGCACAATCTCGGGTCGTAGCTGTCGGCGTCGGGGTGGTTGGCTTCCGTCCGGAAGGACTTCGTAATTGACGTCGCTCACTTGTCGTAGCACTTTGTACGGGCCAAAATACCGACTGAGAAGCTTCTCAGAGAGACCTTTGCAGCGCACAGGGGTCCAAACCAACACCTGGTCACCTGGTTTATAATCGACTTGTCTGTGGCAGCGGTTGTAGCGCTGTGCATCGACGCCTTGTTGTTTCTTGATGTTTACGCGGGCTAGTTGACGTGCTTCCTCGGCTCGTTGCACGAAACACTCAGCATCTTCGTCGAGATTCTCGATGTTGTCAATGTCGCATGGGAGCATTGCGTCCAACATCGTCTGAACGTCCCGACCGTATAGAAGACGAAACGGAGTGAATCGTGTGGTCTCTTGCGTAGCGGTATTATACGCGAATGTTACGTAAGGCAGTATTTCATCCCACGTCTTGTGCTGTACGTCTATGTACATAGACAGCATATCAGTCATCGTTTTGTTAAGCCGCTCGGTCAGTCCATTTGTCTGAGGGTGATACGCTGTTGTCTTGCGATGCGTGGAGTAACTTAACTGAAAAACTTGTTCAAGGAGCCTTGCTGTAAACGCTGTTCCTCGGTCTGTGATGACACAGGATGGAGCACCGTGGCGTAATACAATTCTCTCGATGAAAAACTGAGCAACTTCACAAGCCGTGCTTTTAGGAAGCGCCTTAGTTTCAGCATAGCGGGTTAGATAATCTGTAGCGACGATTATCCACTTGTTGCCGGAAGATGACAAGGGAAACGGACCCAGGAGGTCCATGCCGACTTGATCGAAGGGTGTTCTGGGTGGCTCGATAGGGTGAAGTAATCCCGCAGGCTTAACAGATGGGGATTTTCGGCGCTGGCATTCGCGGCAGGCTTGAACGTACTGTTTAACGCAAGCGGCAAGTTTCGGCCAGTAGTAAGACTTTCGTACCCTAGCGATGGTTCGGGTGATGCCCAGATGGCCCGATGGAGGCTCGTTGTGGCAGGCAAATAGAATTTCCTCACGCAGCTCTGCGGGGACGACCAACAGGTAAGTTTTGTTGCTGGCGGCTGCGTTCTTCTTGTACAACACGCCCTGTCGTAAGCAGAAGGATGACAATCCGCGAGTTATATGCTGGGGCAGTGATACGTTGCGGCCCTCTAGATGTTCAATGATAGGTCGCAATTGAGCATCTGCTCGCTGCCGTAAAGCCAAGTCTGTTACGCTTACGGAGCCAAGGAAAGGGCAGTCCTCTTCGAAGCTCTGAGCGGCAGGCTCAACTGGCGCGCGTGACAACGTGTCCGCATCTTCGTGTGCACGACCGGACTTGTACACGATAGTGACGTCGTACTCCTGCAGACGTAGGCTCCACCTTGCCAGTCGTCCGGAGGGGTCTCTGAGGTTCGCAAGCCAGCACAGCGAGTGATGATCCGTCACTACTCTGAATGGACGGCCGTAAAGGTAAGGTCGAAACTTAGCAATTGCCCACACGACAGCAAGGCACTCCTTCTCCGTGGTACTGTAGTTTGACTCCGGGCGTGTTAGGGTTCGGCTTGCGTAGGCGATAACCTTTTCAATTCCCTCCTGCCGTTGGACGAGTACCGCGCCCAGACCGACGTTACTGGCGTCGGTATGAATTTCTGTTTCGGCTTCCTCGTCGAAATGTCCAAGAACAGGTGGTGATGCCAGGCGAAGCCGAAGCTCTGTGAATGCTGATTCTTGTTCAGCACTCCAAACGAACGGCGTATCGTCTCTAGTGAGTCTAGTTAATGGTTCGGCAATTTTCGAAAAATTGCCTATAAAGCGCCGGTAGTACGCGTGTGATGTTAGTGGTGAGGTTCGTCGCGCCGCAGAGCGTGTGACGCGTTGCGGATGGAGGAGACGGTATCTGACGTTAACAAACCACACTACAATTGTATTTGACAGCATACACACACGAAATACATAAAGCGGCAGCGTACACTACTAGTCAATTGTCTCACGTGGCGGTGCTTGGGGACCAGGAGGCTGTGGGGCTGGCAGAGTCCCTGTGATGACGTAATCGTCGTCAGGTAGATGTCCGGTGTGGAAACGACGTAGCAGCAGCAGGGGTTAAGGGCCGAGTGAACGAACCGTCGCTCGGTAGCCGGTAGCCAGACAGGGCTCGTCCGCGCCAGGCCAGGACCTTGCGACGCTCGTCTCGACGGCGGTGGACAATCTGGAACCTCGCGCGTAGGTGCGGGTTCTCCGAGAGCAGCAGGCCGCGTCCCAGGTCTTGCCAGGCGAGGACCGTGAGGCGCTCGCTGTCCCGAAGACAGGCGCCCTGTGTATGCGAACCTCGCGCGTAGATGCGGGTTCTCCAACAACCTGCCGCCCGTTCTGCCGGCGTTCCAAAAAAAAAAACTGTCTCGCCTGCGCGCGCCCTTCTTAATCTTCTCTGCAGCCCGAGCTCCTTCGTTTTTCTCGCCTTCCAGCGATCGGCCACTCCGTCGTCTGCTCTCGCTTTCCCTGCTTCGTCACAATTACCCCCCCACTTAAGAAGGTTCTTCGCTGTGAAGAACTTGCAGCTGCCACTGGACCCCTTGGGACACCGTAGTACACGCGCACTCGGAGCACTGCACTACACTTCCGAGCCCCGCACACTCGGCACACATAAGAGACACGAAAGTTGTCACCAGTGTTCAGGGCCCCGCACACCCGACACTCTCAAAGGTACTCGCAAGACGAGATGAAAGTTGGTCCGCCACGGTAAGTAATGTGCACCGAAAAAAAAGAAAAAAAAAATTCCATCAATTATACCCGACACTGCGAAATCCTCAAGCCGTGTAGCGATGATGTTCATGCGCTTGGCAACCGGCTCATATAGTCTGCTCCTACATTCTCACTGCCTTTTATATATTCAACGCTGAAGTCGTACTCCATGAGTATGAGGCTCCAACGTAGAACACGGCTGTTGATGTGTTTGGCGGAGTTGATGTAAACGAGAGGCTTGTGGTCGCTTTGTAGTATGAACGTTCGCCCGAACAAGTAAATATGAAATTTCTGGATGGCCCACGTGAGTGCCAGGGCTTCGCGCTCGATTGTCGAATAGGCAGTTTCTCGTGGTTGCAGTCGTCGGCTAGCGTACGACACTGGGTGTAGCATAGCACCATGCCGCTGCATAAGTATGGCACCTACGCTTGTTGATGAGGCGTCGGTGCGAAGTACAAAAGGCTGAGCGAAATCGGGTGCTCTCAAGACAGGTTGTGTAGACAGCATGGTCTTGAGTGCATCGAAGGCTTTCTGTTCCTGCACTCCCCAAATTACTTTGTTAGGGGCTCTCTTTTTAGTCAGTTCAGTTAATGGTCCTGCTATCTCGGAGTACTTGTGGACGAAATCTCTGTAATAGCCCGTAAGTCCAAGGAAAGAGCGTACTTCTTTTTTCGTCTGTGGGCGCTTGGCTGCCCGTATTTTATCAAGGGTTTCGATCTGTGGTTTGATGATGCCATTTTCGACGTGATGACCGAGGAACTTTACTGACCGCTGACCAATCTCACTTTTCGTTGGTCGAATCGTCAACCCGGATTCGCTAACTCGTTGAAGAAAGGCTTCAAGTGTGGCCACGTGTTCTGTCCACGTCTCGGTTGCAATGAGCACATCGTCGAAGTAAAAGTAAATATGTGGTATATCTGCTACCACCTTCCTCATTAGACGGTTGAAGACAGCTGGGGCGGTTTTAATGCCAAACGGCATGAAACGAAACTGATAAAGGCCTGCTGATGTAGAAAACGCTGTCATTGCTTTGGACTCTTCATGCATCGGGACTTGCCAATACCCTTTAGCAAAGTCGAACTTAGAAAAATATCGTGCCTTCCCCAGTTGTCCAAAAATAACATCAACTCGAGGTATGGGCTCATTGTCGTTCAGCAGTATCTTGTTGAGTTGCCGGAAGTCAATGCATAGACGTATTGTCCCGTCTTTTTTCTTGACAACTACTATCGGCGACTGGTAGGGAGACTCAGATGGCTCGATGATGCCTTGCTTCAGCATGTCTCTAATTTCTTGTTGAACTGCCTCTTTGGTAGCAAACGGTAGTGGATACGGCCGTATGTTCACTGGTGTATCCGTTGCGACATTCAACTTGCACTGGGTGAGATGTGTTCTGCCGGGAATGTCGGTGAATACATTCTCGTAGGTATGCAGTATTCTAGCGATCTGCGTGCGCTGTTTAGTAGAGAGTGCTTCCGATATGTTCACATCGGCAGCAGATTCTTTTTGCTGAAAAGGTACGCATGGTAGATCGTCGTGCTCAGTATCATCAGCCAGACACGCGACTGACGCTTCTTTTGTTGGCTGTGGTACCGATGGTCGTTCTTGATATTTTTTGAGGAGGTTGACGTGAAACAGAGATGTTCGCGTTCCTAAATCAATAACGTAATCCACGTCATTCTTCCTCTCTAGAACTGTGAAAGGCCCTTTCCATGTTAGAATCAGTTTGTTGTTGTCCGACGGGAGTAGCAGCAGCACCTTGTCTCCAACAGCTAAACGCCGTGGTCTAGTCTTCATGTCATAGTGCTTCTTCTGCACAAGTTTGGCTTTCTGCAGCTCCTCCTTGGCTAGACGACAAGTGTTTTCAAGACGTCTCCGCAGGTCAACTACATAGCCGTACGAGGTCTTCGTCTCATCATCTAGATGATTACCAGTCCACATTTCTTTCAATATTGACATGGGCCCTCTGACGTAACGGCCATACAGTAAGTCAAACGGGGCGAAGCCCAAACTTGACTGCGGAACTTCTCTATAGGCGAAAAGTAAAGGCGCTAAGTACCGGTCCCAACTTTTCGGGCACTCTTGACACATTCGTCTTATCATTCGTTTAAGTGTGCCATTGAACCTCTCGACAAGACCATTTGCCATGGGATGATATGGTGTCGTCGGCAACTGTGTGAAGGATAGAAGCCTGCTGAATTCGCGCATTAGGTGGGACGTAAAAGACGTGCCTCGGTCGCTGATGATTTCCTGAGGTACCCCCACTCGCGAGAACATCTCCAACAGTGCTTCAGCGATCCTTTCTGTTTCAATGCTTGGCAGCGCCACCGCATCAGGATACCGCGTTGCCATGTCCACCATTGTCAAAACGTATCTATTCCCTTTTTCTGACTTGGGAGATAATGGTCCCACAATGTCAATGGCCACTCTCTTAAACGGTGTATCAATGACGGGGGTTTTACCCAACGGTACTCGCCCAACTAAGTGTTTTGGGAAAGTTCTCTGGCACGTGTCGCACGATTTCACAAATCGTGTGATGTCAGAAAGTACCCCTGGCCAATAGAACTCCTCGAGGATACGGTCTGTTGTGCGTTTTATACCCTGATGGCCCGCAAGAATTCCTTCATGAGCCATTTGCATTACACAATGGCGGAGGGCTGTAGGTACAACAAGTTGTTCAGTTTCTCTCTTCGATCTGAGCTTGTACCTCCTGTATAGAATTTCTTCTTTTGTAAAGAAAAGAATCTCGGCAAACCTGGTCTGGATGGGTTTATCGACGGCCTCAAAGCATTTCTGTAAGCTAGCGTCATCCCTCTGACTTTTCTGCAAGTCACGTGCACTCATATCTAGGGGACTTATTGTTGGTACCGGCAGGCGACGAGAACTCTGTCCGACTGTCGCGGCGACTTCGTTTTCCTTTGATTGCCTCGCAACCGAAGTGAATGCATCTGTAGTATAAGATCCAGTCAGCGATCCGTCGTCCGCTCCCACCCTAGATGATATTTTCATCGGGCTAGCTGGACGTAGGTGTCTTTTCCAATCTTGATCAGGATCGGAGGCGTCACGGACCCCTTGGACGTTTCCCAGAACGACGTCATACAGTGGGTCATCCATGCAGATCGCGCGAGTCTTGCCTGAGAAAAAGGGTGAAATAATTCGCACGTCTGCCTCCGGCAGTTTCAGTACCCTTCGATCAAGAAGACACACAGAGGAAACTTTCCCCGTCAGATTGCTGACTGGTACAAGGGACCTTCTCACAATAACCGAGTCGCATCCTGTATCCCGTAAGACCGTAACGGGCTGGTTTTCAAGGACGCCTTCGGCCGTAGGCATAGACTTGTCCTCCCACTTGATTCTCGTACGTTTCGAGCAATCAGTACCTTGCCGGGAAGCCTGTGTCTCCTGGTTTGATGCTTTCGGACCTTCTGCTTGCTCTTTCAGGCACGAGGCTTTACCGCTTCCCTTGTTAGGGCAGTCCTCTTTGCTATGCCCACTACGTCTACATTTTCCGCAGAAGGCTGGTTTTGTCCTTGGCCCTTTAGTATTTGCCCAGCAATCTGAGGCCTTATGACCACGCTTTCCACAAAGCAAACAATGTGGTTTGTCCTTTTCCTCTTTCCGTAGTGCGGCCTGCGCTCGATCTGGTGGCTTTTTATGGTCCTTGTCGTCCTTACCTTTACCAAGGTTGACGAAACCCTGCGCCTCCATATAATGATCAGTAGCTTCTACCAGCTTTTCAATTCCTCGGCAATCCCTTTCCCGCAGGAAGATTGCCAGCTTCTCGTGGCACTGCGTGATGAATTGCTCTGAAACAATAACGTCTCGTAGAGCTTCGTACGTCCGTTCGGTCTTGGCCATCTCTTGCCAATGGTCGAAATAACCTAGTAATCGCCCAGCGAACTGTCGACCCGTTTCGCAGTCCTCAGGCTTCGCCGACCGAAACTTAGTGCGGTAGCCCTCCTCTGTAAACCGGAAGCGCTGCAACAACGTTTTCTTTAACGTTGCGTAATCCATGGCATGGTCAGGTGCCATTCTGCCAACAACACTTAGCGCTTCACCGGTCAAACAAAGGCTCAGTGAAAGGGCCCACTTGTCTTGCGGCCAATCCTGGCTCCTGGCGACGCGTTCAAAGCGCTGGATGTACGCGTCCAGCTCGTCGCGAACTTCGTTGAAGGGCGGTATGAGTTTGTGCGGACTTTCGTAGCTTTGAGGAGAACCCATGTGCGGACCCTCTACTGATTGACCTGTAGTCACGCTACCCGTTGTCGCATCTAACTCTCGGAGCTTCAACCTTAGTTCGAGAACCTCCTTTTCTGCTTGTAGCCTCGCCAGTGCCTCGGCATCAGCTTCTTTTGCCGCATTGCGTTCGGCTAAACGTACTTCCCGCGCTTCTCGTTCACGTACGCGCTCTTCATCGATCCACTGCTTTAGCCCTGGACCGCTCAACCCCAGTTCCTTTCCAATTGCTGTGAGCTTGTCCGTCTCCATCGTCAACCGTCAGACCCGCATAAGCGACGCGCTGCTCTTTTATAGGATAAGAGCAGTCCTGTCTCGCGGACGCCAGATGTGATGTTAGTGGTGAGGTTCGTCGCGCCGCAGAGCGTGTGACGCGTTGCGGATGGAGGAGACGGTATCTGACGTTAACAAACCACACTACAATTGTATTTGACAGCATACACACACGAAATACATAAAGCGGCAGCGTACACTACTAGTCAATTGTCTCACGTGGCGGTGCTTGGGGACCAGGAGGCTGTGGGGCTGGCAGAGTCCCTGTGATGACGTAATCGTCGTCAGGTAGATGTCCGGTGTGGAAACGACGTAGCAGCAGCAGGGGTTAAGGGCCGAGTGAACGAACCGTCGCTCGGTAGCCGGTAGCCAGACAGGGCTCGTCCGCGCCAGGCCAGGACCTTGCGACGCTCGTCTCGACGGCGGTGGACAATCTGGAACCTCGCGCGTAGGTGCGGGTTCTCCGAGAGCAGCAGGCCGCGTCCCAGGTCTTGCCAGGCGAGGACCGTGAGGCGCTCGCTGTCCCGAAGACAGGCGCCCTGTGTATGCGAACCTCGCGCGTAGATGCGGGTTCTCCAACAACCTGCCGCCCGTTCTGCCGGCGTTCCAAAAAAAAACTGTCTCGCCTGCGCGCGCCCTTCTTAATCTTCTCTGCAGCCCGAGCTCCTTCGTTTTTCTCGCCTTCCAGCGATCGGCCACTCCGTCGTCTGCTCTCGCTTTCCCTGCTTCGTCACAACGCGCATAGACCAAGAAACCGCCGCACACTTTTCTTATCGGCAGGAGTCGGGAAGGCTGCGACAGCGGCGGTTTTCTCAGGGTCAGGACGGACGCCTTCTGCGCTTACGACATGTCCAAGGAACTTTAGTTCTTCGTAACCGAAATGGCATTTTTGCGGCTTTAACGTAAGGTTAGCCGTCCGAATCGCCTCAAGTACTTGTCGTAGTCGCTTCAGATGTTCGGAGAAGCTGGTTGAAAACACGACCACATCATCCAAGTACACAAGGCAGCTTTGCCATTTTAAGTCAGTCAACACAGTGTCCATCATGCGTTGGAAGGTAGCTGGCGCAGAGCAGAGTCCGAACGGTAGCACCCGAAATTCGTAGAGGCCATCCGGCGTGACAAAGGCGGTTTTTTCACGGTCGCGCTCATCAACCTCAATTTGCCAGTAGCCACTCTTTAAATCCAGGGAAGAAAAATACTTCGCTCGTCGTAGTCGGTCAAGCGAGTCATCAATACGCGGCAGCGGATAAACATCTTTTTTTGTGACGTTGTTGAGCTTTCTGTAATCTACACAGAAGCGAAGCGTACCGTCCTTCTTCTTAACCAGAACGACCGGTGAGGACCAGGGACTGTTCGAAGGCTGGATAACGCCGTCGTCGATCATTTCTTTCACTTGCTGCTTGATAGCTGCGCGTTCTGTCGGCGAGACGCGGTATGGCTGTTGGTGAATAGGTCTTGCGTCGTCGTAAGTGATTATCCTGTGCTGTGTAATTGGCGTCTGACTCACTTTAGACGACTGAGCAAAGCACGCCCTGAATTCAAACAATAGCTCTCGCAAGGCCCTCTGGTTCTCTTCTGGCAGTGCACTGTTCATGTCAACATCTATTACGGTTTGTCCATCGCGGCTACTGTCTTCACAGGCAAAACACTCAATGACGTCCTCCAAGGCTTCAGCGTAGGCGACCGCAGTGCCCCGGAAAAGGTGACGATGCTCATTGGTGAAATTTGTAATCATGACCTCGGCTGTACCGTTCCGAATGTCAATGATGCCTCGTGCCACAGAAATTCCAAGCGCCAGCAGCAGGGAGACGTTGCACTCTGCCACTGTTTCAGCGTCACTGGTTCCTTCGGAAGTCACCTGAATTAGGATACTTGCACGAGGTGGTATTGTGACACTGTCGTCGGAAACACGGAGGGCGGTTGTACGGCGGTTGGAGTCCCTTGACGTAGCGTTGACTGTCGAAAAGGAAATGCAGCGTCGCCGTAGGTCGATTACGGCGCCATATTCCCGAAGAAAATCGAGGCCGAGAATTAATTCGCGGGAGCAGTCACGTAGCACGATGGAGCTGACCAAAAACGTGCAGCCTCGTATTTGTAGCCTGGACGTGCACAAACCAACCGGCGTTACAACATGTCCGCCAGCTGTACGTACATGCGATCCTGTCCAAGGCATTATCACTTTCTTCAAGGTACGTGCCAATTGTCCGCTAATAATCGAGTAGTCAGCACCAGTGTCTATTAAGGCAGTTAAATTGCGACCGTCGAGCAGCACAGGTATGTCCACTGAAAAGTCGCTCAGCTGGGATACAGGCGCCGGCGTAGTCGAATTTCCGTTGGTCCGATGTCGCGTCGATTGGAGGGCGAGGTCTTCATCACGTCGAGAATCAGCGGCCTCGCCTCGAAAGGTCGCTGGCGTTAGTTTTCCAGGCGAGGGCTCGGAGACCGTCCTTGCGGCCTTCGATTTCCGTTGCCTGAATAAGATGACGACCGCGGTGACGGTGAGCGCGACTGACGCCTGAGTGGGACGTTCTGCCGAGCGATAAAATCTTCAATTTCTGGTGGTCTCTGTCCAAACCGGGGGCGGGGTGAATTGGCAGGAAAACCCTGCAGCCCAAGTCGGCGGTACTGGCAGTCTCGGTAGAGGTGACCCGCTTCACCGCAGTGGTAGCAAAGCGGTCGTCGGTCGGGCATGCGCCATATGTCGGATTTACGCATGACGGGTCGAGTGTCTGCAAAATAAGGGACCACCTGTGCGGACTGCAGTGTGGCGTACGGGGTTGCGGCTGGTAGTGGGACTGGTGCAGGTGCGTTGTGTTCGAACGTGTCGGTATAAGTGGTGCGCTGGAAACCACTCACTGGGGATGGTGTCGTGGACGACGGAACGGTGCGTCTCAATACGTCTGCGTAGGTCACCCCTAGAGGTTCACTTGAAGTTGCGAACGCCTGAAGTGGTGCAGCAACCTGCGTTGGTGTCTCGCGACGAGGTGTGCCGAGCGCATGCTGAACTTCGTCACGTATGATGGTGGCGATGCAATTCGTGGAAGGCTGCTGCTGCGCCTGGTTCAGCTGTTGCAGCTGTTGCAGCTCGTCGCGAACAACCGAACGTATCAGCTCGCGAAGCGCTCCCACGTCGGTCGGGAACGAGCCTAGCCCGGTGGTATAGGTAGCATTCACTTGCCGATCGTACTGGTTCCGCTGCTGCAGCGCCTTTTCCATGGCGACGGCTTCAGTGAGGAACTCCGCAACCGTTCTAGGCGGACTACGAATGAGTCCAGCGAAGAGCTGCTCTTTCACACCTCGCATCAAGTGTCGCAGCTTCTTGTCTTCCGGCATGGTTGGATCGGCGCGAGTGAACAGATGAACCATATCCTCCACGTATGTAGCCACACCTTCATTAGGCATCTGCATGCGGGACTGGAGGGCCCTTTCAGCGCGCTCTCGACGATCGAGACTCGAGTACGTTTCGCGGAGCCTGTGACAGAACTCATGCCACGACGTTAGGAGGCCCTTGCGGTTCTGGAACCATGTGCGAGCACCATCCAGAAGACTAAAGTACACATTCTTGAGCTTCGCTACTTCGTCCCACCCGTTGAAATCCGCTACGTACTCGTACTCAGCCAGCCAATCTTCCACATCTTCATAGAGGCCACCACGGAAGGGACTCGGAACACGTGGTTTTTGTAGCGTGTAATGAGTGGGTGCAGCTGCGGGTGCAGCGGTTGGAGCAGCGGCGGCTCCAGCGGCAGGGGAAGCGGTGACAGCAACAGTATTCTCCATACCAGTCGACGTACTTGTACTGTGAGGCACAAACTCGGGGGACAGTCCTCGAATCCTCCGACTGAAACGGTGTACCGGCGTAAGCTCTGGGTTTTGGGTCACGTTCCGGCTGCTAGAAGGAGTCTGTTGCATAGGTGAGGTTACCCAGCACCTCCACCATTAAAATGTCACGTTAAAGAGACAGGAGACGTTTTTAAGGCGTCCTCACAAAAGTCCGAAGAGCGGTCGGCTCAGCGCAGCCAAAAACAGAACAATGGCACGAGGGGAACTGCCACTTCGTCTGCCTCTTTTGCGCTGGCAGATCAAGCGCGCGGCAATATGTTCAGCATCGCTTTGTCGTGCTCTAGTTTGACCAACGGTTCCATTACTTTCAAGAATGTTGGCATTCTGTCAGCTGACACGCGTTGCATCAGCTGCTCGAGTTATCGTCTTGAGTTATCGTGGCATCGTCTGCTCCTTGCAACCTGGCAGCTTCCAGAGAGTCGTCGCGAGAGGCTCTAGTGACGGTGCCAGGTGCAAAGGAGGATAGTGCAAAGAGCAGGGTACCGCTCTTGCAGCTCTTCTTTCAGCCATTGGACAAAGTAATGTGACAAACTTTTGAGGCCTTTAAGTATTAGGAAATTTTGAGACAAATGTGTGTCAGCCATTAGTAGCCTTACACAATAATTGAACCGCACCTTTGAGCTTGTTCTTAATAATCATGAGTCAAAGAAGTTTTTTATATTGTATTCAAAGGACTTTTGACACAAAATTTGGAAACTCGAAATGCTTGTGTTTGATAGTCCTGCATGCTGGGCCACCTCTGATCGATTATTAGTGGCGAGCGTTGCTTAGAAGATATTTTATTGAGGTTTTAAAGTAAGAGTGCGTGCTTAAGTATCCAGGTGCAATCGACATTTTCTGTGGATTCACGTAGACCGCGACTCTTCTTCTGTCAATGCATAGTCAACATTTGTGGGGTGCCCCGACTGGCACCCGGTGAAGACTATTCTTCGTCACTCCTTTCGCTCTTTTGTTGGGCTGCTCTCATGGTTGTTTTAGCTGCTTACGCAAGGAATGCTTTTTTTTCTGATGGCGACATGCTCAAAGCACCCACAACTTTTCATTTTTCAGCGTATGCAGGTCTCAGGCGCTGCTCCACTGTGCGGCGCTAGTTTCTTACGACATTTTGGCAGGCGTTTCCTAATGACGCAAATCAGTCCTCAAAAAACACCACTAACATGATTTGTAAGATGCGTTAAAACATTTACGACATACTTTCGTTATTACCAGACGCAAACTACAAAATACTGTAAAAAACTAGCTAACATATCTTTTTCTCTCAGGGGTCTTTCAAGTACAACATTGGGCATAATCAGTTACGCCTCCCACTTAGTTGACACTTGGCAGCAAACATGTTGGCATACAAAATGGTGATAAATATTTGTTCTATACAATTTCAAAGACATTGTTTTATTGATTCGTTTGTTTGCTCGAAAAGTTAAGCGTGGTATTTCTTTATTAGTTCACACGGGCACGCTAACCAATTTTTGTTGAGTTCTTGATGCTATTTTCTTCATAAACTAAAATCAACTCACTCATCTGTACGTGAGTAGCTCTTTAAAACGATTAGCCCTCTTTAAGTCAAATTTATGGCCAATTGTGACTCTGCATGGTCGCGTTTTTAGGATTCGATATTGCTAGCGGAGATGTGGAAGGACACTAGAGAAAGAAGCAGGACAACTGCTAGACTTCAAGTAATTTTTAACCAACGTGAAAGTGTAAATATAAAATTCCACTGTGCACAAGCAGGTACCACGTCACAGATGAAGTACAGTAGACTGCTATCAAACGAAACTCTCCTGGACGAAATAGCTGCCTAAATGGAACAATATGTTTGGTTTCGTCTTTGAATAATATACCCTGTTTATCTTTCAGTAAACGAAACTCCTTTTAAAGAAAACACATTTTCCTGGTCCCTTCTGGTTTCGTTTAAAAGACGTCTACTCCATTTTAAATGAAAGTTTCAATGATGCTTATATCTGCCGTCCACACGCACGTGGTTCTTTTCTTGCACAGATAATTCAGAAAGTTTTTCGGCAATGCAACAGGTGGATTGCTGACACATGCATCACGTGCCCTATGAAATTCGAGAGCCTCTATCATGTCAACCTTCATCTTTATTGCTCTACAACAGGCATCACAGAAGTAGTGTCATATACCGGTATACAACCTTTGCACTTTTTGCAGTGCACCTCCAATAAGCTTCCCCTTGAAAGCGATCTAACATCCGTACGATGCTACCTGAGTCGTTATTTGAAGCATCTGTTGGTCTGGCTTATATACACTCTGCCACAGGAAAAGAGAATGGAGTACATGACTCCTGTTCTGCAAGCTGTAAACTTTGGCTCTTTCTTAGAACACCACGGCTTCTCAGGTTCCGTTGCTGTGGAGCATAGCTACCATGCGATAATATTAAGAGCTGTAAACAGGACGCCAAGACCAAATTTTTATGCCACCGAAAATTTCTTCAGCTGATGAGAAACACCATGAACGTGCGGGATCGCAACCTGTAGCTAGCATTCGCCAAGATTTACTTTGGCCTATTTCGCTCTGTAGCTAGCATAATCAGAGTATTTCAGCCATGAATATCATATTTGCCTGAACATAGCCTAACTTACATAGAACCTTGTTACTAAAGCTTGCCTCTGCGTGTGTGGGCATGGCTTCTGCAGGGCCACACGTAGGCCTGGCTTCCCCATACTCCACAAAACCGCTTAATAATCGCGAATCATTTTGGAACTTGGAACGGGGCTTCTACATCTAGCATATGTGCTCGCCTATGATACTAAAGAAAAGTTTTAAAAACTGCATGGTGCCATCCGCAAGCCTTTCATGAGTGAACGACCCTGCCCCCCTCAGCGCACATCTTTAAAATATGTAACATGCTAAAAACAAGGCTCTCACAATTATGAAAGTTTTTGAGAACATTGCTACGTGCCAGTAGCATGAAGATGAAGAGGACATCGAAGACAGACTGGCACGCATCTCCACGCTACTGGCACGTGGTAATATGTGTCAAGAGAGAATAATCAGAAGAAATTAGCACAAAAATGTGGTGCTCGCGTCCTGTTCACTGCTACTAATTAGCTGGCGCGACAATGTTCCACAGTGATGAAGTCTGAGAAGCCGCATTGTTCTAAGCAACACTGATTCACGTTTGCAACTTGCACAACAGGTGTTTTGTACTCCATTTCATTTGCCTGCGTCAAAGGGTACATATGTCAGGCCAGCAGATGCATAAATGAATGGCCCAGGAAGCATTGCACACGTCTCAGACCTCTAGCAGCGGGAGGTTTATTGGAGATGGCCTGAAAAAGGTACAAAGGTTGTATTCCGGCATATGACCCTACCTCTGTGATGCCCGTTACAGGGCAACAAATAGAAAGGGAGTTAGTGGAGGCTCTTTAAATTTACAGTGCGGGAGGTGCATGTGTGAGCACTCTATCTATTGGATTGTTTCAAAGCGAATCACACTCTCTATGCAAGCGAAAACCAAGTGTTTACGGCTGAAAGATACAGGCAACAGTGAAATTGCTTTTGAAAATACTTTGTCTGCGACATGGCGCCCGCCTGTGTGTTCGCAGTGAAATTCGGTGTTTTGCTTGTTGGGTTGATTAGAAATAATCGGAACATCAGCAGTTGTCCTGCCCCTTTCTATCGTGTCCTTGTGTGTGTCCGCTAGTAATGATGAAGCATTCAATCAATAACAATTACTCAATTCAGAAGAGGTAGTGCTTTTTTATTGCCAAATTAAATTGTTCAGCCTAATGTATTCTAAGAGAAAATTGCAATATTTCACGGTACACATAGTTTATTCATGAGCAACCACAAGAGGCAGGTATTTAATAAGACAAATATTCAACAAATATACTTTACATTAAACGTCGGTATAGCTTGCAGATGTCCGAAACTATTAGCCCAAAGTAGTGGTGAGTGGGAATATGGAGGCAGTAAGCTCAATTTTTATGAAGTCTGCATTGTCTGGTCATGCAGGCTTTCGATATCTCACTCACTCTTCAACATTTTTCTCAACTCGTGACATTAACTGAATCAGATTCTGATTCATCATTCTAGAAAAACCAACACGCGCTTCCGTAGCGTAAGCAAACTGTGCGAGCAAGCACACTGAAGAAAACTAGTTTTCAGCTTGTGCTGGTAAACAAAAACAAGTCTGAAACCTATAATAATCATTTGTCTGATTGCCGGCAAGATAAGAACGATTTTTGTATGTCCCCTAAAAAGTGACAGCAATCACAGCGGTATCGTTCATCTGCTTGAAAATAGGCACAATTGCGTACTCACACACCTTGGAGCAATAAATGAGAGTATCAGTCACCCCTGAAACATTCTAAAACAACAAGCTCTCAGTGTTACAAGTAAGCACACGTGAGAACTGGCCGACAGATGAAACTAGAACTATTCAGCGCATCACTTGTAAAATATTTATTGATATGCACATTGGTACAAAACAAAATTTTCCCATATTCTTGCAATGTGGCAGCACAGGCCAAGAAATCAAGATGTTGCCGAAAAAGGAGAGTTTTTCAAACATAGAAGTGATAATGTACATATATGTACTTGACCAGCTTCAACGCATTAGCAGATGATACACTTGTATGTCATTGATCATAAGGGGGCTCATGCATGGTGATGTATGTTGAGAGAAAAAGGTATATGCTTTAAAAACCGCTTGTACAGGTGCTCATCTGACGAGGAGTGTAGATTCCTGAAACGAAATGGCAATACATCATCAGGGCCGCCTCTGAAGCGAGGTGCACTTCGTATGTGGCACAGCACGTTTGGACGACATCAGAGGCAACTGAAAGGAGCCTAGCAGGCCAGGCATGCCTCACAATAAGGAATTACAGTGCAAAAGTACCTGCCACATCTGAAAAACGGCAAGTTGGGTTGAGTAAGTAACCTTGATTAAAAAATACTTGCAGTCCTGATCAAAACAAGTGTGTTGAAACAGCTTTAGAAATGTTTCTGCGAGCTTTGCGGTTAACATCGTTAGTACCGTAGAAGCTAGTTAGTTTGGTCCTCAAGAATCCAGACTTTTGTTCTCACCAAGTAAGGATAAAAAATATGTATTGGCACAAAAGCATTGGTTATCGGTACACTGGGCTGCAGCCATTCATTCTGACAATCCATGAAGAGCAGCAAGTGCAAGCTACTGTAAATGTGAGAGCAAACGAAATTAACACTGTCTTACTGCAAAAAAAACAGTTCCGTCAGCATCACTGTACTATTCACATTTACGAGCAAATGCAGAACCACCATGGTCGTGCACCCTGAAAACTTGTAATGATCGTCAGTCTGACTACCTTATTAGTGACGTGCATGCATGTATTTGCATGTGAGTCACAATTTCATGTGACCATCTCATTGATAGCAACTACAATTTCGTCTGCAGCGCAAACTGAATTCATTACTTGTGCCTTTCTGAGGTGCTATGTGTCGTTTACAGCTTACAGGAGTGCGACAGCCGAAATAGGGTTTGGAGAGATTTTCGGAGCAGCAAAATAATCCTTTTAAAGCATGAAAATTTAGATTTGAAGCAGGTATTGAAAAAAATCCCATCTATTTCTCATCGCAAAATCACAAATTTCGAGCAGTATAACAAACAAAGCTTATTTGTATAAAACAAAAATCTGCAAAAAGCATTCAAAATTTCCTAAATCATGCGTATTGCTCATAAGCACCACTCTTTCATTAAAATTGAGATTTCAAATTGGTTACGACCTTGTGTGGCTTTTGACATGCACGCACGTCGCATGTTTTTCAGCGTGAGATTATCGGCTATACACTGCTTTATGACACGAGAGGTGCCTGTGGCTTGTCGTTTGAATGAAGATATCTCGACTTGTATTCCAGGTTTTGCAGTCCATCAGAGATTTCGAAATTTTAAGTGCAAGGTCCATGGACAGCGAGATCGAGCAGAGTCACTGCCTAGCAGCACCCGGCCAAAGAGGCGAAGTGTGAATTTGTCCGTACATTGTCTGCTAGTCACAACGTATTTCAAACTGTGGTTTGTCCGGTCATATCCGTTTCTACGTATTCCTGCACCAACGTACGAAAGCATTTGGTCTCGCTCTGCTGCTAATGCATTGTAATCAAATGGGTGCGATTAACTTTCCAGAGTGCTGTTTATTGTCGTCGTATTCTCAACTCAGCAGAAGGATTTCAAAGCAGGTGCCGCTTTCTGTTTCAAGAACATCGCAAAATGCTCTTGGCATCCTCCCAAACTTGACGACTATTAAATTGGCGTGTGAATGCAGCATTTTATGGCGACTCAATTGTAAAAAAAGAAAAAAAGCAGGCTCTTGACCAAGCACTTGCACGCTTTTGGTAGGTGTACAAATACAGCACTGTAGTTTATCGATCATGCAACGAGCCTTAGTTGTGTTTATCGGGCCGTGGTACCAATGCATAGAAATATTACTATCGCATAAACTGTGGCGCATCGGTACTTAAACTGTACTAAAACAAAGTTACCATTCACAACCTTGTGCTTAGCTTTCAGATCAATTTAAAGAGCCCAGACATTGATAATATTTCTGATGACATGCCTTGCATATAAAGTCGTCGTTTATCTTCACTGAAAGTTTCGTCTTTTTCGCATTGTCTTCAGCGTTTGTGTGGCATTATGTGTTGAAGACTGACGGTAGGCAGTGGCCACTTTTTGATTGATTGATTGATTGATTTGTGGGGTTTAACGTCCCAAAACCACCATATGATTATGAGAGACGCCGTAGTGGAGGGCTCCGGAAATTTCGACCACCTGGGGTTCTTTAACGTGCACCCAGTGGTCACTTTTTGTCTGAAAAAATATTCTTGTCCCATTAACCAGGCCTTTGTTCTGGAACTCATTTGCACGAATTTCATCAATAAAACCTTTCTGTTGAACTGTTAAAAAGATTTTTATATTTTTACTAGTGCGAGAACACGTCCAAACACGTGGTAAATGCAGTAGCGCAAGGAGCCGTCAGCCACTAAGCTTTCCTGACTAGACTTTTCAATTGTCCCAGACTTCATGCTGAACAGAATGAGAGAAAAAAACATATGCCTATAAGATGCGAACGGCAGCATTGAACAAATCGTACAGGTATGTGGACTTTCTGTGATCTTTCTCTATTTTGTAGTATGCAGATGACAAAGGTGTAAGTAGTCCACAGCAGTGCGTAGCAGGCTGCACACAAGCTAACCACGTACATAACACACATCAAAGGCGTGATTTAGTGCAAATGTAAGAAGAGTCAGCCAGGGTAAGCATCGATCGGAAAGACAGAATGCGCTTTACTCGCGGGTATTTTTAACGTTACATAGGCGTCG
Source organism: Rhipicephalus annulatus (assembly GCA_013436015.1). Lineage (NCBI taxonomy): Eukaryota > Metazoa > Arthropoda > Arachnida > Ixodida > Ixodidae > Rhipicephalus > Rhipicephalus annulatus. The sequence continues at coordinate 203,354 of WOVY01009915.1, read as the reverse complement.
TGCATCGATTTAGAGCATAGATATTAATAGTAAACTGTAGCCAACGCGTTTTATCCACTGACAATCAGCTCAGACTGCACGCGTTTAAGCGCTGCTGTGTGTATTACTATACGTGCTGCCAACCGCCTAGCCACCCTAGCATGGAGACAGTGCTGCCATCTATAGCCCAATATTGCCGCGAATAGACGCACTAGCTGGACAACATTTAAAACTTGCTGAAACTTTTGCTGTGGCTCGGTTGTGAGAAATTATTAGTTGATAATTAATAAAAAAAATTTCCTGGCAAATAAATGCAAAATTATTAAACTGACCATACTGCCAAGAGCAGTAAGACATGAGCAGCACTTGTTACTGGTGGGCTGACAGATTCCTCTGAGCTATTACGGCTTCCTGCATCTTAAATATAGACTAATAAATGTTTATTGCTTTGCTGTTAACTTCCATACGTCTTTTTGGTACAACTTCATTATGCCATTATTTAGGTTTTAATTCAATTTCACGATTTATTTTGAAGTATACCCCAACATTCTTGCATTATTTTGTAGACTGCTTTGCAAAGTATGTGGAGGCCCACCCCCTGCCTCAGCCAAATGCCCCAGCTAAGATCTGCATCACCGCTGGACGCAAGTGCGTGCGTTGCTACTTTACAGAAGCGGGCTGCTGTTGCAAGAGGGCAGAGCCAGAGATAAAACTCTTAGCGAAAAAAAGAATAACTTGCTAGAGTGCGTTCACACATGCACAAATACAGGTCTATTTATTTATTTATTTCAAGAAAGTACGTGTGCCATAAGATCTTTGTTTCTTTGTGAACCGTGATCTATTTCTCAGCATCCACCATTTCCATCATCCACAATGCCTCATTCACCGGGCCACCATCCGTGCTACTCTCCACTATGCCACCGTACCAAATAATAATCCATCTTAATGATGGATAATTGCTTTCCACTATTCTAATGGTGGACACATTTTCACTGGGGATGTTAACTACCAGGAGCATGGATAGCACAGGGGACAAGGGGGCATTCTTTTCGCAGTCCCTTGGAGACTGTATCGGTTATGTCACACTGCCCTCCAAGTGGAACACGGCCACGTTTTCAATGTATAATTACTGCAGAATTATTTTAGGCTGCTGCGTAGGCCTTGCTGCCTCAACACCTCCTACAAATGCCGGTGCTCCACTGAGTCGTATGCACGCGATATATCAAGAAAGGTCATAATTAGGATCCTTTCCCCTTTTGCCACATTCTCAAAGCATGCGTCACAACGAGCAAATTGTCTTCCAGGGATCGTGCTGGCCTGAACCCGTTTTGGTGTTCCCCTAGGACTTCCTTTTTTCCGGATGTCATACGTTGTCGCAGGATGCACCAGAAGAGTCCGTATATTACAGAGGTAACTGCAGCTGGTCGATAGCTTTCTAGCTGGCGTTGATCGCTTCCCTTTTTCAGGATCAGTTGGATGGGTGAGCTGTCCCAGCTTTTTGGGATCTCACCTTTCAAAAGCACTCAGTTGAGGACAGCGAGAAGTAGAAGCCGAACATTGGAGCCCCCCTTCTTCAAAAGTAGTGCAGGTATTCTGTCCAGCCCTGCAGCTCTCCTTCCAGACAAATGCTGATAGCTCGTTCAAGCTCTCCAGCCGTTCTTGTGTCACATGGACTGCGTGACTTTCTGGTGTCGGAGTCTGTGTCTTCTGCTGTGCTTGCGATAGAATGGTACTTGGCGCTGAAGTGTTTTTCCACAAGTCGGAGACAATGTTCTTCAGAGAGTGCCTACCCAATATCTGGGACTTGTAGGCTTGTCTAGGTCGGGGGGAACCGGATGTTGCTGGGCGCGTTTGTACGGGCATACTCGGTATACGAGAAACTAATGTGGCTATAGTGTACAGTGGAGTGTGACATGGTGCACGTTACATGGCATGGTCGAAAAGATTGTGAAGAGTGCCATCAAACTAGTACTATAGTGGTTGGATATTGGGCCCACTAATGGGCGTTTAATAAAAACAAGCGAGAGAATAATGGGTGAAGAAATTGATGGTACACAGTCCGTTTCTTCACCGAGTACTCAACTAACATGCTGTAGAAGCTACCTAAAGCCATCATGGCAGCCACGACGACACGTCCTTAAGCATCGGAAGTGAAAATTGTTTAGGCACTGAGGCTGGGACCCTTAGCCTTGTCATTGTCGTTGAAATGAAATAAAAAAAACTTTATTTCAGTCCTGCAGGACACGCTTAGTGCGTAGCGGGCGTCTCCCACGTAGGTACCGACAGAGTGACCTGGCGGCCACTTCGTGGGCCTGCTGGACGGCCCATTGCTGGTCGGCGAGAAGTGAGCTCCTGACAGACCTCTCCCGCTTGCTTGAGGTAGAGTCGGGAGGAGTTGTTCTACACTCCCAGAGCAGGTGTGCGAGTGTCGCTGTGTGTCCACAAGATCAGCATGTGTCGCTGGGGTATGCATCGGGATAATAAACATGAAGCATGGCAAGGTTTGGTTACGTGTGTGTCTGTATTAGGCGTAGGGTTAACGCCTGCAGTCAGTTAAGTTTCGGATGTGGGGGTGGAAAAATGCTGCGTTCCAGGTAAATGTGCTCTGTATTTTCATCGTACGGAATCGGTGCATCCCGATTGGTATATAACCCAGCAAGATGGGGTTGCCCTGTGGCAGAGCGGTCGGTAAGTGCGTGCGCTGCATCATGGGCGATCTCGTTGAGGTTGCATAGGGCACGCGGAACATGGCCGAGATGGGCGGGGAACCAAATGACAGTGTTGTGCTTCAGGGCACTCGAGTCCGCTATGCGCAGGATACGTAACGCCTGGTCGGAGATGACTCTGCGTTCGAAGGCTTTCATGGCCGACCTGGAGTCGCTGTAGATGAATTCCCGTTTTCTGTAGAGCATAGCTATAGCTTTAGCTACTTGCTCCACTACTTCGGGGTTTCGGGTAAGGATTGTGGCAGAGTTAAGAGTCTGCTGCGCGGATGATACCACGACCGCGGCGAAAGCTCAGTTTTTGTGATAGGCAGTGGCGTCCACGAACGAAACGTTGTCCGCTTCCATGTCTACGCGCTTGAGAATGACGGTCGCCCGCGCAAGGCGCCTGCCTCCGTTGTATTCGGGGTGTACAATTCGTAGAATGGGAGCGATCGTGATAAGGTCGCGGATAAGATCGCGGGGAATTAGAGTCAACTCTTTGCAGTATATGGCGGCCCGCCTTGGTGGTGGTGACTCGAGTCAATATCACGCGTTCCTGTTATGTACGCCAAGCTCGAGGAGTTTGTACGTTGGAGTGGTGATAGGGAGGCCAAGGGCTCGTTTGACCACCTTGCGAATAAGCGCATTGAGTTGATCGCGCTCAGAACGCAGCCATCGGTGTATAGTGGCAACGAAGGTAAAATGGCACAAAATAAACGCGTGTACGAGACGCAGCAGATTGTCTTCTTTGTGATCATGGTACCTGTTGGCTACTCTACGTACGAGTCGTATAGCATTCTCAGTCTTTGTCCTGTGCTTGTGTACTATTTGGGTGTTGGATCTGCAGGACTCGATGATCTTGCCGAGGACCTTGATGGTGTCGACCCTGGGTACAGTACGACCATCTCTGGTGTGGAGGGTGATATTGCGTTCCGCCGGAGGTTTCCACCCTTCGGGCTTGGCACCCCGGCATTTGGGCATATATATCAACAGATCCGACTTCGCGGGTGAGCACCTGATACCGGAGTGGTCGAGGTAAGACTCGGCGGTGTCGATAGCCTCTTGCAGGGCGGACTCAATGAAGCCATCCGACCCTGTGGAGCACCATATGGTTACATCATCTGCATAGATAGTGTGATTTAGCCCATCGATTTTCGAAAGTCGTTCGGAAAGCCCGATCATCACGAGGTTGAAGAGCGTGGGCGAGAGGACAGATCCCTGAGAAGTGCCCCGCTGTCCGAGCTCCATTTCTTCCGACACTCTGTCTCCTACGCAGAGGGCGGTTCTGCGTCGAGTGAGAAAAGAGCAGATAAAGTAGTAAAATCGATGACCTAGGCCGAGGGCTGTGATCGCTTTGACGATTGACGAGTGCGTTATTGTACCGAAGGCCTTTTCTAAATCGAGACCGAGTATTGCACGAGTGTCCCGAGTGCTTCCGCCATCTAGAATTTGATGCTTTAGGAGTAACATGGCGTCTTGAGTGGATAACCCTGGTGGGAAGGCAATCATGTGGTGCGACAAGCGGCCATTATCCTCGAGGTATCGACCAACCCTGTTGAGGACGACGTGCTCCATCGGCCATACCATGCTGAATGTGCCGGTTCTCGTCCGTGTACCATTGTCGTTCTCCCTCATTTTTCTTTCCTGAAATTGATGCATCCTGCTACAACGTGGTATTGACGTGGGGATTCTGCTTGTGCTGAAGCAGATGATTTTTAAAATGAAAGCTTTTACGAGATGACAATCCGTGTCACGCGCAGTTGTCGACCGCCACCGTCAGTGTTCGTAACCACATCACGCTAAATTAGAAAAACATCCAAGTACCAATGACATAGTGGGGCTCGATCCCCTGTCATCTAGGTGCCAAATTAGTATTCTACCGCTGAGCCATGCCGGTGCTTGTCATTTGCTGCAAATCTTGTCTTAGGCAGGCTTGGTGTCGGGAAAACTATCGCGTTATTGCGACCTATAAAGCGCTTTTGAACAGCAAAAGAACAAGTCATCGCACAATGCGAATAGCGTAACAAATAGGCCTTCTAATGCTCCAACTCATTACAAATCTTCTTCTTGTTCCCCTATTCAATGTGGTGCTTACGCACTTTAGCCATAATTTATCATCGTCGCCAGCTACTGCATCAACAATTAGCAAAACATTTCTTGCAAACGTTTAATATATACTAAGCTTCCAAGAAAATTGACAAAACATAACATAGCGAATGCCAGCCTACTACCTCCCAAAATTATTAATAATGTCCCAGTGGGTATCAAGTACGTTTGTGTAGCGGAAGTGAATGTCAGCGGCCCTGATTACTTTTTGTGTGTGTGCGCGTACCGAATTAGATGCCTAGGTGTACGGCGAATACGCGGCTAACCAGCCTCATGTTATCTCCGGCGTGTCGCGGGAGATAGACAGTGACGCATCTTGGTTTTCGAGCCCTGTTTTCATGACGAATAAACAGTCTTGTCCAGAGCTTGAAGAAATGTAGGTGTGTGCTTTTTTGCTCCTACTTGGAGACGTTTTCGCTCCTACATGAAGGCGTTTTTCAAACGTCCTACACGAATGTTTGGAAAAACAGCAGTCATGACAGAAGAAACAGGGACATAAAGGTCATCCTCAACTAACGCCTACGAGTTGAAACTTTCTCATTTTCGGCCCGGAAACCTCAAGTTTGGTTTAGCCAAGTCGAAGCCCGATTCCAGCTTCGCCACATCACAACGCAGGAGACGAAATACTTTAACGTGGCAGCAGCACTGCCACCTGACACCGCTGACGCTATAGACAATGTGCCCCTTTCCACTCCATCTGAAAGGGCTTGCGACAAACATAAGAGCACCTTCCTGAAAGGTCACGAGGTGTCCGAAGAGAGCAGGCTGCGAGGACTCTTGTCTTATGAAGAGCTCGACGACCAGAATTTCTCGCAACTACTTCACGGAATGCGCCAGATACTCGGCAAACAAGAGTCAGAGGAGCAGCAACAGTCACTGGTTTGCAAGTTGTTTTTACAAACTACCACAGTCAAAACGGATGATACTCGCCGGCTGGGACGACGTGACCTTCGAGTGTTTGGCTTAACTTGTGGACCGCATCACCAAAAGCACCGAGTCATTGAAAATGTCTTTTGGGGTGAGCTGGAAAGTGCGAACATGAAGACCGGTTACGTCGCTTAGACGACAAATTTGACCGACTGCCTGCAGCAGTCAAAAACCTCGCTCTGTCCTACAAACACCGCCCTGCACGGCAGCGTTCATCGTTACGTGCTCGAAGTCCGCAGCATGGCGACCACTCAAGTGAGACAGAGCAGAGTGTCTACTGGTACCACAGCCATTTCAGAGATCAATCCACTCGCTGCACCCTACCATGCTCGTGGATGGAAAATGCACCGGCCAGTCGCTAGCGGCGGAATGGGACACGGCTCATCGCTCAAGCCGCCTTTTCTTCGTGTTTGACCGAACCACCGGCACACATCTCCTTGTCGATACCGGAGCTGAGCTATCTCCCCTACCAGCAGAGGCTCAGCATCGCCGATGCGGCGAGTCCGTTTCCAGCCTATGTCCAGTCAATAGTACTGCTATTGCATCATAGTGCTATTGCATCATTGACGATAGACATTTGAGTCATGCGCACATTTTAATGGCTCTTGAATGCGGCACAGACGTTGCAGCGTTTGCTGAATGAAGTCACCCGTGGACTGCCTTTTGGCTTCGTCTATTTAGACGACATTTTAGTCACCACCAAAACGCCGGAAGAGTACGAAAACCACCCGCAGCTCTTTTTCAAGCGTCTAGACGACCGCGGTCTAGTCTTGAAGCCCCAAAAGTGCATGTTTTGTGTTTAAGAACTAGATTTCCTACGTCATAGAATCACCCCGCAGGGCATCTTGCCGCTCCAATCACGAGAACAAACAGATAATTTCCCGCGTCTACATTGTGGGAATCGAGGCTAGCCGCTGCCTTTGCGCGGAATTTGCCGCATTTCGTGCCGTTCTCATGTCCCTACATGACTCCCCTCCTGCGCTGTCTGCCGCGCTGTGTGAGCGAAGTGACGTTTAACCCCTCTCACCCGGTAGGGGATGTCGACTGTGGCACTGCGCGCAGGGTCTCCCGAGAGGTTTTGCGCGCGTGCGTCGGGAGCGGGTCAGATACTCTCCGGGACAGCTGACGGTGGGCCGCGCACTAGAGGATTTTATTCTGTCCGGCACTCCGGTACGTCTTTGCGTATACCAGGTTGCCGGAGGGCGTCAAGCCGGATAGCGATGAAACAAACTTTTTGCAGTTTTAGCCCGTACCGCCCAAAATAGGCCCAAAAAACTCCCGCAACGCTTTCGTGGTCATGACCGCCGCATGTGCGTATGCGCAAAGTACAAAGTCATCACAAATACTGACTAAATCTGAAAAGAAAAAATAGACAATGCCAATGAAGTTTTTGTTACGAAACAAAACTTTATGTTTCTTTTCGTTACTTGCGCTATAACTTTAATCTAACTATGAAGAAAACATCAGCATCACGGTGATCAGCATCAGAATCAGCATCACGAGTTGCTGACACAAGCGTCAAGCGACTCATGCCTACTTTTTGTGTGCTCTTTTGTGGTATCGGTCGCAGCGATCCATCGATCTCGTTGTAGTGTCGGTGATTTGTTGTGGTCGTGTTTGCATCAACGATGCCGTACAGCGTGTTTCACGACCAACTGCTCCTGCGAAGTTTGCGATGGAACGAAATCGAAATTATGTATTTGCTCCGAACTGCACTGCGGCGTGACCTCCATATAAACAGCCTTCTCGATTTGGATGGAATGGGCTTCACTACAATCTACCACTCATTCAGATTTCAAAAAGGAGACCTTGAAGGTTTCATGGAAGCCTTGCTGATTCCCGAAGAGGTCGTGAGCGCTCAACAGGTTCGAGTTTCTGGTCGCGAGGCACTGTGCATGATGTTGTGGTGTCTAGCCTACCCGAATCGTCTCTGTGAGCTGGAGCTCTTCATCAGGCGCCACAGCTCCGTAATATCAAGTGTGGTGTCTAAAGTTTTAGCCCACATGTATTGCTACTTCGGGCACCTCCTCGCGGACCTTAAAGTGCACAAGTGGCTCAATCTGCAATTACTGGAGGTGTTTTCTCAGGTTAGAAGGCGTGCTGTTGCTGTTGCACTACATGACTGCCTTTAGCGCTATATTTATGCTTCGCCACACTAGATCTTTGTGTTTCGGTAGAGGTCATTAAATCTAATTCGTGCCCCGCCATGGTGTTCTAGTGGCTAAGGTACTCAGTTGCTGACCCGCAGGTCGCGGGATCGAATCGCTGCAGCAGCGGCTGCATTTCCGATGGAGGCGGAAATGTTGCAGGCCCATGTACACAGACTTAAGTGCACGTTAAAGAACCTTAGGTGGTCGAAATTTCCGGAGCCCTCCTCTACAGCGCTTCTCATAATCATATCGTTGTTTTTTGTGACATTAAATATTACAAATCAATAAAATCTAATTCGTCATTATGGAGGGAAAAAAAGGCTCTGGCTTTCTATATTCTTAGCACACCGAGCACATTATATCGCCCCTCAACACCACGAATGTCATTGCAACAACATCATCTCCTAAATAATATTTTGCCGCAACAATATAATACGTGAGTTTACCGTCAATTGCATTATTATTTCCTAGCGTGCTGAAAAAAGGCACAGGAGACATCCGCTTTATTGCCAACACTGTAAAGCAGTTATTTCTGTGAACCAGACACCTACTTCTTTATTATTTTGCCTCCTCATTATCATTACTGCCCCAAGAAAAACCTCACATAGTAGTCAGTGTCATAAGAACTGTACTGTAACAATGACTTATAGATCAGTTTTCTTGCTGTACCAATGCCATTTGACATATTTCTAACGATGCTTCACGAACTTCAGCGTTCATGAAGAAAGTGTAACCTCAATTCATTACCATAAGATTCATGTTAAGGAATGTTATTCAAGAGCTGGTGGCCGAGAACCTCCTTTATTATTGGTGTAACTTCTACGTTCTTAACACAAATTAAAAAATACTTCAAAGGCTGTATGCTGATGAATGTAAACTGTCAGTTCACATGATGGTGTATTTTAGTGCTCAAATATTATGGCGATCTTAATTCGTTAAAGTGTGGATAATTGCTTAGAATGCTGTGTTGTGGCACCCTACGATTGCCTTGAAAATGGGTGCCTTTAAAGGTGTTCAACTGCTATTTGAACAGCACTCTATTGAATTAGGCATAAATTAGGTATGATCAATATTCATTGTGTATTCGTTCACTTCTACATTTCACAATGCACGCTCCTAGTTATTACCCACCTCGCAAAGACAAACGTTCAACTAGTAATGATACTTCTTCACTAGGCGCAAAGCAGTTGAAATTTTCTCTATTTTATTGGCTTATTCTGCTCCAACTACTTTTTGCCCTTGACATTTGACAAGGTGTGTTAAAGGAGCAGTGACACAATTTTGGATGTTTTGCAAATGACAATTTTTGATTTCTTGTTATGCAGCATAAAAGTGTACTAACACGATTTGACACAACTCAAAAGCAACATTTTTGCTTTCCTTAGTATGCAGTGTACTTAACGCTCTCCACCCAACGGAGTAAGCAAACACATCAAAAATATTTCCTTCGATTTGGAAGTTTCTATCGCAGAGCATGAGCATGCCTCACTGCAATGAACATCATGTCAACTAGTCAACGCAGTTACTCTGAGTTTGTAAACTCTACGTTCTGGGTGCCACCTAAATTGCCCAAATTATTGTCAAGGTCACGGGACGATTTCTGTCTTATCGTTGCTAATGTGCTATGCAATCAAATGATGGCCAAAAGGAAAGCTACAAGCCACTGCAGCGCGTGCAGTCGTTTACCTTCTGAAGGAATCAGAAATAGCTCAAAAGTACTAAACAAAAACAAATGTACTTCACTGTTAACCGGGGTATGTTTCAAAACAACATTTTTGTGTTTTACTACGAGATTTTTGGGCAAACCTTTGGGAAATACTGAAAACAGTTCAGTATTTAAGCAACAAGGTAACTTTAGACATTTTATTGAACTTTCACGTTTTGTGTGAACACTTAAATTGGCGTGATTACTTTTGTTTTTTTAACTCAGTTTGGTGCGGACACATTTCTATGTAGTGTGGGCACATTTCTGTGTGGTGTGGACACTCAGTGTTGAAAAACGTGCACTCATTGTGTAAGTGTTTTGCTATGTACATATGTATAGCCTTGTGTTTGCTGCAAAATGTGCAATGTCGACTTTTGTGCAAGAGGAGTAGCTGATGCCACGCATTGGCACCCACCTCTCCTTTTATACATTTATTTAAAAAATAAGGATCTGCTGCTAGCAAGCCACTGTTTGCTGTCTTCCTGTAACGTCACACTGCCATGACAAATCACTTAGAGGTCAACAACCCTCTACCCTTTTCAATTTCGCATATTCAGTCATATCTTGAGAACACAGCAGGATACATGCTGCTTCCCTCTTTGTCTCACGATAACAGTTTTTTTCTGTTTTACCTTGCCATGCTCTTCACTGTCCTGTGTCTTTAAGCGTTAACTGACACACCACCATGATGGAGCATAGGTGTGTGGTCAAGCAGCTGGTACAGTCCGAAGATAGCTCCACAACTAGCTGAGGAAATGTACAACTGGCAGTTCAGCAAGTTCTCTTCACTACACTAAATTTGGTGTGACCAGTCCAATAACACTGCTGAACCACTCATTCTTCTCTGCAAGCTCAAGTCGACTTTTTTTGTAGCAGGATACCTTGGCTGATTACCCTTAATCATTAAGGGTAATCAGCCAAGGTAATAATAATTAAGGGTAATCATTAAGGGTAATCTGATTAATTTTGAGCATTGTTGAGCAGTTATTTTTCCGCAAGTATGCAAAAGAAGACTGCCCTCTACCGCCAATTGGAGACTGTAACTCAAGGCCGCACATACGTAATATATGGAGACCCTACCTATTCACTCCGGCCACTGCTCTACAAGCCTTTTGGAGGTGCTTCTTTGCAACCCCATGAGGCTAACTTCAATAAGCGTATGAGCTCAGTGCGGCAGGCCGTTGAGTGGGGCTTCGGCAGAGTCATTGCAGACTTTGTCTTCTTTGATATTCATAAAGGCTAGAAGATGACTCGGCAGAGGGTGGGTCAGATGTACAAAGTTGCAACATTGTTCTTAAACTGCCGTACTTGCATGTCTGGCAGCCAAGTGTCTACATAATTTGATGTTACCCTGCCCGCCCTAGGAGAGTACCTTGTGCCGATTGAGATGCCAGCATAGCATATTGACATGAGCATACAATGGATCTCTGTCTGTTGTGCAAGGCAGTTTGCTATTTGTGCGTAGCCGAGCTTTGTTTTTGGAAGCTAGTAGAAGAGAACCAAGACGTTCGGCTCTATTTTAACTGGCGTGTTGATAACCGGGACTTTATTGACTTTCATTCTATTATCACGACAATATCTTGTACCGTCAAACTGCGCTACAACGAACGCCGCTTCAACAAAAAATTCACAATTCCCCGTCAGCAGTCCATAGGAGTCAAGGCATAAATGTAGTCGCCACAACAAACACTTTTCCTTCAAACTTACCGCTTCACCGACATTTTACGATGCAATTCAAGGCAGAGATACTTATTGCTATGCAGTAAACTCAATTTTAAAGAATACGATGCATTTTCAAAGCCTGAAAATGCGCCAACGAAGTCTAAAATACATGTTGGCACCACAAGGACCGGGGCTATTCAGCAAGCAAGGGTGCCACCATCGCTCGATAGCGGTGGTAATGAGACTGCCCTGCTAGTGCACTCTAGCCCTCATTTTGCTACTGCTTTTGAGCCGCAGACAATCCGAAGCTGAAGCTCAGTTCCTCATTTCATGGTTTCCTCCAAGCAGCTGCTGGTTGCAACCTCGGCACGATGCCTTTTTTGATTCCGATGCTTATCGTTACGTTCGTGCTTGGCCGGTGTGGTAACTAATCAGAGTGCCTGTTCGTCCGCATTATCATTAAAATCAGCTAGCCGCGAGTGATGGATGATAAGAATGGTATATAATAATGCAAAAGTCGCCGCTTCACTATAAGCTGTCTCTATCTCGGCGTTGTCGGATACTTTAGATGGCGGACAGCTGCTGGTGTTAACGTGTTAATACAACTGTTTGGTTCGTGTACTAAGGTAGTTTGAGGTGTTGTTTCAGCGTGCTTTTGACCATGGCCTCGCTCTGCATGGGTGACAATTGATTGATTGATATGTGGGGTTTAACGTTCCAAAACCACCATATGATTAGGAGAGATGCCGTAGTGGAGGGCTCCGGAAATTTCGACCATCTGGGATTCTTTAACAATGCATGGGTGACAAACACATCGTGCCGCTGCTGGGAAAGTATAGGAAGCAGGGGACATTTTTAAATATTGAAAATGAACATTTCTTTGTTCTGATAGCTCATATCAGATATATATTTTTATTTTAATACGAAAAATTTTATTCCGTACCCTGTCAGTTTTGTTGTAGCGGTGTTCGACTGTAGTAGCTTTGATGCTCATGTCATGATTTAAAGAGGCTACAAAGTCTGAAAAATAACATGAGAGTGCACAATATATTTTAGTGCTTGCAAAAACAGTCTTCTTTAACATTATCACCTTCAAAGTAGTCTCCTTAAGCATTCACACAATTCGGCATACAGTGCTATTATGGCTGGTGATAGTTTTGCGATGAGGTTTTTGTGAGGCCCTTCAGAAGATTGTCTATTTAGCCTGAATCTCTTCAATTGAGCCAAAGATAGCTTCCCTTTAGGCAATGTTTACCTTCCACAAATAAAAAGAAAAAAACACCAAGCGAATTTGGCGAATAAAGTGGGTTTGATGCTCTTCTGGCTATCGCACCTATTTCTGATTGTGCTCTTGCCATTTACATATATATATCTACCATAATGCTTCGTTTGTTCATAGATTATGTACAGTTCTCATTGGCATAGAGCTGTACCATGTGGTTGAATTTTTTGGTGGGACGGCAGCACTGCAGTGCCAGAACCCAAAAACTAGTGGCTAAAAAAGGCAATAATAGGACTGCAACAGCGGGTGGGTGGACATGAGTGGGCACCAGTTTCCGTTAACATTTTCTCTGCTAGGCGTGCACATGGATAGGCATGCCTTTTTCACCAACATGGCTCTCACCTCCATCATCAACATCCACTAGCAACGATAGAAAAATTGAGGAACGTGCTGGAGAAGTACGTTAATAGCCGCATATTCTTCTTCTGTTCCCGATCTAGTGAAGCAAACAATCACGTTTAAAAAGTGTGGCCACAACGTGGTGGCTTGAAGATAACATGAAATATACAATATACTTACTTTTTTCTGTTTTTCGCGTCGTTCCGTAAGAAGTCGGCTAGGAGAAGGTCAACGCGCTCTTTCACACTTCGTGAATTAGGTGTCCGGCGTGGTAGCACTGACACTCTTTCAGTGAATGTGTGCCACCGCGAAGCATTCTCGAAAAGGTTCAGCGCAAGAACTACTTCGAGTATAATTTTATCGTCGGAAGGAGAGTAGTGTGTCCGTGGCGCCATGCTGGTAGCTGGCCTCGAAGTAGCCATTTTGTTTTTCTATGTTTTTGTTTGGCTCGAACAACGCCTCCTCTAGAAGATGCCTACCGCATGAGAAGAAAAACGGCTGCCACACCCTTTCCCTCCTTCATGTTAGAACGTTCTCGGTCGCTAGCGTCACCTGTGGCGGACGGTGCAACAACGCAACACTTTGCATAGCCTCCGAAATAGCGGTGTACAGTTGCAGGTCTCGAACAACTTTCGACTGACGCACCCCTATGGGCCGCATATGAAAAACGCTTAGCTGGTACCGTCCGTCGCCGTGATAATAGTCTCGGTCGCGAGCGCCCCCGCGCGGCGCTTGCTCAAAACTGAAGGCAGGCCAACTCCGCTGGGAGCGCGAGCCATTCCCCAGGCACTGTTTAGAGGAGGCGTTGGCTCGAAATGACTCGGCTCAAAGGAAAGGGAAGCTGGTAATAGCAACATTGGAAGCATGTCACATCTGCGGGAGTCACGTGACAATGCCTCCTCAAGGAAGATGCCTGCCGCATGAGAAAAAAAAAAACAGCTGCGACACGTTTTCTCTTCTTCAATTTGAAAATGTTCTCGGTCGCTAGCGTCACCTGTGGCGGACGGTGCAACAACGCAACACTTTGCATAGCCTCCGAAACAGTATTGCGCAGTTGCAGGTCTCGAACAACTATCGACTGACCCACCCCTATGGGCCGCAGATGAAAAACACTTATCTGGTGCCATAGAGTTTCTCAAAATTAAATATAGGGCACTCTGGCGCTGCGATCGTTCAGTGACCATGGGAATGATGGGTAGTACCATAGTACACACATTTGCCTAGTCTTCGTACTTGCGGGCGGCGAATCGTACTTGAGGCTTGGTTTATTGCTGTGTTTCAATTTTGTTTTGAAAGAAAGATTTAACCCTTTTGAACTTCGTGACCCAATTTGTAAAGGTAATTTGAAAAAAAAATAGGTTGGTGAAGCGCAAACGCTCAACATTTGGTGATTTTTGTTTCGTGAGAAAACAGCTTTCGTGAGAAAACGGAGAACACACGCGGAGCCGAAAGCAGGCCAGAAGTACGAAGTTTAGACAAATGTGTGTACTACCTATCATTTCCATGCTCACATTGCAGCTCCCATAGACACTAGCGCCAGAGTCCTTCTAGTGTATATTGGGAAACTCTATGGCTGGTACCGCCCATCGCCGTGATGATAGTGTCGGTCGCGAGCGCCACCGTGCGGAGCTTGTTTAAAACTGAAGGCAGGCCAAACTCCGCTGGGAGTGCGAGCCATTCCTCAGGCTTCTTTCTAGAGGAGGCGTTGCACGTGACAACAGTCTCGCAGCGGCTCGCGAGATTTCACGCGCTTTTTCGTCGTCTGCTCTGAGCTCTTCGACTTTACGATGCAATCGTGCGAACAATGGCAGGCGACGACGATCTCCTCGCAGCGCTCAACGTTACCATGATGGCGTGTCTGCTGTTGCTGCGGCGTCGCCGCTCTCGAAATGCGCCACGAAGATATTGGGTCCATCCGCTTTGGGGGTACAGAGATACTGAAGGACAGGCCCACACACTGCTTCCCCGTCTGCGTGCAAGGGATGAAGTCTATTTCCGAGAGTGAGTAATTTATTTCATTCAGTGTTTAGTGCTGTTAAACATCAGTTGACGGCAAATTTTCAGGTGCCAAGAATGGGCAGTCAAAACGAGGTTTTATGCCTGCAACTTCGCCAATATAGGCATTATAAATTTGTACATGAACGCAAACCTTTTCAAGGATTGTACAGGTCGCGCATGACATCACATGGCATTCATGGTCGTGTGCATGAGGGGAAGGGGGCGCGCGGAAAGTCTGCCTCGAATTAACTGCGTTATGGCCACTCAGGTTTCTGATGATAATGGTTGACAGCCAAAAGTCCGTGAATGAGACGGTGGTCCCATGGCTGTTTACTGCCCGTCTTTACTTCAGGAAGGCCATGGGCCGAATAGTCTAATGAGGTCCCCCAAGGTAACTCTGTGTGCGCTTCTGCGCACATTCACTTTTCAATGGCCACTGTTCATTACCCGAGTATTGCGTACAGTCAAACATACATAAAAATACTACTTGAAAACTTGGAATACTGATTCAGAAGCACTACTTTATGTCTTACTGATGCGATGAATTAGGAACAAATTTATTCGTTTAAATACATACAATACAATAAGTTCAAGAGACAATGATTTATTAAGAATTTTACATGTTCTTATGTGAGAGCTGTTAGGTCCACATTGGCGATGTTTGTGTGAACAATGACAATATTCGAATTGAAAAGGGCATTCATCCTAACACTGCCAAATACAGCCCATTTGATGTTCAAAAAAATATGTTTAGTGAGCATGAGGAACGTAGTCTAGAATCGCTGTGAAAATTGATAAAACAATAGGAAACTGCCACTATTTCCCAGTTTAATATTGTGCCTCCCATCACTGAGAATAGGTGCATACACTGGTGAGGTACGCACAGTGTTAACAGAAGCTACTGAAGTGAAGTTGTATAAGGGGACATTCAATGACAGAACCTACACTGGGGTCCTAGAGGGCTGAGGCATAAGAGCTTCTGTAGCTTATTTAAGAACAAGTCTCTAGTTCTTGTCCAAGACCCACTGTAACTTTGCAGATGCCCTTTCAGGCACTGGTCATTCAGGAAGAGTGGCTATTCTTTTCTACATATATACTGTATGCAATGTTTGAACTTGGAGTTCCTTCACAATGTGAGAGTTTCCTGGTACTGTTTGTGAAGAACATGCAGATGTTGATGCACAAGTAGGCAACATCTCCTTGCAGGCTATCCAAAAAGAGGGCAGCTTGAGCCTTCCTGATAATAGTTCTCTCGACACCTGAAAAGCTGATAATACTGACCTTGATGTCCGAAGAGTAGCAGCTGTGATACTCAAGAGCTTCTAGGTATGTTCATAAATGTTCGATGATGGGTGCTGGCACAATGGTTGCGTAAGACAGCTTCTCATCAACTTTTAGCATACTCTTAAACAAGACAGAGGACAGAATATGCTTGCTTTAAAGTGTGCTAAAATAAAATATATTGTAAATTGGATTACTAACATCTCCAAGCTTATGCTCTGTCAGGTTACATTCTCGTTGTATGAGTTCGCATGAGAGGGTGTCCTGAGAAAGGTGGCCTTTACCTGGCAAAGTATTGTTCGTAAGAAGACAATTTTCATATAAAAAATCGGTGAATAGGGGCTTTGTGCTCGAGTAGATGTTTTGACAAGCAAACTTGTCTTTTTCAAGGCTAGAATAGAACAGTTTTGGTCTAGCCTTGAGGAAGACAAGTCCACTTGTCAAAATGTCGGCTCCAGCAAAGTACCTCTGTTTACTGATTTTTTCTACTTTTCTCTTCCCACTATTTTCAAGCATTTAGACAATAATGGCCATATTTGGTATTTATATACATCATAAAAACTACAAAAAAGCCCTCATTAGCCTCTAATTTATGATCCTAAATGAAAGCAGCACGATAGGAGCGCAAGGAACAAAAAAGCAACACCTTAAAATCCTGTTTCTAGTAATCAGCCTGATTTTTAAGTTTCCTCCGAACGCCACCAAGGACTTTTGACACATTGCTCAGTCTCGTTGGACCACTGATCAAGAGAAGAGTGACGCCGCTTCGGCTGCCAATTTCTGCACATGAAAGGCTGGCGATGACCCTGAGGCATTGCAATCAAAAAAAAGTAATAACCATGTAACACGTTTGCAGCTCTGTACTGCATGCTAAAGCATAGCTACACCTAGACCTATGTTTACCAGTATAGTAATATTCATGCTTTCTGCTCAATAACATACACTCCAAGTTAGAACCATAGAATAGGTATTAGGTTATGATCTTAAAATAAAAAAAACAGTTCCATGTTTACGTAACCTTAGCAAACAGCATAGGTTGAAAACGACACCACCTGCCCAACGCAGATGAAGATATTCTATCATCATCTCTGTCATTTATTTCACGCCCATTCATTTGTTTATACACATTTTTTATTGTTTCTTTCATCTTTATTTATCTCATTATGTATTGCCCTCTTCCTTTTCCTAGGTGTTCAGCCGTGCTCCCTATCAGGCTGTGGAAATTAGGCGCTCTCTTCTTCTTCTAAGCACGAACACCTTTCCTTTCCCTCTTGTTCACTCTAACATCAGTCTGCTACACCCACAGTCACCTTTCCAATCCCATATTTAAACTATGTTATTCGAGGCTATGCCAACCTCTATTTTTCTCCCAGTTTGCTTTACTTCCTCCTCGCTCTTACAGCACTTCTCCTCAGTAAAGTAAGTTTTCAGGAATACTAAATAACAAAGTTTCTCACATGTCGTTTGACACATAATGAGTACATACACTGAAAGCTTTGTTGAGATCACTAGAAAGAGAAAAATCACTAGTTTCTTTTGCTTGAGGAAGTGCCTGCATGACCTAAGTCTCTACTTCAGCATTGTGATCAGTGTTTTGAAGCAAGAGCCATTCATTGTCTTCAGTAGCATTAGGCATTCAGCTCAGTGGAACAAAAGTAGATGTGTTGTCTTAAAAACATTTCTGTATTTTCAGATTTCTTGCTAATGAAGACATCTTCCGAAGTCTGTCATTCAACTCTCTGACAGGGCGATTCACGGTAGGTGAAATAGTAAGGGAAACAACCGCCGTGCTGTGGCATGTTCTCCAACCACTGTAAATGAAGTTTCCTCAGACAACTGGGGAGTGGAAAAGAGTAATTAGAGGACAATTCATGCAGGATTTTTTATTTTAGTGGCTGATGTTTATCAGTGGCATATGAGGATTGCTGTGGTTTCATCATTTTTCTTTGAAAAGTACATTCACAAGCAACTTATCACATTGAACTTTTCATTAACTACATTAGGTAGTGTAAATTGAGTACTCTTTTTTTCAAATGAAGAAGTCAGTGTTCCTCATGGCCATGTAACAAGCTGCAGTTACAAAAATAATCAGAAATAAATTATTCCTCTCAGTCCACTGGAATGATGTAAGCAGTTGGCCACAGCAAGGAGAATGATAAAGGGGTTGCTTGGTAACATTAAAACATCAGCAAATGAGTGGCTGGCAGTGCACTCCTTAGCGAAATGACAACAGGAAGTATACACTCAGGTTGCAGTAATGGTAAAATAATTTGAGCTTGGCCTGCAAAGTATTTCATTTTCAAGGTTAGTACGTTGTTACTTGTCGAACTCATTTAAAAAATTGTTATAGAAATTGCTTGGTGGCCATTCAGGTAAATGACTATGATGCAGTCTCTGGTTTTGAATATTTAAAAATATTCAAAATTTAATTTCATTGGTTCTGTGCTGGTACGTAATATGTTTAAAGCAATTGGCCTATTTTAGCCCGACAGTGTGTGTTGTAATGCTGTGAATGCTGCAATTATCTGCAAGCCACAACTCAGCTCCAACTAGGCATCTGCATAATTTTATGTTTAATTGTTATATTTCATGTTGCATTGCAGTGTTTATCAATGAACAAGCATTTTGGGCCGCTGAGTTCATGCAGATTGATTTTATTTTTTGTGGCTCTTTTTTGGAGCCACAATATGGAGGAAATTTAGAATTTTCCTAATTGTTTGGGAAGCATATATGGAAAACATGTCATCATTGAATGCCCAAGGAATACGGGTTCAAGGAACTTAAACTACAAGAAAACCTTCAGGTATGTTTTCTATGCAGTTTGTGATGCAGATTAAAGGTCAAATTCTTTTTTTACTGCCCTTCTCAAGCAGTAATGACCACGAATAGGCAACTTGGTTGAATTTTGGCAGTAGTGACCAACTTAGCAGTAGTGACCACGAATGGCAACTTGGTTGGGCTTTAGATATCATAACAAGCAGATTGTCACACTGATTCAACAATATCTTCAATGGTGGTACAGTCACTTACGTTCATGCTAAACTATGGGGTTTCACACTTGCATTTTCACTTACACACATAAGTATTCATAACGATTTCCATTTGTTCAGATAGACTTTATTATTAGTAATACTGTTATCCCTTCCCTCTCTCTGGTACTCATTACCACTGCCACTGGCATGCCTTAAAACTTGTCGGCAGAAAGCAGTGTTGCATTTACGACAACACCATCACTCGCTCTTTTTTACACCTACCAGATGAGTAAGGAAGAAGTGAAGTCTGTGTGGTGTGCTGTATAACTATGTCTACTGAATTTTCTTTTTAGTTATCCCACGGTGTGTTTTTTTCCTTTTTAGCGTGATTATGGCAACAATAATGATGACAAAGTAAAGCCTTTGGCGAGGAGGCTATGCCTCATTATAAGACGTGATTAAAACAGAGCAAAGTAGCTACAGACCAGTGTCGGATATCACACGTCTAAGTGGAAGGCTTCAAAGTTTTGGTTGCTTAGTGTTTAATGTTTCACATGCCTTGACATCACACAGTCACATACATCTAGCATTTCACTTACATCAAAGCACTGCGACCACAGCCCTGGTCAAACACATGACTTGTACGTAAACAGCCACATGTAGCAAAAATGTGGATCATCCTGCACAATATTTACGGTATTCATTTGCGGGGTGACCACTAAGCTTAATAAACTTTTCTTGTACACTGTATGGTCATTTTAGGAGTTTTTACAGATGGCCAGTACATGTACTACTAGACTCTCTATGGAAAACCAGCCCTTTGCACAAAGGGAACAATATCTGTTCTCACACAGCATTACTATCACTGTATTCCAGATTTATATACGTTGACATGGGCCACTATGGAGGCGAAGGAGACAGTGGAATTTTTTATTGTCCCGTTTGGAGTTCCCCCGCCAGCAAGTGTCAGAAGCATAGGACTTATACCCTATGTATTAGTAGGGGATGAAGCCTTTGCCCTGAAGACGTTCATGATGCGACCCTACCCCCAACGAGGCAAGTTTTGTTTCATTTTCATTTCATTTATTTTACCCTCAATCGCACATAGCTTTACAGATGGAAGTGGGGTACAGAAAAAAAACTATAACCAAGAGCAAACATAGTAAGATCAAAATAATAAAAATTACAAAACATGAAAATTCGATGTTAGGAAGTACAATGAATGTACGTGTAAGTATCATCAGAATGGGGCAAACAGAGTACAAAAATATATATGTACAATATACATTTCACGTGTCATCACGTAAGTAATCCTGTACTATAGATGAAAACAAGTCGTGACTCGAAATGGAAACCATGTCCGAGGGAAGGTGGCTCCAGTCGTTGGATGTGCGTGGGACGAAGGAATGATGAAAAGTGTTAGTGCGGCAGCTAATGGCGTGTACCTTATGTGGATTATCTAAACGGGCTGAGTAATAGGCAGGAGTGGTAATGAACTGAGCTTTCAAAAGTAGATGATTGAATATCTTGTGAAAAAGTATGAGACGAGATTCTTTGCGACGTGATTCAAGTGACTGTAGTGAAAGGCTGTGTTTCATTGACGTAATGCCGCTAGTGCGATGGTAGTTAGATAGAATGAAGCGTACTGCGTTATTCTGTACCATTTCAAGCGAGTGAGTCAAGTTCAGTTGAAAAGGGTCCCAAATGGAGCATGCATATTCAAGTTTTGGACGAACTAGTGTTTTATACATGGTTAGTTTCACGGCTTAAGGGGCACGGCTAAAGTTGCGTCGTAGGTACCCTAGCATGCGGTTGCTATTGCTAATAACATAGGTAATATAATGTTTCCAGTTCGTCAGATGTTATATGAATCCCCAAGTATTTATACGAAGTTACAGACTCTAGATCAACGTCATTTAAGATGTAGTTACCAGGGGGTTCTGTAGTTCGGGAGATACGTAAAACTTTACATTTGTTAGTGTTGAGGTCCATGTGCCAAGTTCTACACCAGCTGGCAATATTATTAATGTCACTTTGCAAAGAACTAGCGTCAGAGTTAGATAAAATTTCTCGGTAAACAACGCAGTCATCGACGAAAAGGTGAATCGAAGAAGTTACAACATCGGGTAAATCGTTAATATAAATAAGGAATAGTAAAGGGCCCAACACAGAACCCTGGGGCACACCAGAAGTAACGGGAGAAGAGGGTGAGCTGTAGTTGTTAGCAACAACGAATTGTGAGCGATTAATTAGGAAAAACTCGATCCAAGCAAGAATGCCGCCATCAATATTAAGGGCCCTAAGCTTATATAGTAGTAGGTGATGATTCATCTTGTCAAAAGCCTTCGAAAAGTCTAAAAAAATGCAGTCGACCAGTGAACTCTGATCTAGAATGATATGTAACGAATGGGTAAAACAAAGCAACTGTGTTTCACATAAGAATGACTTCCTAAATTCATGCTGTGACATGCTAAAGAACGATTTTGATTCTAGAAAGTTTACCAAGTAAGAGAAGATTATGTGCTCCGAAAGTTTGCGTGGTATGGAAGTAAGTGAAATAGGTCGGTAATTAGTAACAGACTGCTTGTTTCCTGATTTGTGTAGCAGAACCACCTTTGCCTCTTTCCGAACGCGTGGCACCACACCTTCATTCAAAGACTGTTGGAATATTTTACACAGGAACATAGATGAGGCATGCTTAGTTTCTTTAAGGATTCTTGCGTTTGAGTTCTCTACACCACAAGCAGAGGATATTCTGAGTGATTAAATTAGTTTTACAATTCCATGGGCATCAGTCACTATAACAGACGATTATGGATAGTTGCGCGCTGGTAAAGACGCGGTAGCTGAAGTGGACGACCCTGAAAAGTTCCGGAAAAAATTTTCGTTCAGACGGGCTGCACACATCTCGGAAGATACGGGAAGGCCGTCCGAGTCATCAAGTACAATTTCACTGTCGTTGGTATTTGTAATAGTTTTCCAAAACTTTCTAGGGTTGCTGACAAGCATTGATGGCAGAGTGTTAGATAGAAAGTTAGCCTTAGCATCCGAAACTGCTGACGAGTAAACTCGCGCAGCACTCTCGTAGGAGCGCCAGCGTTTCTCTCCGTACTCTGGAGTTTCACAGCATGAAACAAGCGTTTCTTTTTGTTAGAAAGTCGCTTTAGGTATGTATTGTACCAGGGTGAGCAAGAGCTCACAGGTATAGACTTTTTAAGGAAAAAAAAGGTACGAGTAAGTTCGTTGATTTTGTTAATAAACAGATCCCAGTTTTCCTGCACGGTTTCATTATCAAAGTCATGTAGATAAGTGTCGTAAAATAGAGGGAGTTCGTTGTTGATTGCCTCAAAGTTTGCAGCATTGTAGTTATAGATAACCTTGCGTTTCTTAGTAGCAGTTGGCATGCTGTTGCGTATGTAAAAAAGTAGCAGACAGTGATCGCTGAGACCAGGAAGTGAGTTTAGTGCATGAATGTTGTCGGGCATTGTTGTAAAAATCAAGTCAAGAATGTGCGATGAATTGGTGACGCGAGTTGGGTTATTCACCATATGCGTAAAATTAAACAGGTTGCAAGTATCGAGAAAACATTGGCCATTTGAAGAAAATGGTACGACGTCTGGTAACGATGACGCCCACATTATGGTAGGATAGTTGAAGTCACCGAGAATAGTTATCGAAGAAGATGGGTACCGCTTTGTAATTTTATTAATGTGATCGTGAAACTCCTGAACAAAGCTGATGTCTGTATCTGGAGGGCGGTAACAGACGCCAAGAACAAGCGTGTTATTAGTCAAAACCAACCCGCACCATATCACTTTCAATGTAGACGTCATGTTTATAAGAAAGAACTTGAAACGCTTCGAAATGGCAAGCAAAGTACCACCACCCTGTCTTCCATCTCTATCGCGGTGGTATATGTTCAACGATTTGAAAGTAGTAAAAATTTCGTTATCGCAAACATGAGCATTCAATCAAGTCTCGGTCACGGCAATCACGTCGGCTTCACAAGAATTGATAAAAGCGTCAAAAGCGTCCCGCTTTCCCATTATACTACGGATGTTCGTGTAGAGCACCGAAATAGGACGTGATACGATACTGCCACTTCCCCTTGCTGATTGTTATGAGGAGGCATTATATGTCCGCGCACGTGACAAAAGTGCGGCATCAGGCAATAAACGTGCGTGAAGGTCATGGTTGTGATCGGAAGATGAGTGCGCCTCATTTTCGATGCGGGATTCGCTGCCATTACAGCGAGAATGCGCAGTAGTCTCGCGAACAATGCCCGCGGAAGCATCATAACAATAGTTTCTGTGGTTAACAACGAGCTTGTCGTAACAAAGCTGAAAAGCGGGTCGGCCAGGCAATGATTTTGCATAAGTGTGCAGCATCTTGCGCGCTGTTCTTGTAGCCTGACTGTAGTCCTCCGATGCAGAGACTTTATGACTTCTCAACTTAGATTGACGTGCCAGCACAAGTTCTTTTGCTTTAAGGCTTGCAAACTTTACTATCACTGGACGAGTTTTGTCGCGTAAATAAGGACCACCTAAACGATGGGCCTTTTCTACTGCATTCGGGTCGAACTCGGCGCCTAGGTCACTAGAGAGCAAGTTGGTAAGTGCCTCTTCAGTAGCTTGCCAGGTCTCATTTTTATCGGTCATACCAAAAAACACTAAGTTGCACCTTCAGGCTCTGTCCTCGAGGTCGTTCAGACGGGACACCAATGCGTCATTTGTTTGAGTGATGCTGCCGATAGCATGATTCGTGACCTGCAATTCCTTCTCAATTTCCGCAACCGAGTTGGTCCGCAGTTCAACCGTCGAAAGCCACCTTTCAATCTCGCATAATTTGCTCGCCAGAAGTTGCTGGTTGGTTTTCACGTCGTCGATCACGTTTGCCAAATTGGACTGCTCAACGGCAGATGAATCACAGCGGGCACTTATCTTAGAAAGCATTGCCCTAACTTTTTTATGACGCGCTTCGGAAGAAGCTGTGTTGTTCTCGACATCATCTAGTGGCCCAGGGGTCTTTTTGGAGGCCCTGGGTTTGCTTCAACGTCACCGCAACACAAGAGTAGCGAGCACCCCGCAGGGGCGCCTGCGCAAGTAGGCGTTTGGTGTGTAGCGACACCAGGGACCCGAGCTAACGGGGGAGTTTCGGCTCCCTCCCACGCCTAGCCGTGCGTGGCTTTGCCGTGTCCGGGGAAAAGGGAATCCTGGGGGTTGAGCCGACGCTGGGTGATTGGACCTTTAAGGACCCCGGCCGAGGCAACACACCTCTTTGGCCCCGGCTTCACGTAGACGGCACCCCTGGGCTGACCCACCCAGGGGAAATCGGCAGTCGCCTTTTCCTATCTCTCTCTGCCTACATCTTCGTCTTTATCTCTCGCTATCTATCTGTCCTGTCTTCTACTCTCTTCTGTTTACTTCCAATTTTCCTGGCGGCAAGGGTTAACCCTGTGTAGTTACCCAACCTTGGGTAGTTATATTCTGGTATAGCGGCGATGCATGGCTGGCGTCTCCAAGTGTTCACTATTCAACCTTGTAGCGTCCCCTTGTTGGGCTCGGTGGTGGGTGGCCACCATCGCCGCCGAATTTGAAATGCTTCTTATGGAAAACCCTTTTCCTGCACTCCCTGATCGCCGCCTGAAAAGGTGGCGCACCGATGACAGCTTCTTTACTGCACAGCCTAAAGAGACCTTCCCCAAGTGCCATGTAATTCACAGCCAAAATGAAAAGAAAACAGTTCGATCTATTTCACCATTTATTGTCTCAAAAACGCTCACAGATGCAATTGGCCCTGGCTATAAAGTAACTAAGATGGGGAATAGCGATCTCCTTCTAAAAGTCCGCGACAAGACTCAGTACGACAAGCTCACAAAACTCGTTTCATTTGATAACATCCCAATATCAGTGGGCCCACATAGGTCGATGAACACAGTGCGTGGTGTCATATCTGATAATGACCTCCTCGAGCTGTCTGAAAGTGAATTGCTCGAAGGCTGGCAAGAACAAAATGTAGTGAAAGTACAAAGAATAATAATCAGGTGAGATAATAAACAGATCCCAACAAAGCACATCATAGTGACCTTCGGTACAAGCAACCTTCCCGACTCTATTGAAACCGGTTACTGCAAGCTTCCCGTCAGATTTTATATACCGAATCGTCGCCGATGTGTCAAGTGTCAGCGCTTCGGACACGGATCCCAAACGTGCAGAGGGTGCGCCAGGTGCGCGAAGTGCGTGCGCATCTTGTGAACATGTATCCGAAAAGTGCACTTCAGAAGCCTGTTGCGCTAACTGTGAAGGAGACCACGCTGCCTACTCCCGATCATGCCCTGCATGGAAAAAAGAGAAACAAATATTAGAACTTAAGGTAAAGTTTAACCTGTCATTTCAAGAGGCACGTCAACGTTTTTTTACTCACAATAATTCTGAACCTTCCTTTCTGAACCTTCGAGGCGCCGTGCCACGTCTTTCGGCACCCGCGAGATTCACACCAGGTGTGACTGCAGTTGTGCCAGAAGCGCCTCTGGCTAGAGCAGTCTGTACAGCTCCGCCTCCAATTCAAAAAGCCCAGCAGACTTCAGAGACTGCTGGACCACGGACCACTGCAAGTACAGTCAGGTCCGAAACTGCCATAAACGTGCCTGCCAAGCAGGCACGATCCACCACCTCAGAAGAGGTGATGGACACAAGCCATGCTCTTTCGGCGCCCCACACGCCGAAGGAAAGGCGCAGTTCTTTGGAGCGAAGCAAGAAAGAGAAAACCCGTATTACAGGACCCCAACAGGCCTTGTAACTTCAGGCAACGTTTCTGTACACACAGCAGTCAACTACATTAAAAATGGAGACACAAATTTTACAGTGGAACGTCAGAGGACTACTGAGAAACCTTGACGATATTCAAGAACATTTACATAAACAGTCACCAAAAGTGCTGTGTGTACAAGAGACACACCTAAAACCCAAGTTCACTAACTTTCTACGCCAGTATATTATTTTTCGAAAGGACAGGAATGAAGCCATCACGTCATCTGGTGGTGTGGCTATTATAGTAAATCAAGGGATTGCATGTACTCATCTACCACTCGAAACATCTCTTCAAGCAGTGGCTATTCGTGTAGTCCTCCTGAACAAACTCGTGACCATCTGCTCTGTCTACATACCTCCACACTACCATCTTGAAAAACGTGAATTCCAGTCCCTAATAGATAAACTTCCAGAACCTTATATCCTCCTTGGAGATTTCAATGCGCATAGTAATCTATGGGGTGACTCTCGCTGCGATGCTCGAGGTCGCCTGATCGAACAGTTCCTTTTTACTTCTGGCGCGTGCCTTTTGAATCGGAAAGAGCCCACATATTACTGCCTTGCCAGCAATACCTACTCGTCAATAGACCTTAGCATTGTCTCACCATCCCTCCTTCCTTTACTAACATGGAATGTCATCAATAATCCTTACGGAAGTGACCACTTTCCCGTAACGCTAAGCACACCCATATCAAATGAATATCACCCACAGGTCCCCAGATGGATCACTGACAAAGCTGATTGGGAACAGTTCTCGCAGATTAGTCACTTAAGTTGGACTGACCTATCTGGTTTAAACATAGATGCAGCTGTACAATACTTTTCTACTTTTCTGACCGACGCTGCGATGAAATGCATCCCGCAAACTTCTGGACTGCCTGGCAAGCGACGTGTCCCATGGTGGAATACTGAATGTCGCAATGCACGCAAACAACAAAACAAAGCGTGGAGAATGCTACAGAACTCACCGACGGCGGAGAATCTTGAAAGTTTTAAGAAAATCAAGTCCCAAGGCAGGAGAACGCGCCGGCAGGCTAGGAGAGAAAGCTGGCTTAAGTTTTTATCAGGCATCACTTCATATACACAAGAAACTAAAGTATGGAACATGGTTCGCAAGGTAACAGGATGGCACGCATCTTCACTACCTCTCGTAGACACACAAGGGGACACCTTGGAAGACCAGGCGAACTTCCTAGGTGCCCACTTCGAAGATGTGTCTAGTTCGTCGCATTATACTGCAGCTTTTCAACGACACAAAAGAAAAATCAAAAAAGAGAAACTTCAGCGAAAATCCTCTAAACATGAGTCGTACAACAACCCTTTCAGTTTGGCTGAGTTACAAGCTTCGCTACATGTTTGCAATAAATCAGCTCCAGGTTCGGACAGTATAGTATACGAAATATTAAAACAACTGCCTTCTGGAACACAAAAAACCCTGCTTTCCCTGTATATCTCTATCTGGTTTTCCGGTGAAATCCCTTCTGCGTGGAAAGAAGCCATTATTATTCCGATTTTAAAGCAAAGCAAGGATCCATCTTCCGTTAGTAGTTACTGGCCAATCGCACTTACAAGTGGCATGTGTAAACTTTTTGAAAAAATGATAAATCGCAGACTTGTACATTACCTTCAAACAAACAATCTGCTCGACCCATTCCAATGCGGGTTTCGAGAGGGTAGATCCACCACTGACCACCTCGTGCGTATCGAGGCACAGATCCGAGATGCCTTTGTCCACAAATAATACTTTCTTTCTGTGTTCCTCGACATCGAAAAAGCCTATGATACCACATGGAGATTCAGAATATTAGGAGACCTGTCCAATCTTGGTGTGCATGGCAGGATGTTTGCTATTATCGAAAGTTACTTGTCCAATCGTAAATTCCGTGTCCGTGTGGGCAGTGTTCTCTCCCAAACATTTGTCCAGGAAACAGGCGTGCCGCAAGGGGGTGTTCTTAGTTGTACACTTTTTCTTATCAAAATGAGTTCCTTGCACCTATCCATTCCCCGCAATATGTTCTATTGTACATATGTCGACGACGTTCAGCTTGGCTTCAAGTCATGCAACTTGGCAATGTGTGAGCGGCAGGTTCAGTTAGGTTTAAACAAGGTCTCCAAATGGGCAGAGGAAAACGGATTCCGACTGAACCCACAAAAAACACGTGTGTCTTGTTCTCTCGAAAGAGAGGCATGCACACAGAACCCGACATTGAACTGAATGGTCAACGTCTGTCTGTAAATGCGGAGCACAAATTCTTAGGCCTAATCTTGGACAACAAGTTGACCTTCGTACCTCACATCAAGTATCTAAAAACAAAATGTTTAAAGCCATGAATGTTTTAAAAGTGTTGTCACGCACTACATGGGGTAGTGACAGGAAATGTTTAATTAACTTATATCAAAGCATCGTACGCACACACCTAGATTACGGTGCTATAATCTATCAGTCGGCAACACCATCAGCCTTGAAAATTCTCGACCCTGTCCACCACCTAGGCATTCGCCTCTCTACGGGTGCTTTCCGCACCAGCCCTGTGGAGAGCCTGTACGTGGATTCGAATGAATGGTCGCTTCACCTACAAAGATGTTCCCTGTCCGTTTTGTACTTTTTGAAGGTAAAGGCAGACAAGAAACACCCTTCCCATTTCACAATTAATGATTTGTCTTGTTCTATATTTTTCGAGAAACGTCCTTTGTTTAGG
The DNA here is from genome assembly GCA_013436015.1 of Rhipicephalus annulatus. Lineage (NCBI taxonomy): Eukaryota > Metazoa > Arthropoda > Arachnida > Ixodida > Ixodidae > Rhipicephalus > Rhipicephalus annulatus. Next base: position 174,740 of record WOVY01009915.1, on the reverse strand, counting down.
CAGCCCTACGCATTGCGTGTAAGGAGCCTGGCCGAAGAAACAGGTGTGCCTCTTGAACACACTTTGATGGCTCCTGCAATATATCTGCCACCGTGGCAGTGGCAGCTTATAGACTGTGATGTCTCTTTTGTGGATGTCACAAAGCAAGCACCACTCGCACACATACATACACACTTCCTAGAACTACAACGTAAATACACATGCCCTGAGTTCTTTACCGATGCGTCAAAGTCAAACACTTCTGTGTCATATGCTGCGGTAGGCCAATCCTTTTCCGAGGCCGGCGTTCTTCAACCTAATGCAAGCATTTTCACAGGAGAAGCTTACGCAAAACTGGCGGTCGTAAAACACATTAAACAGATGAAATTACAAAAGGCGGTAATATACACATATTCTCTAAGCGTGGTCAAAGCCCTGAAAATTCCTAAAAAACACAAGAACCCCGTGCTGGTGTCACTTTACTCACTTCTGTGCACACTCTACACATCACAACAGCATGTCGTTGTCTGCTGGGTTCCAGGGCACCGTGAAATACAAGGGAATGTTTTGGCTGACAATCTGGCTGCTTGCACCAATGTCACTACTGACAATGCGTCAACACCAGTCCCTGCATTTGACTTAAAACCTTTTAAAAAACGAAAGCTCAGGGTGTATTGCAGAGCATGTGGGATAAATACACAGATAATAAACTCCATGCTATTAAGCCGCAACTAGGTTATTGGCCGCCACTATCAAAATCACGACAGACAGAAGTAATGCTAACAAGGCTTAGAACAGGACATACACATTCTACACATTCATTTCTTCTGTCTACCGGCGATCCACCATATTGTGAGAGATGTGGAGAGCCCCTTACGGTTCTCCACATTCTCGTCCAGTGAAATGAGCTAGATGCTCTAAGAAAAAAGTACTTTTCACTGCCCTACCGACAGCAGATCCCTCTACACCCTGGGATGCTCATCGGTAGGGATCCGCTTTTTAAACTGCAAGCACTTTTTACGTTTTTAAAAGATGTGCAAAGCTTTCACCCGATATTTCGAGGTCATCCGTAGTACGACCCCTATAGAGTGGTCGTGGCTGCGGTGACTACATCTTCGTCATGGTTTTATTATCATGGCATTTTGCCATCCACTATTACTACACATATGTCACGCCACTGTCATGATTTTATTACTTTCATGTTTTAACCCGCGTTAGAGCGAGGAATTTTAAGGCCCCTTTACAGCCACGCACCATACCATTGCTCATATCTGTAGTCAATTGAAATGGCGCTGTTTGGCCATCAATTGGCCCTGGCGTCACTAAAAAAAGAATAGCGAGCAAAGGGCGTTAGTACACTCTCGCGACAAGACGTATAACACCTGTGGGCGTGGAAGCAGCATTAAACAACGGTTACTTGTCTTCTTAGCATATAATGAATCGGTTTCACCAACCTGTATAAGGTGAAAGCGGAGCTCGTAAGCCATTGTCACAGTTGTGCTGCCTCCACGCCCACTAAACCACAGACGTTCGCTGTTGCCGCTTTTTTGCTTGATAAGAACAATGTCTCTGACGATGACGATGTCCTGAATGGCCTGGAAAGCTCAGGTGTGTCAGCGCAGGCACTCGGATCCGTAGAAAAGCCGCAGTCTTCTGGAAACTGCAGCTGTTTGGCAGGGGTGTCAACCGGCCTTCTAGAGTGAACCACAAGCGGCAGCCAGACCAAGATGACCTGTATAACGTGAAAGCGAAGCTCGTAAGCCATGGCCACATTTGTGCTGCCTCCACGCCCACTCTTGTGCATGTGCAGGCTGCCTCCACGCCCACTCTTGTGCATGTGCAAATTGTGCATGTGCAGCACAATTTCTTTCTTGATGCTGGACAATTATACAAATACAAAAAATTCTTATACAAAATTTTACAAAAAATAATATAGAAATAGAGTTAACAGTTCATAGACACTGTACAAGTGAATTGGGAGTAGTTAGACAATATCTGTACTACTGCGGCATATAATTACTGTAAACTATGCGGAGAGATAGGAGTGTCAAAGGTAGCGTATACTTCGGAAGTGTACAACTATGCATACCAAAGCAGACTGCAGGAGCTGAGTGTATTTGTCATGTCATTAAGTGGCTGTGCAGCAAGGCCTCCAACATTTGTGGGGATTAATAATTGGGCTGTAATAAGCAGAAGTAGATGGTAGTGTAGTGTAGGCGACGATGACCCCTGTATATTTAGGGAGCCCACTGCGTCTGGCTGTCACTCCACCAGGTGAGACTTTAAACACCCTACCCTTTATCATTGATACGTTTGGCATCATTATGTGCAAATAATTTTCTCAAAATAACGTTTTTGCTGAAAGGCATCTTGCTGTCGCAGTCACACTCTTTCTTACATCTCAATTTTAGAAAAGTACTGCCAATATTTTTGTAGCACTCGTGTTCTAATTTGCAAATGACAGCTCAGAGCAAATGTCAATAATTCTGTTCACTTTTATATTGTGTGCACCTACTATGCAGAGTGGCGATACATGTCCGGAAGAAGCTCGCCAAATTATTTATGAATGAAGGCCAAGTTTCGTGGCAAGAGCGCATCGTCACTCGGGCAGGTCAGCGGTTAAACTGAAGCCTGGGTAAAGGCAGATACCCTTTATATCACTCGTTGTTCAAATTTTATCGTCAGTATATATTGTAGTGTTCCTACTTAATTAAGAGAACGGGACAGCGTTATAGCCTCAGTATGGAACTGGCGTCCATCTTAATTTGCTTTATTCCCAACTTCATACTTCTTTTCTTTCCTGCTCCAGCTCTCGTTCTTTTTCTTCTCCTGTCCCAGGGCTCATACCACTTCACCTTTTCCGGTTTCTTGTAATTACCCCTCCTGGCGTAACATTTGCAGACTTTTCCAATTGAAGCATATTCAACCGATCCACGTTCACCAGTGTACCAGACAGTCTTGAAAATTCTGTTCTGGGTGGCTGTCTTGGTCACAGAGTAAGGACCGTAAAACTTGGCACTGTCATCTCTTATTCCTTTCCTCACTAATATGAGGTCGGTGATTTGAATGTCTGGCATGTCTGCTAGATACCTCTTGTCGAAATTTTTTTTCATTCACTTTCGGTATCTGTCCTCCTTTGATTTTTTTGCCTCTCCTCAATGATCTTGATGTTTTCTAAGAGTCCTAATAAACGGTCTGCCTGCAAAATAGGGTTTATCTGAAAAAACGTACTGTACACTGCACCTAAAGCCACTTGTATATGATCGATTATGATGTATCACGGCGGCTTCCAAAGAACATTTCAATCCATTAGGAAAACTAACGTACAACTTGATGTACTGTTTCACGTCCCGTATGGCACGTTCTGCCCACCCATTCGCGGTGGGATGGTATGGAGGACATAACTTGATCAATATATTGTGATCCCGAGCCCATCTTGCTAGCTTTTTGCTCTTGAACGCGAGGCCATTATCGCATACTATTGACCGCGAAGTCTTGAACACGCCTTTTTCGAGCAGGCCTATGACGCTATTTGCATCCTCTTTTCCTGCTTGTGCCGCGACCATCCTCCTGTATTCATCTATGGCCAGAAAAAAAGCTTGCGTTTTATTGACTCCATCCCGTTTCTTATCTATTTTGGCAAAATCCAGGTGAACTACTTTAAAAGGCACGTTCGAGTGGCAAGGTAGTATCATAGCATCCGTGGGCTGTTTATACTTGACTTTGTGTACTTGACACACATGGCAGAAATGAACGCACTGACTAACATATTTTTTCATCTGAGGCCACCAATTTGCTGTAGGAGCACCGAAACCCGTTGTGTCCTCCTGATTCTGGTCTAGCATGGTACAAACAAAGGACCCCAGAAACAAGTGTTGGTGGAACTTCATAACGACCTTCAGTAAAGACCAGTTGTCCGGAGCCTTCCAACAGCTTCACTTCATTGATTTGTTCGGATTTTTCTGTGTTGCTTCGTACCATCAACCTTGATAGAGCATCTGCATCGGTTAAAAGTGGCGCTTATCGGTGTGAGATGGTAAAGTCGAATTGCTGCAGGTAATTCACCCATCTAGCAATGCGTCCTTTAGTTTGGCGCATATTCAAGATATTAGTGAGGGCCTGGTGATCGGTGAACAAAGTGAACTTAGTACCTTCCAGGTACAAGCGGAAGTACTCAGTGGCCTTCAGAATGGCCAGGACTTCCTTTTTCATTGTAGTGTAGTTAGTTTCAGATGACTTAAACGTGTGACTGTATTAACCTACGAAAGGTCGCTTTTCTCGGCTGGATGCTTCAATACATTTTTGATACAACACTGCTCCAGTCCCATAATGTGAGGCGACAGTGTTCAATTCAAAGGGTAAAGTAAAGTCTGGTAGGCATAGGACAAAGTCAGAAGAAATTCTGAGCACCAAGTCACTGTAGACTCTCTCACATTCGTCACTCCATTCAAAGGGAACGTCTTTATGTGTCATACATGCGAGACATCTAGTTTTGACAGCAAAGTCCTTTATGAAAGTTGGGAAATGTCCTGCCAATCCCAAAAACACGCGCAGTGAATAGACGTCATATGGTTTCTTCAACTGGGAGATCTTCTCAACGAACTCTTTCTCGTGCTTTTGGTGTTCCCATCATTCATTTAAGACATCACTCATTTAAGAAACACAACTTTTCATTGAAAGAATGCACTCTTCTTAAAATTAACCTTGAGATGTGCCAAGCTCAAGGTGTTTCACATTTGAGACAGATGGTCCTGATGCTCAGCCTTTGTTTTGAGAAGACTATTAAGTCGTTTATGCACACATTACAGAAAACACCAAGGAATGACTCTAGCACGTCATTCATGGTCTTATGGAACCAATCTGGCAAGTTTTCTAATTGAAAGGAAGCCGGTCATACTCGTGAAAATCGGATGGTGCGATAAAAGCTGTGCACATTTATGTTTCTTCGGTTAGTGGGATCTGCCAGAAGCCTTTGCACAAATCGATGCAGGAAAAATGTCGGCAACCACAAGTCTCATCTGTAATTGTGTCGATCTTCGGCATGGGAAATGGTATGAGTCGTGTCTGACGAGTGAGAACCCTGTAGTCTGTGAATATTATGAAGGTTCCGTCTTCTTTCAGTGCAATTGTTATGGTAGAAGCAAAGGGTGATGCCTATGGTCCTTTGACATCAGCATCTAGAATCTCCTGCAACTCTTCCTTGAGCCACAATTTTCGCTCTCTTGACGTATTGTAAGGTGATTTTCGGGTGACAGTCTTGTCAGCGAGTTCAAAAGAAACCTTGTATGACTTCATCGCCTGAGGATAGCTTTCTCTGCATACAAGTTCAGGGTAGGTCTTTGCGATATTCTCCGCGCACTTGACAACTGGTAGGTTATCTTGTCTACCTTGATATGTCTCGTTCTTTCCTACGGCCTCGATTAGAACCACATCATTCCAGTATACATTGATCTTTAATTGCTCTCTATTTTCTTACCCTGGAACTCTATGTTTACCAAGGCCCACTGATCATACAATGTTTGTTCTTCATCATAGCCTCGTAGCTGCAGGCCTCTTTCACAAAGCACAGGACATGCATGCACCATTTTGGCATTTATAATAGATACAGATGCATCGCTGCCTACTGAGAGCCATCATCGCCTTGGTTCCTGCTTTTACGGGAATGTGAAGTAGGCTAGAGCTACTTAAATAAACAGTCTCATTTGAATTCATCGGGTGGGCCTAATCACCCTCACTTATTACTTGTTTTTTTCTGTCAAATCATCCTGAGCTTCATGCCGATATTATTCACTCGATGTCTTGGAACGCGCCAGGTTAATTTACCGGGCTACTTGCGAGGTGGCTCGGTTTTCGCTAATCGCGACTTGACCAGTTCGCTTTACTCTGACTGAAACAGCTGCTTTAACTAGCGGTTATGCTTGTTTCTGAAGTTGATGGTATATTCTGGAGGCACTCCAGGGGGTCATCTAGAGTTCTTGGTGACCGAATTGGCACCTGCTTTGAAACTTCAGTGTCTAATCCATGCATTAATAAGGCTACTACGGCCATAGATGGAAGCAAGGGCTCACCTAGCTTTAAATGGTGGCGTTCCTCATAGAAGTACTTGACAAGGGAGCTTTGCTTGGACTTGAAATTAAGTGCTCTACTCCATCTATGTATTGGATTGCTTCCGAACGCAGTCAAAAATTTCTTCTTTCACTTACTCCAAGAGTCGCAACTGTCTTATAATTCATGCCACTTGAGCGCAAAATATTTCAAGTAAACACATATGTTAGTGACTTTATCCTCATCAGAGAGCCACCTGTTTTTTTCAGCGGCATATTCGTAGAACTCAAGCCAACTTTCTGGATTTGAAGACATACCGCCGAAAGCATCAGGCTCTACGAATTTAGGCAACGGTTTCTCAGCATTCAGAGAGCTTATAAAAGATGTCATTATTTTGTTCTGTTGCATAATCTGTCCATGTTGCAGCTGAAGAACTTTCAAAACGAGGCTCACCTCTTTCGTCGAAGACCGTGATCCTGAGAGTCTTCGACGCGCTGGTTCAAGAACTAGGTTGTAGAAGGTCGCCAGTTGCAAGTTCACTTTTACAGCATCTTTCCGTCATAGTTCAGTAGCGTCCACAGCTGCCTTTCCCACAACCAGGTTTGAGTTCTTCTGAGCAGAGCTCACGAGGTAGGTCCACCGCTGCTTCATCTTGAACTTGGTACTTCGAAAAGATGATCTTGTCCGTAGAGGTCTCGTCAACGAAGAACGTCACCCACAAGTTGGGTTCGATGGCCCGCGGCGCCAAAATATTATAGTGCTTCAACTTAAAGAAACGTAGCAGCATTATAGCCTCAGTAGGGACTGGCCTCCATCATTCCCAACGTCATCCTACTGTTCTTTTCTGCCCGAACTTTCGTGCTTCTTCTTCTCCTGTCTCAAGGCTCATACCGCTTTATATATATGTAGCTGTTTTTCTTAGCTAGGATCCTTTTTTGTTCTATGCTGTATGTCGCCATATATATGCTTGTTTTTCCCTATAAAATTTGTTTCTGAATTAGCACCGGTACTGTGGTTATTCTCGTTGTTTCGTGTGCACTGTATCAACCAAGATTAACGCGTACATACTCACTCAAGCTTTCATGCTTATGTAGATGCAGTTGTTTTATTCAAGCAACAGTCCTAATTTAATAATCTGCATGCTCTGAGGGCCTACTGTGTAGGTTCACTTCGAACACAAATACATGATAATGTGTATATCATATTATCCTAACAGAGTGACTGTGCTAATGTATATCGTAACGTAGTATCTTCTAGAGCTAATTGTTGTTTATATACAGCGTGACAGACGTATCCCAAATAAGCATTTGAGAAGTGCCGTCGATACTGCCTATCCATGCTCTGGCAGCTCATTTTAGTGTTAATCAGGGACTGTTAACCAGGAAATGTCCGGGCTTGCCTTTCTAGCCAATCACTGCCAGAAAGCCAAACATAGAACACATTTTCTGCCTGCTGGTATCTTGTAGCACATGAGATATCTTTTTACCAGCTGACAAGTGGCCAATAACCTCTCACGCACTACCTTAAAGAATGAAGTCTGCCATAACTAGACATTTCCTACCAATTATTGCAACAAGGGAAACTTTAAAGGATCACCTTTTATTGTGTAACATGCATAAAAGCATTTCAGTGATGCAGTAGTGAAGTAGATGTATCAATGGTTAACTCATGTCTGCTGGTACTTTGTTCGTAAACATGTCTTTCTCCGCATCAGTAGCGCTGCCACATTGCTTTGACATGAACATCAGAATGCGCTATATGTAGGTTCATGAGTGCTCCACCATTAGATATAAATGGTTTACTTGTGATTACTATGGCTGACTTTCTCTGCTATAGAAAAGTTTTCCACGGGAAAAAACCGCTACTGCTTTATTGTTATTTTATAGAAGTGCAGCCACCGGTTTTCGCGCCATTATAGTATGAAGAAAGCGGAGCGCCGCAGTAACTTACCGTTGTGGTGGCTCAGATTAACAGTAATATGGCAGGGCGCCCAATGAAGGTGCTGCAGATCAGATGCGTTATGATGCACTTGTGCGCAGTGAATGCAGTGGTGAATGTCGGCAACGCTGTGACGTGACGATTTCATATCAATGTTCACAATACAACGCTGTCAAGAACAATGGCTGAAAATAACTAAATCAGAGAAAATATTTTTTAATGTTATTTTGAGTCCGTAAAATTTGCTTTTTGTTTTAAAGCAGGTGCTTTCTTACACCTTAGAGTTGAGATGATTATAGCGTGGCAACGCTAGGTCATGACGTGAGCACATCTTTTTTTAGAACGCAAATTCTCATTCCGCGGTGGCGCTTGCTTACAGAAGTTCCAGCTTCTCTAGTTTGCTTGTGCGTGTGCTAAGTTTTAGAAGCATGGCGGTCGCAGCATGCGTAGTGCGTTTAGAGACAGGCGAGCGAAAAAAGTTGCGCTGCCTACTAGGTCTTATGACGAGCTAGTCCACGCTTTGTCTGCACACACTGCAGTAGACGAGCAAACTTTGGTGAGTACCAATTGAGTACTTCAAGACTTCTTGTCATTGATGGAAGAAAAGTGCTGTTCACCAATTTTCATCACATTAATATTTGCGTCAGTGTCACGTAGCATGTTTTTGAGCCAATAGAACCAGATCTTGTTCAAATTCTAAGTTCAAAAAGACTACTAAGAAGGTCCGAAGCGGTTCTATTAGTGCATTAGTAAGCTGTTCGTGTTATGTTAGTGGAGTCATATAAGGAGTTGGCACATAACTATTTACGGATAACCAATGAGTATCTGTAATAATATACCAAACTAGCGCATATCTAGTGAAGTGAAATATGTTACACAAAACAGGATGAACAGCACAGACAACAGCACATTAGTTCTGTACATGTGATGCCAAGAAGAGCTTGCAAAATAACATGCTATTCCCCGTGCTATTGCTCGCATCGTTTCAAATCGAATAACGAAGTTGAAGAAACTTAGCGATTCTCGCCCTCAGAAATACTAATTAGTTTAGTGAGCACAAGGGACGAAGGAGATCAGCAAAAAACGGAAAGCAATTTATGGAAAAAGCTGTGTACTTGTCTGTTAACATGCGTGCCACAACAAGTTTCACCCAACTTTACGAATGAAACGTTCCATTCAGCTCCAGGTTTTCGACACTGAGGTTGAAAAATACATTGACCTTGAAAAAATTGCACAATCCTCCCGAAATCAAAAATCAAGGTGGGGAGGAAAGTGGTGCTGGCCACTACAGATGTCAGTATATTTTTCAAAGATGAAAGTTATGTAACCTCCAGATAGAGCTGTTCAGGTCATAGTGTCGGTTTGAGCTTAACTATCTTCCATATAGCGTTAGCTATTTACTGGCATAATTGCCATGTTTTGAAAATGTTTATAAGTCTTAATGGAAGCAAGTTTGTGCAGCGTAACTGAGTAGTACTGCCGCGGCCACATCTATGTATAGCCCGCAAGCCACTTGCTTAATGCTCTGAGGCGCGACACATTGCGGGTTATGACGTCATGTGCACAAAAGCATGCGCTGCCTTACAGATATGCAGGAGCGCTCTGCACGGGTGACAACAGTGGAAGGTGTGCTTGTTCAGCCAAAAATCCCTGCTACTTTATGGCTCTTTTGTCATCTATTTTATAAGACGAAGTCTGTTTAGATTGATGAAACACACCTGCATCAATGATGCAAGCTTTATGGCGGTTTTGAGGTATGCGATTATATCAAGATGCCAATAGCTGAGCCTAAAATCTAGACTGTCACAAAGAGTGCGTCTTTTAAGCAGGTGTGTGTTGATAATCAAAATGCGCTTCGTCTTAAAAAAATAGATGAAGCAAAAGTGTCCTAAGGGAGCGCGCATCTTCGGCTAAACAAGCCCACCTTTCATGTTGTCACCCGTACAGAGCATGCCTGCATGTCTAGGAGGCAGCGCATGCTACTATGCACACGACCCACCAAGGCTGCATGGTGTCGCGTGCAGAGCAAGGCCAGTCATTCGCCCTATACACAGACGGGGCCGCGGCACCCCCATTAATGAATGCATTGTGGTGGACAGTACCTTTGGCTTTCCCATAATATCCGGCTGTGACTTTTGTTGACGCCATTATAATTTATCAGACGCTTAGTTCACCATTTCACCTATTGAACAAAAGGTAAATGTAAGTAGCTAAGCTCAGGAATCTGGCTTTCACCTGTATACAATGGCCTAGTTTGATTACACGAATGTGTCCAGCACGCAAAGAGTTGCTTGGATTATGCAGATCAAGTGGAATATTTCAAAACAAAGAGCTTTTCTGTCCGGGTATATAAGATTGTAATGCACCAGTTATGCTAACATCACTATCACGTGAACAATCACAGGGGTGCAACAGCTGCACTAATAATGTCGATTTACAATGACTTCTCAATTTTATTTTGACCTGCCTAACCTGCCTCAAAATTTTCTAAGGTGATTTTACTTTATCCAGGCTGATAATGATAACGCAAGAAATAGTCTCTTTCTCTTTTCTACATACTTTAAAACTTGTAATACTGTTTGCTATCAGAAAATTTCACGCATATTGCTGCTTGCTGCCTGATGGTTTTATTGTTCCACTTTATTGCAAGAGAGGCGATTGTTTATACCAGTTCTCTTAATGCTATTCCTCAGATGTGCTTGTACTTCAAGATGTTTAAAGCCCTAATTCACAAAATTCCACAGGTATTTACAATCTCTGTGGTGTTATGAAATAAAGAGCTATAGCTTGAAAGTTTCTTTGTTGTGCAGCCGACCAGCAATGAATGCATTGAGGCCTGCCCGAGCTCCAGGGCACATGATCCTTCGTGGGAACATCTTAATCAGAGGTAAGACCTAGAACTTCACTCATTTCTGCACATTAGAGAACAGCAAAGAATAATTGTTGGGCAAGTTATTTTCACTGTGTCATCATATAAAAGGTCCTGCATGCTTGTTACCTTAAAAACAGTTGCTTATTATTCTGTGAGCATGAAAATTGGCACTAACATTCTGTTTCAGTGCGGACTCCATCTGCACCAGTGAGTTGCTAAAGATACTTATGCCGTTAAGAAAGCAGTATGACTATTTGGAATTCAAACTTACTGCTTTCGGACCGTACGAGCAAGTTCTGCAAAGGGGAGAACCAGTCGAGGGACCTTTGAGGCGAGCCGTCATCAACAGGATTTTTCAAGCCTGCTTTAAAATAATATGGTATGTAGTGCTTCCGACTTACTGTAGTGCTAGATCAAGGAAAACTTTAAGGGCTTGAAGTTTTTGTTAAGCATAACGTTAATTATAACTAACTGACCAGAAAGCCTAGGAAAGTGTAAAGGATGTTATTTCTAATAATGGCAGTGTCACTTTGAAGAAAACAAGGAGGATAGAAAGGTAACTTGCAAGTTACCCTGCCAGTGGCTAGTTATGTTTTTGTCCTTTTTACTTTTTTGCAAGCATCATAACTACCACATCTGACATCCCCTATACTTTCCCTGGCTTTGGTAGTGCGGTTCTTCTATCGTTTCTAAATATCGTAATGCCAGGCCGAGTTGCAGCACTTGACTTCAAACTTCACATGTTGTGGACTAGTTATGGCTTGCACCTTGGCTGTAACGTTGGTTCTCAGTTCCATGCCGCTGTGTTCTAATTGTTTCTTGTGTGAATAATTCCTGGGACTTTCTGTGACTTTCTGCCCCGCCGCGGTGGCCTAGTGGCTAAGGTATTCGGCTGCTGACCCGCAGGTCGCAGGATTGAATCCCGGCTGCAGCGGCTGCATTTACGATGGAGGCGGAAATGTTGTAGGCCCGTGTGCACAGATTTGAGTGCACGTTAAAGAAATCCAGGTGGTCGAAATTTCCGGAGTCCTCCGCTACGGCGTCTCTCATAATCATATAGTGGTTTTGAGACGTTAAACCCCACATGTCAGTCATCAAATCATTTCTGTGACTCTCTTGTTTTGTTATTATATGCCGGGTGCTATGTCGTAAACAGCGGGCCGCTATCAACGTGACTTGGGCTCTTCGATAAGCTCATAGTAAGCACCGAGTCTTGAGAATGAAAAGAAACACGACTAAGCGAACCGAGATTCATTGTCGCAAGGCACATAAATGCACCCTTACTTCTAATACTCCTTTTTATTGATGCAAGTGTGAGCTGAGAAGTTACCTAAAAGTGGTTGTAGAATATTGTTTAAAGTTTTCTTTTGATAAACATGTTACGACGAGCTTGTCCTCATAAATATTTTTTATAGACAGTGCTTATGTAGCCTTCAGATATTGTCACACAGATGCTGAAGTTTATAAAAACTTGGAGCTCCTGCATCCTGCATTTTTCTTAGGGCCTAATGTGATGTCTTCAACTGTGCTAATCAGAACTTAGTGGCTTGCATTAATACATGCACATTGCATGGTCTTTTTCTGTGACTTTCATGTTTATGTGAACATATTTTTAGTTTGGACGTGAGGTTCGTTGCATAATACTTAAAGCCATCATTTTACCCAGTGTACTTGTTGCGGCAGCAGGGCAGCATAAATGTGTGGAAATGTTGCTTCCAGCGAACCTCCATGTTCGAACTAATTTCATTATTTTAAGCATCCATATTCTGTTCAACTTCTTTCGTGTTTAGGTTTGGCTGTTTGCTCATTTGGAGAAATAATGGCTAGTTACTATTGCTTGTATCCATACAAAAATTATCAAAATAATTTGGTCATTCAGTTCTGTCTGTAGTTATTTTTTTCACTGCTTCTATTTTCATGCTCTACCATTAGCATGAATACATTAGTACATGTCTCTCCCCTAGGTTTTCTTCGAAGGATCTGTACAACACAGCAGTAGGGCAGCTCATACAGAAGTACCCGCACCTATGGGACAAAATCAAAAAGGGGACCGGTACGGTGAGCATGGAACCTTTGCTATATTTTCATGCTACTTCCAGCCGAATAAGTTGAAAGTTATAGGGGCCAGTAAACAACCCAAAGTCCAAAACCTATAATGGAGAGGAATATGCACATTTTTTGCTATGTGAACATGCGGACACAAGAATTTTGCGAATTCGTGCTATAATAATGAAGTTCAAAACATCCATTTCAGCCTGCTTCAAATTTAGTGTAGCCTCTCTACCCTTCTCTGCCATAAGGAGGAAAACACTTGTAGGGTGAGGCCCAGCTGATCTAACAGCGGCGTACGTACGGCAGACTCGCAGGCCTCCATTATACACTTCAGCCTGCGATGCATGAAGGGCCTGCAAAGGGTACATTTCAAATTTATGTGCAGGCCAGTCGAACCGTGTGGCGTTGCACGTGTGGCGATGTTTGTGTGTGATATGCTCATATGGCAGACACGGACATTTGATTAAACACAAACAGGCATTTAATTAACACTAGTGCAAATGCAAGAGGTATGAAAAAAAATAAATTGAGAGGAGAAACACTAATGGGCACAGTGAAAAAGGTACAGCTACAAAACAATCTATGCTCTATACAAACACTACAACAGGTACAAGTATGCACAATGTGGTGCGATAATAAGATAACTGGACATGGTGAAAACTGAGACACACAAAAAACAATTACAGAAAGATGGTGCTTGTGCTACTTAGTTCCAATGTGCGACACAGTGCACCAGCTACAGTTATTTAAAACTGGCTACAATATATTAATGGGTGAAAAGAAATCGCGATAAAAAGTTCCATACGTGCAAGGCTGGCTCGTGGTACACGTAGGGTAGCCCACGGGCTGACGCTGAAGATCTCGCCAGCTTAGTGGACGACGAGGGTGCCCAGTGTTGCAGCCGTCTAAATACGTTGCGTGGGACACTTCATGCTCGCTGCTTACGCGAGACTCTCGACACAAGTGACCGCCCTTCTCGCTGGGTCGTTGTCGACTGTCAAAGCAGTCAAAATCTCTTTGAGGAGTACGCACCTCCTTGAGGCCATTTTCCCGAACAACTACATGCTGCATTTTAATACGGACCCGCCGTGGTCGTCTAGTGGCTAAGGTACTCGGCTGCTGACAGGCAGGTCACGGGGTCGAATCCCGGCTGTGGTGGCTGCATTTTTAATGGAGGCAGAAGTGCTGTAGGCCCATGTGCTCAGATTTCGGTGCACGTTAAAGAACCTTAGTGGGTCTAAATTTTGGGAGCCCTCCACTACGGTGGTTCTGGGATGTTAAACTCCACATATCAGTCAATCAAATCTCTTTTGGTACAAATGCAGGGAAGACCCGCTGGCACCATTGACGAGTAGTTAGTTGCTGGAAGTCCTCGCAACGCAATGGGGAAAGGACATGCGGGCGAGAATGCACGACGTTTCTGACTGGGACGGAAAAGTATATAGCTCATCAATGTGAGTCTGTTCAGTTCAGCAATGTGCTTGTAATTTGCACTATAATATATATCATCTCGCATTGACCACCAACGCAAAATAGGCATTCCATCTTGTAGGGCATCTTCATTACTTCACTCATTTGTGCCAAACACTAGTGGTGAGTACAATCACCTTCTTCCAGATGTCACCATAAAGGATACTAACCAGTTTAAAGAAGCTGTACGTGGTATATTTCTCTAAGTTTTCTTTTTCTTTTAAACTAGGCACCACCATTTGTACCTATATCATGTGTCTCTCTTTGTTGATACACCGAATCTTGACTTTTCTTTATAGTTGAGGTATTATGTATTTTGTTTTCTTTTTGGTATTGTTATAACTAGAGTAACTACTTGTAAACATTTTAAAATGTAGTTATAAACTGAAGTGAGTTCTTTTTCTGCATTTTTTTGTCTTGTGACCTGTTTCTGAACTACTTCCAATTTTCTGTATTTTTACACCTCCCCTTCTGTGATACCATTGGCCCTGAGCGTATTCTAAATAAAGATATAATGTTCCAATGCTGAATGTGGCTGTAAGAATTTGAGCAAATATTTCACGATACGCCGTACATTTTCAATCATAAAATGGAAAAACTTGGCGCCTCCTAAAGGGTATTGACGCAAAATTTTGTTGCCGAGATAGCCTGCAAGGTCGATTCCCGTAAACATTCGTATATCATCTGCGAAATATCAACAGTAAATAGGTATAGCTCGGACGGTGTTTTTAATTTTGAAGTTTGGGTGAGCCTTCAACTCCATCGCGCCATTTGACACCTTGAGGAGGACTTTTTGGGGACCCCGAACTTCCCTGCCGTCACCACGCTGCAGTCAATAAAACAAGTTATGATGACATCATAGCCACTATTTTTTTTCTTTTTTGCGCTTATTCCCGCAGTTTATACTTCTTATTTGATGGTCGGTTGCCGTGGCGCACGCTTTAAAAGTTTTCTGTTTGACAACACTGCAGTTTCGTTTCCTATTCAAAACTGATTCTGGATGTCGACCGTGTCAAAGTGTCACATTTCTGTGTGCTGACATGCACATGCTAGGTCACAATAGTTGCACCCGGTTTTTGAAGCTGTTTAAAACTGAAACTTAAGCTGGTGGATAATGAGAAGCCTGTAATAAATTATCTGTCATGTGCTGCAGCAAATGATATGTCATGTAATAACATGCAAGCAGCAACACATCGCAGCAGAAAAATGCGAGGCCAAAGTTTTTGTGTCGATACCCCTTTCAATATGCAGATATGGGATTATGCTCCGAAGAAGGAACAGCCAAAGAGACCGAAAGTACAGCTGAATGCACTTTCTGGGATCACACATACTCTCGCCTTGTTTGTAACTCAGCTCTATTGTGTGGTGCTGATGCGCAGCAATGTCGCCACTCGAGTACGATAGTTAAAGATTTGGGCAGCTGTAACTTGACCTCGAATGATATTCATTTGATGAGTAAGCGTCAAAAAGCCTATTCGTGGCTTTACTATCAAAACGGGTACAAACTTTCAAGATAGCTAGAGATCTCTTCGTCCATCTCCTGTGAGTCGTATGCTCGCATAGTCCAGTGACTGCCCTCTACCAGTACATCGTTAGGGAGCCATATGCCATTAAATTATGAAAAAGCAGAAAGCAGGTTTGCTAAGGCGTGCAACACCTGCACTACTCGCACTAACCTAATATAATTCCCAATTTTTCAATCGAGTGATACCAAAACCACGAAATGTGCCGAAACTGTGTCACGGTGTGCGAAAATGCCCGACCAGCCACAAAATTTTTTCAGTTGCGCTATTTCCGCAAATTAAAGCATAATTGTTAGCGAAGCATTCGCCATCAAAGGACTCATATTTGCCACCTAAAAAACCGTGTTGTCAATTCTGTGATCGAGCAACACCACCCAGAATATTCGCTCTCGCCTATGTCAGGTCTAATCTGCGGTCGGGCCAGGTAGGTGCATTTTTGCCCCGGTTAAGGGTATGGCCTGGGTCTTGATTTAGGCCAGCGAGCCGGGATCGGGCCGGTAATTTTCAACAAGGTCCAGGCACTTGCAGTGCTTTAAGATGGACGCTTCAACGAAAAGTGTCCAATGCAGTCTCCTGAAGAAGGGACTGCACTGGTTCCAAAACATCAAATTAGTTCTAAGTTTTTCATTTCAATATTAATTATATTGGACTAAAAGTGGCTAGAGAGTTCATTTCTTTCGCATTAATTTTTTGCCAGCTTGACAGATCGAGTTCTGTCAAAACATTCTCATGTACAAATTTCGCAGCAGAAAGCCATATAGAAAACACGTAAGGTTCTATAACCGTATTTTCTTTTGTAACAAAGCTATTCAGGTCACTCAAATTTATGACAAAAGTGTGAGAATATTTTAATTCGGGCTTGTGTTTTTGCACAATGTGCAGGAATCGTAGAAACTTGCATTAAAAACAAGTTCAAAAATAATTAAAAAAAGACCCAGAACTTCTCTGAAGAAATGGAGGCCATAAGAACCCTCAACGCACCAAAGAGGCCCAGGGTGCCAGGGCCAGAAGAAATTTACAAGCTGTGCTGGTTGTCTGTAAGTGTTTCTAAGACATATTTTCCAAGGTGAAACAATAGTTTTTTGCTTTCTGTAAAAACTACAGTTGAAATGTCATTACTGGTGCACGTATTTTTGGCGCTTATTTTTGTTTTACTGTGCTAGGTGTGCACTAATAAAGTGGCCACTCGATTGACATGTTGCAGGGCAACCCAGAACTCGTTGTTTATGGCGAGACTGCTGAGGGGTGCTGTAGGCACCACGAGTGGCTGACAGAGAATGCCAGCACAGCAGGTGACAACGAGCTGCGTCCGCGCCTCCTCGCCACCGCCAAAGAAAGGCATGAGCGGCTCGAGCACATGACCATACAAAGGGCGCTGTTGGAATATCCATTCTTGGCCACTGAACATTTTGTATGCTCTTATCTCCCTCCCCTTTTTTGTGACATCTGTGGTAAACATTGTAATCTTTCTTTTCAGTTGCAGTTGGAATGCGAGCTACTGTTCAAAAAAAAAACATCCTGTACAACACGATGAAGGGTTTTGAGCGCCTTTGTGGCATCCTTCTCAGTCATGCCCACCAAGAGGAGGTGACAGATTTTTCACCCTCGGCCTCTGGTAATGTGTTCCTGTAGTCCATACACATACATTGCTGTCATGACAACTATTATTTCTCTGTAACATCAACCATTTTTAGAAATGAGTGCTCATACAGTAACATATTTTCGAATCTTAGTAGTAAAATAAAGAGAAATGAAAAATGAAATGAGAAACAAACCTGCAGTGAAAAGTTGAGTTAAACCTAAAAACTTCAGTACAAACCATGCTTCTAAGCAGGAGCTCTTTAACTTGCTTCAAAAGAAAGAAGGTATTGACCTTATTTAGTTATCAATCAGCTCTGTTTTGTGGCACTGCCATTTTGTTTACAGAAAGACCAAGGAATGATTGTCTATTCCGTGGTTACGCTTGGACCCCGGAAGGCATGCCTGCTGCTGCTCTAAACTTTATTTTGCAGCAATGCAAGCTTGTTTTAGGGTGAAGCTGCCTAAAGTACTGGTCGTTTCCTAGAAATAGTTTGTTGTAGTAGAAGTAGCCACTTCAAGTTGGTTTTAAGAATTGCTTATTAGATAGCAGTGTGTATATGTCCTTGGAAACAATATCACTGTATGGCATTAGTGGTTTCGGTATAGTTGACTATTAAAGAGGATAGATGGCACTGTTATACTAAGAAATTCACAGCATATCCACGGTCTGAATGAAGATGACTGGGGTGAAGCGTCTGACTGTCGCACAAACAGATGGACGGACACTTCGGGCCACTCATCATTCCCTCCGTGGATATTCTGCGACATTTTTTTGTTTTGATGGATATTGACGCATTTTGAGATGCTGCGTCGACACTGCCACTTTCATCGCATGCAGGCTTTGACACAACAATGTTTTGCTTTGAAAAAAATTGCATCAACAGCTGTTGCAGGTGAAATCAGTGTAGCGCGCTTGCAAGTTCAGAGCGTTGGCATTTGCTGTCATCGTTGCAGTGACATAGATGTTGCTGATCTTGAGTCTCATAATATGCTGCAACATTGGCCCTGCTTTGATGTCGGGAAAATTTGAGCATTCAACTAGCTTCCAATTGCTCAAGAGGCTCTGCAGCACTCTACTAGGCACCATTTTTATTTTAATCCACTGATGAAAGCAAAAGCTATGTATGTCAAACTATTGATTGATGTTTATTGTTGTCCGGTATTGTCCTCCCGGCTTCCTTGATTAAGTGTGGGTTTCAAAGTCTGTGACTTCCTTTGTATTGTTAGTGTCATCTTCACCGCACCAGACAGCCAAGGAAACAAAAAGTATCACAGAAAATATAGCAAAAGAGAGGGTCTGGAAGATCGGGACCCTTTTGAGAATTAGGTTTTTTGTTTTGATCATGAACACAGAAGAGTGCCTGGTTGATGCTAATACAGGTCTAAACAAACTGCAAAACTTCTGAGATAGCCCGGTTTCTATGGCTCCTGTTACTGCTGTATGAAAATAGTGTGTGATTGCTAACATCTGTCTCATTCCACACACCTCTTGGGGTGGAGTGGGGCATGAATTGAAAGGAGTAGGACCCATATAACACAATTGTACAAGCGTCTACAATGCCCATTATGTATAGCTCAACATGAAACAAGGTTGCACAAATTTTGCTGCACTGATAGTTTTTTGGCGTTGTCAGCTTGATCACAATGTCTGTGTTTTGTAGTCTTCATATCTTTCTAAGGGGGAAAGTTGAACTGAAAGGTCCTCTATTTTCTTTCACGGCAACTGTGCACTGACGCTGACAGGTTATCACTGTTCTTGACTCTATCAATGTAACTAACGCCCAATTTCTTCGAAGGCCCCTCACCAAGTGAGCAAATAAATTTTAGTTAGATACAGGAAGTGATTGCACGCCAAATAGAGAGCATTATGCCACAGAAATATTTCTAATCAGTCCATTAGAAGCTGAGAAAACCAATGCTTTAAAACGGCATGAAACCATGATGCGAGGAGGCTAGCATAAAACCCTTGCTACTTGCCCCGTGTAGCTTTTGCAAGCGAAATCTCCTCCCTGTCCTTTTTGGCATATGAGTGGGAGGATCACATGACGCATACATATGAACGCGTCATGTTCACACAATGCCACAAGCGCATGATGCGCCTGAGTTAGCCCAAGCTTCAGAGACACGAGCAGTGATGTGGCGGCGTTCTGTGCGCTTCGTCTCTGCAAGCTATGCTGCGGCGCTCATTTGGCTTTCAAGGTATGCTGAGCATGAAAGGTGCAAATTTTGTACAGATGCGAGACAAATGCTGTAGCGTATGAGCATTCAGTTAGACGCCGGAGGATAAATGAGCCCAGTCAGCACTGAAACGCGGTATAAAAGTTGTTTTGTTGTTACAGATGGCCTCTGCACGATGCGAGAAACATGAGAACAAGATGTGTGCAAAACTGAGGTCTATTCTTCTCGAAACTGGATGCGATTTGCAGAAAATTTAAAAAAGAAAATGCACACATTCAGTTTGTATGTTTTATTATTGCTCTGACGTTTTGTCTATTTGAGCAACAAATACACAAACTATACTATGTGACAAATAATTATGGCACTGATCGTGACTCATGAGTTATGGAATTGTTGG
Organism: Rhipicephalus annulatus; assembly: GCA_013436015.1. Lineage (NCBI taxonomy): Eukaryota > Metazoa > Arthropoda > Arachnida > Ixodida > Ixodidae > Rhipicephalus > Rhipicephalus annulatus. The sequence continues at coordinate 154,705 of WOVY01009915.1, read as the reverse complement.
TGATGTCAGAGGACAGTGTATGTGAAAGAGCCATGTCACAGCACTACCACCTATTTAGAAAACTTCTATCGTGTACACCATCCTCTTATTTTCTGGACTCACACACGGGAGATCAAGGGAAAGCGGCGTTAAGCTTGAAGTTTGACCCATTTCCGTGGTGCACAGCATTGTGAATTTCGGAACACCTAATCGTGAGCACTCAGTGTATGCATAGCACTTGTCTGCTCAAAGTTGTCAAATCTAGCGAGGGAGCCTTTCAAAGAAGAACATCCCTTTTGTCGCTCGAATTTATTCATTCGGCCCATTGATTTCGAAAATGTCTTGCGAGTCATTATAAAAAAAAAACTTGACATCTTGATAGACTCATCAAAAGCAATGGCAAGCGTGTTGTATTCACTTGTACAACAGCAATCTTGCAGAAAATACCATTTCTTTCTTCAATGGGCTGTAGCGGGAATCTTGACTGTACTGCGCTTCTTTTTTAAGACTATCATGCTAACCTCTGTGAGTTCTTGTTCAATCGTATGCTCCCTAATGTACATGAAACGACTTTTGTTTCCCCTCTCTCTTTTTTACGCTGGGTAACACTGTGTGGCAGTAATATAAAGGAGAATTAGACAGTGCCGCGTGCCTCCCTCAACTTAACTTTCTGTGAAACTACATTTCCCTAAGCAAGCAACATTCAGAGCGAAAGATAAAGCATAATGCCAAAACAATTTTTTTTAAGGTACAAAGCTATTGCGTATTTTCGGAGAAAATTTAGTATTAGCATCCAAAAAACAGTTGTAATCCGAGAGTATTATGGTTGTTATAGCAGAAAGTTACTGTTTTCATGTGAAAAAAGTGACTTACAGTAACAGATAGCTCCATTTGCCAAAGCTGTCTGCCATTACATCCATGCAGTTTGTCTGTCAGTGCCTTTGTCTGAGTAGTTGGCTAACGCCTTTGAAGGAACTGCAGAAGAAATCGATTTGCTGTGTCATTGCTCCAACTGTTCCGAAACTCCAGACTCTCCCCTATTGTGGCAAGCTTGCTGGTTTGCAGGGTGTTCCTTTATGAATAAATTAAATGCTGCAGGGTTGCGTGACGAAGCTGTTACGCCACATGGTTTTGCCTTCACATGCAGGAACGCATGAATTTGATTTAGCCACTCTACATGTCTGCATACATGTGTGCTGCTGTGGATTGCCAATATTGATGCAATTTGGCAGTTTGAAAAATTAACATGACAGCCATGACGTGTCTTCGACTGCAAATCCTAGCCTTTGAAGTTTCACGGCATTGCTGCTGACGGTTTGATCTGTGATGATAGTAATCGGAGAGTGATCATGGTGGTGGCCAACAAGTCGTGCCAGCAGTCATTTAGTGGAGAAAGTGATTATTGCAAATTACGCTCAAACAGATGTGCCCACTTTGTCATGCCCCTCTGCTTTGAAACTTCAACTGGATGACATGCATAACTGCACCTAATTTCACGTGCGTTCATACTGTTTGAATGTTAGGGATTATAGAATATAAAAACGCTGACGTAAATATTTTTCGTTCTTTGCAGAGGATGCTAATTTAGGCGTTCTGAAGTCATTGCAAATCCCTGCAATGACTCCCCAGAGACACTTTTGACTGACGTGAGTGCTTTAAAGCTATATAGCGGATTAGATACAGCATATACAGGCTTGAACACACGCATGTTTTTCTCTCACTGTATCCTGCGTAAGACTGTCCTGGCCACTATGCGTTGAGAGCAGTCGCTCACTCATTTACTGATGAGCTTTGTCCCTCCAGTTTCCGCCCTTCGGTCATCATGTTTTTATTAGCTCGCTCCCTATGCGTAGCCAAATTTCCATGATCGGACCTTGTTTAGTCTAAGCTACAAATAGTGACAGAATACTTTTTCAAGATTCCTCGATATCATCTTCACCTTTCATCCTAACCACATATGTTAGGCATACCAACCACGTATGAACAAACCGGTCCTTCCTTACCAATCAGCTTACTCCAAACTAGTGAAAAGAGGCATCATCAGTCATTGTTTTCGTCATGCTTTAAGCAAATCTTGTGAGCACGAAATCGCCAATAGTTTTCATAATCACTCAGACCGTTTGTTGAAAGCAGGTTATCCTAAGCATTTCCAAACTTCAGTTGCAGAAGGCTTGCTTCGTACGCTTCGCAACCCAGGATGTACAGCGAGTCGTGATTCCGAGAAACCGAAGCACCTAGTAGTCATACCATACTATCACAAGATATCGCACAACCTAAAGAAATTAGCTAGTAAGCACTCTGAAGTTAGGGTTGTCTTTTCGGCTCCCAAGAAGTTCGTCAGCCTTTGTAGCCTTCATGACCGTGACTGAAAACCTGATTGATTGATTTGTGGGGTTTAACGTCCCAAAACCACCATTTGATTATGAGAGACGCCGTAGTGGAGGACTCCGAAAATTTTGACCACCTGGGGTTCTTTAACGTGCACCCAAATCTGAGTACACGGGCCTACAACATTTCCGCCTCCATCGGAAATGCAGCCGCCGCCGCCGGGAATCGAACCCGCGACCTGCGGGTCGGCAGCCGAGTACCTTAGCCACAAGACCACCGCGACAGGGCGTGACTGAAAACCTAAAGGTTGTAGTAAGAAGCATCGAACTGTTTATGTTCCCTGTATAAAATGCGTGGTTTATCGTATCCCGCTTTCTTGTGGTAAAGAGTATATTGGACAGACGGGCCGTTGTCTTAATGATTGATTAAGAGAACAGTGTAATAATGTGTAAAACGGCAAGGGGAGTTGGTTGGCCATAATTGTAAATCCTGCGACTGCGCGCCGATATTCAATGCATGCACAGTTATCAAGAGAATGTTTGACAAGCTTACTAGAGAGCTTATTGAGGCTGAGGCTATCGCTTCACTGGGGTCTAAGTGCGTCAGCACTCCCTCTCTTACGCTCAGTGATAAAAAATTGTATTTTTTAAGAAATTAATTTTTTGTGCGCATCATTCATGTCATGTGATGTTATTTTTCTTGGTGATATAGGCGAACGTGCGGTGGTAATAAACACTATGTTGGAAGTTAGCGCCTGTGCCGTGTGTCCTCTTCTTGTGTCCCCGTTTTTTAGCGCTATTTTCAGTCGTCCCTTGCCTTCTGGGCGAGAAAAGAAATCGAAGGTCCACACAGACATCCGCTTTCACCTACACGGAAAAAGATTTCTACCCACCTGAGTAATTTCAGTGTAGAGATACATAGGCGTTCTCTTCACTCTCATGAGAACCACAGAGGGTTCGGTCTGATGTGAGTTGCAAGTACTGCTGTGCCGCGTAACAAAAGCGGCAATTAGGTTCTAGCAACACCTTTCATTTTACGGATTTATTTGATGCCCGTCTGACACACACACTTGAACCAGTGTTGGCGAGGACACTATGTAAATACGACCAGATGATAAAATCCGAGGTAATGAAGTGGCTGGCACTACCGGACGATGTGCCGATGGGCTTCATTTACGTTTAAGTGGACGCTGGCAGGCTTGGAAATCAATGCCTTCGCACAAGCGGAGCCAGGCCAACGCCTACATCGCCTTGCAAGATTGCTGCAATCATTATGCCCAGAAGTTTTGGTGGCCGGAGACTTGCGTCTTGCTTTAAACTCCCACCGACATTCTGAAAACATCTGCCTATTTAGACACACTCAAATGGCCACAACGGGGCCATTCTCGACATTTCGGGCAGATGAGTTATTTACGTCATTTGATGACAGGCCCCTCGAAAGATGCTTCAATGCCAGAGGATTGACCTGGTGGTTTCAAGAAGGATCCAACTTCCTTATAAGGAGAAACTTTATCGACCTGCTCACTTTCACACTGTCACATTGCCTAACCTAATTTGCCTGAACAGAGGTCGAGAAACTGGTAAGCGTTGTCGTGCCGGCTGCGATTCTGAGAAATCTTTGAGCGCAACCTGCAAAAATGTCACAGAACCCGTTACATCCACATTACTCGTCACGATAACTTTGTTAACTATGCGGCCAAAAAAACTTGATGAACGAGAATGGTTCGCAAAGAGAGAAGTCCACTGCAGAACTTCTGTAGGAACTAGAATTCCTGGCCCGGTAATCACTCGAGACTGGCAGTCCCTTATTCTGGATGGCCGGGTAGAGGTTACCAATGTGTCAACCTCCAAAGCTCACAAGACTAAGGTGGACAAATACCAGGTAAAGGAACTCCTAGGCACTATCAATTCGCCACAGACGGTTTCCCCTATCAAAATGAACTATCGAAATGTATGTCCACAGGAATCTGTAGACATTCTTCGCGATCTGGCATGATTACCGTTGATTTCAAAGTAATGACCGTTAGGTGTTTGGAGGGCGGCTTTCAGGAATCTCGGGTTCTGCAGCGTAGTAATGCGGTTCGATCTGTTTCATCGAATATATCCGCCAATGTTCTCAGTTCGCCTCAATGGCGCTAAATCAAAGATTGGTTCAAGCTCCTATGGGTATACCACAAGGGGACCCCTTGTCTCCTATTTTATTCAATTTGGTAGTTAATAAATACCTTTCTGAGCATTGTAAGGAGCATATCAAGTTCGGCTCAGCAACAAAATCGGGAGATGTCAATTATCGGTAATGGCATTGCCAGATGATCTTATCATAAATTGAGGCTTACAACACAAGCATTTCAGTCTTCAGGTTTCTGGAGCCGACACCAGTACTACCTCGCATCTGCCTTGGAAGCAGTCCATAACCGTGCTGCTAGATTCATTCATTCCCCTTATCATTACCGAGCTAGCTTATCAGCATTAAAACAGAATCCAGTTTGCCCAATATCTGTCTTTGTCGTCGTAGTGCCACGCTTTCTTTATCCCACAAATTTTATTACAATTATCTCTGTCATAACCTTACATCGTACACATAACGTGCATACCTCATCGCCGCGGGCATAAACTGCAGTGGTCACGCCAAAGTGCTCGCACCCTCTCATTTTCCTCCATTTTTTTCCAAGCAGCAACAAATTGGTATGACCTTTCTCACAATGTTGTAGCCTTTACTAAACTGTCAAGCTTCTTGAACAATAGAGCAAACTTATTTGCCGGGTGAATTTACGTGGCTACACTACATACACACCCCTTATATAATACCCCCTCTAGGGGTCTTTAAGTAAATAAAGTGATGTGCTGTGAAACGGGTGTAGAATTTGTCCTAAATTTGATTGTTGCAGCATTCAACAATGAAGGAGAGACTGGCGGCAAAATTGCGACTCCCATTGTTCGAAGACGTGCCGCCAAGGCCTCCGGTTGTCGAGGTTGCGCGATAGCTTACATATCGCGCATGACTCTCATGCTATAAACTTCGAAAACCTAAGCAATGCAACCACTGCGGCTCTTCGATTCTCTGGCTTCTCGCAGCTCTATCTGGCAGCCAGATATAGCCAGAGGTAGCCGGAGGGTCAGTCAGCTAGTTCCCGTCTGGACAGGAAACAGTGTCGTGGTCGCGTGCGCGGGGAACCCGAGACAACCCGAAGCTGCCAGAAGATCGCAAAGTCGACTGCTTTGGATAGCCAGCGTAAGCGTAAACAAACTTTGCCGTCATGGCAGCAAACATAACAATGGCCGCGTGTATGTTTGTATTGTTCTGCATTATCTGCTTGGAAATACGTAGCAAAGCTCGCCTATAGGCTGAAACAATATCCTCGGGAACACGCCTTTGGGGTACGACTTCGTAGGCTCGCACCATCACTCGCCGTGCACGAAACAGCCAGCTGGCGCATGTTGCCTCGAGAACGATGCAAGGTGAGCTGCGGCAACGCTAACAGTTTAAAAAGCTCACGTATCTTTAGTACATGTATCATTCACTGCACAGCACGACGCGAGGTCACGGGAAAATGATCATGGCCCAAAAAGAGCTCGAGGATATATACCTTCTCAGCTATCGTGTATTATACGTCACAAACAGACGTTGACCAAACTTACGTTTTTGACTAAAGTTTATGATATGCGCAGGTATCGGTACCACGAGTGCGCGTCGTATATAAAATAAACATTTGCAATGGACGTTCTAGACCAATTTTAGAACTTGAACTAGCCTGTTTTCCAGTCTTAAGTGGCACCTAACGTATGTCATGTATATCAACTTTTATTCGACCTACTAGGTCATAGTACTTACTGCTCGGCGTTATTACGAAGAGGTGAAAAAAGACAAAGACAACAATAAGTGGACCCCGAAACGATGTATACATTTCTGAATGCACTCTCCGTTTTTTTCTCGCGCCATATTGTATATTATTATACCACGTATGCAGGCTCATAAATAAAAAAAGGTTCGCACGCCACTCGCCACCAGCGAGCATCACCAACAGTCGCGATGTAGGGCCTTCTGCCACCATCCAAAATCAATCGAGCACTCAGGACAGAGTTTCTAAGAGGTGCACATACGCAAACATACGACGGAGCGAGCTAGTTCGATCACAATCCTCTTCGCTAAGAGCACAGAAGCAGGCACAGCTCCACAAGTGACTACTACGAAAAAAAAATAACTCCAAAGTTTTCTCAATGCATGTGTACGAACTGTAGTACGCACATAATTTGAGGCATGTGCACGACGCAGTCGACAGGCAACAGTTCACCACGTTGTTTACAGGAGGAAGCTTCACGAGAAACATAACAAAAGCGATGAGCAGTAGCTTCAAACACTCGCCGCCACTCGTAATTGCCTCATCTCGCAAGGCGGAACAGGCTTTAGAAGATAACGCCACACGTAATGACAAATAAAGGCGCGGTCCTGAAGCACCCACATTGCAATCAATCGAGTCCTCACAAAGAAGGCGCCGAGCGCACATCGTACCTCTTCGGCGTCTGCTGGCCCGAAACCTTCCCAAAACCTTCCAGAAAGCTTCCACGACTAAATTGTCCTGGAAGTGTTTGGTGACCATCGGGCTCACGACCGTTAGCCAGAACCGTTCAACCTTAGAAAAACGAACTCCAACCGGAAGTGCACCGCGGGGGGGGGGGGGTGATGTAGCAGCTAGAGAAAAACTAGCGCGCTCTGGCTGGCCCTGACAGCCCGCGGGTAGTCAGAAGTAGAAAATTGAAGAGCATCACTAATCACGTTTCACAGGCTTTACGGTCTATTTGAAAAGCATTTCTGAATCCTGGCGTGAGCTCTGTGGTACAACACTAGATTGGCACGCTGATTGCTCTGGTTCAATTCCTGCCGTGATCCCGACTCGTGTTCTTGCAATCGGCGGGTCAAAGCTGCCGATGTGAACTGCTTCCTAATGCTCAAGCGCTAAATAGCCCATGTGTTTTCCTGTCTTTTCTGGGTAGATATGAACTGCCAGTTACTTGGGGCTCATACGCCATGGGACTCTTGCGCCGGTGGTAACTAGCGCGATTATTGAGGCACCTGAGAATATCGCCCAGATAGGCCTCCCTATTGAAAAAACTACCATCGTGGAGGTTGGTAACCATGGTGGCGTATAGTGTAAATTGCCGACGATATGGTGGAAATAATTGAAGAAAGGCACGGATGGAGTAGAATGATAGTGAAAAAGAGCGCCAAGATAAAGGGCAATCATGGGAGGCTCTCCCCACCATTGCGATAATTCTGAAAAGCACTAAGCAGATGAGGGGTTTCACATATTATGGCGGCCTTTTAGGTGTATCAAGCTGAGAACATCTGCCCACCGTTGTATAATGCTAGAAAGCAGTAAGTACATTATGGTTGTGGCTTATAATTGCGGACAATATATGTAGTGTACCAAGCTGTGATCATCGCACTACATGTGTGGGAATACTGTAGTAAGATACTATAACCTACAAAAGAGTACGCCGGAAAAGACGACGATGGTGGGTGTGAGAGAGAAGCTCGAGAAGCTTTTGAGCTGGCGAATGTCACCGGGCTGAGAGAATGTGGCCTTGGTGCCACGTCCCAGGGTTCCCGAATCAACGCGAGCTGAACCTTTTCCAGAGCCGAGATCCTGGCTTCGGTGCAAAATCTCTGGAGTTCCGGCACAAACCAAGCTGACTCTCTTCAGTAGCCGACATCGTGGTTTCGGTGCCGCGTCCCTCGGGTTCTGGACCAACCCGAGCTAAGACCGTGGCCGTGGTGCAAGGTCTGAGTGAGCCGACGCCAGCATAAGCCTGTCCGTCCTATGAGGAGCAGGTCTTCATCTACTCGTGCACTTATGCACGACTTCATCTCCGCTACTGATCGCCCAGTGTCGGTGAGGACACTATGTCAATACGACCACATGATAAAATCTGAGGTACGGAAGTGGCTGGCACTACCGCACGATGTGCCGGTAAGCTTCTTTTACGCTCCAGTGGACGTGGGTGGGCTTGGAATTCAATGCCTGAGGACAAGCGTGCCAGGCCAACCCCTATATTGCCTTGCAGATTGCTGCAATCGTCACGCCCAGCACTTGTGGTTCCCGGAGACATGCGTCTTGGTTTTAAATCTCCCACCAACAGTCTGAGAACCTCTCCTTATTTAGACACACTCAAATGGCCACAGGCGGGCCATGCTCGACATTTTGGGCAGATGAGTTATATAGGTAATTTGATGACGGGCCCCTCGAACGATGCTTCAATGCCAGAGGATTGACCTGGTGGTTACATGAAGGATACAACGTTCTTAAAGGGAGAGAAATAATTGACCTGCTTCACTTTCACATTGCCCCAATGCATAACCTAACTCGCATGAAAAGAGGTCAAGAAAGTGATAAGCGTTGCCGTGCCGGCTTTGATTCTTAGGAATCTTTGGGGCACATCCTGCGAAAATGTCACAGAACCCATTACACCCGCAATACTTGTTACGATAACATCGTTACTATGTGGCCAAGAAACTTCAAAAACGAGGATGGTTTGCAAATAGAGAGGTCCACTTCACAACTTCTGTTGGAACTAGAATTTCTGGCCTGACAATCACTCGAGACTCACAGTCTCTTATTTTGAATACCGGGTAGTAGGTACTAATTTGTCACTCTCCGAAGCACCCAAGATGAAGGTGGACAAATACCAGTTAAAGGAACTGGTAGGCGCTATCAATTCGCCACCGACAGTTTCCACTATCAAAATGAACTATCAAATGTAGGGGCACAGGAATCGGTAGACATTCTTCGCGATCGGTCGATTTCAAAGTAATGACAATGAGGTAATTGCAGGGGGGCCTTCAGGAATCTCGGGTTCAGCAGCGAAGTACTGCGGTTCGATCTGTTTCATCGAATATGTTTGCCAATGCTATCAGTTCGCCTCGATAGTCCTAACATTGCGAGGTTGGTTAACCCTTCTATGGGTGTACCAAAGGGGGGCCTCTTGTCTCCTATTTCATTCAATTTGGTAGTAGATCAATACTTTTCTGAGCACTGCAAGGACCATATCGCATTTGCCTCAGCGAAAAAATCGGGAAATATAAATTATCGGTGATGGCGTTGGCAGATGATCCTAACGTAAAGAAAGGCTTAAAACACAAAATTTTCAGTCTTCAGGTTTCTGGAGCTCACACCAGTACTACCTAGCATCTGCCATGGAAGAAGTCCAAAACCGTGCTGCTAAACTCATTCATTCCCCTTATCATTACCAAGCTAGCTATCGTATCAGCATTGAAAGCAGAATCCAGTTTGTCTAATATCTGTCTTTGTCACGTAGTGCCACGCTATCTTTATTCCACAAATTTTATTAGAGTTATCTCTGTCATCAACCTTACATCGTTCACATAACGTGCATACCTCATCGCCGCGGGCATTAATTGCAGTGGTCACGCCAAAGTGCTCGCACCCTCTCAATTTCCTTCATTTTTCCCAAGCAGCAACAGATTTGTATGGCCTTTCCCACAATGTTGTAGCCATTACTAATCTGTCAAGCTTCTTGAACAATGTAGCAAACATTTTGCCGAATGAATTTACGTGGCTACACTACATACACATCCGTTATATAATACCCTTTCTAGAGGTCTTTAAGGAAATAAAGTGATGTGTGGTGAAACGAGTGTAGAATTCGTCCAAAATTTGATTGTTGCAGCATGCAACAATGAAGGAGAGATAGGCGGAAAAATTGTGACTCCCATTGTTTCAAGACGTGCCGTCAAGACCTTCGGTGGTCGAGGTCGCGTGATAAATTTCATATCGCGCATGACTCTCATGCTATAAACTTGAAAAGCCCAAGCAATGCAACCAATGGGGCTTTTCGATTTTCAGGCCTCTGGCAGCTCTATCTGGCAGTCAGATGTAGCCAGAGGTAGCCAGAGGTAGCCAGAAGGTCAATCAGCTGGTTACGGTCTGGATAGGAAACGGCGTCGTCGTCACGTGTGTGGGGAAGGCGAGACAACCCGAAGCTCTCTGAAGATAACAAAATAGAACGCTGGGAGAGTCAGCTTAAACGTAAACAAACTCTACCGTCATGGCAGGAAACGAAACAATGCCCCACGTCTATGTTTGTTTTTTCTCCATTTTCCGCTTTAAACGATATAAATGGGTTCGCATGCCGTTAGCGACCAGCGAGCATGACCAACAGTCGCCATCCAGGGCCTTCTAACACCATCGAAAATCAAGTGAGTAGTTAGGGCAGAAGTTCTAAGAGGTTCACGTACGCTAAAATTCGACGGAGTGAGATAGTTCGATCTTAATACTCTTCGCTAAGTGCACAAAAGCAGGCACAGCTCTACAAATGACTACTATAAAAAAATTGACTCCAAATGTATCCCTGCGTGCGTACGAACGTGTAGTACATGCATAACTTTTAAGGCATGTGGCCGGCGCATTCAACGGGCAACAGTTCACCGCTTTGTTCGCAAGAGGAAGCTTCACGGGAAACAAAACAAAAGCGATGAATAGTAGCTTCAAATACTTGCAGCCACTCGTAATCACCTCATCTCGCAAGGCGGAACAGGCTTTAGAAGATAACACCACGCGTAATGACAAACGAAGGCGCAGTCCTCGAGCGCCTGCATTGCAATTCATTGAGTCCTCACAAAAACGGCACCAGGCGCACATCATACCATTTCGGCGTCTGGTAGACCGAAACCTACCCAAAACCTTCCAGAAATATTCCACGACTAAATTGTCCTCAAAGCATCTGGCGACCCTCGGGCTTCCCGCGGTTCGTCAGAACCGTCCAACTCGAGAAAACGAACGCCAAGCAGCCCGCGGGTAGCCAGACGTGGAAAATCGAAAAGCCCTGCTATTCCCGTTTCACAGGCATTACGGTCTATTGGAAAAGCATTTGTGAAAGCTGGCGTGACTCCCTGGTAGACCACTAGATTGCCACACGGGATTTTGGGGTTAAACTCCTGCCGTAATCCCGACATATATTTTTGCAATCGGCTAGTCAACGCTGCCGATGTGAACTGATTCTTAATGCTCAAGCGCTAAATTGCCCGTGTGTTTTCTGGTCGTTTATGCGTAGTTATGAACTGCCAATCACTTGGGGCTCCTATGCCAAGGGACAATTACGCTGGTGGTAATTTGCGCGATTATTGAGACATCTCAGAGTATCGCCCAGCCAGGCCTCCCTATAAAAAAAAACTATCATCGTGAATATTGGAAACCATGATGGGCGTAGTGTAAATTGCAAGGGATATAGTGAAAATAATTGAAGAAATAAAGGGACGGAGTGGAAAGGATAGTGGGAAATAGCGGCAAGAGAAAGGGCAATTATGGGAGGCTCTCCCCACCATTGCGATAATTCTGGGAAGCACTAAGCAGATGAGGTGTTGTTCTTAATATGGCGGCTCTTTAGGTGTATCAAGCTGAAAACATCTGCCCACCGTTGTATAATGCTAGAAAGCAGGAAGCACATTATGGTTGTGGCTTGTTTTAGCGGACAATATATAGAGTGTACCAAGCTGGGATCTGTACACTACACGTGTGGCAATACTGTGGTAAGAGACTATGACCCAGAAGAGATGATGATGATGATGTGTGGCGCTTTATGGCGCAAGGGCCGATTGATGGCCAAAGAGTGCCATTTCAATGACTAGAGATGAGGTAAATGTTATGTTGCGTGGCTCTATAGGGGCCTTAAACTTCCTCGCGATAAGGCTGGTAAAAACATAAGTATTAAAATCACGACAGTGGCGTGATATGCATAGTAAATGTGGGTGACAAATGTTTGGATAATAAAAACGTGTAAAAATATTTGGCACTAGCACAAGTGCCTCATCAGCGCCCTTGTGTCCGAAGACCATGAGGCAACTGCTTTTCAATGCAGTCACTGCAGCAGCAACCTCTCTCGAGAGGAGGCGCTACGCAATGCCTAGGTATATGACCTGGTAAAAGCGGACATTTCTTAAAAAAGCTAGCACCAATTTATGAGTGAACAGTGGTTCCCTACCGACGCGCATTGCAGGGTGTAAAGGTATATGTTGTCTGTAGGGTAATGGAAAGTGTTGTTTTCTTGAAGTGCGTAATTGTTTGCACTAGATTAAAATGTGAAGAACTGTTAGTACTTCACCACATCTGTCACACAATGGTGGATCGCCACCACACAAAAGATATAAGTGTGTCGTGTATGTGTGTCGTATTCTGAGCCTCAATAGTATTACTTTTGTATGACGTGATTTTGATACTGGTGGCCAATGGCCAAGTGCGGCTTAATAATGTGCAGTGTGTTTTGTGTGTGTCTCTCCCACATGCTCTGCCAGTAGTTCCTGGGCTTTCGTTTGAGAGATGGCTTAAGATCAGGGGTCGAGATTGATATGGGTGTGGTGGCCGTGCTTTCGTGAACGGATGCAGCAAGCTGATCCGCCATCACGTTGCCTTGGATCTCATGGTGCCCTGGCACCCAGCACACTACAACATGTTGTTTGAATGTTTAGAGTGCGCATAAAATAGAGTAAAGTGAGACGAGCACAGAACATTTTTGTTTTTTAAGATTGTGCAGAGCCGTTACCACACTAAGGGAGTCTATATAAATTACTGCTTTTTGTATTTGTGATAGTTTGACGTGTTTAGCCCCCACAAGTATCGCGTAAGCTTCCGCTGTGAAGATACTTGTGCCTAGATGTAGAGGGCCAGCATGCGAAAAGGATGGGCCGACATCAGCGTAGGACACAGAGGAGTTAGACGTGGAGGCATCTGTAAAGAACTCAGGACGTGTGTATTTGAGTTGAAGTTGCAGGAAATCTGTTCGGATATGGCCAATAGGCGCATGTTTTGAAACTTCTAGGAAAGACACATTGCAGTCTATAGTCTGCCACTGCCATGGTGGCGGGTATGCTACAGGAGCCATTAAACTGTGTTCTAGTGACACTCCAGTTTCCTTAGCTAGACCGTTCAGGTGAACTGAGAAGGGCTGCCTCACCGAAGGCCTATTTTATAACAGAATGGTGCTCGACAAATCATTATTAGTAGAGTATGGGGGGTGCTTCTTGTCTGCTTTCAGCTTAGGAAAATATACAAAGGACATGTAAGTTCTTTGTAGATGAATGGAATGAAAAAATTTTATTTAAGTCCTGCAGGACGCGCTTAGCGCGTAGCGGGCGTGTCCCACGTAGGGACCGACAGGGACTTAGCTTAGCTTGTGTGCGAGTGTCGCTTAGCTTGTGTGCTTAGCTTGTGTGCGACTTAGCTTGTGTGCGAGTGTCGCTGTGTGTCCACATGATGGGCATGTGTCGCTGGGGTATGCATCGAGATAATAAACGTCAAGCGTGGCAAGGTTTGGATATGTGTGTGTCTGTAATAGGCACAGGGTTAATGCCAGCGGTCGGTTAAGTTTCGGATGGGGGGGGGGTGGAAAAATGCGGCGTTCCAGGTAAAAGTGCTTTGTAATTTAATTGTACGTAATTGGTGCATCCCGATTGGTATCTAACAAAACAAGATGAGGTTGCCCTGTGGCAGTGTGGTCGGTAAGTGCGCGCGCTGCATCATGGGCGATCTCGTTCAGGTTGTATAGGGCACCCGGCACCTTACCGAGATGGGCGGAGAACCAGATGACAGTGTGGTGCTTCAGGGCACTCGGGTCCGCATTGCGCTGGATACGTAACGCCTGGTCGGAGATGACTCCGCGTTCGAAGGCTTTGATGGCCGGCCTAGAGTCGCTGTAGATGAATTCCCGTTTGCTGTCGAGCATAGCTATAGCTATAGCTACTTGCTCCGCTACTTTGAGGTTTTGGGGAGGATTGTGGCTGAATTGAGAGTCTGCTGCGCGCATGATACCGCGATCGCGGCGAAAGCTTGGTTGTTGCGATAGGCAGCGGCGTCCACGAACGAGACGTTGTCCGCTTCCATGTCTATGCGCTTGAGAATGGCGGTAGCCCGCGCAAGGCGTCTGCTCTGTTTTATTCAGGGTGTACATTTCGTTGTATGGGAGCGATCGTGATAAGGTCGCGGATTTCAGGGGGATTAGAGTCAGCTCTGGGGGGTCCCTGATCCTCGAGGAGAAGAAGCTGAGCTCGCGCAGAATATGGCGGCCCGCCTTGGTGGTAGTGAGTCGGGTCAATTGCACACGTTCCTGAGCTTCGGGCGATCTCTTCTAGCGTGTTATGTACGCCAAGCTCGAGACGTTCGTACGTTGGAGTGGTTGCTGAGAGGCCGAGGGCTCGTTTGACCACCTTGCGAATAAGCGCATTGAGTTGATCGCGCTCAGAACGTAGCCATTTGTGTATTGCGGCAACGTAGGTAAAATGGCACAAATCAAACGCGTGTACGAGACGCAGCAGGTTGTTTTCTTTGGGGCAATGGTGCCTGTTGGCTACTCTACGTACGAGTCGTATGGCCTTCTCAGTCTTAGTCCTGAGCTTGTGTACTGTTTGGGTGTTGGTTCCGCGGGACTCGATGATCATGCCGAGGACCTTGATGGTGTCTACCCTGGGTACAGTACGACCATCACTGGTGTGGAGGGTGATATTGCGTTCCACCGGAGGTTTCCACCCTTTGGGCTTGGCACCACGGCTGTTAAGCAAATATATCAGCAGCTCCGACTTTGCAGGTGAGCACCTGAGACCGTGTGATCGAGGTAAGACTCGGCGGTGCCGATAGCCTCTTGCAGGGCGGACTTAATGAAGCCATCCGACCCTGTGGAGCACATATGGTTACATCAAGCGCAAAGATAGTGTGATTTAGCCCGTGTATTTTTGAAAGTCGTTCGGAAAGCCTGCTCATCACGAGGTTGAACAAGTTTATACTGGCGTTGGCTCACTCAGACTTGGCACCACGGCCACGGTCTTAGCTCGGGTTAGTCCAGAACACCAAGAACGCGGCACCGAGACCACGATGACGGCTCCTGAAGAGTGTCAGCTCGGGTTGTACAGGAAGCCCAGAGATTAGGTACCGAGGCCAGGATCTCAGCTCTGGAAGAGTTTCAGCTCGCGTTGCGCCGGAACCCCTGGGACGTGGCACCAAGGCCATATTCTCTCAGGCCGGTGACATTCGCCAGCTCACAATCTTCGCAAGATTCTCTCTCGCACCTACCATCGTCGTCTTTTCCGGCGTACTCTCTTCTGGATTCCCCGCCGGGGCGTCTGCACAAGTAGGCGTTTGGTGTGTAGTGACACCCGGACCCGAGCTAACGGAGGAGCTTTGACTCCCTCCCATGCCTAGACGTACGTGGCTTTGCCGTGTCCGGAGAAAAGGGGATCCTGGAAGTTGAGCCGACACCGGGTGATCGGACCTTTAAGCCCCCCCGGTAGAGGTAACACACCCCTTTGGCCCCGGCTTCACGTAGACGGCACCTCTGGGCTGACCCACCCAGGGGAAATCGGCAGTCGCCTTTTCCTATCTCTCTCTCCCTATATCTTCGTCTTTCGTTCTCACTTTACATCTTTCCTGTCTTCTCCTCACTTCATTTTACTTCCGATTTTTCCTGGCAGCAAGAGTTAACCTTGTGTATGTGCTTTGTCTTGGGCACAGTATATTTAGTTATAGTGGCTGTGTACTGCTGACGTTGACATGCCTCATATAAATTTAGGACTTTTCACGTCCCCGTGTTGGGCTCCATGGTGGGCGGCTGGCATGGCTGCCAAACTCATAATTGTTTTATGGCTTTTATTTCTATTCCTTCATTGCACGATCGTCCTCTCTCGAAGAAAGGGTGCACCGAAGATATTTGCAACTATTTCAGAAAACCGAAAGAAACCTTCTCCCCGCTACAATGTAATTCACAGTGAAACTGCTGAAAAGAACGCCAGAACAATCTTGCCTTTTGTTGTCTCCAAATGCCTCACCACTACACTTGGCCCAGGTTACCAGGCTACAAGAATCGCCAGTGGGGATCTCCTCCTCGAGGTAAAAAGTCAGAACCAGTATGAAAAACTCTCGAAACTAGAATCATTTGGAAACATTCCTATCTGAAAAACACCACACCGCTCACTCAACACTTTCCAAGGCGTTGTAGCTGATCAAGACTTCCTTGGCCTGACTGAAAGTGAGCTCCTCGATGGCTGGAAGGACCAGCAGATGACACAAGTACAAAGAATGAAAATTAGGCGTGATAAGAAGGAAGTTCTAACAAAACACATAATTGTGACGTTTTGCACCAGTACCCTGCCTGAACGTCTCGAAACAAGATACTTGAAGTTGGATGTGCGACCCTATATTCCCAACCCACGACGTTGCTTCAAAATGCCAGCGTTTTGGTCACGGCTGTCAGAGTTGCCACGGCCAACTCACCTGCGGAAAGTGTGCCTTCACAGGACACGCCACAGACGAGTGTAAGGTCGAGGATGGGGTCCATTGTGCAAGTTGCAATGGTGCCCATCCTGCATACTCCCGAACCTGTCCAACATAGAAAAAGGAAAAAGAAATTGTTACAATCAAAATCACACAAAACATTACTTTCCGAGAAGCCCGACAACAAGTATCTGGTCTTTTCACAAACAAACCATCGTTAACCGGTGAGGTGCAACAGGGGCAGCACTACAATGACCTGCGGCAACGGCCCATGCCAGGCACAGTGTGCCCAGGCGGTTGCCAGTGACCCCCCTTCCATGATCGGAACAGCCAAAGCTGCCCTGCCGCTCGGCCCCACTGCCCCACCAGCGGCTCCTGCAAGCTCTTGCAGCAGCCGGAGTAACTCAACAGCAAAGGAGGTCCCCTCGACCTTTGGCCCGATAGGACAAAGAGATACGCCTCCCGAGGTGAAGTAGACCCCTGGGTCGGCAGATATAAAGGCCTATGTTCACCAGGCGAGGCCTCAAGCTCCCAAAACCAGCTCGCAAATACGGGCACACAGTGCTTCTGAGGAGGCTATGAACACCGCGGTATCCCTGGTGCCAAAAGTTCAGGCGTAGCTCTCTGAAGCACGCCAAGAGAAATAATAAGCTGATAATGATGCCCGATGAAGGCCGTGTTACCTGAGTATGAACGTTCAGCACAAAAAGCAGACACGCCCATTTCGCACACACAGCACTACTTTACTTCCAATGTGGAAACACAAATTATACATTGGTACGTCAAAGGACTGCCTAAAAATTTCGACGACATCCAAGAGCTCTTACACAAACACTCACGAAAAGTACTTTGTGTACAGGAAACACACCTAAAATCCTCCAGTACAAAATTCCTACGTGATTACATCATATTCAGAAAGGACCGAGATGATACTATGGCGTCATCCAGTGGCGTGGCCATTATGGTTAATCAAGGAGTAGCGTATACACACTTACTACTCCAGACATCCCTTGAGGCGGTGGCTGTCCGAGCAGTACTTCTAAACAAACGCGAATTCCAGTCTTTAATAGACGAACTACCTGAACCTTATCTGCTCCTTGGGGACCTAAATGCACATAGCGGTCTGTGGGGCGATTCTCGCTGTAATGCACGAGGTTGCCTCATTGAACAATTTCTCTTCTCTTCCGGTGCCTGTTGTTGAATAGAAAAGAGCCAACACACTATAATGTCGCCAACAAAACTTACTTGTCTATAGACCTCAGCATCGTATCACATTCACTTCTACCCCTACTGAAATGGAAAGTCATAATTAATCCATATGGAAGTGACCATTTTCTTGTTGTTGAGTTCAACAACATAGAAATGTTCTCCGCGTTTTCGCAAATGGCTGATAGACAAAACGGAGTGGGAACAGTTTCGCAACACTTCTCGTTTAGATTGGATGGACATGTGTAGGTTAGGTATAGATGAAGCTGTGCAGTACTTCACAGCTTTTCTTACTGACGCAGCAGCCAAGTGCATACTGCACATATCTGGAATGCCTTGCAAGCGACGTGTCCCATGGTGGAACACTGATGGTCAGAATGTGCGAAAGGAGCAAAACATGGCATGGAGGTTGCTTCGGAACTCACCGACAGCCGAAAATCTTGACAGCTTTAGGAAATTAAAGTCTCAAGGCAGGAGAGCGCATCGGCAGGCCAGAAGAGAAAGCTGGCACAAGTTTTTATCAGCGATAAATTCATATACACAAGGGGCTAAAATCTGGAACATGGTTGGTAGGGTTGGAGGACAACTATACTCACTCCTACTCGTAAACACACAAGATGACAGCCTGGAAGATCAGGCGAACTTCCTCGGTGCACACTTAGAGCAAATGTCTAGCTCGTCACACTATACTGAAGCTTTCCAAAGATATAAAGCGAGAATAGAAAAGCAGAAACTAGAATACAAATGCACAAATCACGAGGCATACAACAAGCCTTTCAACTTAGCTGAGCTACAAATATCACTAAACTCTTGCAGTAATTCTTCCCAGGCTACCACCTTGGCAAGTATGAAATGTTAAAAAACTTGCCGCTCAGAACGCGAAAAGCTTTACTTTTCCTATACAATGCAATCTGGCTTTCAGGCACCATCCCTGCTTCCTGGAAAAGGCTATTGTTATCCCCATTTTAAAACAGGGCAAGGACCCTTTCTCAGTTTCAAGTTATTGACCCATTGCACTAACCAGCTGCCTTTGTAAACTTTTTGAAAAAGTGATAAACCGCCGACTTTTGCAATTCCTTGAAACACACAATCTGCTCGACCGATTCCAGAGTGGAGTTTTTAGAGGGTAGATCCACCACTGAGCAACTGGTGCATATCGAGGCAAAGATCCGAGACGCTTTCATCCACAAACAATACTTCCTCTCAGTGTTTCTCAATATCGAGAAGGCTTGCGACACAGGCGTTTTGGCATTATAAGAGACTTGTCTCACCTAGGTGTGCACGGTAGAATGAATTCAATAATTAAGAGTTACTTGTCCAATCGAAAATTCCGGTCCATGTGGGCAGTATTCTCTCCCAAACATTTGTGCAAGAAACGAGAGTACCGCAAGGTGGTGTACTTAGTTATACACTTTTTATTATCAGAATGAATTTCTTGCGCCTGTCTATCCCCTGCAACATGTTCTATTCCACAAGTTTCGATGACGTCCAGCTTGGCTTTAGGTGATGCAACCTAGCAATGTGTGAGCGGCAGGTTCAGTTAGGTTTAAAGAAGGTCTCCAAATAGGCAGAGGAAAACGGAATCCGGCTGAACCCAGAAAAAAATTACGTGTGTCTTGTTCTCTCGAAAGAAAGACATGTACTCAGAACTTGACATTGAACTGAACGGTCAACGTCTGTCTGTCAATGCGGAGCATAAATTCTTAGGCTTAATCTTGGACAACAAGTTGACCTTCTTACCACACATCAAGTATTTAAAAACAAAATGTTTAAAAGCCATGAATTTTATAAAAGTGTCGTCACGTACTGCGTGGGGTAGTGACAGCCAATGTCTCATGAACCTGTATACAAGCCTCATTCGCACCCGCTTAGATTATGGGGCCGTTGTTTATCAGTCTTCGACTCAAAGTGCTTTGAAGATGCTGGATCTCGTGCACAATTTGGGCATCCGCCTTTCTACATGTGCTTTTCGCACCAGCCCTGTAGAAAGCCTTTACGTTGAGTCAAATGAATGGTCCCTCGAACCCATTCCCGCAGCGCCCGAAGTGGGACCCCAACCAGATCTATATCGCGAGGCTACTCCATGTTTTGTGCTGGTTCACGTCACGGTTCCCGTTCAGGTTCCCGGCCCGGGTCACGCTCGGGCTCCCACTCTGGTTTCGGGCCTCATGCCGATTCCAGGCCTCACCCCAGTATCACCGGGGTCTCGCGTCAACGATGGCCTAGCCCATCGGCACCACCATCGCCAGGCAACGCCAACAAGAATAAGCGGGGACCTCTAAGTTGAGCGGACGCCGTCCGGAGAACAGGAAAGACTACATGACAGGTAGGGTCGGGTTCACTCCCAGAGCATGATACACACAGAGCACATCTGAGATAGCGATCTTAAAGCACGAAAATGCGATGATGAAAGAAACAATATGCAAACTCACAGTCGCATTTGCCGAACTAAAAACTGACAGAAACGCACGCGCTGCTACGCCCCCAACCGACAACGAGGACAATGCAATCACCCCGTTGCAGCCGAAACCCGTAGGCGCCGGTAACGATGACTGCGAGAGCGCACCCAAGAAACACGTGGTCACCCACGACCAGCCAGCTTTAAAGGCAGAGTTAGACGACATTAAGAGCACGCTATCGGCGATTAAAGAAAGCCTTCGCTTTCTTGGCGAAATCATGGCTGTCGTGCAGTCTACTCTCGCGGTACACGGTAATCGTTTGAGCCAAGCTGAGCAATATCTTGATCACGTCGTCGCTCCTGCCGTTGCCGCTGGTAAGCCATTGTCGCAAGGTACAGCTGTGCCCAGTCCACCGCATCACTTGGATCTTATGCACCCGCCTGGTGCTCAGGCCGACTCCTAAATGCTTCAAAATGGCCAGGCCAATTGACGAATTGGGAATCTGGCAATGGAACTGCAGGAGCTTAACCCACAAGAAAGCTTTCCTGCAGCAATACCTCCGTAGCCACAAAGTCAAACCTCACATCATGCTATTACAAGAGACTTTAGTGCCAACCGCCACGTTTTCCGGATACCACTTGTTGCCCGGTCCTTCGGGAGGACGCGGTATCGCCACACTGGTCGCTAACAAGATTACCTGCACAGCGCACAGTCTAGATGTGCCCGAAATTGAGCACGTTATGGTCGAAATTCTCCCTGGCAACATACCACAACAAAACGTATACATGCTTAATATATACAGCGGTCCCAGCCACCATAGACAAAGATTCACACGCTTGTTCTAGAAAGCTGTCCGTCTCGCAGGGCCTAACCCGCTAGTGATTGCAGGCGATTTTAACGGCGCAAATAGCGCCTGGGGCTACACGTACGACACACCCAAAGGTAACGAGCTTTGGAAAAATGCGAATGATATGAAACTTATTCTCATTACGGACAAGGCCTTCCCCACTCGCACTGGTACGTCCACGCAAAGAGATACTACGCCGGATATATGCTTCGTCAAGAATATCTCCGACACCCACTGGTCCAACCTCGCGGTAGATCTCGGTAGCGGCCACTTCATATTGGCTGTACACCTCCCCACAGGAAGCAGTAAGACCAAGTCGTACACGTGGGTCGACTGGGACCTCCTTCGTAAGACCCGCGCAGAACGACCTCCTCCCGATACCCCACCGAGCCTCAAGATGTGGCCGGCCCAGCTTAAAGCTGATGTAAACAAAGCAACCAAAACTATCAGCACAGATCTTCCAACCAAAAAGATGGACAGTCGTCTCACTCACCTACTAGAGGCCAAACAGTCTTTATTGGCCCGGTGGAAGGGCCAGCGCCTTAATCGGATGTTACGCAAACGCATATCTCAGCTGAACAAGACCATGATGAATCACTGCCGCATCCTTTCAAAACAGCAGTGGGACGAAGTTTGTAGTTCGATTGATGGTCAGGCTCGAAATAGCAAAACGTGGAACTTACTCAAACACCTCCTTAATAAAACCAACACCCGCACAAATCAGCGTCATTCGATCGTGAAGATACTTCATCAGGCTAAACGGACAGTGTCACCGGAAGATGTTGTCAAGAAGCTCGTGGAAAAATATCTCCCGCTTCCCACGGGCCCTGTAACCTCTCACGCTGATTACTCTGGCAGCGACAACACTAACTTAGACGCCGACTTCTCCATTGAAGATGTTCGCCGAGCTCTCTATGAGCTCAATGGCCGCTCAGCCCCTGGTCCCGATGGCATCACCAACAAGCTCCTACGCAACCTGGACGGTTCCTAGGTCACTTACCTCACTGACACTATTAACGAGATATGGAAAAAGGGTGAGATACCCGATGCTTGGAAACTAGCTCACACGGTTCGCATACCCAAACCGGGAAAGGTGCCGAGCCTAGATAACCTTCGCCCCATATCACTGAGGTTGTGCGTGGGCAAAGTGGCTGAGCACGTCGTCCTTAACAGGGTTGGTCGATACCTCGAAGATAACGACTGCATCCCGCACCACATGATTGGCTCCTGACCAGGGTTATCCACTCAAGACACCATGTTACTCCTAAAGCACCAAATTCTAGATGGCGGAAAACACTCGGGACACTCGTGCAATACTCGGTCTCGATTTAGAAAAGGCGTTAGATACAATAACGCACTCGTCAATCTTGCAAGCGATCGCAGCCCTTGGCTTAGGTCATCAATTTTGCTACTTTATCCGCTCTTTTCTCACTCGACGCAGAGCCGTCCTCCGCGTAGGAGACTTAGTGTCGGAAGAAGTAGAGCTCGAACAGCGGGCACTTTTCAGGGATCCGTCCTCTCACCCACGCTCTTCAACCTCGTGATGATAGGGCTTTCCGAACGACTTTCAAAAATAGACGGGCTAAATCACACTACCTTTGCGGATGATGTAACCATATGTAGCTCCACAGGGTCGGATGGCTTCATTAAGTCCGCCCTGCAAGAGGCTATCGGCACCTCCGAGTCTTACCTCGACCACACCGGTCTCAGGTGCTCACCTGCGAAGTTGGAGCTGCTGATATATTTGCTTAACAGCCGTGGTGCCAAGCCCAAAGGGTGGAAACCTCCGGTGGAACGCAATATCACCCTCCACACCAGAGATGGTCGTACTGTACCCAGGGTAGACACCATCAAGGTCCTCGGCATGATCATCAAGTCCCGCAGAACCAACACCCAAACAGTACACAAGCTCAGGACTAAGACTGAGAAGGCCATACGACTCGTACGTAGAGTAGCCAACAGGCACCATTGCCCCAAAGAAAACAACCTGCTGCGTCTCGTAAACGCGTTTGATTTGTGCCATTTTACCTACGTTGCCGCTATACACAAATGGCTACGTTCTGAGCGCGATCAACTCAATGCGCTTATTCGCGAGGTGGTCAAACGAGCCCTTGGCCTCTCAGCACCACTCCAACGTACGAACTTCTCGAGCTTGGCGTACATAACACGCTAGAAGAGATCGTCGAAGCTCAGGAACGTGTGCAATTGAGCCGACTCACTACCACCAAGGCGGGCCGCCATATACTGCGCGAGCTCAGCTTCTTCTCCTCGAGGATCAGGGACCCCCCAGAGCTGACTCTAATCTCCCCTGAAATCCGCGACCTTATCACGATCGCTCCCATACCACGAAATGTACACCCTGAATACAACAGAGGCAGATGCCTTGCGCGGGCGACCGCCATTCTCAAGCGCATAGACATGGAAGCGGACAACGTCTCGTTCGTGGACGCCGCTGCCTATCGCAACAACCAAGCTTTCGCCGCGGTCGCGGTATCATCCGCGCAGCAGACCCTTAATTCAGCCACAATCCTCCCCAAAACCCCGAAGTAGCGGAGCAAGTAGCTATAGCTATAGCTATGCTCGACAGCAAACGGGAATTCATCTACAGCGACTCCAGGCCAGCCATCAAAGCCTTCGAACGAGGAGTCATCTC
Source organism: Rhipicephalus annulatus (assembly GCA_013436015.1). Lineage (NCBI taxonomy): Eukaryota > Metazoa > Arthropoda > Arachnida > Ixodida > Ixodidae > Rhipicephalus > Rhipicephalus annulatus. Next base: position 131,024 of record WOVY01009915.1, on the reverse strand, counting down.
CGACCAGGCGTTACGTATCCTGCGCAATGCGGACCCGAGTGCCCTGAAGCACCACACTGTCATCTTGTTCTCCGCCCATCTCGGCAAGGTGCCGGGTGCCCTATCCAACCTGAACGAGATCGCCGATGATGCAGCGCGCGCACTTACCGACCGCACTGCCACAGGGCAACCTCATCTTGCTTTGTTAGATACCAGTCTGGATGCACCAATTACGTACAATGAAATTACAAAGCACTTTTACCTGGAACGCCGCATTTTTCCACCCCCACATCCGAAACTTAACCGACCGCTGGCATTAACCCTGCGCCTACTACAGACACACACGTATCCAAACCTTGCCACGCTTGACGATTATTATCTCGATGCATACCCCAGCGACACATGCCCAACATGTGGACACACAGCGACACTCGCACACATGCTCTGGGAGTGTAGAACAAGTTCTGCCGACTCTACCTCAAGCAAGTGGGAGAGGTCCCTCAGGAGCTCACTTCTCGCCGACCAGCAATGGGCCGTACAGCAGGCCCACGAAGCTGCCACCAGGTACTCCCTGTCGGTCCCTACGTGGGACACGCCCGCTACGCGCTAAGCGCGTCCTGCAGGACCTAAATAAAGTTTTTTATTCCATTCATCTACAAAGAACTTACATGTCCTTTGTATATTTTCTTAAGCTGAAAGCAGACAAGAAGCACCCCCCATACTCTACAATTAATGATTTGTCGAGCACCATTCTGTTATAAAATAGGCCTTCGATGAGGCAGCCCTTCTCAGTTCACCTGAACGGTCTAGCTGAGGAAACTGGAGTGTCACTAGAACACAGTTTAATGGCTCCTGTAGCATACCCGCCACCATGGCAGTGGCAGACTATAGACTGCAATGTGTCTTTCCTAGAAGTTACAAAACATGCGCCTATTGGCCATATCCGAACAGACGTCCTGCAACTTCAACACAAATACACACGTCCTGAGTTCTTTACAGATGCCTCCACGTCTAACTCCTCTGTGTCCTACGCTGCTGTCGGCCCATCCTTTTCGGATGCTGGCCCTCTACATCTAGGCACAAGTATCTTCACAGCGGAAGCTTACGCGATACTTGTGGGGGCTAAACACATCAAACTATCACAAATACAAAAAGCAGTAATTTATATGGACTCCCTTAGTGTGGTAACGGCTCTCACAATCTTAAAAACAAAAATGTTCTGTGCTCGTCTCACTTTACTCTATTTTATGCGCACTGTAAACATTCAAACAACATGTTGTAATGTGCTGGGTGCCAGGGCACCATGAGATCTAAGGCAACGTGATGGCGGATCAGCTTGCTGCATCCGTTCACGAAAGCACGGCCACCACACCCATATCAATCTCGTCCCCTGATCTTAAGCCGTCTCTCAAACGAAAGCTCAAGGACTACTGGCAGAGCAATGTGGGAGAGACACACACAAAACACACTGCACAGTATTAAGCCGCACTTGGCCAGTTGGCCAGCAGTATCAAAATCACGTCATACAGAGGTAATACTATTGAGGCTCAGAATACGACACACATACACGACACACTTATATCTTTTGTCTGGTGTCGATCCACCATTGTGTGACAGATGTGGTGAAGTACTAACAGTTCTTCACATTTTAATCTAGTGCAAACAATTACGCACTTCAAGAAAACACTTTCCATTACCCTACAGGCAACATATACCTTTACACCCTGCAATGCTCGTCTGTAGGGAACCACTGTTCACTCATAAATTGGTGATAGCTTTTTTAACAAATGTCCGCTTTTACCAGGTCATATACCTAGGCATTGCGTAGCGCCACCTCTCGAGAGAGGTTGCTGCTGCAGTGAATGCATTGAAAAGCAGTTGCCTTATGGTCTTCGGACACAAGGGCGCTGATGAGGCACTTGTGCTAGTGCCAAATATTTTTACACGTTTTTGTTATCCAAACATTTGTCACCCATATTTACTATGCATATCACGCCACTGTCGTGATTTTAATACTTATGTTTTTACCAGCCTTATCGCGAGGAAGTTTAAGGCCCCTTTACAGCCACGAAACATAACATTTACCTCATCTCTAGTCATTGAAATGGCACTCTTTGGCCATCAATTGGCCCTTGCGCCATAAAGCGCCACACATCCACATCATCATCTCTTCTGGGTCATAGTCTCTTACCACAGTATTGCCACACGTGTAGTGTACAGATCCCAGCTTGGTACACTCTATATATTGTCCGCCAATATAAGCCACAACCATAATGTGCTTCCTGCTTTTTAGCATTATACAACGGTGGGCAGATGTTCTCAGCTTGATACACCTAAAGAGCCGCCATATTAAGAACAACACCTCATCTGCTTAGTGCTTCCCAGCATTATCGCAATGGTGGGGAGAGCCTCCCATGATTGCCCTTTCTCTTGCCGCTATTTCCCACTATCCTTTCCACTGCGTCTCTTTATTTCTTCAATTATTTTCACTATATTCCCTGCAATTTACACTACGCCCACCAAGGTTTCCAATATTCACGATGATAGTTTTTTTTCTATAGGGAGGCCGTGGTGGGCGATACTCTGAGATGTCTCAATAATCGCGCGAATTACCACCAGCGTAATTGTCCCATGGCATAGGAGCCCCAAGTGATTGGCAGTTCATAACTATCCATAAACGACCAGAAAACACACGGGCAATTTAGCGCTTGAGCATTAGGAATCAGTTCACATCGGCAGCGTTGACTAGCCGATTGCAAAAATATATGTTGGGATTACGGCAGGAGTTTAACCCCAAAATCCCGTGTGGCAATCTAGTGGTCTACCAGGGAGTCACGCCAGCTTTCAGAAATGCTTTTCCAATATACCGTAATGCCTGTGAAACGGGAATAGCAGGGCTTTTCGATTTTCCACGTCTGGCTACCCGCGGGCTGCTTAGCGTTCGTTTTCTCGGGTTGGATGGTTCTGACGAACCGCGGGAAGCCCGAGGGTCGCCAGATGCTTTGAGGAAAATTTAGTCGTGGAATATTTCTGGAAGGTTTTGGGTAGAATTCGGGCTACCAGACGCCGAAAAGGTATGATGTGCGCCTAGTGCCATTTTTGTGAGGACTCAATGAATTGCAATGCAGGCGCTCGAGGACTGCGCCTTCGTGTGTCATTACGCGTGGTGTTATCTTCTAAAGCCTGTTCCGCCTTGCGAAATCAGGTGATTACGAGTGGCTGCAAGTATTTGAAGCTACTATTCATCGCTTTTGTTTTGTTTCCCGTGAAGCTTCCTCTTGCGAACAACGCGGTGAACTGTTGCCCGTTGAATGCGCCGGGCACATGCCTTAAAAGTTATGCATGTATTACACGTTCGTACGCACGCAGGGATACATTTGGAGTCAATTTTTTTATAGTAGTCATTTGTAGAGCTGTGCCTGCTTTTGTGCACTTAGCGAAGAGTATTAAGATCGAACTATCTCACTCCGTCGAATTTTAGCGTACGTGAACCTCTTAGAACTTCTGCCCTAACTACTCACTTGATTTTCGATGGTGTTAGAAGGCCCTGGATTGCGACTGTTGGTCATGCTCGCTGGTCGCTAACGGCATGCGAACCCATTTATATAGTTTAAAGCGGAAAATGCAGAAAAAACAAACATAGACGTGGCGCATTGTTTCGTTTCCTGCCGTGACGGTAGAGTTTGTTTACGTTTAGGCTGACTCTCCCAGCGTTCGATTTTGTTACCCTCAGAGAGCTTCGGGTTGTCTCGCCTTCCCCACGCACGTGACGACGACGCCGTTTCCTATCCAGACCGTAACTAGCTGATTGAGATTCTGGCTACCTCTGGCTACCTCTGGCTATATCTGACTGCCAGATAGAGCTGCCAGAGGCCTGAAAATCGAAAAGCCCCATTGGTTGCATTGCTTGGGCTTTTGAAGTTTATAGCATGAGAGTCATGCGCGATATGAAATCTATCACGCGACCTCGACCACCGGAGGTCTTGACGGCACGTCTTGAAACAATGGGAGTCGCAATTTTGCCGCCTATCTCTCCTTCATTGTTGCATGCTGCAACAATCAAATTTTGGACGAATTCTACACTCGTTTCACCACACATCACTTTATTTCCTTAAAGACCTCTAGAAAGGGTATTATATAACGGATGTGTATGTAGTGTAGCCACGTAAATTCATTCGGCAAAAAGTTTGCTACATTGTTCAAGAAGCTTGACAGATTAGTAATGGCTACAACATTGTAGGAAAGGCCATACAAATCTGTTGCTGCTTGGGAAAAATGGAGGGAAATGAGAGGGTGCGAGCACTTTGGGGTGACCACTGCAATTAATGCCCGCGGCGATGAGGTATGCACGTTATGTGAACGATGTAAGGTTGATGACAGAAATAACTGTAATAAAATTTGTGGAATAAAGATAGCGTGGCACTACGTGACAAAGACAGATATTAGACAAACTGGATTCTGCTTTCAATGTTGATACGATAGCTAGCTCGGTAATGATAAGGGGAATGAATGAATTTAGCAGCAAGGTTTTGGACTGCTTCGATTGCGGATGCTAGGTAGTACTGGTGTGAGCTCCAGAAACCTGAAGACTGAAAATTTTGTGTTTTAAGCCTCTCTTTACGTTAGGATCATCTGCCAACGCCATCACCGATAATTTATATTTCCCGATTTTTTCGCTGAGGCAAATGCGATATGGTCCTTGCAGTGCTCAGAAAAGTATTGATCTACTACCAAATTGAATGAAATAGGAGACAAGAGGCCCCCCTGTGGTACACCCATAGAAGGGTTAACCAACCTCGCATTGTTAGGACTATCGAGGCGAACTGATAGCATTGGCAAACATATTCGATGAAACAGATCGAACCGCAGTACTTCGCTGCTGAACCCGAGATTCCTGAAGGCCGCCCTTCAATTACCTCATTGTCATTATTTGAAATCGACAGATCGCGAAGAATGTCTACCGATTCCTGTGCCCCTACATTTGATAGTTCATGTTGATAGTGGAAACCGTCGGTGGCGAATTGATAGCGCCTACCATTTCCTTTAACTGGTATTTGTCCACCTTCGTCTTGGGTGCTTCGGAGAGTGACAAATTAGTACCTACTACCCGGCATTCAAAATAAGAGACTGTGAGTCTCGAGTGATTGTCAGGCCAGAAATTCTAGTTCCAACAGAAGTTGTGAAGTGGAACTCTCTCTTTGCAAACCATCCTCGTTTTTGAAGTTTCTTGGCCACATAGTAACGATGTTATCGTAACAAGTATTGCGGGTGTAATGGGTTCTGTGACATTTTCGCAGGATGTGCCCCAAAGATTCCTAAGAATCAAAGCCGGCACGGCAACGCTTATCACTTTCTTGACCTCTTTTCATGCGAATTAGGTTAAGCATTAGGGCAATGTGAAAGTGAAGCAGGTCAATTATTTCTCTCCCTTTAAGAAAGTTGTATCCTTCATGTAACCACCAGGTCGATCCTCTGGCATTGAAGCATCGTTCGAGGGGCCCGTCATCAAATTACCTATATAACTCATCTGCCCAAAATGTCGAGCATGGCCCGCATGTGGCCATTTGAGTGTGTCTAAATAAGCAGAGGTTCTCAGACTGTTGGTGGGAGATTTAAAACCAAGACGCATGTCTCCGGGAACCACAAGTGCTGGGCGTGACGATTGCAGCAATCTGCAAGGCAATATAGGGGTTGGTCTGGCACGCTTGTTCTCAGGCATTGAATTCCAAGCCCACCCACGTCCACTGGAGCGTAAAAGAAGCTTACCGACACATCGTGCGGTAGTGCCAGCCACTTCCGTACCTCAGATTTTATCATGTGGTCGTATTGACATAGTGTCCTCGCCGACACTGGGCGATCAGTAGCAGAGATGAAGTCGTGCAGAAGTGCACGAGTAGATGAAGACCTGCTCCTCATAGGACGGACAGGCTTATGCTGGCGTCGGCTCACTCAGACCTTGCACCACGGCCACGGTCTGAGCTCGGGTTGGTCCAGTACCCCAGGGACGAAGCACCGAAACCACGCTGTCGGCTCCTGAAGAGAGTCAGCTTGGTTTTTGCCGGAACTCCAGAGATTTTGCACCGAAGCCAGGATCTCGGCTCTGGAAGAGGTTCAGCTCGCGTTGTGTCGGGAACCCTGGGACGTGGCACCAAGGCCACATTATCTCAGCCCGGTGACATTCGCCAGCTCAAAAGCTTCTCGAGCTTCTCTCTCACACCCACCATCGTCGTCTTTTCCGGCGTACCCTTTGTAGGTTATAGTATCTTACTACAGTATTCCCACACATGTAGTGCGATGATCACAGCTTGGTACACTATATATATTGTCCGCAATTATCAGCCACAATTATGATGTACTTACTACTTTCTAGCATTATACAACGGTGGGCAGATGTTCTCAGCTTGATACACCTAAAAGGCCGCCATAATGAGCGCAACATCTCATCTGCTTAGTGCTTCCCAGCATTATCGCAATGGTGGGGAAAGCCTCCCATGATTGCCCTTTATTTTGGCGCTCTTTTTCACTATCTTTTCTACTCCATCCGTGCCTTTCTTCAATTAATTCCACCATATCCCCGGCAATTTACACTATACGCCACCATGGTTACCAACCTCCACGATGGTAGTTTTTTCAATAGGGAGGCCTATCTGGGCGATATTCTCAGGTGCCTCAATAATCGCGCTAGTTACCACCGGCGCAAGAGTCCCATGGCGTATGAGCCCCAAGTAACTGGCAGTTCATATCTACCCAGAAAAGACAGGAAAACACATGGGCTATTTAGCGCTTGAGCATTAGGAAGCAGTTCTCATCGGCAGCTTTGACCCGCCGATTGCAAGAACACGTGTCGGGATCCCGGCAGGAATTGAACCAGAGCATTCGGCGTGTCAATCTAGTGTTCTACCACAGAGCTCACGCCAGGTTTCAGAAATGCTTTTCAAATAGATCGTAATGCCTGTGAAACGTGAATAGTGGGGCTCTTCAATTTTCTACTTCTGACTACCCGCGGACTGCCAGGGCCAGCCAGAGAGCGCTAGTTTTTCTCGGGCTGCTCCATCGCCAACCCCCCCCCCGGCGGTGCACTTCCGGTTGGAGTTAGTTTTTCTGAGGTTGAACGGTTCTGGCGAACGGTCGCGAGCCCGATGGTCACCAAACACTTTCAGGACAATTTAGTCGTGGAAGCTTTCTGGAAGGTTTTGGGAAGGTTTCGGGCCAGCAGACGCCGAAGAGGTACGATGTGCGCTCGGCGCCTTCTTTGTGAGGACTCGATTGATTGCAATGCGGGTGCTTCAGGACCGCGCCTGTATTTGTCATTACGTGTGGCATTATCTTCTAAAGCCTGTTCCGCCTTGCGAGATGAAGCAATTACGAGTGGCGGCGAGTGTTTGAAGCCACTGCTCATCGCTTTTTTATGTTTCCCGTGAAGCTTCCTCCTGTAAACAACGTGGTGAACTGTTGCCTGTCGACTGCGTCGTGCACATGCCTCAAAATATGTGCGTACTACAGTTCGTACACATGCATGGAGAAAACTTTGGAGTTATTTTTTTGTTCGTAGTAGTCACTTGTGGAGCTGTGCCTGCTTCTGTGCTCTTAGCGAAGAGGATTGTGATCGAACTAGCTCGCTCCGTCGTATGTTTGCGTATGTGCACCTCTTAGAAACTTTGTCCTGACTGCTCGATTGATTTTCAATGGTGACAGAAGGCCCTAGATCGCGACTGTTGGTGATGCCCGCTGGTGGCGAGAGGCGTGCGAACCTTTTTTATTTATGAGCCTGCATACGTGGTATAATAACATACAATATGGCGCGAGAAAAAAACGGAGAGTGCATTCAGAAATGTATACATCGTTTCGTGGTCCACTTATTTTTGTCTTTGTCTTTTTTCACATCTTCGTAATAACGCCGAGCAGTAAGTACTATGATCTAGTAGGTCGAATAAAAGTTGATATACATGACATACGTTAGGTGCCATTCAAGACTGTAAAACAGGCTAGTTCAAGTTCTAAAATTGGTCTAGAACGTCTATTGCAAATGTTTATTTTATATACGACGCGCACTCGTGGTACCGATACCTGCGCATATCATAAACTTTAGTCAAAAACGTAAGTTTGGTCAACGTCTACTTGTGACGTATAATACACGATAGCTGAGAAGGTATATATCCTCGAGCTCTTTTTGAGACACGATCATTTTCGCGTGACCTCGCGTCGTGCTGTGCAGTGAATGATACATGTACTAAAGATACGTGAGCTTTTTAAACTGTTAGCGTTGCCGCAGCTCACCTAGCATTGTTCTCGAGGCAACATGCGCCAGCTGGCTGTTTCGTGCACGGCGAGTGGGTGCGAGCGTACGAAGTCGTACCCCAAAGGCGTGTTCCCGAGGATATTGTTTCAGCCTTTAGGCGAGCTTTGCTACGTATTTCCAAGCAGATAATGCAGAAAAATACCAACATACACGCGGCCATTGTTCTGTTTGCTGCCATGACGGCAGAGTTTGTTTACGCTTACGCTGGCTATCCCAGCAGTCGACTTTGCGATCTTCGGGCAGCTTCGGGTTGTCTCGGGTTCCCCGCGCACGCGATCACGACACTGTTTCTTGTCCAGACGGGAACTAGCTGACTGACCCTCCGGCTTCCTCTGGCTATATCTGGCTGCCAGATAGAGCTGTCAAAAGCCTGAAAATTGAAGGTTTTCGAAGTTTATAGCATGAGAGTCATGAGCGATATGAAAGCTATCGCGCAACCTCGACCACCGGAGGCCTGGGCGGCACGTCTTCAAACAATGGGAGTCACAATTTTGCCGCCAGTCTCTCCTTCATTGTTGAATGCTGCAACAATCAAATTTAGAACGAATTCTACACCCGTTTCACAACACATCACTTTATTTACCTAAAAACCTCTAGAGGGGGTATTATATAAGGGGTGTGTATGTAGTGTAGCCACGTAAATTCACCCGGCAAATGGTGAATTTGCCGGGTGAATTGTTCAAGAAGCTTGACAGTTTAGTAATGGCTACAACATTATGAGAAAGGTCATACCAATCTGTTGCTGCTTGGAAAAAAAATGGAGGAAAATGAGAGGGTGCGAGCACTTTGGCGTGACCAGTGCAGTTTATGCCCGCGGCGATAAGGTATGCACGTTATGTGAACGATGTAAGGTTATGACAGAGATAATTGTAATAAAATTTGTGGGATAAAGAAAGCGTGGCACTACGACGACAAAGACTGATATTAGACAAACTGGATTCTGCTTTCATTGCTGATACGCTAGCTCGGTAATGATAAGGGGAATGAATGAATCTAGCAGCACGGTTTTGGACTGCTTCCAAGGCAGATGCGAGGTAGTACTGGTGTCGGCTCCAGAAACCTGAAGACTGAAATGCTTGTGTTGTAAGCCTCAATTTATGATAAGATCATCTGTCAATGCCATTACCGATAATTGACATCTCCCGATTTTGTTGCTGAGCCGAACTTGATCTGCTCCTTCCAATGCTCAGAAAGGTATTCATTAACTACCAAATTGAATAAAATAGGAGACAAGAGGTCCCCCTGTGGTATACCCATAGAAGCTTGAACCAATCTTGGAATGTTAGCGCCATTGAGGCGAACTGAGAACATTGGCGGATATATTCGATGAAACAGATCGAACCGCATTACTACGCTGCAGAAGCCAAGATTCCTGAAAGCCGCTCTCCAAACACCTAACGGTCATTACTTTGAAATCAACGGTAATCATGCCAGATCGCGAAGAATGTCGTCAGATTCCTGTGGACATACATTTCGATAGTTCATTTTGATAGGGGAAACCGTCTGTGGCGAATTGATTGTGCCTAGGAGTTCCTTTACCTGGTATTTGTCCACCTTAGTCTTGTGGGCTTTGGAGGTTGACACATTGGTAACCTCTACTCGGGCATCCAGAATAAGAGACTGCCAGTCTCGAGTGATTACCAGGCCAGGAATTCCAGTTCCTACAGAAGTTCTGCAGTGGACTTCTCTCTTTGCGAACCATTCTCGTTCTTCAAGTTTTTTGGCCACATAGTTAACAATGTTATCGTGAAGAGTAATGTGGATGTAACGGGTTCTGTGACATTTTTGCAGGTTGCGCTCAAAGATTTCTCAGAATCGCAGCCGGCACGACAACGCTTATCAATTTCTCGACCTCTGTTCAGGCAAATTAGGTTAGGCAATGTGACAGTGTGAAAGTGAGCAGGTCGATAAAGTTTCTCCTTATAAGGAAGTTGGATCCTTCATGTAACCACCACGTCAATCCTCTGGCATTGAAGCATCTTTCGAGGGGCCTGTCATCAAATGACGTAAATAACTCATCTGCCCCAAATGTCGAGAATAGCCCCGTTGTGGCCATTTGAGTGTGTCTAAATAGACAGATGTTTTCAGAATGTTGGTGGGAGTTTAAAGCAAGTCGCAAGTCTCCGGCCACCACAACTTCTGGGCATAATGATTGCAGCAATCTTGCAAGGCGATGTAGGCGTTGGCCTGGCTCCGCTTGTGCGAAGGCATTGAATTCCAAGCCTGCCAGCGTCCACTTAAACGTAAATGAAGCCCATCGGCACATCATCCGGTAGTGCCAGCCATTTCATTACCTCGGATTTTATCATCTGGTCGTATTTACATAGTGTCCTCGCCAACACTGGGCCAAGTGTGTGTGTCAGACGGGCATCAAATAAATCCGTAAAGTTAAAGGTGTTGCTGGAACCTAATTGCCGCTTTTGTTACGCGGCACAGCAGTAGTTCAACTCACATCAGACCGAACCCTCTGTGGTTCTCATGACATTGAAGAGAACGCCTAAGTATCTCTACACTGAAATTACTCAGGTGGGTGGAAATCTTTTTTCGTGTAGGTGAAAGCGGATGTCTGTGTGGACCTTCGATTTCTTTTCTCGCCCAGAAGGCAAGTGACGACTGAAAATAGCGCTAAAAAACGGGGACACAAGAAGAGGACACAGGGCACAGGCGCTAACTTCTAACATAGTGTTTATTACCACCGCACGTTCGCCTATATAACCTAGAAAAATAACATCACATGACATGAATGATGCGCACAAAAAATAATTTCTTAAAAAATACAATTTTTCATCACTGAGCGTAAAAGAGGGAGTGCTGACGCACTTAGACCCCAGTGAAGAGATAGCCTCTGCCTCAATAATCTCTCTAGTAAGCTTGTCAAACATTCTCTTGATAACAGTGCATGCATTGAATATCGGCGCGCAGCCGCAGGATTTACAATTATGGCCAACTAACTCCCCTGGCCGTTTTCCACATTATTACACTGTTCTCTTAATCGATCATTAAGGCAACGGCCCGTCTGTCCAATATACTCATTACGACAAGAAAGCGGGATACGATAATAACGCATTTGATACAGGGAACATAAACAGTTCGATGCTTCTTACTACAACCTTTAGGTTTTCAGTCACGGTCATGAAGGCCACAAAGGCTGACCAACTTCTTGAGAGCCGAAAAGACAACCCTAACTTCAGAGTGCTTACTAGCTAATTTATTTAGGTTGTGCGATATCTTTTGATAGTATGGTATGACGACTAGGTGCTTCGGTTTCTCGGAATCACGACTCGCTGTACATCCTGGGTTGCGAAGCGTACGAAGCAAGCCTTCTGCAACTGAAGTTTGGACGTGCATAGGATAACCTGCTTTCAACAAACGGTCTGACTGATTATGAAAACTATTGGCGATTTTGTGCTCACAAGATTTGCTTAAAGCATGACGAAAACAATGACTGATGAGGCCTCTTTTCACTAGTTTGGAGTGAGCTGATTGGTAAGGAAGGACCGGTTTGTTCATACGTGGTTGGTATGCCCAACTTATGCGGTTAGGATGAAAGGTGAAGATGATATCGAGGAATTTTATGGCATTTCTCTCAGGCAGTTGGTGTGTGAGAGTCAAGGTTCTAAAGCACTCAGAAAAATGTTAAAATATTTTTGCCAAACCTGCCTCGTTCGCTACCGTGTCGTGAGTTAATAAAACAAGATAGTCATCGACATACCGGAGCACTTTTTTATCTTTAAATTATCAAGATGTAGGTAAATCGATCTGTCAATTCTACTTGATAATATCTCGCCTAAAATGAGCGCAATGCAAGACCCGATACAGATTCCCTCCTTTTGAATAAAAGGCTTGTCATCCCATGAAATGTAGGTCATCTTGAGGTAAAATGATAAAAGTTCTAAAAACCGACTGACAGAAACACCCCACTCGTTTGAAATCTAACAGAGCCAAACAAATCTATGCACTCTTCAACCGCAGGAAGCAAATGATCATGGGGAATAGAATAATACAAATTAGTCACGTCGACTGAAAAACCATAAACATGCTCATCGACACAAGTTTTCGCATAATCTATGACTTGATCAGAACTTTTTACTATGAAAGGATCATCAACGCCAAGCTGGTTCAACTGTTCCTGCAAAAAGGTAGCAATCGATTTTTGCCATGTATCACATTCTAAAACAATTACCCTAAAAGGCATATTGCTCTCGTGAGTCTTTGCATTAAAAAACACTTTTAAAAAGTCATGCTTACTATTTGTGATGCCACCGACAACTCGAGAGAGGTTAAGATCTTTGCATAACTTTTTTGCTTCCGATTTAACTTTTTCAAAGCGGACGTCCTCGCGAGAGGAGAAAACAGAGCTTACGGCAGTGTGAACTTTAGAACCAAACAGTCCCAGAGTCAGGATAGCGAAGCCTCCTTCCTTATCAGCGGGAAGGACGGTAAGAGAGTGCTCCTTGAGAAAAGCCTCAACTCTCCTGAAAAGAATTTTGGATCCAGCTGGTCTGTAGCGCAAAACGGTGTCAACGCCTTCTGAGACGGAGTGTGGTTGCTCTTGTTCGGGCACATGGCGCGAAACTTGTGGCACCATGGCTAGAAGTTCCGGTGGAGACGTTTTAGGTTCCACCGCAAACTTGGGCCCGAGGCTTAAAGTCCGGAGGATGTCGGGAGGCACGGTGATCTGTTCAGGCACGTGAACTGTCGGCTTTTGATCGGTTACTTTTTTTGTGATGCCTGTGCGTAGCACCGGCAATTGTCGAGCCCCAAGGAATTCCGTGCTTTGGTCGGCGAGGCACTGAAATTGTCGAAGCTGCTGCATGACCACAGTATCTTCGAGACCATCAAAAAGAAGGGCGGACAAGTATTGTTTATGTAGACGTGCTTGTCTATACCATTCTGCCTTCAAGATTTTGCACACCCTAAGCCCATGACCAACGCGCTACAGACCAGCTGGATCCAAAATTCCTCTCAGGAGAGTTGAGGCTTTTCTCAAGGAGCGTTCTCTTATTGTCCTTCCCGCTGATAAGGAAGAAGGCTTCGCCATCCTGACTCTGGGACTGTTTGGTTCTAAGGCTCACACTGCCGTAAGCTCTGTTTTCTCCTCTCGCGAGGACGTCCGCTTCAAAAAGTTAAATCGGAAGCAAAAAAGCTATGCAAAGACCTTAACCTCTCTCGAGTTGTCGGTGGCATCACAAATAGTAAGCATGACTTTTTAAAAGTGTTTTTTAATTCAAAGACTCACAAGAGCAATATGCCTTTTAGGGTATTTGTTTCACAATGTGATACATGGCAAAAAGCGATTGCTACCTTTTTGCAAGAACAGTTGAACCGGCTTGACGTTGATGATCCTTTCATAGTAAAAAGTTCTGATCAAGCCATAGATTATGTGAAAACTTGTGTATGTGAGCATGTTTATAGTTTTTCAGTCGACGTGACTGATTCGTATTATTCTATTCCCCATGATCAGTTGCTTCCTGCGGTTGAAGAGTGCATAAATTTGTTTGGCTCTGTTAGATTTCAAACCGAGTGTGGTGTTCCTGTCAGTCGGTTTTTAGAACTTTTATCATTTTACCTCAAGATGACCTACATTTCATGGGATGACAAGCCTTTTATTCAAAAGGACGAAATCTGTATCGGGTCTTGCATTGCGCCCATTATAAACGACATATTTTTAAGTAGAATTGACAGATCGATTTACCTAGATCTTGATAATTTGAAGATAAAAAATTACTCCGGTATGTCGATGACAATCTTGTTTTATTAACTAACGACACGGTAGCGAACGAGGCGGGTTTGGCGAAAATAATTTCACATTTTCTGAGTGTTTTAAACCCTTGACTCTCACACACCAACTGCCTGAGAGCAATGCCATAAAATTCCTCGATGTCCTCTTTACCTTTCATCCTAACCGCATATGTTGGGCATACTAACCACGTATGAACAAACCGGTCCATCCTTACCAATCAGCTCTCTCCAAACTAGTGAAAAGAGGCATCATAAGTCATTGTTTTCGTCATGCTTTAAGCAAATCTTGTGAGCACGAAATCGCCAATAGTTTTCATAATCAGTCAGACCGTTTGTTGAAAGCAGGTTATCCTATGCACGTCCAAACTTCAGTTGCAGAAGGCTTGCTTCGTACGCTTCGCAACCCAGGATGTACAGCGAGTCGTGATTCCGAGAAACCGAAGCACCTAGTCGTCATACCATACTATCACAAGATATCGCACAACCTAAAAAAAATTAGCTAAGCGCTCTGAAGTTAGGGTTGTCTTTTCGGCTCCCAAGAAGTTGGTCAGCCTTTGTGGCCTTCATGACCGTGACGGAAAACCTAAAGGTTGTAGTAAGAAACATCGAACTGTTTATGTTCCCTGTGTCATATGCGTTGTTTATCGTATCCCGCTTTCTTGTGGTAAAGAGTATATTGGACATACGGGTCGTTGCCTTAATGATCGATTAAGAGAACATTGTAATAATGTGAAAAACGGCCAGGGGCGTTGGTTGCCCATACATTGTAAATCCTGTGGCTGCGCGTCGATATTCAATGCATGCACAGTTATCAAGAGAATGTTTGACAAGTTTTTTTCAGAGATTATTGAGGCTGAGGCTATCGCTTCACTGGGGTCTAAGTGCGTCAGCACTCCTTCTCTTACGCTCAGTGATAAAGAATTGTATTTTGTAAGAAATTAATTTTTTGTGCGCATCATTCATGTCATGTGACGTTGTTTTTCTTGGTGATATAGGCGAGCGTGCGGTGGTAATAAACACTATGTTAAAAGTTAGCGCCTGTGCCGTGTGTCCTCTTCTTGTGTCCCCGTTTCTTAGCGCTATGTTCAGTCGTCACAATGCACCAACAAGCCCAAATTTCGACAGTGCAGAAGGCAAGATAACAAAAGTTGACGATTCGCTGTTGTTTTCCCGCGCAGGCCCCTTTTTTCAGGAATACCTTAGTTTCTGGAGATGCATCCTGAGACCTTCAGAAGTGCTCGTAGCCAAGATCAGGTCATGAGCAAAAGCCATACCCGAGACCTTCATAGCCACACTCGTAAAGGCCAGCTCAGGGTCCAGGACCTCTAAGATCTCGGCTTGCACATGGTTGCATAAGGGATCATAAGGGATCACCATAATGTACAGCGGCAGTTGGGTGGACCACAAGGATCTTGCCCTTAAGCACCAGACCTGTGGACGCTGTCTCGTAAACGTCGGCGTTTTATGAGACGAAGTCCTCTTGCATTCCCTTTTTCGGAGCCCATGCAGAATAGCCGGGTGCACAACCGTGTCAAACGCTCTGGCTATATCTACAGATGTCTTGCATAGGGGCTGCTGTTGCCTCTTCGCATCATCAAATATGGTTGCTATTAACATCACGTTTTCGCCACAACCTGGAATGAAGGCTCTCTCCCTCTCAATCAACTGCGAATGCCACAAAGTCCGTCAGGAGTATATTTTATATAAATGTCGCCCCAACACATGCGAGATAATATTACGACGGTGTTCTGAAGGTTGACTGGCATTCACTACCTTCGTGGGGAAGATTGTCCTCGCCTGACACAGGAATGTTGGAAGTCATTTTTGGAGCATAAGGACATTCAGCCGAAACCGAAACACCACCATCGGTACGACTTTCAGCTTCTTCACCGAGAATCTATCAGGTATAGAGGGCGAGTTGGCATAGAGCATTGCAGACTTAATTTTCGCTACCATTATTAGTGCCTAAGAGTAAAGGTCAAAGAGGGCGTTTCAGGGTGAAAAGAGATCACAGTCTCTTGTCTCATCTACATAATTTTTCGCCATGGCATGCAGGAATTGGTGGATCTCAGGTGCATGATTCGGCAGAAACGTCTTGAATCTTGCGCGCACTGTGAGTTTCAGATTTCTTAAGAGACGTTGTGCTTCCGCGTACTCCCTCTTTTTTATGGCGGTTGCTCTAGTGTGCTGTGGTCGTTGCGGAGCTCTGCTGGTGCCTCTACTCTCCTCGACAAAGACGTCACGAATGTACTCATTCAACAGTTGATTTACAACCTGCCCTTCGGAAAAGCACTTTGTAATGTCCCACAGTCGTAATGCTTGGGAGGAATGTGAAGTGCGTGCTGAGTGAGGTTAATCAGCTCATCCAATCGGCGCTTCTCGTATCCAGACCGACCTCGTTGGTTGCTTGCTCCTCATTATCATCTGGACTTGGCCGCCTTTGTGCGGCACTGTCCGCGCTTAGCAGTTCCTGCACCAAATCCCTGCATTGTTGAGCCTGACGATGGGACTTTATACCACCAAATGTTGTGGCCAGAATGCTTTCGGGTAGTCTCTCCTTAATGTTATACAGATTTGGTTAAGCAGGTCTTCTTCAAACCTGGCCATCAGGTAGATTTCTTGAAGGGTTTATCATACTTTGCTTCATTCGACATTGATGTCCGCATTGTATGCTTTTCCATGTGCTTGTTCTTACAATGCAGGCTGAGTCCAATCGATGTTCTGAATGCTCATCCACTCTCTTGGCATATTTCAAGCTGAACTCTCGCCAGAGCTGTTCGAGAATTATTGTCTTTCACAACGAGGTGGAAGTCCTCGGTGCCGCAATCTGGTCAGCAGAAGGGGCATTTTCGAGGCAGTTTTGCGCTGCCTCGGTATCTCTGAAACCTTGTAAGCTGACTGGGTAGTCATGCAGACCACTATAAAACGTAGTGTCCTCATCTGCCTTCTAAGACGTGACGAAACAGCATCGTGAAAAAAAAATACTCATACCAAAGCAAGACTCGCTTATAGCTTGCAGCCACAGCTTGCAGACGGAAATGTTCGAATCAAACCAGGGTTCATAAATTTTGACCACAATATTATATGATCAGCGCAAACGAACAATAATTGCTCTCCAGCAGCTGCGAGTGAAGCATCAAAATCAACTGAAGTGCTTTGAGCTTGATTTGAAGAAAGATCACAGATGACGAGGGATTTGAAGCAGCACCTACACGGCAATTCGTTTACGTTGGCTGCTCTTTGAACTTCGACTTAGCGAATAACAAAAAACTGCGATTCTTCAAAACAAAAAAAAAGTTGGTTTGAGAACACTCTCCTTAAACTGGTGTCCAACGTGCGCGCACTTATTCAGCAACTAGTGAGTGTAACGCGGCGACGCTGCACCAAAAGAACAACGAGGGTGTGTGAAGGTGGCTGACAGGAGGCGCTATAATGTCAAGTCCGAGTCCGGGAAAGAGATTATAGCGGCACACATCTTCCACTATCAATTCGCACGTTAAACAGTTACTGAAAATTTAACAAACACGACACAGTTTACACTTCCTTTACGATGATGATTTTGTAATCTCTTGTCAAGCGCCTGTTGACCGAAAGTAAACATATCGCACTTCTTATGTTAAGGCAACACGTTCAACGAGCGAATGTCATTAGGCGTGGGTGTCATTTTCTATGTGCGTGTGGAAGCAACAAATATTACATTAATTTCTAGTGTCTTTCGCAGCCAATGACATTTTAGGTGCCGTGTGACAGGCGTATAGCGCGTGTGTGTGTATTCGTGTGTGTGTGCGTGCGTGTGTGTGTGTGTGTGTGTGTGTGTGTGTGCGTGCCTGTGTGCAGATGTTAGCAAAACGTGTGAAGGTTCAACTGAAATCAGAAATGTTGTTCTGTAGCTTCAGTATATCTTGACAAACGTACGTAGAGCCAAACTTAATATACTTGAACATGGCCTGTCATACCTTGGTAATGTGTCTGGCTTATCCTTAAAATGAATTTCTTTCTAGAGAAAATGATCATTGTGATTGACTCCAACGAGATCCTTCCGGTGGGTACAACTATGACCTGCACTGCACCACTAATCTCGTCACCGAGCCAACTAATAACGCTCGCGCCTGAGACTCTTGCTAGAAATCTCAGAGTACCAAATCGTTGACAAACAGCACGACAAGGTTCTTTATCAGTCGAAATATTCATTGTAAAAGCACCCAGGAATATTAGTGTGACAGTAGCACCACTTAGTTTCTAAATCATGTCAGTCTGAAGCAACAAAAAAAAGGTTGGCAAGTAGTGCGGAGGGGCGCACGCGAGAAATTAGGGGGGGTATAAATTTTGCGCAACCCCCCCCCCTTGGCTACGCCACTGGAGCTGACGAAAACAAAACAATCTCGCCGAAGAGCACATCTAACACGCCGGCTTCCTGAAGTGGCTGACGAAATCTGCTGCTGGCCCGCAGGTCACCGGATCGCAGCCAGGCTGTCGCGGCCCCTTTTTCGGTGCAGGTGAAAATGCATGAGGCCCATGTGCTTCCTTAGTTAGAGGTGTCGACATTGAGGACGTTGAGGACGGTGTAGTTTTGACCAGCTTAATTGACCAACTTTCATTGTCCCAGAGTGATTACCTGTAGCCGCCTTTCAGAACGTTTAAGGTGGCTACAGAGAGATCGCAGGAAGGACTCGTTGTTCCATTTCTTCTGGATCTCCTATTTCCACAGGTAAATATTTTTAATTTCAGTTTTTTTGAACGAAAGAAATATTGTACAATCCTCTACCAAGCTAAAGTGAAGCCACTGGTAGAAAGCACACAAGTCTTATATATATTAAATAATAGGGGCCACATTTCATGCATTACGTTGTACATCAAAATGATATTGTGTTAACTCAAGTACTCAAAGTTCGAGCATATAAACACATTGCTGTTTGATACCTGCCTAAACGTAATCATTTGATGTTTTGTGCAATGCAATGTGAGCTAAACAGTGAAGACTAGGTGCTGAAATAGCAGCTGGTCTTCGAAATATTGAATGATATATAATGCCGAAACTTACGCTCGGGAGAGAAAGCGTCAATAACTTGTGGAGCATTATATTGTCTTACGTATATTTAAGATACTACACGTGCCCATAAGTTTATGCCATACCAGTAAGCAGAAACAATACACAGAAGCTTCAAGAATGGCAGAAATCATAATCGCCTAGCACTGACTACTCGCTCGTTGTGAGTTTCCGAATATATTGCAGATTTTAAAGTACTACTATAGCCATGGAAGCTTCACCACTCAAAGCTTTGCCAGTTGAGTATGCTGACCTGCGTCGGAGAGTAATGAACCAGAATGGCATACACATCATCTACCCTGTGAGTACTAATTGTTACTTTGTCAGTGTTATTCAGGGCACTTGTTTTTAGGAATGGCATATTTTTCCCGCGATCACACACAAAGTTTTGGACAATTGGCGACATACGCATCACAGTACGTACATGACATCTTCATAGGTAGAAGTAGCAAATACAGCAGGAAGTTGGTTGATTTGAAGATATACTTATTTGCCAAGAATCACCGTTATTATGCATTGCAGTATAATCTTGCGAAAATGATGGCTGACACCACTCTCACTTTATCATTAGGAAAACAAACATATCAAAATCTACGTTAAAGAACGCTAAAAATAACCATCAATTGATAATCAGTTTCCTCCTAACTTTCGCCACTTCAAGACCAATGCCTCTTCCAGAGATCTCTGAGTTCCCTATGCTCTGTCTGCCGGTCACATTTTATGCCTGCGAACTTGTAGATTTCATCACCCCATCCAGACATCTGCCATCTAGAACTACGTCTACCATGCATAAAAATGCACTTTGCAGCCCTAAGTGATAAGCAGCTCTATTTTCCGCATTCTATGGCCTTCTTAAGTCGGCCTATAATGCGGTAGAAATTGTAAGGCCACCTTCGATGGAGTTTCGCTGCGGAGTCATCATAGCCATATCCGTAAGGATCGGCGTCAAGACCTCTATCACCCAGGAGGTCACCGAGTTAAATCACTTTTGCAAGCGGCATGTGTCTTCCGGCATATATATATATATATGTATATATATGTATATATATATATATATATATATATATATATGTGACGTATCAAGTGATGGTTAGTAGAGGTAGAGAAGGAAGAAAAGCAGAACGGAATAAACATGGCGTATGAGCCAGGCCACGTCACCCATTCATCATAGCGTCACACAAGTCGACAGGATGAAGACCTGCCTGCCCCTTCATCAGTCACTCATCATCGACGCAGTTCCCCAGAAGACGCCCTGACCGTACATTGACTACCGAATCATCGCCTAGGAGGACAACGACCAGCACCATGACAGAACCATCGGCTGACCTCGACATCCCCAAGTACACCGGATCAGCGGACGACGGACCCGTACAAGACTGGTTCGACTTGTTCGAGCTCCACGCTACCGCTGCATCATGGTCGGAACGGGAGATGATCATCAACTTTACTGACTACATCTCAGGTGAGGCATTCAAATTTTACCTCACCCACATCTTCGAGAACGATGAGTCTTGGAAAAAGATCAAAGAAGAAATGATCATTCGTTTCAAAGAATACGATGAAGACCTGTTCATACCTCATCAGCGGAAGGCTTTTCAACTGACCCATCACAGTTACGCGAAGTCTTCCCGCAGTAAGCCTATTTTCCAAACCAGACCTCAAAAAAAATATACCACCATTGTACCATCATATGACTCTTCCGAAAAAATGTCACGCATTCGAACACCGACTGGTAACTTGCACGTCGCAACAGACAAGGTAAAACCTCCGTATACCGAAAGGAAATTAGACCATTTCGGCAAAAGACTAAACCTAAAGCCGGCTTTCCCAAGAACAATGAAATCGGCATTTTCAACGTGTTCACTGCACCACAACACTTCACATTTTACTGAACCACCCGAATCCCTTGATGCTTTGTGTCACACACAAGGCCCAAACGGTTTCGAGCGTGCGACGGAAGTTACGTGTGACGAGCTGGTGAATCCTCGCAATACCAGCCCCCACCCTGACGTTCCCGACCAGGGTCGTTCGACAGACATTGTCAGCCTAACTACGCTGCAAGAAGAAAAACATGCGCCATCAGAACCACCTGAAGCCATGTCTGTTGTGCTCTCATCGTCAAGTGACAACACACATGTTAGTCAAAGCACTGCAGGAATTTAGAATCCACCAACGCCGGCGCATTGTCTACTGAAAGAAGCATTTACAATCAAGGATGACTCGCAACCATCTTGGGAGCGTTCTCATCAGCCTGTCACGCTGCTTTCATCGCAGAACAAGCCTAGCAGTACAGTGTCGACTACCGACAATCTACTGATCACATCACCATCTAAAGGAAAGCAGACTCATGTTCCTGAAAGAGGCCCATCTGACGAACTTTCACAAGAAGACGAGCAATTTCAACAAAGGCAACTCCACGAACTCCAAGAACTGCAACGGCTACTCGAACAAGAACAACGATCAAGTGAAACCTCCTCACGAGTACAATTGTGGCTGAAAGATCATCAGAAACAACATCAATTAAAGAAGCAAAGACGAAGTCTATGCCTAAGCCATCTCCGCAGAAAGCAACGTCGACAAAGTTTCCTGCACCAGTTCTCAACGCCGTGTCTACGATTCAACAAACTGAGAGAAGACCACAGAAAGCTACGAAAGAGACGTGCAGCTACCACGTGTACAATAAAGGAACAAAGGCATCATACCGTCAGCTTCGGTTCTCGCACATGCAGGCTGCAAGCACTCGTTCTGTCTCAGCCACGACACAGAAAGCAGCGTCTACGACAGAGAACTTCGTACCTACGACATCCGACAATCAAATGCTACAAGTACTTCAACCCTTGTTCATTCATGACGAGAATCGCTGTGTCGTCAGTAATTTCTACGTTCAAGGCATGCTTCAGTTGGCCAGAACGCAACAGTCAACCTCGCCCACCAGAGTTGTCATAAAATTCATCAGACTGCTCAATCGGCCTTGAAGATTTAGTGAGATTGTGGAACTCCGTCTGGACGTGAAACTGTGAATTTGGGCATTGTTTTGTTCATTCACTTCTTTAATTTGTTATAGTTTGTAACCAGTGCCATCGTTCGGGGGGAGGGAGATCGTGTGACGTATCAAGTGATGGTTAGTAGAGGTAGAGAAGGAAGAAGTGCAGAACGGAATAAACATGGCGTATGAGCCAGGCCACGTCACCCATTCATCATAGCGTCACATATATATATATATATATATATATATAGGTATGGGATATGGCACAACGGGAGCGTTGTCAACAAGGATAAATATATTTATTTCCCAACAGTTTCGGGAGGGGTCCTCCCTTCATCAGGGGATAAGTTATACTGACATGAGCTTCCGAACTTCGTTGCTGCCGCGTCCCACTCACCCTGAAAGATGTTTGCGAGAGTGAGAGGGAACTAAAAAAGAAAAAAAAAACAAAAAAGGGAGAAAAAGACGAAAAAGAAAACAGAAAAAAAGAAAGAAAGTAAAAAATAGGAAGAACCACTGTCAACACTGAGAACGAAACTCACTGTCCGTCTACATCCACATACGGCTCATATCACGTGCTGTTCAGTTCTTGACGTGTGTCGGGCCACCCAAGATTGTCGCCGCGGTGCCGGGAGGGTCCGTGACGGCGTGCGTAAAGAAAGGGGCTTCCCCGTAATGGGTCGGTCGGCGGGCCGCGGGCGGCGTGCGTAAAGGAAGGGTTTCTTGTTAATGGGTTGGTCGGCTATTTACCTTTAACCTTCGTCCGTTTCCCTTCAATGATCATCAAGTGGTAGGCGAACGTAAACACTTTGTATGTGCATGTGAAAAAAAAACACAAGAAAGGACAGTGTACACGCACGAGTCAGTCAGAAAAAAGCATGGTCTCCAGCTATCAATCTTTGTCACCAATTTTCTCCTGGCTTAGTTCTCGGAGGCAGTTGAGTTTTCTGGGGTTCTCGTTGATGCCGGCTACTAATGTACGAAATTTGAAAATAAAATATGCCTCGCGCTGTTCGCGCTCGCGTCTGTTTGATAAACCGGACTGCAAAAGACTTACGCTGATATTTTCAAAACTGCGGTTTGGCAGGCGAAGATGTCTAGATAATGGTAGCTTCGGCAGTGAAGTGGCGTGGTACCGGTGATTATCGAACCGCAGCCGAAATGGCGTTTCTGTTTGGCCGATATATTCTTGTCCGCAGATGTTGCAATGTAGCATGTATATTACGTTACTGGAGTCACAATTAAGGCTTTCAGTTATGCAGAATTTGAAATCCGAGAAGTTCGCTTTGGATTCACGTTGTGTGACCATCTGTGGGCATACCTTGCATCGAGATTTTCCGCAGGGATGGCAACCTGATTGAAATTTGGGGGTGTTTGTTTTTGCTCTGACAAGAATGTCCTTCAGATTTTTATCCTGGCAGTACACCACGTGAGGTGGCTTCGCGAAAATAGAAGTTAGTCGTTTGCTTTGCCTGATTATGTTGAAATGGCGGGAAAGTATGTTTTTGATTCGTGGCGCTTATGAGGAGTAAGTTATTACAAGGTTCGTTTGGGAAGTCGTTTTAGATACTCTGTTTGGTCCCATAATTATATCATTCCTGTTCACGTTGTGAGCACGTAGTATGGCATCGTCAATAATGTCTTCCAGATAATTTTGTTTCAATAAGGAATGCTTTAGGTGTTCCGCGTGTCTGTCTGATTCTCGCATATCGGTGCATATTCTCCGGTACTGGTAGGCCTGAGAATATGGAATACCCGTTTTGCAATGCTTTGGGTGGCTGCTGTTGAAATGTAGGTACATTTGATGGTCTGTAGGCTTTTCTTAAAGGTTTGTTGATATATATATATATATATATATATATATATATATATATATATATATATATATATATTGTTACAGCAAGCTGTAACGGACTAGTTAAGAGGTACAGAAGGAGAGGAAGACAAAGAGTTTTGCTGATGATACCGAGCAATACATCTTCATTATGGCGAATATCACAAGGAGAGGAAGAGGTGGTGAGGTCCGTAGATAGTGCTGCTATGGAGCTGCATGAGGCTTCATCGATGACAGCTATATTTTCATCCCGTGAGAAAGCACAACCTGCGTGGCAGATAAGTTCAGCGCCCACAATAATTCTACTCTTTTGTCATGCCCACAACAGAACAGGGCCCAAGTATGTCCTTCTTAGAACAGTTCTGGCGTAGAGGCCCCACAACGAGGTCAACACAAACATTATCAACCGCTGTGGAAGAGACTCGAACGGGTGTCAAGCACCAAAATGGTGCTATCACTTGATAAATCCCACTAAGTGTGTTCCTGTCTTCGCCATGGTAGTCTTCATTGGAAAGCGAGTGTATAAACAAAATGTTTGATGATATTGTTACGTAAAAATGACACGAGGTGTGTCTATTTAAAATCTATATTCAAAATGATGCGTATGGCGTCGACTAAGATGGAAGCAGCACACACAACCAACAGACCACTTCCTCGTTGTCGTCTTCTCACCGCTGATACGTCAGCTACGTAGCATTACCCCCCCCCCCGGTGGTAAAAGCGCCGTCTCGGTGCACATTAACTACGGTCTTCAGTAGGCAGGTGGTAAGGTTTTAGCCTGCTGACGTGCACAATATCACTGGGTGTGGTTGCAGGCAGGCTTGTGGTCTCAGATGCAGGAATGATCTCATGGGTGACGTCGGTTACCTGGCGGATGATACGGTAAGGACCCATTTAGCGAGACAATAACTTCTCTGATAAGCCAACTCGACGAACTGGGCACCACAGGAGAACAAAAGAACCGGGTGAGAAGTGAACGTCAACATGCCGGCTGTCGTAGATGGCTTTCTGGGTGGCTTGCGAAGCCGAAAGTCTAGAGCGGGCAATCTGACGTGTGTGGTCGGCACGAGCAATGGCGTCGCGTGCATATTCGGTTGACGGCGTTGTAGTGGTTTGAAGTAGGGTGTCGAGTGGTAACGTCGGATCACGGCCATAAAGCAAATAAAATGGTGAATAACTAGTGTTGTCCTGGCGCGAAGAACTGTACGCGAAGGTCACGTGAGGTAGCACCAGGTCCCAGTCATGGTGGTCGGAGTACACATACATCGCGAGCATGTCCGTTAGGGTCCAATTTAGCCGTTCGGTAAGGCCATTTGTTTGCGGATGGTAGGAAGTGGTCAGCTTGTGGTGCGTCGAGGAAGAGCGCAGGTCATCAATCAAACGGGACAAAAATGCGCGGCCACGATCTGTAAGTAATTGGCGAGGAGCGCCATGCTGTAGGATGACGTCATGGAGCAAAAAGTCCGCAACGTCAGTAGCGGTGCTGGTGGGGAGTGCTCGAGTGATGGCATACCTAGTCGCGTAGTCTATAGCAACAGCGACCCTTTTGTTCCCGATTTCGACTCGGGAAAGGACCAAGAAGATCTATACCAACACGGAAGAAAGGTTCGGTTGGGATGGAGATCGGTTGAAGAAGTCCAGCCGGGGGCGCAGTAGGTCGCTTCCTACGTTGGCATTTATCGCAAGAGGACACGTAACGGTGAACGGACCGGGCGAGACCACGCCAAAAGAAGAGGCGACGCACGCGGTCGTACGTTCGAGATACACCCAGATGACCAGCAGTTGGTTCATCGTGAAGCTCGTGCAGCACGGTTGAACGCAAATTTTTTGGCACGACAAGAAGGAGCTCAGGGCCATCTGGCTGGAGGCTACGACGGTACAGCGTGCCATTCAGGAGGACGTACATGCGAAGTGACGTGTCGTTCGGAGCAGATTCGAGACGGTCAATAAGTTGTCGCAGAGAAGCATCACGACGTTGTTCATCACCAAGCTGAACAAACTGGGACATTGACATGACGCTGAGGCTAGGCTCGATGTCTGGTTTGTCGGGCTGTTCAACAGGGTAGCGGGATAAGCAATCGGCATCCAGATGGACACGTCCAGACTTCTAAGCAACCGAGTAGGAATACTCCTGTAGGCGTAATGCCCAACGACCAAGTCGTCCAGTGGGGTCCTTCAGAGAAGAAGGCCAACACAGCGCGTGATGATCTGTGATGACACGGAAAGGGCGGCCACACAAGTAAAGACGGAATTTCAAAACCGCCCAAACAAGACCGAGACATTCCCGTTCTGTTATAGAATAATTGCGTTCAGACTTAGAAAGCAGACGGCTCGCGTGCCCGATTACACGGTCGTTGCCCCGCTGAGTTTGCGCCAAAACTGTACCAATTCCGTCACCACTCGCGCCTCTTCGCACTTATGTGGGAGTATCGGGGTCGAAATGTGCAAGAATAGGAGGTGTCGTTAGAGCGTTGATTAGCTGAGAGAAGGCGTCAGCTTGAGGAGGGCCCCAAGAAAATGGGACGTCTTGTTTGAGAAGGTCAGTGACTGGCCGTGCGAGTGCCGCAAAGTTTTTCACGAACGGGCGAAAATAGGAGCAGAGGCCCATGAAACTGCGAACATCATGGATAGAGCGTGGGACTGAGAAGTTTGTTACAGCGCGTACTTTCGCCGGGTCTGGCCGTACGCCGGCAGCGTCAACAAGGTGACCCAATACGGTAATCTGACGAAGACCGAAGTGGCACTTGGAGGAATTGAGCTGCAGGCCGGCCCGTCGAAATATGGATAGAATGGTCGAAAGGCGTTCAAGGTGGGTTGCAAAGGTAGGTGAGAAAATGATCATGTCGTCCAGGTAACACAAACATGTCGACCATTTAAATCCTTGTAGGAGCGTGTCCAACATTCTCTCGAAGGTCACTGGAGCGTTGCAGAGCCCGAATGGCATGACCTTGAATTGGTAAAGGCCATCAGGGGTAACGAAGGCGGTCTTTTCTCGGTGCATGTCATCTACAGCAATTTGCCAGTAGCCAGATCGGAGGTCGAGAGATGAAAAGAAGGTGGCGCCATGGAGGCAATTAAGGGCATCGTCAATGCGTGGTAGAGGGTACACATCTTTTTTGGTAATTTCGTTGAGGTGGCGATAATCAACGCAGAAAGGCCATGAGCCGTCTTTCTTTTTTACTAATACCACGGGAGATGCCCAAGGGCTCGTTGATGGTTCGATTACGTTTTTCGTAAGCATTTTGGCCACTTCTTTCTGAATCACTTTTCGCTCAGATGCTGACACGCGGTACGGCCGACGGTGAATGGGCGCAGAGTCACCAGTGTTATTTCGGTGAGTGACAATTTTAGTCTGGCCCAAGGGACGATCGTCGGTGTCGAAAATGTCACTGTATGAGGCCAAAACATGGCAGAGAGCGTCGGCCTGGTGAGGCAAAATCTCCGATCTAATCATGTTTTGAAACATACCATCGTCTGAGCTGGGTGACCGTGAGACGGCGCTTCGATCAAGAGCATATACAGTGACAACACTGACATCGTCCTCTGTTATGGCAGTTAGCTGGGCTAGAGACATCTGGCAGGGCAACACTTGAAGGGTGAAACCAAAGTTAAGGAGCGGAAGTACCACACAGTTATCCGCTATGGTCGCGATGGTATAGGGCACAGTAACACTGCGCGTCAGCCGAACGTCAGTAATTGGCGTAACGATATAATCACCGTCAGGAACGGGAGGGGTCGATGACAAAGACACGTACGTGACGGCTCGAGGTGGCAGGCGAACGAAAGTGGTTGGGCTCAAGCGGCTGGTGGGCTTTGCAGAGTAGTCGGCAAAGATTGGTAGATCAAGGCTGAGGCACCAGAAGAACAATCAATTAAGGCCGAGTGTGCCGAAAGGAAATCAAGGCCAAGTATGAGGTCATGAGGGCAGCAGGCTAGCACGGCAAAAAGGACCATGGCGTGACGACCGGCAATGCTGACACGAGCAGTGCACATTCCGATTACTGGTACAGTACCGCCATCGGCAACACGTATTGCCTGCGTCGTAGATGGCGTCATAATCTTTTGTAAGCGGCAGCGCAGAGAAGCGCTCACAATAGACAGGTGCGCACCTGTGTCAATGAGGGCAGTCACAGGGACATGGTCGACTTGTACTTCAAGCAGGCTATGGTGCGTGGGAAGCGTCAGTAGAGGATTTTCGGCCGTCATTGGTATTGCAGCTTCACCTCTATAAGCTGCAATATCTAGTTTTCCTGCTGCGGTCGTTTAGAGAAGCTCGGCGAGGAAAAGGGCCGAGGTGGCGGAGAGCGGGATTGGCGACGTAGCGGCGACGGGGAGCGAGAGCTGCGGCGACCGGACGAAGGGGCGTCAGGGTAGCGGTGACCGGGCAAAGGGGCGTCAGTGGAAGGCTCGTAAGATGACGACGAATAGAAAATGAAGGATGTGGCGTCTGAACGTCAAGGGGTTGTCGGATGCATGAGCGCCGAGGTAGAGAAAGTCTGACGTGGTTGGTTTGACCAACGGCGGCGGCAATAGCGAGAAACGTGCCCAGGCTGGTGGCAGGAAAAACGAATAGGCTGGTCGTCGGGTGTTCGCCATTCCGAAGGGTTACGGAAGGGCATTGTTAGAGGTGAACGGCGAGCGTGTCCTCGGGAGTAGGACGGGACTTCAGGGCGAGTCAGGGGACATGCTGATGGAAGTCCGAGGTTCGCAAACTCCTGCCTCACCACAGCTTGTATTAACGCCACTGACGGCTGTTGTTGGCCAGAGGCGAAAACGGTGGCTGAAGAGGAGCCGGACAGGCGGCTTCGCTTTCCCGACGAACAATACGTGTTACGTTGTCATACGTGGGGGACTGGCGGGCGGCTTCACACGATGAGGTCGCGGCCGTGTCGGGCAGCCAGGTGAATCGCTGAGTAAAGGCGGCTCTTGGCTTCTTCGAACCGCCGGCACTCTTTAATGATGGCGTCGACGGTGGCAACGTTGTTGTAAACTAGTAGATTAAATGCGTCGTCTGCTATGCCTTTCAGCACATGGGCCACTCTCTCCGACTCACTCATGTGCTCGTCAATCTGGCGGCATAGGGCGATGACGTCGTGAATGTACTCGACGTACGACTCCGTCGACGTCTGTGCACGGGCCGCCAGTTGATTCTGCGCTGCGATCTGCCGCCCAATGGTGTCGCCAAAAAGGTCACGGATCTTCTCTTCAAAGGAGTCCCAGCTCGTAATCTCCGCTTCGTGCGTCTCGAACCACACGCGCGGTGGGCCATCGAGGTAAAAAAGCACATTGGCAAGCATAAGAGTCGGGTCCCACCTATAGCTTGCGCTGACTCGTTCGTACCGGTTGATCCATTTGTCGACGTCAACGCCATCCTGACCAGAAAATATACCGGGATCACGAGCAGGAGGTAGAACGACGTATGTAGAAGTCACGGTAGGGGCCGGTGGCGAAGACAATGGTTGTTCAACCTGTGACATGGTTGGACCTATGATGATGCGGCCGTTGCGGAGCTTCGTGATAAAGACGGGGAAGTACCCAGCACGTCCACCACAAAGATGTTACGTAAAAATGACACGAGGTGTGTCTATTTAAAATCTATATTCAAAATGATGCGTATGGCGTCGACTAAGATGGAAGCAGCACGCACAACCGACCGACCACTTCCTCGTTGTCGTCTTCTCGCCGGTGATACGTCAGCTACGTAGCAATATTTTCGCACTACCACAGTTGACGGAAGCACCGCATTGCTCCAGAAAATCGATACCAACAATGACATCGTGCGAACAATGAGATATAACCAGAAATTCGGATACAAATACTTTTCCAGCCAATGAAACTCTTACAACACATACCCCAAGAGGAGTAAACCACTCGCTGCCTACCCCATGAAAAGTGATTTTATCGTTCCATGAAATCATAACTTTGCAACCTAAGCGGTTTCTGAAGGCGAGGCTCATCACAGACACAGTCGCCTCTGTGTCAACTAACAACATGGTTGGTATTCCATCAATCACTACATTCACTTTGTTTTTGAGCATGACAATAGGCAGAGGTATATCTTGAAAAGACCGTCCAGCGACCTCACATCCATTGGCCGCGGATGCTAGTTTCCCGGTGGGGGAGAAGAAGAACGACGCAGGGGAGACGTCGAGCGACGAGAAAGGTTAGATGGTGGTGTCAAACTCCGCCCGGATGCTGGCGAATCACTGCGTCTGGTCTCACGCAAAAAACGGCCTCTTGGAAACAAGTCGGTTGTCCGCACGTCATAATAAGCACCGGGTCTTGGTGGCGAAGACATGGCTGGCGTCCTTTGTGATTGGCGGCGTTGTTGGCGGCAATACCGAGCGATATGCCCAGTGAAATTACAGTTGTAGCACACGGGAAGGGCACGGTTTATACTGTATTCACCGGAACGAATCCTGGACCGCTGCTGTCGGCGAGGATGTTCGTTATCACGCGAAGAACGGGTTTCTGCCAATCTCTGAAATCTGTTGTATTCGTCGTAAGTTGCATGTTGGTAGTAGGGTCGGTATTGTTCATGCCGCAGCGGGACGTAGTCCGGCTGAGAATTCTGAGTATAAGAATGCGGCTGTCCTCGTCGTGATCGTGCGTCATAGGCAGGGCCACTATCGTAGAGACGTGGCTGATACTGAGGCGTGGCATCAGAATCCTCAATTCCCTCCGTCACTCGGTGGGAGGAGAATGATGCAATGTTTCGCTCAAACTCAGGTGGCTGGTAGGGGGGGATGAGTGCTTCGGCGGTGTGCCACATGCACGTACAGGCCGAGTTCTTCACGTACTATTTGCCGGATTGTTGATGCAAGATCAAGCGCCTGGTTACTGTCTATACTCGCGATAGTCGTCACATTTGCTAGCCTGTCGAACTTCGGCGTAATGCGCCTCGTCTTTAGTTGCTCCAAAGTGCGGCAATGGCGAATGACATCGGTGAAAGCTGTCAAAGTGCCCTTCGCGATGAGGAAACTGTAAATATCCTCGGCGATTCCTTTTGGAATGTGCCCGACTTTTCTTCCTCAGACATTCCAGAGTCAATGGCTGCTACATAGCTTTATGACTTCCTGAATGTAGGTCGTGCAAGTTTCACCTGGCACTTGAGCGCGTTGCATTAGCGTCTGTTCTGCTCGTTTCTTTTTCGTTATTGGGCCACCGAAACGCTCTTTGATCTCAGAAACAAATCTGTGCCACGTTGTTAGCGTTTCCTCCCGATTCTCGTACCAAATTAATGCAGTATCCGTCAGAAAGAACGCGACGTAAAAAAGCTGACAAGCGCCATCCCATTTATTAGCGGTGCTCACCCGTTTGTGACGGATGAGCCAAGCCTCGACGTCTTCATCTGATCTGCCGGCGAAGGGACGAACATCTCTCAGCTGTGGAGCTGAACTGATCAGCGCAGAAGTCGAGAGGGGTCGGTGTTCATCTACATTGCGGGACATGTCCAGCCCAGACGAATTCTGTGGAAGTCCAGCAATGCAACTGCTCCATCGAAGAACTTGCTGTTCAACCTCCGTCCTCGGGTGTCGATTACCCAGCACCTCCACCATAACTGTTACAGCGAGCTTTGATAAAATTGTTTTATTTACAGGAGGTGAATGATGGGCTTTCGCGGCAGCGCACTGCAATCGTGCCAAGACTCTTCGTCTTCCTCTCCTTCTCTTCTCTACCTTTTACTAGTCCATTACTATATATATATATATATATATATATATACATATAAATATATATATATATATATATATATATATATATATATATATATATATATATATATATATATATATATATATATATGCAGGTATGGTGGTTCAGGGGCCATAGCGTTGCAAATAGTCAAGTAGAACCTCCGTGAGCAGTCGCAACGTGGTTTATTTCGACGTTTTAGCCAGAGTCTGGCCTTCATCAGGATGGAGCGTACAATTTGTTGGTGCTCGGCTTTGTACTTCATACAATCCTAAATTAGAGAGAGAAAGGGGAGAAGAAAAAAAAAGAAAGAAGAAAAGAAAAGAAAACACTGAGATCATGAGCTAGACTCCCCCGGCCGCCTCCTTCCACCCTTTTTCTTTTTTCCTTTCCTCTTTCTCTCTCGCTTTTCTTCCCTTTCTCTCTTTTTTCCTGTGACGTTCACCTTTAGAATGTCTGCGGTCTCCGTATGCTTCCTTTCGCTAACGTTTTGTTCCCTACCAGATGGCGCCGCAAGGCTTTGGCGGTTCGGTGTGGAGAAGATCTTTTTAGAGAAGTTTAAGCCTTTAATTACTCAGCGCCTTGTGGACATCTCGTCATTGAAAGAGGGGCGCCGCGTATTGCCGCACAGGCTGGCAAGCTGATGCAATGTGAATTCTGGCTCGCTTCTGGATTACGCATGTAGTAGGGTCTTCCCGATGGTGCTCAGGGTTGTTGTTGGGCATGTCATCCTTGGCACAATTGATTGGATAGTAAGGTAAAAACAGAAACAGACTACAGCTCTCCTTACGAAGGGTAGTTACACTTGAAAGTATTTTCAGTTGTCCAGTGCCCGTTGCCGCTGCAGCACTGTGAACTCAGTTATCACTCTCATCATTACCGTTCTTGTTTTCTAATGCTTTATTTGCTGCAAGTGTACCCGGATTCTCATTTATTCTTTTTTCGAGGGTGTTAACACAGTGCATAAGGAATGACTCTCGTTGTTCACGTTCTCGTCTTGAATGAAATCTTGTTTTGAAGAGTGTTACTGATAGTTTGTCGAATGCATGGTCGGGACGGTAGACATGTTTTAATAGAGGTAGACTTGGGGCTGATTACGCATGGCCTCTGTGATTATTGAAACAAATTATAAATTGTGTTTCTGTCTGTTCAATATACTGCATACTTCACACGTTGTATTCGAGTAAGGTATACAAGATTAAAGGAATCGCTTTTTAGCTTTGCTCGTAAGTTAATTGAGAACTTGAAGTGTGTGCTGGTTGCCTTGTTTGTTTCTCGCATCGTTTTACATACAAGACAGCGTGACTTTAAACAAGGTTGGCATGAAATATTATGCGGTGAAGTATTGATTTGAGAGTGAATAAGTGTGTCTTTGAGGTTGCGTTGTCGTCGGTAAACGGCGCCAGGAGCGGATGGGATTGCGCGTTTCAGACGTTCACTTTTTTCCCTAATGTTGTAATGTCGTTCAAGGACTGTTTACATTGAGGAAGTTTGTACCGTAAGTTAGGCATAGGTTTGTTCATTGCGCGTCTTCTTGCGGTGGTCGCTTCGTAAGTAAGTGACCACGCTTCACTTTTCTTTCTGAACTGCGTCATCAATGTCATTTGGGGTGGACTATTGTTTACCGAGCGTAAAATTTAGCCGCTGTGAGCTCTTGTCAAAACAGGCGTCTCTTGAGCAGATTTGCCAAAACCGGTGAGCCTGTGTGTATGGAGAACTGTTTTTAAAGTGGCGCGGATGATCGCTTTGGTAAAGGAGGTATTGTTGTCGATCCGTTCGTTTTCTATATAGGGTTGTAGAAAGCTTGTCTTCTTGTATCTTTGTCATAACATTAAAAAAATTACGGTTGCTTGCGAGTAGTTGTGTGTGAAGTGTATGTTCGGATGTACAGCGTTGTATGTGTTGATAAAGCTGAGAAGGTCATCCTCGTTGTGTGTCCAAATAAGAAAGAAGTTGTCTATGTATCTTCTGTATAAGAGTAGTTTCAAGGAACTTTGTTCAAGAAATTAGAATTCTAGCATTCACATAAATATGTTGGCACAGCTGGGTGCCATTTTGGTGCCCACAGTGGTCCCGCTGATTTGCAGAAAAGACTCTTGGTTAAATTCATATGAATTTAATTCTAGGGCCATCCTCGTGAAAGTTGCGATTGCAAAAAACCTGGGGTTTCACGTTGTCTTTAGTATGTGTACATGTTTTGTAATGCTGCTATGCCGTCATGGTGAGGAATATTCGTTTACAATGACGAAACATCAATATTAACCGTATACGAGTTTTTCGGCACAAATAGGCCTGCAATGCCTCGAAGAAAATGTGTGGTGTCTTTTATTTACCACGCGAGATGGCATGCAATGTAACTTATTAGCTTGTCCACGTACCCTCATGTGGGTTCAGTTATTGTACTATTTGTTGTTATGATTTATTTGCCTTGGTTACCAGGCTTTTGAATTTTTGGAATGATGTAGAAGCGACCGGGACGAGGGTTTGCTACTCGCATTAGTCTGTGGTCAGTTTTGGTTATCTTTTTGGCGTGCAACAGTTTCTTTAGTTCTGTTTATATGATACGTTTGTATTCGTCTGTCGGATCACCTGGGAGGCGTTCGTAAAATTTTTAGTCGTCAAGTTGACTGTATGCTTCTTCTAAGTAGTTAGTTGTATTGAGAAGAACAATTGCTTCTCCTTTGTCAGAGGGTTTTATCGTTACGCCTGTCCAGGATGCGAGATTTCTCTTACTCAATTTTTCAAATTTTGTCAAGTTTACTCGCTTTCTTTTCTCTCTGTGGTATTTTTGTACTATATCTTCCTCTACTGTGGTGATATAAAGGTCCAGACACTTGTCTAGATTACTGTTCGGTGTCCGATCATTTGTTTTACAATGCAGAATTGTTTTTTGATTAGACGGCCTGTCCAATAAATATTCGCGCAACCTTAAGCTTCTAGTGAAGTTGTCGAGGTCTTAGAGCAAGTGAAAATCGTACAAAAATTGTGGTTGGGCAGTTTTTGGATAGGAGTTTTTCTTCGTCCCGTGACAAACACGTGTCTGATAGGTTTACAGTGTCACAGGGTGTATTCATAGATGGGTCTTCATTTGCACCTTTAGTGGTTTCGTGGGTGGTGATGTTGTAGTGGTATGGAATTATTTAAAAAAACTGTGTTGGGAACATGGTCGCTTTTGAATTTATGTATTTTGTGGTCATGTTGGCTTTGTATTCATTCTGTTCGAATTCTGTTACCAGGGCGATCTTTTTGTTCGATAAAGTGTCGTGGCGGAGAATCGTGTTGGTCATGTTGACCAGTTTTTTTATCTGCTTATCACTGTGATTGAGTGCGATTTCTGTTAATTCAAAAGATGCCTCAAGGAAGCCATTTTTTTCTTGTTATTTGGTCGTGTTCGTCTAGTTTTGTTGGGGATGGTGTGAGAGAGAGTGTCATACCCTTGCAGCTATAAGCATCAAGGTACACCTGCACTGCAGATTTATGCATTTCATGTCTAATTCGTATGTCATCGAATTTTCCTACTTTAGGAAGGTGGCACTGTAACTGAGAAGCAGTAAGCCGGACTTACATTTCAGAGGCCAATCTTTTTTGGGTGCAGCGATAGCACTGATGAAGTCGGCGGATTGTAGTTATGTCCGGCAGGCCTTCGACGTTGTAGGGAGGTTTTAAGCGTTGGCCTTCCGGCGAGCGTTGACTGCAGAATATCAGTGTTCGTATGGAGTTCTGGTCCCGGGGTCAGCAATAGAGGGACGCAGCTTCGTAGTTCAACCGGATTTTCTTTGAGGAGTGGTGTAGTGGTGTTCTCGCGTAGTGATTTCGGTCTCGGCTTCCGCAATGAATGCGTGTTGGCTGTACAGCAAACTTCCCTCTAGTAGTGGTGCGCTGTTGATGATGGTGAGGGGGTGCTTGTGGCTCGCGGGAGTCACAGTTTCGCCAATCGTCAGGAACTCGTTTGTGATGTTGGGTGGGTCCGGGTCTCCTGAAATTTGTTGATATGCAGGGTTCTTGTCATAGGTGTCTTGTTGTGACGAGTGGATGCTGACGGAGCTATGGGTTGAGTCAACCACGTCGTGGAAGCCTAGAGGTCTTCGCAATCGAGTGCGCCCTTTAGGGTTTCTGCATTGAAAGCGATACCCATAAAACTTGGATGAAGCCCATGCGCAGCAAGAAAGCGTCTTGGTGGCAGTTTCTAGAATTGATAGTCGATGTAGGACACCTTGCTCGGTCTTCAGCAGTAGGCTTTGACTGCCTGGCTGAATTGACAAGCGTCCCCGGTTGAAGAGGTGCACGAATTGTTCGTTCGATGCTTCCAGTGTTGCTTGAGATAACGGGGTAGCACGCATGAAACAAGTCTTTCAAGTTTCTGGCCTGTTCGAAGCGTGCTGTTGATTAAGTGGCGAGGGAAGCGTAGCGATTCGTCTAGTCCGTACGACGCCAGCTCGCTCGTACCGACGTGGAAAACGAGCATGGTCACAGATTGTGGTATGTCAGCCATCTTTCTCGATGTCAAATGTGAAGGCGCCGCTGATTGAAATTATCGCAGGTGTCACCTTATCATGCGAGTTGAAATGCCAAAGCAAATACCTTGTTTGCGAGTTTAATATTGTCGCAATGCAACGCGAACAAAGGATGACAGCAGCTTACGGCAGCAAAAATAGCGTGTTCAGGATCACCTGTACAGCAAGACGCCTGCTTCTTTGTATTCCCGCAAACCGCCTGTGCCACTAGCGGGAATCAACAAAACATTCCTATCGTCGCTCTTTTTATATACACAGGTGTCATTCGCCCCTCCTCATCTCCGTGTCATTTTGACCCGAAGATGACCGAAGATGGGAAATGGCGCTACCTCATGCACGGCGTGAAAGAGCAGCTGTTGGCCGGATGTCTGCGCAACCCGCCAAGCGGTGTAAGGAACTTCTTCAAAGAAGCGTCGGCTATCGAGTGGGCACTTCACCAACGCTGCCGACAATATGACCGCTTGTGTCGCAGCCCCCAGATTCATGCTGCCGCTGTGACGTTTGAAAATTACAGCTCCTTGCGTGACATTATAAGAGAGATTGTTCGTGAATAACTGCAGAGTTTGCGGACTCCAGTAGTGCATACACCCTTGGCATCTGTCACTCAAGTCGTTCGCGACGAAATCCGTCAAGCATTCTCGACAACTTATCCCCCCCCCAGCAACGTCCCCGGACGTACGCCACCACCCTTCGAAGCTCCCCACCCGTTCCACCTTCATACTACCCGCCACCTGCAACCGTTCCTTGGTCGCCACCACAGGGGAAACATCGTGACGCCCACCCATCCAACCCCCATACGACCAGTAGTCTTTTGGCCTGTTATGGCCTTCGTCACGTGAGGAGTCGTTACGGCATCCACAGCTTCGCCGAACAGACACCCGGCACACATTCGACAGGCGTCCACTCTGTTTCAACTGCGGAGGTGTGGGCCACATAGCCCGCTATTGCTGGCACCGTGTCGATCCGTTTCGCCGTCTCAGGCCGTGGTTTGACAGTCGACATGCCAACAACTACGTATCCCGCCGTGGCGATGTCGGTTATCAAGGACCTCTGGTGCCTCGACCCCTCTTCGACGGCTGCCCTAACAATAATGACGAGATCATAACTGATTACCACCGCGCTTCCGACATCGACTACGCTCTCCATTTCGCGCCCAGTTACCTTCGTTGCAGCACCGCATTTTCGCCGACACCAGAGAAGCGAGGTCACCCAGCCCACGCTGGGGAAACTAAGGGCGGCGACCTCAAGGGGTAAGGTTGCAGGCTGTCAAGACGATGAAAAAAGCCCTCAATACTCACACCTCTGGACGTTGTAAACCGGCAAGCCGTAATACCGACGAAACTGTGACCCCAGGCCTTACCGTTTTTGTGGACGGACAGCAAGTCAGAGCTTTAGTCGACACCGGGGCCGACTTTACTATAATATTGATGACCTTGCCGTACGCCCCAAGAAAGTAAAGAGAGCGTGGACAGGACTTCACCAACGGACGGAAGGTTGCCAATTACTGATGCCTATCGGAATGTGCGCAGCGAGGCTCGACTTCTATGGCTCTACTTTCGTGGCGACGTTCGCCGTTCTCGCTTCATGCTGTGGAGACCTGAACATGGCGCCGTCATCAACGTCCCTGACTGTGTCACTTTGTTTCGCAAAAACAGCCCAGCTTTAGTCGATAGCTCAGAGCCGAGACATAACCCTTTTCGTCTGACGGATGACGATGTGGTCGTCCCGCCACAATCGTGTACACTTGTTTCGGAGGCAGGGGATGAGCTTTTTCACGGCGACGGTATGGCCGACCAAATCAGCTCGCTGATCTTTAGCCATGGTGTTTCAGTTGCTCGAAGTCTTGTCACTGTCCCTGTGGGACACACAAACTTGCTTGGAATCCTGGGGGTTGAGCCGACGCCAGGTGACTGGACCTTTAAGGCCCCCCGGCAGAGGCAACACACCCATTTGGCCCGTCTTCACGTAGACGGTACCCCTGGGCTGACCCACCCAATATAAATCAGCAGACGCCTCTTCCTGTCTCTTTCTCTCTCTCCATCTTCGTCTTTTCTACTACTTTTGATCTTTCCGGTCCTCTCCTTACTCCTTTTTACTTCCACAATTCTCGACGGCAAGGGTTAATCTGGTGTAGATATCCAACCTTGGGTAGATGTATTAGGTTATAGCGGCCATGTACGGCTGACGCTTGCATCCCCTTCGCGTCTCGCAGGGTCCCCTTGTTGGGCTTGGTGGTGGGTGGGTGGAATGCCATAGAATAAGCACCAAACTCATGGGAACTCCTAGCCCTCTCACAACCAATCGCCCCTCCAAGAGGTGGCGCACCGATTCAATTTTTTAATTTCTTCCTAACAAGAAAGATAACTTCCTGAAATACCACATCATCCACTGCGAAAGTACAGAAAAGAAAGCTAGAAGCATTTCACCTTTCGTTGTGTCAAGATGCCTTATAGAAACACTAGGTGCTGACTACAAAGCCACAAATACCGCCTGTGGTGACCTGTTTCTGGAAATAAAAGACCACGCACAGTACCAGAGACTGCATAACCTTACATCCTTTGGAGATCAGCCTATCATAATCACACCGCATCGAACCATGAACACCGTGAAGGGTGTTGTATCAGATGAAGACCTGATGGACCTCTCCGATGAGGAACTTCTTACTGGCTGGAAAGAAGAAAATGTCATTCAGGTGCAGTGTATCAAAATAAGAAGAGAAAATAAAGAAACCCCAACAAAACACATCATACTCACCTTTGCATCTAGCACTCTCCCCACTGAAATAGCAACAGGGTATCTTAAACTGCCAGTCAGACCATACATACCCAACCGCGGCGCTGCTTTAAGTGTTGGAGGTTCGGGCACGGCTCCCAGAGCTGCCGAGGACAGCTTACCTGCGCGAAATGCGGCACCAAAGGACATACCGCTGACGATGACTGTAAGTTACAACTCCACTGTGCAAACTGTGAGGGGGACCATCCCGCATATTCAAGGTCATGCGTTGCCTGGAAAAGAGAAAAAAAATTAAGAACCACAAAGTTTATATTGAACATTAGCTTCCGTGAAGTGCGTCAGCGCGTTTCTCAGCATTTTGCGGGGAACACATCGTATGCCGAAAAGGTGCGAGAGGGGTAAGCACCACTTCGGTTTTCGGCAATGCCTTGGGCAACGCCTAGCGTGCAGAGGAAACACCACAAGCCCTCAAGCGGCCTCGGCGACCCCACCCTGCTTGAATACAGCCCCAGTGAAGGCCCCTGTGAACCCTGGCAGCAGCCAGGGCACCACACAAACTAAAGAGGTCCCCTCGACCTCCAGCCCGGTGGGGTTGAAGGCTCCGTCTATCACGACGAAGCCTACAATGAAAACAACATTGTCTGTCGTCTCTTCTGAGGCGATGGACTCATCCACTGCACCGGCGCAGACTGTGCCAAAGGAGCGGCGAGGTTCCCTTAACCGCTCCAAAAGAGACAAAATGGTTATTACAGGGCCTTCTAAAGGCTCTGTAAGGTAAGTCACTTTTCTCTTTAGACACCAGCCACACTCATTTCGTGCACACAGCACTTTATCTCATAACAAAGACACAAATTATACAATGGAACGTCAGAGGACTACTTCGAAACCTCGACGATGTCGAACAACTTCTACACCAACATTCCCCAAAAGTGGTGTGTGCACAAGAGACACACTTGAATTCCAAAAACACCAATTTTCTACGTCTATATGTAACATTTAGAAAACACTGCAATGACGCTGTAGCGTCATCTGGTGGTGTAGCCATTATAGTTGATAAGAGCGTACATTGTACACATCTACTGCTACAAACATCCCTTGAGGCAGCGGCTGTTTGAGCAGTTCTTTTGAACAAACTTGTCTGCATCTGCTCTGTTTACGTACCTCCTTAGTACCGTCTCAAAAACACGAATTCCAGTCACTGATACATGAACTACCGGAACCTCATTTGGTCCTTGGTGACTTGAATGCACATAATGGTCTATGGGGTGACTCTCGCTGCGATGCACGAGGTCGCCTAATTGAACAGTTCCTCATTTCATCAGGTGCCTGTCTGTTGAATAGGAAAATCCAACATACTTTAGCCTTACCAATAAAACCTACTCATGCAAAGATCTCAGCATTGCGTCCCCAACGCTTGTACGCCTACTTCACTGAAAAATTATCAACAATTTTTTCGGAAGTGATCACTTTCTGATAATTCAAAGTACTCCACTAGAAAAAGGTCCTCCACATGTTCCCAGTTGGCAGAGAGACAAAGCGGACTGGGAAAAGTTTCACAACACTACTCGTTTAGGTTAGACTGACATACGTAGGTTTAACATCGATGAAGCTGTGCAGTATTTCACAGCTTTACTTACTGATGCAGCAGCAAAGTGTATACCGCAAACATCTGGTATGCCTGGCAAGCGACGCTTCCCATGGTGGAACACTGAGTGTCCTAGTGCGCGAAAGGAGAACAGGGCATGGAGGTTGCTTTGGAGTTCACCGACAGCCAAAAATCTTGCAGCTTTAAGAAAATAAAGTCTCAAGGCAGGAGAACACGTCGGCAGGCCAGAAGAGAAAGCTGGCACAAGTTTTTATCAGAGATAAATTCATATACACAAGAGGCTAAAGTCTGGAACATGGTTCGTAGGGGAGCAGGAGGACAAGTAAATTCACTCTCACTCGTTAAAACACAAGACGAGAGCCCGGAAGATCAGGTGAACTTCCTCGACGCCCACTACGAGGAGGTGTCTAGCTCATCACACTCTACTGAAGCTTTCCAAAGGTATAAAGCAAGAATAGAGCAGCACAAACTAGAACACAAGTGTACAAACTACGAGGCATACAACCAACGTTTAAGCATAGCTGATCTACAAACGTCACTAAACTCCTGCAGGAATTTAGCCCCAGGCTACGACCGTGTCGTGTATGAAATGTTGACAAACCTGCCGGTGGAATCGCGAAAAATATTACTCTCCTTATACAATGCTATCTGGTTTTTCTGGCGTCATCCCTGCTTCCTGAAAAGAGGCTATTATTATGCCCATTTTAAAACAGGGCAAGGACCCTCCCTCAGTTTCAAGTTATAGAAAAACAAAATGTCTAAAATCCAATTCATAAATATTCTAAATGTAGTGTCCCGTACCACGTGGGGTAGTGACAGGCAATGTCCCAAAAGTTTGTATAAAAGCCTCATTCAGACCCGCTTATATTATGGCGCCGTTGTTTATCAGTCTGCGACTCAAAGTGCTTTGAAGATGCTGAACCCCGTGCACCATTTGGGCATCTGCCTTTCTACGGGTGCTTTTCGCACTAGCCCCGTAGAAAGCCTTTACATTCAGTCAAATGAGTGGTCACTTCATCTGCAGAGAACTTACTTGTCCTTTGTATATTTCCTTAAGGTGAAAGCAGACAAGGAGCACCCCTCATACTCTCCTATTAATGATTTGTCGAGCCCCATTCTGTTTCAAAACAGGTCTTCGATGAGGCAGCCCTTCTCACTTCGCCTGAAGGGTCTAGCTGAGGAAACTGGAATGTAGCTAGAACACAGTTTAATGGCTCCTGTAGCATACCCGCCACCGTGGCAGTGGCAGACTATAGACTGCGATGTGTCTTTCCTAGAAGTTACAAAACATGCGCCTATTGGCCATATCCGAACAGACTTCCTGCAACTTCAACACAAATACACACGTCCTGAGTTCTTTACAGATGCCTCCAAGTCTAACTGCTCTGTGTCCTACGCTGCTATCGGCCAAGCCTTTTCGGATGCTGGCCCTCTACATCCAGGCACAATTATCTTCACTGTGGAAGCTTACGCGACACTTGTGGCGGCTAAACACATCAAGCAATTACAAATACAAAAAGCAGTAATTTATACAGACTCCCTTAGTGTGGTTACAACTCTGAAAACCCTTACAAACAAGAAAATTCTTTCCTAGTCTCACTTAACTCAATTTTATGCACACTCCATGCACTCAAAAAACATGTAGTGTGCTGGGTGCCAGAACATCATGAGATCCAAGGCAACGTATTGGCGCATCAGCTTGCTGCATTCGTCCACGAAAGCACTGCCACTACACCCATATCAAACCCGGCCCTTGATCTTAAGCCGTCTCTCAAACGAAAGCTCAGGGACTACTGGCAGAGCAAGTGGGATAGACACACACAAAACAAACTTCACATTATTAAGCCACACCTTGGCCATTGGCTGCCAGTATCAAAATCGCGTTTTACAGAGGTAATACTAACGAGGCTCAGGATAGGACACACATACACGACACACACATATCTTTTGTCCGGTGGCGAACCACAATTGTGTGACAGATTTGGTGAAGCACTAACAGTGCTTCACATTTTAATCCAGTGCAAACAGTTAAAAACTTTAAAAAAACAACACTTTCCATTACCCTACTGACAACATATACCTTTACACCCTGCGATGTTCGTCAGTAAGGAACCAGTTTTTAGTCATGAATCACTGTTAGCGTTTTTAAAAATAATTTGTAGTTTTCATATCGTATACCCGGGCACTCCGTAGCCTGACCTCTCCAGAGAGATTTTGGCTGCGGTGGCTACACAACAAAGCACTTGCCTCGCGGCCCTTGGACGCAAGGGTATGAACGAGTGAGGCACTAGTGCTAGTGCCATACATGTCCACCACCATTTTTTATTATCACCAACTTTTGTCATCTATTCACACCACACACACCTTTCACGGAATTATCATGATTTTATTACTTGTATATTTTTCCCGCCTTACCGCAAGGAATTTTAGGGCCCTCATACAGCCGCTTATCACAATCATTGTTCATATCTTTAGTATAATGAATTGGTGCTCTCTAGCTGTGAATTGGCCCTTGCGCCACAAAATATCAGACATCATCATCATCACCACCCACTTAACGAGGATTTGTGCCTTCCTGCTACCTTCACGAGGTGAATCAATCAACCTTCTTGACCGATGGCTCTTCGGGCATGCTCGCCATGCTTACATCTTTCATGACCATCAAGGCTGACGACACATCTGACACGCAAAGCTCCATAAAAGCAACTACGCTGCAAGCCGTGCAGCCTGCCATGACCACGGACATCGTCACGCCTGCTATTCGCCCCCTGATCATGGAGGCATCGCCATCGATAATTGCCGAAGGTGACTCTACGGACCTTAATGCTCTGCACGTCGTGCCAGCAATGACCAGCTTTGCCCTCACAGTCTCCAACATCCCCGCCGCCAGCCGTCTACGGGCAAAGGTCCGTAGACGGCTGGGGGCGGGGACGTCATCTTCTGCTGCGTCAGTCATTGTTGCCGCGTCTACAGGCAAAGGCACCTGACGCGGCAACAATCACTGACGCACCAGAATAGGACGTCTCTGCTCCGCCTATTGTATTGCAGACCACACATATTTCACCTACTATGGAGGCAGCCATCAGCAAGGCACACCTGCAAACCAACCCCTCTGCGCTGACAGCCAAACGCCATTTCCTGAGCACAGGTGCGCCGTCAAAACCTTCAGCAGAGCCAACGCTGATTGGTTTACACAACCATTCTAAGGAGCCTTTCACGCAGGACGCAACCACCAGGAGTCTACTGCCTCTGCGTGGCGCATTTACCGGCCGCTAGCCATGCGTCTCCCAGCCCGCCACGGCTACAACGCGCTTCTTCGAGCATGCCGTACATGCATCCGTCTGCATGCTCGCCTATGGCAGCAAACCGAACGCCCTACAGTGCAGGGGTTGGCGTCCCGCTGCAGGCGCCGTCTGTTAGCAGCCAAACCATTGTATGTAGGGGCACCTTTGTCAACCACGTCATTTTCCGACACCTGATGCGCTCCCGAGGGGTCCCAACCAATTATCGTAAGATGCACGTGCCTTTCAGTACAGTGGTCTGGTGCTTTCATCTTCATCCACTGCGTTTATTTTATTGTCGCGCGCCAGAGATTCGATGGTTGTCTATAGCCCCTTTCCATTGAGGACTTAGACTTTCCAATGAATATTTCTCCCTGCCGTTCATGTAGATAGCCTCAGTCTAACTTGATCTTTCTTTTGTATATACCTTTGAAATCGCACTAATCGCTTGAGGGGGGGGGGGCTGTAGCATCTTCGTCACTATCAATTGTCATTATCATTTTCCTAGTCACACCGATGCGCCTCTCATGCTAGCGTTCTTGAGCTCGAGGGATACGCTAGAAGAAAACGAGTCTCGTGCCTTGTGGTACGGACAAGGGCAGCTACCACCAGTGTGCTTTGGTTTCGAAGAATAACGTGGCGAGATCTTCAGAGCCACATCAACTGATATCTATTCGTCAATCTGCTTCTCACTGCAGACGCTCCTACCGAGAGCCTGCTG
Source organism: Rhipicephalus annulatus (assembly GCA_013436015.1). Classification (NCBI taxonomy): domain Eukaryota; kingdom Metazoa; phylum Arthropoda; class Arachnida; order Ixodida; family Ixodidae; genus Rhipicephalus; species Rhipicephalus annulatus. The sequence goes on along the minus strand of WOVY01009915.1, from coordinate 86,587 downwards.
CCTTGTGTCAGTGTATTGTGAGTGGCCGAACTATAGAGAAGTGCTTGCTGAGCAAATAGTCAGTATTTTGTTTACGCAAGGTAGTTCCGTGACAAGAGCCGTTCAGGCACAAAATACTCGACCTGTCAATGTGCTCTTCACGAAAACCCAGCGATGAGAGCCGTCACATCCAGAAAAATACCGGGATTGCCTGCTACGACGATGTGGGCCAAGCGAGCATTATTTCGCATTGTAACTGCATGACGTGACCATTCCTGCCTCGACGTCTTTGCCTGTTGATAGCCCCACTGCGGTGGTCTAGTGGGTAAGGCACTCGGCTGCTGACCCACAGGTCGTGGGATTGAATCCAGGCTGGAGCGGCTGCATTTCCGATGCAAATATTGTAGGCGCGTTTGTTCAGATTTGGGTGCACGTTACAAAACCACAGGTGGTTGAAATTTCCGGAGTTTTTCCACTGCGGCGTCTCCAATAATCATATCGTAGTTTTTGGACGTTAAACCCCACATATCCATTCATTATTATTTGCCTGTCGGCAATTGCTTTATTTAGCCACGTCGGATAAGCAGCACCTACTAGAGCTGAAACACCAGTTCTAAGATTTTTTGTGTACGTAAAAAGGCCAAGCGAACACACTTAACCCATCACCAAAATGTTGTTGAAAAAAACAGAACACCAAGTTGACAAAATAGATACCGAGTTGCTTCAAAAAACGTGGGGAGACTCAAAATGAAGTATAGAAGATCCCCAAATATGATGTCATGCGATTTTCAAAAGTTTTCTGCGCATCCTCCGTCGTATTGGTAAAAAAAAAGATGGCAGCTTGTACTTCTGTGTAGATTGCCACAAGTTGAAGCAGTGCACATCGAAAAACGTCTGTCTACGGACACGCATAGACAATTCTCTTAATCGGTTTCAGCATGCCCGCTATGTCCCATCAAAGGACCAGCAAAGCAGCTATATGCCAATAGAAGTCATGGACAGAGATCGTCAGAAAACTGCCTTTGTGACGTCCGATGGGTTTATGAATTTGAAGAGCTTTCATTTGGGTTATGCTCGGCACCAGCCACATTTCAGCGCCTAATGGAGACCCTGCTATCAAGAATGAACTGGCAGACATGCTTGGTCTATCTAGACGACGTTATTATATTCCCAGCTACATTTGAGGAACACTTAAGGCGCTTGTTCGCAGTCCTACAAGCTATACGTTCGGCTGGCCTGAGTTTAAAACCAGAGAAACGTCGTTTTGGTTTCAGTGAACATTGCTTCCTAGGCCACATAATCAGTGACGAGCATGTTTCATCTGATGCTGGCAAAATTGGCACTGTAGCAACGTTCACAGCACCGAACGACAAAAGAGCATTGAAACACTTGTTAGATGTCTGCGCCTATTTCTAACGAAGTATCGCGAACTTTGAGTCTATTGGTGCGCCTTTAACCCGGCTGACACCAGAGAAAGTTCCCTCCCTTTTTTCGCGCAAAAAGGAACAATTGGCATTGAATGAGTTACGCCAATGCCGGAAAACACCTACAGTACTAACACATTTTGCCCAAAAAGTGACGACAGCACTTCACACCGACGCCAGCATTGTAGACCTGTGCACGGCGTTGATCCAGTGAGAAGGTGTCTCCAAAAATTGATAGCCTATTCTAGCAAAACTCTCCCTCTCAAGAAGGAGCACTATTCGACTACCAACGAATTCCTCACCGTGGACTAGGTGATTCTCCAATTTTTACAATATTTGTACGGGCACTCATTCATTGTCGTCAGCGATGACCGTTCACTTTGGTGGCTCCCTCACTTCAAAGACCTTTCTGACTGTTTGGCGTGTTGGAGCCTTCGGCTTTAAGAGTTCGATATGACCGTATTTACAAATCAGGGAAGCGGCATGCAAACGCAGACTGCCTTTCGCGCATTGCGGTCACTCGTTGAGCCTGCCGCTATTGATGACAATTCTAAGCACGCCGCAATCTTTGGAGACGTCGTTTCGGCCACTTCTTGACAAGAGCACAGTGGTGAACCCTGTCTGCATCAACTTATTGACTTTGTTAAAGGACGACGTACAGAGAAGCTTTGAAATTTCACCACAGGACTGAAATCTTTCTGTTTGAAGAACGACGTTCTATTCAAGAAGAACGTTTCTCTCATCTGCAACCCGTATTTGCTCGTTGTCTCAGCATCAATGTGAAAAGAAATTCTTGAAGCTTGCTATGATCAAGTCTCTTCCGGTCGTCTCGGCTACACCGAGACCGTGTCCGGCTACAAAGCGACTAGTACTGGCTGAAAGAACCTGCTGGTTTATAAAATATCACAAGCAAACTAGCGCCCACAGCCAAAGACGCAAAGCACCCTCTTGCAAGCCAGCAGGCCTAATAGATTCCGTTCAAGTACCGGCAAATCTGTCGCTCTATACTTGAATGAACTTCCTGAGCACATACACAATGTCTACTGCAAGGAACATATTTATTGCAGTCGCCACTGATTACTTGTCTCCCTACGCAGAGATCAAAGCCATGTCAAAGGGCGCAGCAGCAGAATCAGCTCCTTTCTTTATAGAAGCGTCATACGTCGGCACGTTCTTCAAGAGTTGTAATCACGGAGTGAAAAACTGCGTTCATGGCACAACGTTTGAAGTCGGTTCTCAGAATCAGCGGTACAGCTCAGCGGAGAACAACTGCCTATCATTACGAAATAAATAGGCTTATAGAACGCTTTATTAAGACCTGGCAGGCATGCTCTGCAAGTAGAACGGCAGAGAACATAAAAACAGGCACGAAATCTTGCCCTATGTAACCTTCGCCTATAATACTTTAATACCCCTCGACAGGAAACTACTCATATGATACCGTTCGCTTCAATCCAAGGTTGTGAGGTAACTACAACGTTCGGCTGGCACATGAGAGTCGCGACATTTTTGCCGATGGCGAAGATTTTTCCCAGCGCGCCAAGGAAGCCCGACTGCTCACCGTCTGCGCATATGTCACCCGCAATATATCAGTGTGAAATGGTATGACCTTCGACAGAAACTAGTTGCCTCCACACAAGGCAACAAGGATTTTATTATATCTATGCGGACTTTCAGAAGAACTGCTAAGACGATACTTCGACTCACAACAAGTCAACCGAAGCTTGAATGACGTCATCTACAAAGTCGTACCCGACGGCGATTGCAGTTTCGGTCGCCAGAAGTATTCACCCTAAATTGAGCGAATCATCTGGATGAAACCATACCTGTCGAGCTAACTCTCGTTTGTCTAGTGGGCGCCGGTGCAACTGTGTGTATTATTATTGGTACAGTGCCTTGAGCACGCATCGGGATGATGCCTATTTGGCTGAGGGCAATAGGTACATGCGAGCGCTATTTTGTGCTGCGAAGTATGCTCGGCCATGCTTAACTAACGTGCTCCAGCCATTCACCACAGCAACGCACTCGAACTGGCCGAGGCCGTCTTCAGCCCTCTCATACGCTTCTCCACGGAAGAATTTAGGAATACGAAAAGACTCAGAAGTTATGTAGGAAGGAACAACTGCCTAGGCCGGAGGGTGGCTTCGACATGTTATAGGAGCCGTCAAGGTGGTAAGAGGAAGCACAGTCAAGATATCCGGACTTGGACTATGTAGGTGCCCGCTGAATCGGTGTACTGGAGTCGTAACAAAACCTTGCGACTCAGGACTGCGTGTGTGGTCTCAAACAAGGCTTTCCTTCATTAAGTTGCACGCTCCAACACCTCCACCAGTGTCCCGACGTAAAGGCAGAGGTCGTAGCGAAAGACAAAAACATCCGCAGTTCGCTTTTGATTAATACCGCACACGAGAGCGTTCCTGTTCTTTCTCGTCACTGGCTGCTGCATAAAGCGTGCCGATGCGCCTTTGTGCTGTCGTTTTGCTCAGAGCGCGCACGTAGAAATATGGGAACATGACAAAAGGAAAAATAGTGTCCCAGTTTTTGTGGTTTACTTGAACGTACATAGAGATCATGTGGCGCAAAGTTTGATAAAAAGGCTCTGTCAGACAATTCCTTTGCAAATGATAGGCTGATATAGTCTTGTGGATGTTGTTAAAAGCCTTAAACACTTCAGCGTGGACATCGGAAATAAATTTCAAGCCTCGGTCATTAAAGAGCAGACGTAGGGCACTTTACCAAAAAATAATGGCACGTAGAACAAAATCAGTGATTTCACAGGTAGCACTATAAGGAAGAGCTGCTGTCTCCGTACGGCGAGTAAGGTGGTCGACAGAAGTAACAATCCAACGGTTACCGGTTGGCGTAAGTGCGAGAGGTTCGTATAAGTCGATGCCAACAAATTAAAACGCAGTGGGCGGACATGGCAGAGATTGAAATGGCCCCTTGTTTTGAATGCTGTGATGACGTGTACGAACCTACATACTTAGCCCACAAGTAGATACGAGGCCTGAAGCATAGAGTATAATGCGGTCGTATGTCTTGTCAAAACCTAAGTGGCTAGCTGTTGCGTCATCATCAAACGCTTGTAATAGCTGGAAATGAAATGAGCGAGTGACGGCCAGAACCGATTGATTACCAAGAGAATGGTAGCTTTGCCGACATAACCTTCTATCCTGAAGTTCGAAACGGGCAAGCTGCGTCTTAAGCAGTTGTTTCGAGCATTGAATAAGCCAGTGAGCTGATCGATGTATGTGCGCAAGTATGTATCTGCTTGTTGGAGCGATGCGAGTTCTGCGGATGAGAAGAGGTCCACTAAGGCAACGAACTTTTTGGAACCAACAGCCGTCTATTTGGTCGCTTGGCCGGTCGGTGACAATAAGATGGAAGAAGATAGTACGTCACTCAGCGAGATTGGGCAACGTGACAAAGCGTTGGCAGTTTCGTGTTGCCGACCCGACCTATCTGTGACACGGTAGTCATACCGCTGTAATAGAAGCACACCACGGCCAAAGCATCTCGACAAATACTTGAGAGTCAATAACCCATACAAAGATTTAGAGTCAGTCACGACCATGAAGGGCTGGCCGTATCAGTAGAAGCGATACTATTGGATGCACCACACAATGACAAGACATTCTTATTCCGAGATGCTGTTTTTTAATGTATGTTTGTGTACTGTAAGCACTTATGACGTCTATCTGCGTATCTATCAAGCTGGGTCATCTTGTAATGACCCCTTTAACATGGCGCCAACCAAAATTAGTATGAAATGGCAAGCGGGTATGATGAATTTAACGCGCTGGTTAACACACAAATATTGTCACAATACCGTCACGTACGTCATCAAACACTTGCCGACAGACAGTGCCACTGGTATACAATATGTGCCACAAGTGATTCAAACTTAGCGTCTCCCCTGGAATGACGAGAACACATATCGGTAATTTTGATGCATTAGCGCTAATAAAACCTGTCATTGGCAGCGTTGACCCGCATAAGGCAAAGAATTTTTTTAGTGTCCCAGAAGAAATCAAACCCAGCATTTGTCATCGCAATAAAGCATTCTACTAAAGAACAACGCCAGGCCTCAGAAGTGTGTTTCAAATAGACTGTTTTGTTCGTGAAATGTCACTTATGATTTTAATTACCTTACATATTAACTCTTTTGATATACCCGTCACGTCGAGTTAACGTTCATTGTTAATGTGGCGTGCACTGGAGTAGATTTGTGTAGCAGCTTCCACGCCAACCATACCCTTGAGCATGGGTGTTTCATATCAGCTTATCGCTTCTGGTATTGTCAATACTTAAGTTCTTGCTTGCATCATTGCGCAAACGCAAACACCTACTTCTATAAACATCTGCATTGCTTCAACACATGCCTGAGCGTTCAACATTTATGCACATTTTTAGCAACTTTTCATCCCCCATCACGAAATAAAAAATTACAACATGATGACCTTCTTTCCGCATGCTTCTCATAATGCCGAATCTTAAGCCATGTGGAATCTGCCAAAGTTTTGCTTAGTAGAATCGAGAGTCCATGAAATTATTCTCGAACAGTCGTTTGAATAAGCGCTTGCCATTGAGGTTCTTCCTTAAGGCGAGCGTTACAGGAGGCCTAAAGAAGGCGCCCGAAATTAAGCACGTGCAGGCGTTGGTCCATAATTGGGATGTCTTGAACTGTATCGGGAGTATGAATCACGAGAGAATTGAAAGCAACAGAGTAGACGCCCTTCAGTGTGTCACGGATGAAAATGGCATCCGTCATGCCACTTTTGGAGTGGCGGCAAAAATTCCAGCACGTCTTCAATATACGGCCTATATGATAGATCTATATGATGTGGTATAGATCTATATAAATATGTATATAGATATATGACGAATGATAGATTGTGGTGCACTCACGGTGTAGGCAGGCCCAGCTGGCCGAGAAAAAGTGGACGGGTTGTTCTGCTGCATCTCTACTGTCAACAAGCACAACCGTGGATCGGGACGGAGCTCTAGGGGGGACTGGTACAGAAGAAGACGCGGGAATGAAAACACACTTCATCACTTATGTAAATGCCCCTACTGCCACACAACGCCAGGTATAGCAGTATCCAGGAAGCGCTTTTAATTTGCGGATGAAGATACAGTGACTAATTAGTAATAACAGTTTATATATATATATATATATATATATATATATATATATATATATGTGTGTGTGTGTGTGTGTGTGTGTGTGATAGAGGACGTAAGTTGCGTGCAACAGTCGTTTAACTCGGTAAGCTCCTGTATCAGTGGTGGCGACGCTGAACCTTACGGTCATGGCTATGGCGACGCCCACCGCAGCGAAAATCCACCGTAGGTGTCCATATAATTTCTACTGCATTAAAAGCTAGAAGTGGACATAGGCAGGCTACGTAATACGAAAAAAAGAAAAGTATAAAATTAGATGCGCTTTCACATAACAACTTGTTTATTTAGATGAGGTTTTCACGGGAGCCCCGTCTTTTTCAAGGCATAATATTATGTACACACTTTTGTGTCTTCGAATAGCTTCTCGAAACAGGAAAGAAGGGGACAAAGAAAAATGTTAACAAGAAAAAAAGAAAATAGGAGGAAGAAACGTTCGAAAGAATCAAGAGGGACATGGTGGGTTTAGGAAAGAACGGGAACTCAACAACGTAAGGCGAACGTGAAAGAACAATGCCATCTTTGTCAACAATACCTAGCAAGCACCGACCCTTCCCCTAAGTGGACATTCTGACCACCTTTACTGTATTTCACCCTCCGGTGCGATGCGCTGGCGGCTCTCCCTCCTTTGAAGTTTACAGCAAATCAGTGGGAAGAGCTTCAGCGCTTCAAGTGCATGTTGGTGGCATCGGAAGCTATGAAAGAGCCGGTAAATATGGCGCCGCTATCAATATTCATTATATGCATTGATTCCTGTCAGAGAAGAAAAAGAAGAAGAAAAAAAGGAAGGAACGAAAAAAGGGAGGAACTGTACGACATTCGGGACCACCTATCTATGCGTTTCAGCTGTGCTTTAAGCGGCAAACAATTTCTCTATTGTCAGATGTTTTGCTAAAAGCTTTGTTAGAGGGTAATATTATTGTTATAGTGGAAGACTAGGGGCAGAATACTGATTAGAGAGGGGCGTTTTCGTCCATTAGTGATCGTAACGCTGACAGAGTGCCTTGGTGCTCATTAATTCCGTTTTTATCGTGTCGAATTTGTAGATAAACTAAGATATCCGTTGTTCCCAATCTCGGATTGTTCGAAAATTGCTTTCATATAGTGTAACTTTGATGTCATCAAAGCTGTGGTCTTTTAAGGTAACTGATTAGTTTGTGGGGTTTAACGTCCCAAAACCACCATTTGATTATGAGAGACGCCGTAGTAGAGGACTCCGGAAATTTTGACCACCTGGGGTTCTTTAACATGCTCCCAAGTCTGAGTACACGGGCCTACAACATGTCCGCCTCCATCGGAAATGCAGCCACCAGAGCCGGGATTTGATCCCGCGACCCGCGGGTCAGCAGCCGAGTACCTTAGCCACTAGACCACCGTGGCTGGGCAGTCTCTTAAGGTATTGTGTTTTGAAAGTGGAAGGCCGGGCAGGGAACCTACTCGTGCCTCATGGTTGTTGAATTCTAAATGGAGTGTCTGCCTAACCCACGTATGGTATGTTACATACTCCACATTCCAGAAGGTATATGACGTTATCCGAGTCACAGCTCAGGGCACATTTCATGTATCTATCTATCTATCTATCTATCTATCTATCTATCTATCTATCCATCTATCTATATATATATATATAAATATATATATATATATATATATATATATATATATATATATATATATATATATATATATATATATAAGAAGAGAGAGAGTAAGAAACAGAAAGCGTTTCCTATATCAATCACTCAGTGAAATATTTATTTCCAACCATTCTTTTAGAATTTGTTAGAAATGCTTCAGGCTAAAAGCTGTTGCAAATAGCTTGAGAGGGCCTGAGGCCCTTCATTGCAACATGCAATATACACAGTGTACAACAAGATAAAGTAAATAGGTGCACATGAGTTGTATGATTAACATATATTAAAACATATAAAATTTGCTTTTTGTTCAGCAGTGGTCATTCGACTGAGTTATCAAAAAGCGAGAAGCAATAAAGCAATGCAACTTTATGGGATAATTACAGTAGAAGTAAATACCAAAAATATAAATACCACAGAATTGAATGCCGTATAAAATAAAAAGAGCGATACATTTAGCAATTGTTTGCTAAGTCACATACTTGTTCTCTTCACAAGCATCATGCATTATGGAAACAAAAGGGAAAGATAAGAGAACGAACATTGTAGATGATTCATCGCATTAGTTAATTAGTACGCATTTTTGGGACAAACAAGTTGTACTGACTACGGGTGGGTTGGTCACTGTACTGCCGTTGTAATTCTGACAGGGATTTCAGATGCGAAGAAAACTTTTAGAGGAAAGAAGAAGGAAGTACGCAATCTTGATTCACCTCAGTAAACCTGATTTTCTAAACTTAGTGAAAAGAGGTAATGTTGCGCGAAGGTGTGGAACTTTGGCTGCGATTCAAAGTGCAGGTATCTAAAATACAAGAAGATCGTGTGAGTTAGTATTTCTTGTGGTGCCCCACACAAGCGTGCAGTAGTTCATGTGCGATGCAAAAAGTGCTTGATAAAGTTGTAATTTCAACTTTGCCGTAAGGTAATGGTGACATTGGGACACGGCACCTGTTGCCGATACCAAGGATTTCGACAATATGTCAACTTGGGGTGTCCAGTTCAGCACTATTGAAACTGACACCAAGTAGCTTATGTTCTCTAACAATGTCAGTTGGTACATCATGAAGCAGTTGATCCTGGCATAAAGGTACCGTGTCTCCATTATTCTAAAAAGGATTCGTTTAGATTTTGTTATTAGATTTAAGGACGTTGCTGGAGCACTATTCTGAGAGTGTGTAATCACCTTATGAATTACCTCGCTAGCCTCTGGACCAGAGACAAAGAGGCTGGTATCATCTGCGTATAGAACAATCGCTTCCTCGTTCTCCATGTCTGTATGTCATTCTTCATATAAAATCATGCCACTATAATACATAAATAAATATATATATAAAGGCATTATCTTTTTTCTCCCTGCTTACATTGTCAATATCTGCTACCATCGAACCGTTACTGTGTTCGCGCGTGCCATCGCTAAAGTTAACTTCCGTTGTCACGAACGTCATTTGTGGAACCGCGTTTATAGGGCTCACGATTCTTCTTACGAACGGAAGCACGACGCTACCATTCAAACACGCGGTCTAGACCTTCTCAATGGTTTAAGGGCCGACTCACTCCCGCGCCAACAAGACAGTGCAAGGCCTACCATTACATGAGGACGCTGTTCATGACTCCTGCCACGAGAAAGCCTCGCTCAGTACTCGACTGATGCATGAACCACTTAGCAGTGCTGTCCAAGCTTCCTCAGAGAGGCGGACAGCCCCATGGAGCAAATTGATCAACGTTTACCCCGCAAACGCCACAACTGGCTGCGCGTGGGAATCGGCCGAAGTTTTCCACACTTTCGCGTACCACCAAATGACTCGGCAGCCCTGCCGCGGTGGGCTAGTGGCTAAGGTACTTGGCTGCTGACCGGCAAGTCGCTGGATCCGTTCCCGGCTTCGGCAGCTGCATTTCTAGTGGAGGTGGAAATGTTGTAGGCCAGTGTACTCGGATTTGGGTGCACGTTAAAGAACCCCAGGTGTTCGAAATTTCCAGAGCCCTCCACTACGGTGTCTTTCATAATCAAATGATGGTTTTGGGATGATAAACCTCACATATCAATTATATATCAGTCAAGTGACTCGACATCACAGTTAATGTCTTGATAGCACCTAGCTCTGCTGTGTTCCCTGCCATGCTGCTGGCATTGAGATTTATCAAAGCTACGCTGCATGTGGCCGTTTCACGAGACCTTAAGGCCAGCTAATCCGAGAACCGCCGAGAGCTCACGTGTGCTATCAAGCAGCAAATGGGTTACTTTTTGTTAGCACTCTCCCGATTTTCGCTTGCCCTCCAACCAACGCCGGCTGCCCAAAAAAATACCGAGTTCCACCGCTTCTATGATCGCGCCGAAAATTGGATGGTGACCATAGAGGTGGTGAAATCTCGCGAAGGATGAAAAGACCACGAGAATTTTTGGGTGGCCCTCGACAGCTATCCTTCGCGATGCTGCCAAGGCGTACCACACCTACGAAGGCACTAGGCTAAAATATTGGCCCGCTTGGTGTGCCAAGTTCACGAGACTTATTGACCTCTTTTTCATGACCTCGACTTCTTTCCCGTCTAGCAATGCTCAAGCGGAAAAGGGAAATTTCAGGCTCACCGCTTCGACATTTCTTTTCTGAGCACCCTAGTTCGAAAAAGACATCGTTCCGTAGGCGAGAAACTGCTATCTGCCGAACAGCCCTCTGTTCAAGATTGACCTTGCGATACACAACGCACGAATAGTTCAGCGGTACCATAAAGCTGCTCTGAAGATAGCTTTGTGAAGTACCTTGTAGGAGACATCCACACAAATCGCAACCTGTCCTCCTGTGTACAGCTCCTAGACTTCATGCGGATAACGGCGACCCATCCACTCTTGACAGAGACTAAGACCACCCACAAGCCACCAAAGCTAGTGAGCCTGCCTCCTCGCTGTTGTGGATGCATCGGCTGACTGTAGGACTGTTTGTAATGACATCGGCTCTCTCACTACCAGGTGGAGCAGAATGAAAAGCCTCACCATCTGATTTGGCCCACTGTCAGAAGCCACATCAATCCCAGCCGTCAGCACCATCTTTGTCCGAGTGAACCACGCAGGGGTGCCTGCACAAGTAGGCGTTTGGTGTGTAGCGACACCACGGACCCGAGCTAATAACAAGGTAGTTTTGACTCCCTCCCACGCGTAGCCGTGCGTGGCTTTGCCGTGTCCGGGGAAAAGGGAACCTTGGGGTTGAGCTGACGCAGGGTGATTGGACCTTTAAGACCGGGGCAACACACCCCTTTGGCCCCGGCTTCACTTAGACAGCACCCCTGGGCAGACCCACCCAGGGGAAATCGGCAGTCACCTTTTCCTATCTCTCTCTCCCTACATCTTCGTCTTTATCTCTTACTATTTATCTGTACTGTCTTCTAGTCTCTTCTGTTTACTTCCAAACATCCCGGCGGTAGGGTTTACTCTGTGCAAATAGTCTACCTTGGTATAGGTGCATTGGGCTATAGTAGCGTTGTACGGCTGGCGTCTACAGGTTTTAGTATCCGCAAACTTGTAGCGTCCCCTCGTTGGGCTCCGTAGTGGATGGAGGCCAACGCTTCTGAAGAAAATTAAACTGGCATGCATAGAGCGTTTTCCTTGTTAAGTGATCGTACCGCCTTAAAGCGCGTACGCACCAAAGACTTGGGCTTTTTCAATCGGTTAAATGAAAACTTTCCCAATTTTTATGTTATACATAGTGAGATAAGCGGCAAGCAAGCCAGAACTGTATCCCCCTTTGTAGTAGCCAGGTGTCTCACAGAAACTCTTGGGGCCAGGTACAATGTTACCGAAATGGCCAGCGGAGACCTCCTCCTTAAAGTTCGAGAAAAAGAACAGTTTGACAAGTTACAGAATCTTTCAACTTTTGGTGAAAATCCGGTCACTGTAACACCACACAGATCTATGAACACAACCCGTCAACCCGTGGAGTGGTATCTGATGCTGATTTGCTCTGCTTGACCGAAGAGGAACTTCTGGAGGGGTGAAAGAGTCAGAATGTGACTGATGTACAAAGGATCATCATCAGAAGAGACAAAAAGGTAACACCAAAAAACACCTATTACTCACGTTCGCTTCCAGTAATTTGCCAGAAAGTATTCAAACAGAGTACACGAAGACGTTGATCATACCATACATACCTAACCCGCGTCGTTGTTTTAAATGCCAGAGGTATGGCCACGGCTCACAAAGCTGTCGTGGTCACCATACTTGTGCACAATGTGGAGTGTCAGGCCACAATTCTGACAACTGCGGAACCATCACACTGAGTGAACTGAGGCAGAAATCATGCCGCATACTCACGGTCTTGTTCATTTTGGAAAAAAGAAAAAGAAATCATCACATAGAAAATTAAAGAAAATGTCACATTCAAAGAAGCAAGACTAAAAGAGTCGCCATTTCACGGTGCAACATATGCTGATGCGGCGCTTCAGGGGCAACGCTGCACCAGCCCTCGCCAATCTTTCGGCCAGCGCAGAGCGAGCCATCGGCTGTGGCGTCTGCCCCCAAGACGGCAGTAGTTCAGTCTACACCGCCTCCAAGCAAACTGAGGCCGGAGACTCCAGGGTCCTCTGTTCTCAAGGCCTCACCTCACCAGGCGAGGCCTAAAATCCAAGCCACCAGCTCACATGTGCGAGCATCCAGTGCCTCTGAGGAAGCAATGGATACAACGGTACCCTTAGTACTGAAAGAGCGGTGCGGCTCCCTGGAGCACGCCAAGAAAAATAAAAAACCAATAACGGGGCAGACGACCATCCTGCCACCTCAATGAACAAGCTCACTCTAACACAGGATACTCTCTGCAAACCCAGCAGAATCTCTTCTTTTAATACGCAGACAGAAATAAAACAGTGGAAAATCTGAGACCTTCTTCGAAACCTCGATGACTTACAAAAACTCCTTCATGAACACAATCCTAGAGTGCTGTGTGTACAAGAGACACACTTAAAACGAACAAAGACTAAGTTTTTACGTAACTAAGTAATCTTCCGAAAGGATAGAGATGATGCCATGCCACCATCCGGTGGTGTAGCGGTTATAATTAGTCAAGGTATAGCCTGTACACAATTACTCCTTCAAACTTCCCTCCAGGCGGTGGCTGTCCGTGCAGTTATTCTAAAGACACTTGTCACTGTCTGCTCTTTGTACATACCTCCGCACCACCGCCTTGAAGAACTTCAATTCCAGTCTTTAATAGACAAACTACCTAAACCTTATCTGGTCTTTGGGGACCTGAACGCACATAATGGTCTGTGGATTGACTCTCGCTAGGATGCATGAGGTCGTCTCATTAAACAATTCCTCATTTCATTAGGTGCTTGTCTGTTGAATAGGAAAGAGCCAACATACTATAACTTTGTCAACAAAACTTACTCTTTTGTAGACCTCAGTATCGCATCTCCTGCACTTGTACCATTACTTCAGTGGAAAGCCATAATTAATCCATACGGAAGTGACCATTTTCCTTTAGTTTTGAGTACACCAATATTATTTGAATGTCGTCCACATATTCCCAAATGGCTGGTAAACAAAGCCAACTGGGAACAACTTCAAAAGATTACTCACTTAAGTTAGACTGACGTATGCGGATTAGGCATAGAAAAATCTGTGGAGAACTTCACGACTTTTTTTACTGACGCAGCAGCCACTTGCATTCCACAAACATCTGGACTGCCCGGCAAACGGCACGTATCGTGGTGGAACACTGAGTGTCAGAATGCGCGAAAGGAACAGAAGAGGGCATGGAGGTAGCTGCGGAACTCGCCGACAGCGGAAAACCTTGAGAGCTTTAAGAAAATAAAATCTCGAGGCAGGAGAACGCGTCGGCAGGCCAGAAGAGAAAGCTGGCACAAAATTTTATCAGGAATAAATTCATATACACAAGAGGCTAAAGTCTGGAGCATGGTTCGTAGGGTAGCAGGAAGACAAGTACACTCACTCCCCCTCGTAAACACACAGGGTGACAGCCTGGGAGATCAGGCGAACTTCCTCGGTGCACACTACGAGCAAGTGTCTAGCTCGTCACACTATACTAAAGCTTTCAAATGATGTAAAGCAAGGATATAAAAGCAGAAACTAGAATACAAGTGCACAAATAATGAGGCATACAACAAACCTTTCAACTTAGCTGAGCTACACACATCACTAAACTCTTGCAGTACTTCTGCCCCAGGCTACGACCGTGTCACGTATGAAATGTTGAAAAACCTGCCGCTCAAAACGCGAAAAACTTTACTTTCTCTTTACAATGCTATCTGGCTTCCTAGCACCATCCCTGCTTCCTGGAAAGAAACTATTGTTATCCCTATTTTGAAACGGGGCAAAGACCCTTCCTCAGTTTCAAGTTATAGGCCCATTGCACTAACCAGCTGCCTTTGTAAACTTTATGAAAAAATAATAAACTGCCAACTTTTACGAATCCTTGAAACACACAATCTGCTTGACCTGTTCCAGTGTGCGTTTCGAGAGGGTAGATCCACCACCAACCATCTGGTGCGTATCGAGGCACAGATCCAAGACGCTTTTGTCTACAAACAATACTTCCTCTCAGTGTTTCTCTATATCGAGAAGGCTTACGACCCAACATGGCGTTTTGGCATATTAAGAGACTTTTCTCACCTGGGTGTGCGCGGTAGAATGCTTTCCATAATCGAGAGCTACTTGTCTATATGGAAATTCCGTGTCCGTGTGGGCAGTACTCTCTCCCAGGGGAGTTGGAAGACGACAAAGCTGTTGCTGCTTGGCTAAGTAGCTCTGTCTGCATTTATCGTTTATTTTTGTTTATATTACGGCTCAGCACTGCTCAAGACGTCGGACGACTCGAAAAGGTACCTGCCGTATCGGCGACCGACGGGTACTGCGCAACCCGCCGCGTCGAAATGTGCTAGAAGAAACGAAACAAGCATCGGAGAGAGCACCGCCTTGACCTCCCAAGGTGTGACGCCAGGTCAGAAGCACCAGCTGGCTGGCGCAAGCATACCTGACGGCAAGCGACAACACAGCGTTGCATCAGAGGACGAATCAACTGTCGTCGGGGACCACAACGGGGCGAACCTCACAGATCAAGACCTAGACGAGGGTGGTTTCCGCCTTGTGCATCATCGCAAAGACAGGACTGTGGGCATTCCTGTGTTAATTGCTCCAACATCCGAAGAAGCTAACTTGGGGCAAGTCAATCCTATTGACGTATACTCGGAAATTGAAACGATTCTCGGTGGAGCCCCAGATAAGAGCCGTTTCACAGCACAGGGAGCCCTGCTCTTGGATATAGAGACAGAACACCGGGCTAATATGCTTCTAGAGACCAATACTATCTGCGGTCTTGCCATATCTGCCCGTGTACCACACAGTTACATGAAAAATACATGCATTATAAAAGGGGTCCCAAGATGGTACTCGGACGAAGAGCTGTTAACCTACCTGAGACCTCAGGGAGTATACCACGCAAGAAGAATCATACGACGAGTCCAAACCTCATCTACCGAATGGGAATCAAGGCGCACTGACTCTGTAGTTCTCACATTCGCTCCAAATTCGGAATGCCCAGAGAAGATCAACCTTGGCTTCACCAGACACGAGTTAGTAGACTACGCGGGGACGCCACCACGCTGTTTTAAATGTCAGCGTTTTGAACATGTTGCTAAGCACTGTCGTGGGGAACAAAGGTGTAAGCGCTGTGGGGGGCCTCATGACTTTAAGATGTGTACAAGTAAAGAAGAACTTGTGTGTGCAAACTGTGGCGGCGACCACCCAGCTAGCTACGGCCGATGTCCAGCACGAACAGCTGCGCAGCGAAGAAATAAGACGTTTGTCCTCGGCCCGAAGACTGTGAACGAACCATCGCTCACAAAGAAGACGTCCGGCGCGCCACAGCATGGCGGTTCGGATAACGAGTACGCAGGAAATTTTCCGCGCCTAAAGCCGACAAGAGCTGGTACTGAGTCAACGCAAGTGCTCAACGCTGGTGAGAAATGTATCACGAAAGAGTCCGCCAAGCGCACCTACGCTGATGCACTGAGCCCACCTCAAGTACCATCTGGAAGCCAACAGCAAGAAAACCTCGAGCACGTTATTCGCGCTCTGTTCACCGCACTACGTTCACGCGTCGCTAAGATGCCTGCGAGTTCAACGAAGGATATGTTGGAAGCAGTCCTGGCTCTAGAGTCAGTGTTACTTTGCTCTGCTTCCACAAACACACAGTAGAATAATGGCAATGTCTCGCCCACCTGGTCTATTTCGTCCTTCAAAAGTACCCTTAATAATGCAATGGAACGGCGCCGGTCTTCTAAAACGCCAGTGCGAACTCAACCTTTTCCTGCGCGACATTCCAATACCGATTCTAGCCCTCTCCGAAGCCGGTCTACCGAATGCAAGGACGCTCCCAGGGTACACCCGACACGGCAACCCGAGCATAACGTCGTTTGCAAATGGAAGCGCAATGATATACATAACGCGGGAAATCCCTCACGTCGCCTTAGCAGTACAAGACCTCTGTTCCAACTCACTGGAAGTCACTGCTGTGCAAGTGTGCCTGGGAAACCGAAAACTGAGTGTGGTATCGGTGTACATAAGCCCACGAAAAAAGGTCTCTATGGAGACTTTCCTAAAGGAACTTTGCACTCGATGTCCCGCACCTCGAATAATCTGTGGTGATTTTAACGCGCACCATCCACTCTGGGGAGATAAGAGTGTCGATTTTCGAGGCAAGGAACTTCTAGCAGCTGCGGATGCTGCCGACTTATGTGCGGCGAGCGATGGTAAACCTACATTTTTCAGGCCACCAGATTCATGGAGTGCAATAGACCTTGTACTTCACTCCACGGACCTTCTGGTATCATCGACCACGGCTCCAGACAAGATGGGCAGCGACCATTTCCCCATCTTCATCAATATCCTGGGATTTCGAGCTGCTGGTCGACAATTCTGCAATGTAACACGCTGGGACACCTACAGAGAAGTGTTGGACAAATCCACTGGTGAGCTGTTCGCAGATATGTTGCAAGGCAAGCGATCAGCAACTTCATTGCTGAAACTGCCCGACCGCTTTCCTGCTCCTGACTTGAAATTGAAAAACCTCTGCGCAGCACGTAGACGGGCGGAGCGGAAATTAATGAGAACGAAAGGAAATCAGTCTGCGAAAACCGAATATAACAGGATAAACGCTGCGATTCGTCGCCATAGAAAAAATTAGGACGTAATCAATGGGCCGCTTTCTGTGGGAGTTTATCAACGTTTACGCCCTTGACAAAGATATGGGCAGTAATAAATAGTCTTTCTGGGAAGATTCGAACACACAGGCCATTCGAAGCACTCGCTTTGAAACAAGGGATAGATGTGCAAACCCTTGCAGAGGATTTCGCAGACTTGTACATATCTGGTAGATCAGCA
Source organism: Rhipicephalus annulatus (assembly GCA_013436015.1). NCBI lineage: Eukaryota > Metazoa > Arthropoda > Arachnida > Ixodida > Ixodidae > Rhipicephalus > Rhipicephalus annulatus. Next base: position 68,984 of record WOVY01009915.1, on the reverse strand, counting down.
GGAGCGGCGATTCCTCTGTCACCCAAGTTTTTTCACACGATGAATACGCCATTCACCTTCCGAGAGCTGGATATGGCACTTAGGAAATTAAGAAGACGCTGTGCCGTGGGTCCCGATTTGATCAGCAATCAAATACTGACAAATCTGCCATATGAGCGAAACAGGGCCCTTTTGGACATATTTAATCATGTCTGGAGCACGGGAGAGATCCCATTTGTTTGGAAGACAGCTTGGGTGGTGCCAGTCCTAAAGTCCGGAAAGGATCCTGCGAGCCTCGCGTCATATCGACCGGTATCTCTTACATCATGCGTATCTAAGCTGATAGAAAGATTAATATGTACAAGATTAACTTGGTACCTTGAACAAGGAAGACGATGGCCATCGTGTATGACCGGATTTCGCCCATGACTGAGTGCCCAGGACAGTGTTTTGGACCTGTTAAGCCACATCGAGCACCACCGTGTCAGCGGACTCTCGACACTCGCCGTCTTCATGAACGTTGCCAAGGCATATGATTGTGTGCTTCAGGCAGGCATCGTGAACGGGCTCCAAGCCATGGTTGTGTGTCGGGAAATGCTCTTCGGTTCATACATGAGTTTCTCAGAGACCGTTGTGTCCGTGTTAAGCTTGGAAATGTAATGAGCGAAGAGACACGCGTTTCCCTCGGCGTCCCACAAGGAAGTGTTCTATCTCCCTTGCTTTTTAACGCTGCCATGACCAGCCTTCCCGACACTCTGCACTTAGCTCTGAAAGCAGTTAAAATATCCATCTACGCCGATGACATCTGCATTTGGATCTCAGGGTACCAGCACAAACGTCTGGCCCGGATAGCACAGAGCGCTATTTCAATCATTGAGCGTCACTTGTTGACACTCGGCCTATCTTTATCAGCGGAAAAATCGGCCTTCATGCTCTTCCCGGGAGCGCGACGGAAGTCAACACGTCTGTCGCTGAATATTCGAGGCTACTCGATTCGTTGTGCTAGAAGTGTCCGTTTCCTGGGCATTACCATCGACAACAAGCTATTATGGCGACGTGCGGTTGATGGTATAGTCACTGCATCAGTGCAAAGAATCAACGCTCTTCGTCGCATGGCAGGGGTCCGTTGGGGCAACAATCCTATGTCCATGCTTAAATTAAATGATGCGCTTATAACAAGCCGTATCATTTATCAGCTGCCCCTGATATCACCATCACCAAGCCAGTTCGAACGCCTAGAGGCAGTGCACAGAAAGGGCCTTCGCTTGGCGATGGGAGTCCCTCAGGCGGCTTCAAACACGAAGGTCACCAATGAAGCCGAGTCTCTGCCGCTCCGCCTTTTGGCATCTCAGGCCTTATTGACGCAGCTGTCAAGACTGGGCGAGTCATTCGTAGGCACGGCGCTTCTCCGGCGGCTAAGAGCAAGAACTGGCTCACATTTCAACGCGGCACTAAACACATTTCATTATTTAGGCTTGAAACTGCCTAAACGGCGCCCTATGGACCCGCCATGGTCTTTCGTGGATGTTGCGTGCAACTTCAGCGTACACAAGCTACCAGCGAAGCGCACCATTCCAGCCGCGGAAGCAAAATTTCTTGCGCTGTACCACTTGAGCACCATGTACCGCGGCCACCTACAAGTGTACACCGACGGATCAGTGTGCACACAGACGGATAGCTGCGCAGCGGCTTTCTGCATACCCTGCCTGGGCGTGTCATGGTCGGGCCGCCTGGATCGCGTGGTTTTGTCCACAACGGTAGAAAGCGCTGCAATTACGGCGGCTTTGCGAGAACTGCGATCCTTTTCTGCACTAGATGTTGTAGTGCTGACGGACTCCAAATCGGCGATACAAAGACTGCATCGTGGCCTACCTCAAGAAAAGTTCACCAGGCAATCTCTGGCACTAATCAAACACCTAAATGGCAAGAGTTTTAATATAAAGTTCCAGTGGATCCCATCCCACGTTGGCATTGAGGGCAATGAAAAGGCTGATGCCCTTGCTTGCGAAGCACGTACATCGTTTCCAAAAGTAAGAATTCCCAAGACTTACCAGAACAACAAAGATGTGATACGCAATCATTTCAAGGCGATCTACAAGTTTCCACACCAAGCATGTGTAATTCATGGACTTTCTCGTGAAGAAGCGACGCTGTTGTACCGCATTAGAACCGGCTCCGCATACACCCCGGCCTGGTCATTCAAGACTGGGAGATATGCTTCCCCGTTCTGTGCCTTAAGTGGTGACATTGGGGATATTGAACATTTTATTTGGCTTTGCGCACAATTTGATGTGCAAAGAGCAGCGATGATCCGCACCTTGCGAAAAGGCTGTCATAGACACCGGACAGTTGATGACATCATCTTTCCTGAAGGACCCGCGGCAACTAGGAGGAACGTGCAACGAATTTTGTTAGTCTTCCTGCGAGACACTGGGCTGTCTGACACGTGGTGACATTTTCCAAATTCAGGAGATGCTCAGGCGGAACAATTGCCGGCCATGCAGGCCAGGCTAACCCCTCCTGCTACAACACCACCACCACCACCACCACCACCACCACCATTTACTCTCTCCCAAACGTTTGTGCAAGAAACGGTAGTACCGCAAAGTGGTGTACTTAGTTGTACACTTTTTATTAATAAAATTAATTCCTTGCACCTGTTCATCCCCCGCAACATGTTCTATTCCACATATGTCGATGACGTCCAGCTTGGCTTTAAGTCATGCAATCTAGCAATCTGTTAGCGGCAGGTTCAGTTAGGTTTAAAGAAGGTCTCCGCATTGGCAGAGGAAAAAGGATTCCGGCTGTACCAAGAAAAAAGCATGTGTGTCTTGTTCTCCCGAAAGAGAGGCGTGCACTCAGAACGAGATATTGAACTGAACCGTCAACGTCTGTCTGTCAATGCGGAGCATCAAATCTTAGGCTTAAACTTGGACAAAAAGTTGACCTTCGTACCACACTTTAAGTATTTAAAAACAAAATGTTTAAAAGCCATGAATGTTATGAAAGTGTTCTCCCGTACTCCGTGGGGTAGTGATAGGCAATGTCTCATGAACCTGTATTCTCATGTCTAATGAGCCTCATTCGCGCCCGCTTCAATTATGGGGCAGTTCTTTATCAGAGTGCGACTCAAATTGCTTTGAAATTGCTGGATCCCGTGCACCATTTGGGCATCCGCCTTTCTACGGGTGCTTTCGCACCAGCCCTGTAGAAAGCCTTTACGTTGAGTCAAAAGAATGGTCGCTTCATCTACAAAGAACTTACACGTCCTTTGTATATTTTCCTAAGGTGAAAGCAGACAAGAAGCACCCCTCATATTCCACTAATAATGATTTGTCAAGCTCCATTCTGTTTCAAAACAGGCATTCCATGAGGCAGCCCTTCTCATATCGCCTGAAGGGTCTAGCTAAGGAAACTGGAGCGTCACTTGAACACAGTTTAAAAGCTCTTGTAGTACACCCGCCACTTTGGCAGTGGCAGATTATAGACTGCGATGTGTCTTTCCTAGAAGTTACAAAACATGCACCTATTGCCCATATCCGAAACTACTTCCTAGAACTTCAACACAAATACACACGTTTTGAGTTCTTTACAGATGCCTCCAAGTATAACTCCTCTGTATCCTACGCTGCTGTCGGCCCATCCTTTTCGGATGCTGGCACTCTTCATCCAGGTACAAGTATCTTCACAGCTAAAGCTTGCGCGATACTTGTGGCGGCTAAACACATCAAGCAATCACAAATACAAAAAGCAGTATTTTATACGGACTCCCTCAGTGTGGTTACGGCTGTGCAAAATCCTAACAAACAAAAAAACCCTGTCCTCGTCTCACTTTACTCTATTTTATGCACACTCTACACACTGAAACAACATGATGTAGTGTGCTGGGTGCCAGGGCACCGTGAGATCCAAGGCAACGTGATGGCGGATCAGCTTGCTGCACCCGTCCACGAAATCAGTGCCACTACACCCATATCGATCGCGCCCCTTGATCCTAAGCCGTATCTCAAACGAAAGCTCAGGGACTACTCGCAGAGCAAGTGGCATATACCCACACAAAACAAGCTGCACGTTATCAAGCCACACCTTGGCCATTGGTCACCATTATCAAAATCACGTCTAACAGAGGTAACACTAACAAGGCTCTGGATAGGACACACATACACGACACACTCATACCTTTTCTCCGGTGGCGATCCACCATTGTGTGACAGATGTGGTGAGGCAGTAACTTTTCTTCACGTTTTAATCCAGTGTAAACAATTAGACACTCTAAGAAGACAACACTTCCCATTACCTTACCGACAACATATACCATTACACTCCGCAATGTTTGTCGGTAGGGAACTACTTTTCACCCATAAATCACTGCTAGCTTTTTAAGAGATGTCGGTTTTTACCATGTAATATACCAAGGCATTGCGTAGCGCGACTTCTCAAGAGAGGTTGCTGCTGAAGTGGCTACATTGTGAAGCATATGCCTCTCTGCCCTTTTACACAAGGGCACTGATGAGGCATTTGTGCTAGTGCCAAATATTTTTACACATGCTTTTATTATCAAAACCTTTTGTCACCCATTTTTACTAACCATATCATGCCATTGCCATGATTTTATTAGTTATGTTTTTACCCGCGTTAGCGTGAGGAATTTTAAGGCCTCTATACAGCCATGCACCATATCATGATCCACATATTTAGTCACTGGAATGGCGCTTTTTGGCCACCAATTGGCCTTTGCGCCATTAAGCCCTACACATCTTCATTGGCCGAGTGAGTGGATGTTGTTCTCTTGCGAAGAGCTGTCTCCGGAAAAGAATTCTAAGTGTATATCTTGCCTGCGGATAGTGTCACTGAAGATTTTTTCTGCAGATCACGGCTGCAAAAGATGCAGGGCTGCTCAACAGGTTCACCTGATGCCACGTAACACAAAAACATCCTAGGAGTGCTTGTTGTTTTGAAAGCAAGGACGTAAACTCAGCTAAGTGAGCTTACAGATGTCTTTTGGAACAACGATTCGCACCTTCACGCAGCCCGAACAGCGCAAATGTCCTCTCTTCGTAGGGTATTCTGCACTTCCTGTAATATCTTCCCAGCTACAAAATGGAATTCGTCTCTGTGACCTGCAAGTGATGGAACTATTCCGCATCAGCCAGTTGCTAATTTTGTATTGCACAATTGACCACGTTATTCGCAACGTGGAAGAGCCCTGCAAAGACGAGCTCCACAGAGCCAGTGTCGTGCGCAATACTATGTGCCATTTCAGCAGTACAAGTCACTGCGTTTTCATGATTGATAACTATGGTACCACAACTGCCGCCCTGCAGAGACAGTTTCGCAGCACCGCGCACTCGCAGACGTTTCGGAGATCGAACTCTTGTACTCGTCCAGTGCGAAAACGATAAATATGAGGCGTAAAGAGCAACCAGACCAGTGAAGAGGTGTTCTCTGTTGTGCAGCCTATTTATTACAATATGTCTAAGCGAAGCTTACAAGTTCATTTGCATCAAATGATTCCAGCATACACACCGTGGGACAGTTCAAATGTCACTTGAAGAGGCCTTCTTTTTCAGTGGCAATAAAAATAGGCTAAAATGATCTTGAAGAGATGGTGATATTGAGCGTTTTACAGGTACAAGGCACGTGCCCACATGTGCAGCACCGCACTCATCTCGTGACGGTATTATTTGTACGCCATGTGCCTCGAGTGAACTTACACAGCAGAAGCAAGTCCCTCAAGTAGCCGCTGCATCTTGAGTGAGATTCTAAGTAGAAGAGACTAATTATGGGTTAATAGTCTACAATTGCATGGTCCACTGTCGACATATACAGCAAGCCGATAAAACACAAGAAAGAAATGTTACATCTGTTATCCTTTCCATTCCTGTGGCAAAACCCAGTGGCACTGTCGCAGCGCCATGCCTGATTACTGGACCAGTGCGGCGCTGTACACTGGGAGACTGGCACGCTGCACGAGGCACGGTGGCGCGCTGCACACTTGCGTGCCGCACACTTGCACAACCATTTTCGACCGAAATCATTATTTGAACTCTTTTTGAAAACTTTGGTCATGCGCACAACTTGATCAGGGCCGAAACACAAGCGCAGCAGAAAAAAACAGAATTCAGAAAAAGTGAGTAAAGCGGAGTCGATCCAACAACCTCAACGCATCACACATCTTAAGTCTGGCACGCTGCCCACATCACAACTCTTGAAAGACAAGAGCATATGTATTTTTTTTTCTTCATCCTGGGACTAATTCAGGAATCTGATATTTTATGTTGCTTTTGAGTTAGAGTTTCGTCTCTCCGTGTACGCGCCAACCTAACAGGTGTGGGTTAGCCTTTTTTTTTTACGAGGAGCCTTGAATCACATTTATCTGGCACATTTTGCCGTAAAACTTGTAAGTGTCACGGCAGATGTGTTACGGCAATTGCAGTGACTCACTATGCGGTTGGTGATACCTATGTAAAAAAGAGCGTGGATCTGAATTACTCACCAAACACTGTAGATTGCGTCACCCATTTGGAAGCAATTTGTGTCCTTCTCATATCATTCCACGTACGACAGCCGCAGCAGTTCACTCCAGTCGAAACGACCATTAACCTTAGGGCCACACTTAGTGTGTCATGGTTGCTATGAAGATCGTAGATATTAGGTTAAAAAGGGTCTATTAACGCTTAAAAGTTAGTTTGCATGATGACTGACCCATGAGTGGTCATATTTTCACCTTCTACTACACAAATCAGAAGCTAAAAACACCACGATTGGGCATTGCAGCGGCTAACTGCTATCTGGGACGTGTGGCTTTCTGTGGTACGATCCGCAAAGACTACAGTAGGTTTATCTTGATTATCAGACTAGTACTACTGTCATACTGTGTTGCGAATTATGAGTTCTGACGATGCCATGTTTATGAAATACATTCACAAACTCTATCATGTTTTAGCAAAATCGAACCCGCGCCAAGGAGGGGGGGGGGCATGTGTGGGCTGTCGCCTTTCTTCTCAAAATTCTGCTGTTGCCCCCCTTTCCCTCTCTCCCAAGAGCAAGCATAGTCCAAACAAAGCTCATAGGTTGTGTGTCTTTCTGCCTCTCTGCAGGAACACAAAGGTAATTGGCGCCCCCCCCCCCCCTCAGCGAAATCTTGGCGGCTCCCCTCAACCACAAACTCGAAAGATGATTGCCTTGTTCTACTAGCAAATCCATTGCCTCACTAGAAGTAAAGCCATATATGTGTAGGAAATTGACTATAATACCATCATTTTTTGTAAACTTTGCGCTCGACATCTCGTGATTTATTATGAAGTCTTACAGAAATTGCGCCGATCACGCCTAATTTCTTTCCATGTACCGCTAATGTTCCAAATATGCGGTAAGACTGTACAGCGTGGCCAGTGCCTCCAAGCGCGTTTTCTGACACTGGGCTCCGCTGCACAGTGTGGCCCAGTGCGTTTCAGCACACAGGGCGATACTGACGATGCTCTACAGTGTGTCCCAGTGGCTCCCAGTGAGTGAGTGAGTGAGTGAGTGAAACAACTTTATTCGGTCCACAATAGGCGCGAGTAAACTCAGCGTCACCTGGCTAGGCCCACTCGGGGACCACTCGGCTCCCAGCGCGCTGTAATGCACTGGGACAGATTGTACAGCATTTAGAGTGTCACCCAGCACGCTGAGATGCACTGCAAGAAACTGGAGACGCTGTTTTTTTCAGTAGATATGGCTGTGGCGCACCACGACAGGGACACAAATGACACACAAACACACACACAGTGAGAGAGAGAGTGCCAACTTGCAACTGATGTGTCCTTTGGGATCACATGTGCTATTTGTATGATACCTGTTGGTTTATAGTACCTGGAAAGCATCATTCTATAGTCATTCTACGCCGAACATCTGAGTCATTTCGGGGGACATCTCAAATGTATCTGAAAAAAGTCAAGCTAATTTACTCCATTCAAAACAGCGAACTGCTAGAGTATTCAGACAGAAAAAAATGTTCTAGTCACGTGGCTGCTTTCTAAACTTCCTGTAAAGTGTTTTCGGTGTTGTTTGTAAAAACTCGATCCTAAAAAAACTCCTCCTTCTATCTAGTGAAAATTTATTTTGCTTTTTGTGTAGATGTTCTTGTCTAATATGTCTGAAGCTCAGTACTATCAACGCCATTTTTCTGGCGCATACACCCCAAAACCTTAGCTAAAATGTGTTATGTTTGTATTTTTACTATTGCAATACTGCACTTTGCATGAATATCTGAGTAAGGAATACTTATTTTGAAAAATGTATATTTTGAAGAAAAAGTAACTTTAGACCTATCAAGTTTTTATACTCTACGAAAAAAAATCACAAACGTCGCAAAATTGTCATTTTTGTCTTTACTGAGACGCAATTTGCACCACATGGTGGTCGAATAAAAAATAATCATTATACATAAATCAAAAGCAAAGAACTAGTTCTTTTATATGGCAGTTTTTATCACAACACTTCTTTGTTTTAAGAAAGAAAATAATTTTTGTACTTTTCCTGTGGCGCCTATCTTCCTATTTGGTTATGAGACAGCTTCCACCTTGAAATTTACCGTAGCCGTCAATTGGTCACTTCAAAATTTTTTTTCTTCAAACAATAAATTCAATGATGGCAGTTGCCATATGAAAGGAACTGTTTATTTGCTTGCAATATAAGTATAAAGATGATTTTAAATTCTTTCACCACATGACAAAAATGGCGTATAAATATTGACAAAATGGACAACTTTCTGAATATGGCGAATTTTTTTCGTGAAGTTTGCAGCTTGAGAAGTCTAAATGTATTTTTCCTCAAGATATAATTTTTCGAACTAAGTATTCAGTATTCAAATATTCATACAAAAGCAAGTATTAAGATATAAAAATTACAAACATAACACCATTTCGCTCAACTTTAAGAGGCGTATGTGCCTGGAAAATTGCAGTAATATTACTGAGCTTCGAACACCTTACACAAGAACCTTTACTTAAAAGGTAGATCATATATCGTCTAGATAGAAGTAACGCTACATTTAACCTTTTCAGCCCTGTGTTTTTCATTTTGGTCGGATACACTTTTTGGGTGTGTGTTTTCTGGTAGTGAGGACCTCAGAAGAAAACAAACAAAAAACTGAGCCACTGGTGCAAGCATTTTCGGAATAACTAACGGGGTATCAAATTAGGTAATTAGGGCCCAGCGATTGAAAGTTGAGAAAAATGGCTTCTTTTTTCTGCCAGTCAATGGTGTACAGAAAATAGGAAACAACGTCTAAATTTAGAGCCTAATATTCACCGAAACAGCTTTGGTACGTTGTCCCAAAAATGGCGCTTACCCACGTCACCTTGCGCGCCTCGGCTTCACCGAAGGCCTTGGCCACGCTTCTTCTCTGTGGCTGCTACCTCCACAAACATGCCGCTATACTGAAATTAGGTGCTGTGGGGATCAATGAAGAACTATGACCCCAAAAATGAGCAGTATTGGTTACGTTTTCTTATTACTAGAAGAAATGTTTTGCGATGGCGTCAATTAACAAGACCAGGGCCGACAGGGTTAAAATAAATTTTTTTGCAAACACCGAAATGACATCACAGGAACTTCATAAAGCAGCCACGTGAGCACAGCATTTTTTTTCTCGGAAATTATCTATTGTTCTACTGTTTTTGATAGATGGATAACATTGAAGTCGTCTACAGTGATTCCATGGCAGCACTACGGGCGTTCGCCAAGGGTACGGTCTCTGAACAAACGCTGAGAATACTGCAAGGCAAGAACATAACACATCATCTTCTGAGTTGGTTCCCAGCTCACCTTGGGCAAATGAACGATTCCCCTCCCGATCTCAATGAAGCAGCACGCGAGGCGGCGCGAGAACTCTCCAACCGCGCCTTCCCGAGGATGCGTTCTACAGGTGAAGGGGATAACCGGGAAATTCTTACAACATATAACGAGCTCACTAAACATTTCTACCTGTCTAGAAGGATATTCCCTCCACCTCACAAAAATCTAACCCGGCCCCAAGCACTTACATTAAGGCTTTTGCAAACGCGGATGTACCCTACTTTGAAAATGTTACACATTATGTACCCTGACCTATATCCAAGTAATCTTTTTCCACATTGCGGGAAAATAGCTTCATTAGAACACATGCTCTGGCAGTGCACCGAATTCGCTCATATATCGAACATCACCTCTGCCAGATGGGAGGCGGCAATCCACAGCTCATCCTTGGCAGATCAGCTCTGGGCTGTCCACCAAGCCCGCGAGGCGACTGAGGAGCTTGGCATCTCAAACCCCACGTGGGAGCGGCCCGCAATACAGTGATCTGTGTTTTGGAGGACCAAATAAAAGTTTATCCAATTCAATCTACTGTTTTTGATTCAGTAAATCAGCACCATTTTTTAAATACATTTGAGATGGTCGCCAATATGACTGGGACATTTTGGCATGAAATGACCTTGGCCCTGGAAGGCGCCATTGAAGCAGCCACTGTTGCTGTAGTGAATTACATGCATGCTGTTTAACATAACTTGTGAAGGGTTGTGAGGAAAGCCGGCGGAAGGGTTGTGTTTTTTGCTCCCAAACGTTTACAAGGAGTGTGAAAAAAGGTTAATGGAACAGTAGCGGAAAACAGGACAGTGAGATGGAGCACCAGAAACATTTAGAGAATTTCAGTTTAACTGTTGCATATTGAATTTCTTTCACTTGTGAACGCGTGTACATAGACTAAACTGGACGGCATGGGAACCGAAAGATTTAAGAAACACCAGTAAAACGTCAAATAAGCTGTATCTGGTCATTTGGGCATTGTCTATCAAAAGTGTGCTTGCGTCTCTGTTTTGAAAGCACCAATGCTATTGTAAGGCCCGTAAGAGAACCATACGTGAACTCAATAAAGCCTATGAAATTGACAAAATGAGAAAAAAAGATGTGCTAGTGTGGCTTCCTTAGCCTTGTGAGCTTAAGAAAAAAGGTAAATACAATCCTTGCTTAGACGTTGACGCATGCAGATTGTCGTAACTAGTGATGACACGTGCATAAGCTGTGCTGTCTTTTTGATAGATATGTGGAGTTTAACGTCCCAAAACCACCATATGATTATGAGAGACGCCGTAGTGGAGGGCTCCGGAAATTTCGATCACCTGGGGTTCTTTAACGGGCACCCAAATCTGCGCACACGGGCCTAGAACATTGTGCTATCTTTTTATCTGATGCTTTCTAGGTTTTATTGATGCACTGTTGTTGCACAAACAGCAACTCTCACCGCAAACAAAGAATTAGTTGCAACGGCTGCGAGCATTGTTAATGCAAAAAAATGAAAGAGTGGCCACAAAAACATAATTAGGAAAACAGGCATTTCAACATTATCAGCCAGCACTGCTTTGATTTTTTACAAGCATGGATGCGCATGACGCCAGGCTACGTTGCAGGTGTTATATCAGCTTCTATACAAGCTGTTGGGACATTGGGTGGGGCTAGGTGCATTCAAGTGAATTCATATCGTTGCTAGCGGCTACTGACAAGCTGACACTTTGCGGAAACATCATGAAGGTGCGAGCGTGATCAGACAGCGGAAACGTTGTGCCCTTTACGATTTGTTTTGGACAGCAACCGCTGCAAATCATCCGGTGGAGGATTCGAGGCTATTGGACATGCGCTCACGAGTTCGAGCTCATAATGCTCACGATAGTATGCCTAGTGGTGATGAGGTTTCGCGCCTGGCACTGCGGAGCGAGAGTTCATAGGTTTGGCGCCCGCGGACGCAACTTTTTCGGCAGTATTTTTTTGTTTTGCAGTTCCTTGCGTTATACATAACAACGTCATATACGTTAAGAAAATACGTCATTGGAACCAGGAGGAAATCTGGCGCAGAACACCTTCGTGTTGAAACGCCGCTTGCAGTAAGCCGCTCAAGGCTTGAAACTGCAAAGCTGGCGTTTTCTTATGGCTAAAATATTACTGTGGTTACTTCTAGGTTTTGTTACGCCTTAGCAAGGTGACGCAGGCAATTATAAGTTACGCTTTACGTAAGTATTGTTAAGTTCTTGCTTTGACGAATATAGGAGCAGTGAGGTTCAAATTAAACTACAAATGGTTACAAACACGACATGATGGTTATAAGTTCCGACAGAACTTGGCACTGAAAGGAAACGTTCGCACCTCTCATAGGTCTACAGGTTCATCGTCGTTGGTTTATTTTCTCCATTGCTTCGGTATCGACGCGCAGCCATCCTAGCATTTACCGATCCCTAGTATCCTCTCGTACGTCCTCAGGGTGTCCCGCTTGCCACCCTTGCAGTGCCGCCAACACACCGTTTTGAAAATCCAACGCCGCCTATTGAACGAAACCGAAAACATTTTTCCGCGTTGTCTTGTCCGCACGGGACGCTTGTCTGTTCACCAACGGGGCCAACGAAACGCGGTGCACGCCCTGCAGGAGCACAAGCGGTGTCCGGGTGCACTGCAGCAAATGCTCATCGGCGTCGCTAAACACACAGCCCACCAGCTCACACAAATGAACAATATATGGGGGAAGAGCATGCAATGTTGCCAGACTAAATTTTCAAGAGGGTCTATTGTTGGGTCAGCCGTTGCCTTCTTGATTTGTAGTAGACTGGATGTGACTAGCAGGGTTTAGTGCATAACTCTGGCACATGTTTGTTAGGATGGCGATGATTTTTTGTGATCAACTCGCAAGAATGAATTGCTAGGCAGGCTCATTCTAATGACGAGTATAAGCCAATGAAGGCCAGGTGGAAGACCACGTCTTTGGCTAGAATTCACTGAGATACGGCAGCAGCAAGGGCTTGACAAACTGACCCTGCCAGACGTAAGAGTCTGTGGTGCATAAAAGGCTTCCTAGGACCCTACAAGGTGCTGGCTGTAGTACTGAGCGCAACTTACCGACACCATGTCAACTAAGCTTGATCCCTCATCAAACAATTTTGAAGGTGACCTGAATACTTCTCTTTGCCACATCCTCCACTCTAAAGTACCGTGATCACATCCGCCTTCTTTTTCTACTCATAAGAATATGTATTTGCAAGGTCTAGTTTTAATAGGTTAATTATAGCTTCTGACCAACACGTGCCTAATCATTGTCCCTAATTGATAATAACAGCTTGGACAATTGTCCAAAATTTTTTCACCCAATTCTTTTTGCGAAGGTCCTGGGCACAAATCTCTGCCGAAGCTAGCACGTTTTCAATAGAGGAAAAATTGCTTGAGGCCCGTGCAAGTGCACATAAGTATACTTTGAACAAATAAAAGTTGCTGAAATTTCTGGAGCACCACTGTTGTAGTTCAGGGGCTAAGGTACTCGGCCGTTGACCCGCAGACGATGGTATCGAATCCCGGCTGTGGCGGCTGCACTTTCGACGGACGCGATATTATTTTAGAGCCGTGTGCCCAGACTAGGGTGTGCTTTGATGAACCTAAAGTGGTCTCCTTTCCGCAGCCCTCAACTACGCTGTCTCTCATAATCGCATCGTCAGATTTCTTCATCGCGTTTTCCATGACCACGTTACGCTGTAGGTAATTTTCAGTGAAGACCGGGTATACAATGTTCGAAAAGCTTCAGAACGGCACTTTTTTTAACATTACGGCCTATTCGTGATGATTTCAGGTTATTCTAGAACCTGCGTTGCCACTCCCGATAACGCTCTAATGTTCGATGGCAAGTGTATAAATGTCGACACAATTTGCCGCTTGTCAGTTGATTAACGGCCGATGCTCTGCTCGCCGCTATCAGTGCCAGTGTCTTACTGTTACATAACCATTATTTTACGTGGCCACAAGTTCAGCACATATTAAACAGTTTATTATTTGACCAGCAGTCTCCTTCATTTATCCACATTACGACGCCATGGCATCTGGTGGAGGTACTGCTTCATTCACGTACTGGATGCCCTTGTCAAGCCGCTAACTCAATCCACGTCACGAAGAAGACACCGACGCTAGCCAGGAGCAGTGATCTAGCCACCGACAACAAGGTCTACCAGCGGAGTACGAGCCTCTACAGTATAAAATTTGGAAGACCAAGGCTATGACTTCGACTGCAGCGACATTGACAACCGCTGCATCAGAGCCCACGATCATCATGGATCAGCCACGAGAGACACCATATTTCCATGGATCATTGTTCAAAGACCTGGTGACCTGGCTAGAGACATACAACTGCGTGGTTGCCACAAAAACATAATTAGGAAGACGGGAAGAGAAGCTCTGTCGCGTGTACTTCAATTTGAAAGACCCTCAAACGGCCTGCCTCGGAAATTGAGAGCCTACGCTTGAAACGTATGATGTCTTCTGGGGCGTATTCTTGCAAACGTTCGTGAGCATTCTCGCAAAAAGAGGGCCGCTGCTTTGTTGAAGACACGGGCGTAGCTGCGAAATGAAAATGTTACCATTTTCAGAGAAGAAATGACCTACCTGTCCCGTCACATTAACCCAGAGATGCCTGAGGAGAAAAAAGTTCACTTCCTCAAGCGAGGGATGAAACGGGAGCTCTTCGTGAGATTGATACAAAACCCACCAAAGACCATTCAAGAATTACTCTCGGAAGCGACAACTACTGAAAAAATATTTGAAATGCACATGGGAGATTTGAACCACCGTTCGGCTCCACGCTATGAAGAGATAGAACCACTATGCTCCGATGATGTTCGCGAGACCATAAGGGCTGTAGTGCGCGAAGAACTTCAATGAATGTCTGCGTCATGCCAGCCTCAAGTTTGGTCAATTGCAGATATTGTCAGAGAAGAAATACTGCAATAATGGAGTATTCCTGAGGCATAACAACCACAACCCCAAACCATGAGCAACGCTGCTGCTGCCCGACGCTACACTCTACCCCCTCGTCAACGTCAAGAGACCGTACCGCCACAATTTCATGGCTAGACACTGCCGCCGCCGACGCCATACCGTCCACCTGCTGGTCAGCGCAATGCACCGAGCAAAACCGACGTGTGGCGCCCCCCGACCACCAGCCTCTCAGCGACCACTGCGGAAAAGCTGGCCACACCTATCGCCGCTTCCAGTACCACCGAATGGGATTGCGTGGTTTCGCCATCGACGTGCCACGTTTACAATGAAGTGAAAGATAGCACCACATCGCTCACTAGCTCGTAGCAAAACAGTGGACACCCCAAGCATCTTCGCGTTAACCTTGAACCGGCCACTACATGTCGCCTCACCACCGGCGGTACACTGGCCCGACCCGAGGCCGGTCGTACAGGCCGTATTCGGAAAACTAAGACCCAACCAATGCAGGTGCCGTGGCTGTACGACGAAGAACCGAAGATTCTCCACCCACGAGGACGACACCACGAAGCAACCGCAAGAAACCGCCACAACCTCAACGTTGTCCCGTTGTCAAAACTTCGTGACCAGAAGAAGACCTGATTACGCAACGTCCCCTGCAGGGGTGCCTGCACGAGTAGGCATTTGGTGTGTAACGACACCACGGACCCGAACTAACGGGGGAGTTTTGAGTCCCTCCCACGCCTAGCCGTGCGTGGCTTTGCCGTGTCCGGGGAAAAGGGGATCCTGGGGGTTGAGCCAATGCTGGGTGATTGGACCTTTAAGGCCCCCCAGAGGCGGCAACACACCCCTTTGGGCCCGGCTTTACGTAGACGGCACCCCTGGGCTGACCCACCCAGGGGAAACCGGCAGTCGCCTTTTCCTGTCTCTCCCTCTCCTCATCTTCGTCTTTCCCTCTCACTTTCAATATTCCCTGTTCTATCCTCTCTTCAATATACTTCTGTTTTTCCTGGCGGCGAGGGTTGAACTTGTGTGGCTATGCAAACTAGGGTAAACCATATTGGGTTATAGTAACTGCGTAATGCTGGCATTGCGCAGACATGCCCACATGATCTGCCACATCCCGTTGTTGGACTCTGAGGTGGGTGGTAGGCGCCGTTACCGAAAAATCCACAATTACCCATGGGATCCTCGACCCCTCTCTAACTGATCGTGTCTCGAAAAGGGTACGCACCGACGCAACCTCACTACTTTGGCCCAAAAACAGAGAAACTATCCGACAATACCATGTCCTACGCTGCGAACAATCATCTACAAAAGCTAGAGCAATCTCACCCTTTCTTGTGGCCAAGTGCTTGAAAGAGACCATTTGAACCGGTTAAAGGGCCACGAAGATGGCAAGTGGAGATCTGCTTCTCGAATTAAAAAACAAGAAACAGTACAATAAACTCTCGCACATTGTAGCCTTTGGTAACATCCCCGTCTCTGTGAGCGCACACCGTACCATGAATACAGTGAAGGGCGTGGTATCGGACGAAGGTTTGATGACACTGAGTGAAGAAGAGCTCCTTGATGAATGCAAGGACCAAGGTGTAATACATGTCCAGCGCACAAAAATCAGACGTAACAACAACAAAATAGCAACAAAGCCCTTGATACTCAACTTCAACTCAACCACTTTACCTGAGACTCTCGCAACTGGCTATATAAAACTCTATGTCCGACCCTTTATTCCCAACCCGAGGCGTTGTTTCAAATGCCAGCAATTTGGTCATGCATCCCAGAGCTGCCGAGGGCAGCTGATGTGTGCTAAGTGTGGCACAACCGGCCACAGTGCTGATGAATGTAGTCATGACGAGGTCCTCTGTGCTAACTGCGAAGGTAGTCATCCCGCATACTCCAGAGCGTGCCCAACCTGGAAAAAAGAAAAAGAAATAATAACTACAAAGTTAAGAAAAATATAACATTCAGGGAAGCAAGACAACGGATCTCGTCATCCTTGGCTCTGAAAACACTTTTCGCCGAAGTGGTGCAACGAGGGGCGGCACCACAAAGGCCTTTGGCAGTTGCCTGGACTGCGCCTAGCGTGACGAGGCCAACGCCACCAGCCCCTACGGTGGGAGCAGCCAGCGCTGCCCTGTCCAAATTCAGCCTGTCCACACTAGTGACCTCTACAAGCTCTGGCAGCAGCCAGAGCAATCACGCGGCCAAGCGGGCCTCATCGACCCCCCGCTCAGTGGGAGAAGGACTTCGTCGATAGAGGCGAAGTCTAAGCGACGCACAGATCGCTGTGTAGACCGGGCGTCCCGTGCCTTGCAGCAGGCTATGAGGACCAGTTCAAACCAAAGGGCGCAGGAAGCGCCGAAGGAGCGGCGAGCTTGTCTCGACCGCCCCAAAAAAGACAAAACGCCGACTACATGACCTGACAAAGGCCCTGTGAAATGAGCTAATCTCCGTATTCTCTGCACACAGCACTTTTTGCTTTTTTTCCACTATGGACAAAATCATACAGTGGAACGTAAGGGGAATACTTAGGAATTTAGATGACGTTCAAGGATTTCTGAGTGAGTTTAACGCGAAAGTGCTATGTGTGCAAAAAACTCACTTAACTCCCAAGCACAAGGACTTCCTACGGCATTATATTATTTTCCGAAAAGACCAGGAGGATGTTGTCGTACCATCTGGCGGTGTGGCCATTAGAGCTGATCGAAGTATAGCGTGCCAGCATTTGAAGCTCCAAACGGCCCTTGAGGCAGTGGCCATACGAGCTGTACTATTTAATAAACTCATTACCAAATGTTCTGTGTACATACCACCGCATCAACAGCTACACAGACGTGATCTAGAATCATTATTAGATGAACTACCAGAGCCGTTTCTTGTTCTAGGTGATTTTAACGCACACAATGTCCCGTGGGGCGATGCTCACTATGATGCGCGAGGACGTCTCATTGAGCAGCTCCTTTTCTATTATAGTGTATGTCTTTTAAATATAAAGGAGCCTACGTATTTTAGCCTTGCATATAACACGTACTCCTTCATAGATCTTGGCATTTCATCACCGTCCCTTTTACCTGTTTTTAAGTGGAACGTTCTTAAAAACCCTTATGGGAGTGACCACTTCCCAATCATCCTGAGTGCGCCGAACAAAGATCAACTACCCCCGCAGGTTCCTCGATGGAAAATTGACTCAGCTGATTGCGAAGGGTATAGAACTCTTACACAAATGACATGAACTGAGCTGTCCTCCCTGACCATAAATGACGCTGACACGTATTTTACAGCTTTTATACTTGATGCCGCATCTAAATGTATTGCCAAAACACGCGGCATGTTTTCTAAACGGCGAGTCCCATTGTGGAACGACGCATGCAGGAAAGCATAGACCACTCAGACCAAAGCATGGGCGTTGCTTCGCGATTCCCCAACAGCAGAAAACCTGGAAAATTTCACGCAGGTCTAATTGCAGGCAAGGAGAACGCGTCGGCAAGCTAGACGAGAGAGCTGGACAAAGTTTATATTGAGCATCAACTCATACACAGATGAGGGAAAAGTGTGGATTAAGGAAAAGAAAATTAAAGGCCAACAAACGTATTCCCTTCCACTAGTAAATAGCCTCGGGGAAGCTTGAAGGTTCAAGCCAACTTTCTTGGCACACATTTCGAACACATGTCGAGCTTCTCACATTACTCCGAAACCTTCCAGAATTACAAAGCACGAATAGAAAAACAAAAGTTAGCAAAAAAATCCGCAAGAAATCAGGCATATAATGAACCATTCTGCTTAGTGGAACTGCGAACAGAACTCAGCTGCTGTAATAAACCTACCCCAGGTTCTGACAACGTAATGTACGCGACGCTGAAGGAACTACCCTCCGAAACTAAAAAAAATCCTCCCCTCTCTTTATAATCGCTTATGGTTCTCAGGTGTGATCGCCTCCTCTTAGAATTCCAATTTCGAAGCCGGGAAAGGATCCCTTCACTGTATAAAGTTACACACCTATAGCGTTAACAAGATGCCTCTGCAAATTATTTGAAAAAATGATCATTGCCACTTACTGCACTACTTAGAAACAAACAAATTGCTCGACCCATACCAGTGCGAGTTCAGATAGGGCCGATCTACCAACGACCATCTTATACGTATCGAGGCACACATACGTGAAGGTTTTGATTATAATCAGTTTTTCTTATCTGTGTTCCTCGACATGGAGAAGGCCTACGATACTACGTGGAGGTTTACAATATCGAGAGACCTCTCACACATAGGTATACACGGTAATATGTTCAGTGTCAGTGAAAGCTATCTGTCAGATTGTACATTCCGTGTTAGAGTGAGCAATGTTGTGTCCAGAACATATGTACAGGAAACCGGAGTGCTACAGGGTGGGGTGCTCAGCTGTACGCTCTTTAATATAAAAATGAACTATCTCCGTCTGTACATCCTACGTAATATATTTTCTTCAACATAAGTCGACGATGTACAGATAGGTTTTCAATCGTGTTCTCTTGGGATCTGTGAGCGACAGGTTCAGCTTGCCCTTAACAAGGTATTCAAATGGGCTGAAGAAAACTGGTTCGAAGTGAACCCACAGAAAAGCACCTGTGTCTTTTTTTCACAAAAAAGAGGCTTGCACCCTCATTCTGAAGTGGTCATTAAGGGTGAGCGTCTACCCGTAAACACTGAACATAAGTTCCTAGGTATAATTTCAGTTGCGAAGTTAACCTATGTACGCCTCATGTAACATCTTAAAAATAAATGATTGAAAACAATGAACATCCTAAAGATGCTGTCACGAACAACGTGGGGCAGCGACTAAAAGTGCCTCATGAATCTGTATAGAAGCCTTATACGCTCACGCCTTGAGTATGGGGCAATAGTCTATCACTCTGCCACGCCAAGCGCTCTGAAAATGTTGGACCCTGTTGATCATCAAGGCATCCGCCTGTCCACAGGCGCCTTTAGAACAAGCCCAGTTGAAAGCCTTTATGGGGAATCGGACGAGTGGTCACTCCATCTGCATAGAACATATTTTTACTTCATATATTTCCTTAAAGTAAGTGCGAACAGTGAGCAAACCGCATCTTCCACCATCAATGACCTGTCCAGCTCTCAACTTTTTTGAGCAACCAGCCCACAATGGCACGCCCTTTCTCGCTGCGTGTTAGAGACCTACCTGAAGAAACAGATGTCCCACTGCTTGAATACCACCTCAGACCCCCACTCTGCGGCTCCCGCCATGGCAATGGCGGGTTATAGACTATGACACATCTTTCGTAGCTTTCACAAAGCATGCCTCTCCCATACACATTCGGATGTATTTATTAGAGCTGCAACATAAATATGACTGTCCAGAATATTATACTGATGCATCCAAGTCTCATACTGGCGTGCCCTATGCGGCAGTCAGCCCATTCTTCTCGAATGCCGGGGTTCTGTCCGCCAGCACAAGCATTTTTGCAGCCGAGGCTTACGCGTTATTCGTAGCCGTTAAACACATCAAAGAATTGAATACGCCAAGGGTAGTTACATACGGAGACTCCCTGAATGTCGTAAAAGCGTTGAAAAATCTAAAAGAAAACAGAAACCCTATAATTATATCCCTCTACTCAATACTCCGCGTGGTCTATGCTTCCAGGCAACATATCATCGTGTGCTGGGTGCCAGGACACCGCGAGACTGAAGGAAATGTGTTGGCTGACAGCTCGCCATGTCAATCAACAGAAGCACTGCCAACTCTCCAGTTGATGTCTCTATAATGAACCTAAAACCAAACATACGGAAAAAGCTAAAGGCTTACTGGCAGAAGTTATGGGATCTACAAACTCATAACAAGTTACACTTCATCAAACCATACATCGGTAACTGGCCACCCGCGTCGAAAACGCGCCGTACAGAGGCCAGTCACTGTCGGTTTAGAATAGAACACACACAAAGCACGCACACACTCCTTTTGTCCGTTGGTGACCCACCCACCTGTCACAGATGTGGCCGCCCACTTACCGTACTCCACATACTCCTTGAATGCTCTGAGCTAGAGGCTTACAGGAAAAACCTTTTTCCACTGGCGTACAAGGAACACATACCCCTTCATCCAGCTATGTTTATTGGTCGCGAATCTCTTTTTAAATATAATGCATTGAATGCATTCCTAAAGGAAGTAAATACTTTCCATGTTATCTACTCGAGTGATTGGTAGCACGGCCTCTGAAAGAAGGCTGCTGCTGTGGATGCTACATCCAAAGAGAGCACCTGTCTCCCGGCCCTTGGTAGCGAAGGCGCTGGCGAGGTATCAGTGCTTATATAACACTCCTATTCTATGGTGTCATGATAACTCAAGACTCATTCTCACCAGGCATGCTTCACTTCACTTTCATGATTTTAATAAATATATGTTTACGCACCTTTAGGGCGCAGAATCTTAGGCCCTTTTACAGCCATTTAACATAACCATTGCTCCGATCCGATATCATTTTCTGGCGCTCTTTGGCCATCAATTGCCCTTGAGAAATAAATAACATATATCATCATCATCATAGTCGTAGCTGTGATCCGATACCACGGCCGAACCGCAACGCTAGGTTATGAACTAGCCACATCGACACTATCAACGACAGCGAAAGAAAAACAGCTTTCGTCGACACCGAAGCCAATTATGTGGTCATTAGTGGGACTTTCGCCGCGAAGTTGATAAAAATAAGAACCGATTTGTGAGGCCCTGAATTCCGTACAGTCTGAGGTCACCTAACAACATTAGCAGGAATCTGCGCAGACAGAGTGACCAATAACAGCCACACATATCCCGCAAACTTCTTCATACTACAGCACTTCTCGAGGGATGTCATTCTTGGAATGGACTTCTTCGACCTGAGAACAAAGTTGTTAACACTATGCAAAGAAACAGCACTGCTGCCACGCACGCCATCAGGAAGCCGTGATATGACACATGTCCTGGAAGACGCCACCATTCCTCCTCGCTCAAGCATCATCATTTCTGTTGGCCCTCCAATAACAAAAGACTTCGAAGGCATCGTTGAAGGCAATCTGTACCTATTGGTCAACCATAATATTTGTGTTGGAAGGGGAATCGCTGAGCTCCAAGGAGTAAAAGCAACAGTTATGCCTAAGAATTTCAGCAACGAGTACAAACACGTGAACAAAGGTACAACGGTCACCTACATCAACGAAATTATGGAAGCCATCAATCCTTTCGCCCTCGCTGATTCCACAGAACCTACTCCGTGGAACTGAACTCCTCACCCAGCTTTTGAAATCAATCCGAGCCTTCCGAGGCGTAAGGCAGAACAGCCCAAGGCCCTGATCCAGCAATAAAAAGACTGCTTTTCTTTGTCATCAAAACTTCGGCAGACCCCAGTCGCGAAACATCGCATAATAACAGAGGGAAACGCCAGACCAATACTGCAGAGCCCCTACAGAGTTTTCACGCTAGAACTGGAAGTTGTAAAAATACAAATCGATGAAATGCTACCCGACAACAAGATACAACCATTTAAGAGCCAGTGGGCATCATCCGTGGTGTTATTGAAGAAGGACTGAACCTAACGCTTCTGTGTCAATTATCGCCAACTTAACAAAATCACAAAAAATATGTCTATCCATTTTCACGGGCAGACGAAGCCTTGGATCGATCCCACAACACAAAGTACTTATTGTCGATGGGCCTCAAGATCGGTTGCTGGCAAAACGAAGTCGATGAAAAAGACTGAGAAGAGACGGTGTTTATAACACCAGACGGTCTTTTCGAGTGCAAGGTTATGTCCTTTGGTTTTTGCTCGGCACCTGCGAATTTTCCACGCAATATGCACACAGTGGCGACAGCAGCAGTGAGGGTCGAAGTGCTCCCAAGAAGAGGGCCGTCGCCTACGAACAGGAAGGTGTAGCGATTCGAGTCAGGTCTGAGCTTCGAGACACGCTATCCGCGCTCAGGGAAAGCATCAACAAGCTCGGGGAGAATTTCGCCCAAATGCAGATCACCCTGGCCGCGCAAAACGACCGAGTATCCAAGGTAGCATCGTTTCTCGAAAGCGTAGTGAAACCAGCTCTGACCTCAACCGCCGTCGTACAACCCCAGCCCGGCGCTATGGGCCCCATCGTCCACGCTATTCTTAGCCAATCTGAGGGCAGCACCAGCCCACAAAAGCACCAAGATGGCCAAGCCAAGTGAGACGTTTCTTATTTGGCAATGGAACTGCAGGGGCTTCCCTAGTAAAAAGGCGTCCCTGCAGCAGTACATTCGATGCTCTAGCGAAAAACCCCTCGTCATTCTGCTTCAGGAAACATTAACTCCAAACGTCACATTGACTGGTTACAAGCCCGTCTCGCGTTATTCTGATGGCCGGGGCGTCTGCACCTTGGTCAGTAACAAGCTCACACACATCTCTCACGACCTCAAAATGGCCACCAGCAGCGCCGAATATGTCATGACCGAGATTCTGCCGTGCAGCTCGGACCGAAGCAGCGTCTTTTTTCTCCACGTGTACAGCAGCCCTAAGGACCGACGGCAGCGCTTCAGGGCCCTCATAAAGAAGGCCGTCAACTTGGCAGGTCCCAACCCCCTAGTTGTGGCGGGCGATTTTAATGCTCCGCACCTTACTTGGGGCTACCCGTACAATACCAGCAAGGGCGCGGAACTGTAGCAGAACGCGACGGACATGGACCTGACTCTAATCATCGACAAGGCCTTTCCAACTCGGTTGGGCACCTCATCCTGCAGGGACTCCACTCCCGACTTGACCTTCGTCAAGAATCTCCCCGATGTACAGTGGGCCAACTCAAACCTTGACTTAGGTAGCGACCATTACGTCCTGGTGACGCAGTTCCTAGTGGTCCGAAAGAGGGCACGGGAGTTTTCTTGGACAAACTGGGACCAGTTTCGCAAAGTCCGCAACGAACGACCCCTACCTGAAACCAGGCCAAGCCTACAGGAGTGGATTAGCCAGCTGAGAGAGGACGTCATAAGTACCACGAAGAATATTAGTACTGACCTTCCGGTTGAAAAAATGGATAGCCGCCTTGCCCACCTGCTCGAGGCCAAGCAGTCACATCTCGCCCGCTGGAAAGGCCAGCGCCTCAATCGCAGGTTGCGCAAGAAAATCTCCGACCTAAACAAGACCGTCGAGGAGCTCTGTCGCGTCCTCTCCAAGCAGCAGTGGGACGAGGTGTGCAACTCGGTGGATGGCCAGATGCGTAATGGCAAGACATGGAACCTGCTCAAGCACCTGCTCAGCGAGTCTAACACCAAAACTAACCAGCGGAATGTACTAGCGTGAGCCATGCACGAAGCCAAGCAGTCCTCTTCAGAAGAGGAGGTTTTGAAGCAGCTAGTGCAAAATACCTCCCTGTCGACTCGAACCCCGCAACAACGTACCCCGAGTACTCAGGACCGGCCAACACTGAACTGGACGCCGAGATATGCCACGAAGAGGTTCGGCAGGCGCTTTACGGGCTCAATGGGAGGTCTGCCGCGGGCCCCGACGGCATAACTAATAAGACCCTGAGCAACCTGCACGACCGGTCAATCGACTACCTCACCGAGGTCATCAACGAGGCATGGTAGAGCAGCGAGGTCCCCGACCCGTGGAAGGTCGCACGCAACGTGCTTATTCCTAAGCCGGGGAGGTCACCCAACATGGACAACATACGCCCCATTTCGCTCACATCCTGCATGGGAAAGGTAGTCGAGCATGTGGTCCTCAATAGGTTGACTCGGTACCTGGAAGACAATGGACTCTACCCGTACACCATGATTGGTTTTCGGGCCAAGCTTTCGACGCAAGACGCTATGAGGCTGCTCAAGCACCAAGTCATCGACTGCAACACTCGAGACATGCGGGCCATTCTCGGCCTCTACTTAGAGAAAGCCTTCGACAATGTTACCCACTCTTTCGTGGTGTGGTCGATTGCTGAGCTCGGCCTTGGAGTCAGATTCTACAAATATGTCAAATCGTTCTTGACCTGTAGGAGAGCCACCCTCAGTGTGGGAGACCTTGTCTCCGAGGAGATAGAGCTGGGATCGCGCGGCACGCCACAAGGGTCAGTGATATAGCCCACCCTGTTCAATCTTGTCATGGTCGGGTTGTCCAAGAGCCTCTCCTGTATCGAAGGCATTAAGCACACAATTTACGCGGACGATATTACCATTTGGTGCGCAGGTGGCAGCGACGGGCAAGTCGAGCGCTCCCTGCAGGAGGCCATAGACACCACGGAAGATTACCTCCGTCCCACAGGCCTGAGGTGTTCCCCAAGCAAGTCGGAGCTCCTCCTTTACCAACCCACTAGGCGAGGGCCCAAGCCCAAAAACTGGCAGCCGATCTCGAAGAGTGATATCAAGCTCTACACCGGAGATGGCAGCGCAATACCCAGAGTCGACTCCATTCGGGTCCTCGGCATGACCATCGAGTCCAATGGTTCGAACGGCTAGACTATAGTCAAGCTCGCCGCCAAGACGGATAACGCGATTCGGCTGGTTCGGCGGGTGGCCAACCGCTACCAAGGCCTCAAGGAAGACAACCTTATCCGCCTGGTCAATGCCTTTGTGCTCTGCCACTTTTCATATGTCGCGGCCATGCACAAATGGCAGCGTGCCGAGCGTGACAAGATCAACGTCTTGCTCAGAAAGATTACCAAGCGGGCCCTCGGTATCCCGATCAGGACGCGCACTGAGCGCCTGCTCCAGCTCGGAGTACACAATACGTTGGAGGAGATTGCCGAAGCGCAGGAGCGGGCCCAGCTCACGCGCCTTTCGTGCTCCCAGACCGGCAGACATATACTCCGAGAGTTCGGTCACTCTCCGGCTGAAGTGGACGAGAAGATGAGACAGGTGCCCCGTGAGATTCGTGACCTCATCACCGTGGCACCGATACCGAGGAATGTTCATCCCGAGCACAATCGTGGTAGGCGACGGGCTAGAGCTGCCACTCTTCTCAAGCAGATTCACAGTGAGGAGCACGGCGTCAGCTTTGTCGACGCGGCAGCGTACCGTGGGAGCCGCGCCTTCTCCGCAGTCGTCGTCGACTCCAAACAACAAATCACCAACTGCGCATCGGTTCACATTGACGATCCGACAATTGCCGAGCAAGTGGCCATCACCCTGGCCATCCTGGAAGGTGAAAGGGAAGTCATCTATAGTGACTCTAGGTCAGCTATTCGCGCTTTCGAGCGCGGTGTAATCTCCAAGAAAGCCCTGCGCGTGCTCCAAAGTGGTGGCCGCGACGGCATCAAGCACCACGTACTGATTTGGTTTCCTGCACATGTTGGACAGGTCCAAGGCGCTCCCCCCAACCTCAAAGAGTCTGCCCACGAGGCCGCGCGCGCACTAACCGACCGCGCTGGTTCCGGGCAACGATTCGGGGCCAACGGGGTTGCGGAAAACAGGGACGCGCCTGTCACGTACAACGAAATAACAAAATATTTTTACCTCATGCGGAGACTATATCCACTCCCTCATCCAAATATTAATAGGCCACAGGCCCTTACGCTCAGACTACGGCAGACCGACACGTACCCTAACCTGAGATCCCTTCAGGCTATTTATCCTGACGTGTTTCCCAATGACGCTTGCCCCGCATGTGGGGATGTATCCACACTGGCGCACATGCTCTGGGAGTGCAAGGCAATGTACACTAACCCCAACACTACATCGGTCAGGTGGGAGGTGGCCCTACGCAGCTCCCTCCTGGCCGACCAACTTTGGGCCGTTCAGCAGGCCCGCGGAGCGGCCGATAGGCTTGGCCAAACGGTCCCGACGTGGGAGTCGCCCGCTGCGCGCTGACGCGCGCCTTGCAGGACCTCAATAAAGTTTCGCAACCAACCAACCAATGCACACAGTGCTAGCAGGGAAGAAATGTCAGACTTGTCTCGTTTGCTTGAACAATGTTCTTGTGCTTTTCTCGAGCTTTGACGAGCCTCTTTGGCGCCTTCGAGGTGTACCGAAACCATCAAGACTCTCAGGCTCACTCGGACCAGAAATACGCCGCTTCGCACACGAGGAAATTCGTTCTTGGGCTACATGATAAGCAAGTCCGGAGTATGACCTAATCCACAGAAGACAGCCGCTATCGCTTCAATTCTGCCGCTCACCAAAAAAAAATGCCGTGCGTCAATTTCTCAGCGTGTGTGCCAATTACAGGCGCTTCGTCAGAAACTTTGCCACATCGCCCAGTCACTCACTAATCTTATGAGGACCGGCGTCGAGTTCAAGTGAGAAACCCCACAGGAGGAAGCATTTGGGGAACTAAAATGACGCCAGCAGATACCTCCGATGCTCGTCCATTTCGACGAAAACGCTAGAATAGAAGTGCGCACTGACGCAAGCAGCGTAGGAATCAGCGCCATCCATGTGCAGAGCGCTGACGGACTGAAAAGAGCCATTTTTGCGATAGCTGGTCACTATTCAAGGCAGGGAGCAATTGTTCCACAACAGAAAAAGATTGTTTTGCCATAATTAGGGCGACGTCGAAGCTTCGTCATTACCTCTATGGCAGGCCCCTCAAAGTCGCGGGCAATCACCACACTTGGTGCTGGCTAGCTAACTTGAAGGATTCTACAGGTCACCTTGCGCAATGAAGGCTGAGTCTTCAACAATGCGACATTACAGTCATTTACATGTCTGATAGAAAACACTCCGACGCTGACCGCCTGTGGCGAGCCCCCGTCGACTCACCACCACCCGAACACCTGAATGACGACTGCTTCTTGGGAACGATAACTGCCGACGACTTCACTGAACGATAGCTGGCTGGCACGCAACTTGGGGGCCTAATAGAGTACCTCAAGGGCCGGATCTCTGTTGTTCCTAAAATATTCAAACGGGATCTTACGTCGTTTTCTCTGCGAACCAGCCTTTGCCAAAAGAAAAACTTCTCGCCTCATCAGCGAAGTACTTTCTTGTGGTGCCTTCAGATCTGTGACCAAAACTTCTTAAGGCCCTGTACGATGATCCAACGGCAGGACACCTTGCTGTTTCCCCAACGCTCGCGAGGATACAAGAAAGGTACTACTGGCCACGCCATACCGCTTTGATTGATTGATATGTGGAGTTTAACGTCCCAAAACCACTATATGATTATGAGAGACACCGCAGTGGAGGGCTCCGGAAATTTAGACCACCTGGGGTTCTTTAACGTGCACCCAAATCTGAGCACACGGGCCTACAACAATTCCGCCTCCATCGGAAATGCAGCCGCCGCAGCCGGGATTCGAACGCGCGCCCTGCGGGTCAGCAGCCGAGTACCTTAGCCACTAGACCACCGCGGCGGGGCCACGCCATACCGCTGACGTCGCTCGTTACGTGAGAAAATGCCGGTACTGTCAGAGACGCAAAACACCGCCGACAAGGCCATCAAGCTTGCCCCGCCGCGGTGGTCTAATGGCTAAGGTACTCGGCTGCTGACCCGCAAGTCGCGGGTTCAAATTCCGGCTGCGGCGGCTGCATTTCCGATGGAGGCGGAAATGTTGTAGGCCCGTGTGCTCAGATTTGGGTGCATGTTAAAGAACCCCAGGTGGTCGAAATTTCCGGAGCCCTCCACTACGGCGTCTTTCATAATCAAATGGTGGTTTTGGGACGTTGAATCCCATAAATCGATCAACGCCATCAAGCTTTTTTCAGCTGATATAACTACTTGTCTGCCATTACAATAAATTGGAATGGATTTACCGGGCAGTTTCTGATGTCGAATTCAGGAAACAAAGGGATCGTCGTAGGTACTGAATACCTCACCCGCTATGCCGAAAGAAAGGCCCTACCCAAAGGTAATGCTGAAGAGGTAGCCAAGTTTTTTGCTGAGAACATCGCCCTTCGTCATGGCGCCCCGAAGGTTGCCATCACCGATAGACGCCTTTGCTGGTGATTTGATCCAGGCGATCTTAAGACATAGCCAGACAAGCCACCACGGCACCACCGCCGACGGCCTAGAGAAAAATGGTCGTACCGAGCGGTTAAACAGGACAATCGCTTGTATTCTGGCCATGTACGTCAACGTAGAACACAAGGCGTGGGACGCCATCCTTCCGTACGTGACCTTCACATACGACACGGCCGTGCAGGAGACGACCAAGTTGCCACCTTACAAGTTGGTCTACAGACGAAACGCAGCAACGACGCTCGACGCAATACTTCCAAACGTCACTGACGAAGAAAACCTCGACATGACCCTCTTTTTTCAGTGTGCTGAAGAAGCTTGTAAGTTCGCCCATTTGCGCATCACGAATTGGAAGACGACCTACCGTCGCCGTTACAATCTTCGGCGACGCTTCTTCGAATACCAACCCTGTAAACGTGTTTGGAATTGAACGCTGATAAGCCGACGTGGACTCAGTGAAAAACCTCTGCGACAGAGCCTCAGACCACATAGGGTAGTTCGATGTCTTGGCCCACTTTACTACGGGGCTGTCCCCGACGTCACTACGAACTCTCAACGGCGCCGATCGCGACCTGAAGTCGTCCATGTCACGCGCCTCAAGCCGTTTCATGCAGATTAACGAACTAAAAGAGTGTATTTTGTTGTTGTTTTAATATTGCTGCATTTTACATTATTATTTTATTTTTTGGATTAATATTTACTTTCATGTTCTGTGAGAGCATCGGGACGATGCCTTTTTCAGGGGGTGGAAATGTCTGCCACGTTCCTTTGTCAAGCATTCTTGTCACCCCAATATGCTCTACGAAATTTTCAGCGCAAACCACGTCTTAAGTGTTCGAAACTTTCAGGACTGCAGTTTTGTTAAGATTACGCCCACTTCTTGTACATTTCAGATTATCCTGGAAACTACGTCACCGATAGCAATAACGCTAGAATGTTCGATGGCAAGTGTATAAATGCCGACACGTTTCGCCGCCTGTCAGTTGATCGATGGCTGACGCTCCACTCACTGCTATCAGTGCCAGTGTCTTGCTGTAATCTGGCTATCTTTTTACGTGACCACTAGTTTGACCCATAATAAACATTTCATAATTCAACCTGCTGTCTGCCCCAGTCGTGCGCATCACGAAACCTTGACAATATGCTGCTTTGAACACGTTCCACCTCATATTTCGCTCATGTAATTCCTGGAGCCCTACATAATTTGTTCTCATAATCATGAATAGCTGTGTTCATTGGGGTAGAACTGTAAATAGAAAGCCATTATTATATTTTGTTAATCACAGCATTTCAAACCAATTGTACTAAATTTACCCTAATGTGTCTGCACACTACTTATACTGCTGTGTTCGCTGCAACTACTTTA
Organism: Rhipicephalus annulatus; assembly: GCA_013436015.1. NCBI lineage: Eukaryota > Metazoa > Arthropoda > Arachnida > Ixodida > Ixodidae > Rhipicephalus > Rhipicephalus annulatus. Next base: position 38,999 of record WOVY01009915.1, on the reverse strand, counting down.
TCTACCTGCTTCTCGGAAAGAGAGAGAAACATCATTATTTATGCTTCTCGAAAGATTGCTTTTTTGCAAGGTATACTTCCGCGTATACTAATTGCAAAATATACTAGAAAATGTCAGATTAGTAGTAGCAGTGCTAAAACTAAAACAAAATTCTTCTACTCGAATTCTGATGCTTACTTGCAAAAATGGACGAATTACAGAAAAAATATTGCGGGAGTATAATTGAACTCTATAACAATCTTAGCGATTCGCGCGTGTTACTAAACTTATGGCGCACATTTTTTTATGGGCCTGATCATTGCACGTTTTCATGTTAGCCGCCTATACGCCTTCTTTTTTGCGATGTGCTAAGTCTGCGCGTATTTTATGTACCTATGACTCAGCTATCTCTGTTGAATAAATGGTTACAAATTTTTGCAGCTTGGTCGAGATTATGGACTTAGTCTTGATGGTTCTATGGACCTGTTCGAAGGACTTACCATTCGTGTCATAGGCTACACGTACTACCCGGGATCAAAGTAAGCTCTCGTCCTTCTCGTCTACAAATTTATTACAAAGAATTGTGAATGCGTAGTTATTTTTATGGACTGTTCTTGTGCAGCAAGGAGGCATAATACTTCTACCTGTAAAAAGAAATGAGAGAGACTACGCTTTGATTCGACTGCTTTGGCTTAAACCCAAGCACTTACCCTTCGAATGTGATTGTTGCAGCCCGTAAGCTATGGGACCCTTCATTTATTTTTTATTACGTCTACAGCCTCATAACAAATAGTAATAACGCCCCGCTTTCCTGTGTCGACATGCAAAGAAGCTGTAAAGCTTACAGCCTCAGTAAAGTTATCACATGCAAATAAAAAAAATACGTGAAGCCACATTGGTGCGGCGCAGCTTTCTCTGAGAGTCACTCCTAGTAATACCATATTTAGCACAAGCGTGTTCTCTGCGTTCTTTAATCCCTTCAGCAGAAGTTTTTTTTTACATTCAGCTGATGTAGGCGGAAGTATAAGTATTGATAGAAGTGGTTTAGCGGTATTTGAACAATGAGTGACGTCAATTGTTCTTGGCTTAATTGAAAGAGATATATGCTAAATAGACTGCGACAAAGCAACAAGCAAATGGAACACCTGCGGGTAAATTCGAAGACGGTAGTGGGCAGGGTTCGTCAAATTACTTCGTTTTGGTTTGTTAGCGAAGATAGTAGGTGGAAGAATCTCTCTCTCTCATGACTACGAGGCCAGTCACTTCGCAACATGTGCTGGTCTCGAACACTGGGACTATCGATTGTAACGAATCTTTGTTTGCTACGACAAAGATGCACTGGAAGCATATATACAAGAAGCGTGCTGCACTCGGAGTTGCTGTCACGTGAGCTCTTCTACTGTTTAGAAATCTGCTACAGCAAAGGAATCCCAAACGCTTGGAAGTTGACCTGCAAGTGGAGTATCTGGAAGACAAGTAATCGCCATTGCATAGAGTGGAAAACGCGCTTGCTGCAGTGAACTCTGAAGACTAACGTCATCTATGGTCCAAAAAAATGGGCGCTTCAGCTTCGCCTTCAAGAGTACAACACAGTGGCATAATAGAAACACCAGAGCATAGCCTCCTAATTGGTCGCAAGAAAATGAACTTTTGAGGACGTAATATTGCACGTAAAAATCTGTCATATAATTTATCCTGCTTGCGCAGCTGCTCAGTGTCTACACCAAATATTTCTTTTCGCAAAGTATGATCTATCCACGACCCGTACAAAAGGTGTCTCGCTCACCTTCCTAGCTACACACTTTTCGATGATTGGCCAGCTCTAAACCCCTGGCTGAATGCGCAGTACACTTGTTTTTGTAAGTCCGCGGAGTTTCGATGCATGGTACGATTCTGTGAGTCTGCCGCGCATTACCCACGTTGAGGACACTATACGTACAACAAGAAATTCTTATAGCATTTTATGGGTATATGTTTCAACCACTGGCGTGGCTCTGTAGTTGAACACCTGCCTGCCATTTAGAAGGCCAGTCCTTAATTCTGCCCATTCAAAACAATTTCATTTGTTTGCCGCAATTTAAAGTGTTCGCTAATGTAAAACGCTGTATTCCCCTCACAAACAACTGCACTGACTTGAACACCGATAATAAATAACGAGTGAATGTGCTCCGTAATACTAGCATGCCTATGCGGCAGAGTATTCAAATGACAAGACCAGTCACACCGTAGCCCATGAAATGTTGTGACTCTTGGTATGACAGCAGTCTAAAAGGACGTGTGCTCAATGTTCCAAATCATGAACGAAGAATATTGTTTTTTGCGAATTTCGCTGAAGCATTACTTTTTCAGACCCTAGTTGGCCGAACCTCGATTTTATGCACAACTTCAAGAGATCACCAGAAGAAAGACAGAAAAGAGTGCAGTCACATTCTTTTTCCTGTCCCCCTTCTCGTTTTACAGCGAAAGCAGTATATAGGTAGGAGAAACGAAAATATTGTAACGATAGCATTGATTTATTTAGAAGGCGAAAAGTGGGGGATGCGTAGCGCAGGAACAGAGGCAAGACGGTGAGCCCTGTAACGGCTCACTGCTCGCGTGCGCTTCTGTTTCCTCTTCTTTACTTCGGTGGACGCCTGTCGCGTGAAACTTCTCCGGGTGGAGGCGATCTTTCCGAGAGAGTTTTGTAGCCCGACTATAATAATGCTTAAGCCGGGCAACGAGCGCTGTTTGGGTTTCACGGGACCGATGCTTGTGAGATGTTATTTCGGTGCTTACGAGTGCCACGTCACTCAAACTTCCCACTATGACGTATGGTCCGCTATACTTGGCCAAAAATTTAGTGGGTAATTGTTTCTTTTGCACAAACGTCGAAAGCAAAAGGAAGTTTTCAGGTTCAAACGTGACAGACCTTTGTCTAGCATTATAGCGGGTTTCGGTTCGGTCGGTCTTGAGACGAAATAGTTCTGAGGCGAGCCTATCGACGAGCTTCCTCAGCGGGACATTAAATAGGGCTACCGAGAAATAGGGCTACCGAGGTATGGTGTCGACGAAGCTTTGGGGATGGCGAGTGTTCACGAAGAAAAAAGGGGTGTAACCAGTGACTTTGTGCTTTGCCGTGTTGTATGCGTACGTAATATGTCGAAAAGGAGTCGCAATTTTTGTGGTCGTTGGACATGTACACACCAAGCGTATTGGTCAAGGTTCAATTCATGGGCTCAGTTAGGCCATTCGCTGGAAGATGGTAGGGTGAGGAGTGCCGGAAGTCAGACCCACAAAGACGCATTAGTTCCTCAACAGCATTAGCTGTAAACTGTCGCCCCCTGTAACTAATCACGACACGCGGAACACCACGACGAAGAATAATGGAGTGTGTTGCAGGAAAAAAGAAGCCTACGCTGCTGTAGCAAAAACGAGCGCTGCTGTCTCCATGTATCGCGTCAGGTTGTCCGCACTAATATCCAGCGGCATCCTGTAGAGCACTTAGGGAAGATGCCGTGTAAGTCAATGCCGATTTTTTTTTCAAATTGAAGGGTTTGCGGTCTGACAGGCAGCAAAGCACAAGCTGTAGCCGTGGTTGGTTGTTTGTGACACTGGCAAATGGCAGAGGTAGCAACATGCTGTTTCGTCGTTTCCCAGGCCTTGGGTCAATTGAAACGATGACGCACTCGGTGCAGCGTCCGAAAAAAGCTTAGGTGACCTGATGTTATGTCATCGGGCATAGCGCGAAGGATCTCGGCTCTAATGTCGTGGGGCACGAGGATAAGAGGGGGAACACTTTCAGTGGTATAGTTCTTCTTGAAGAGTACACCCACGGATGATGTGAAAGCGAAGTTCGTGTTGCTGACTGAGCGGAATCAAGTAGAGTCATTAAGAAAGGGTCTAGTGCCTGTTCACGCTTGAAGGCCGTGGAATCGGGAAACTCCATTGATAACGCAAAAAAGTATTCGTCCAAGTAATCTTCTCTACTTTTTTATCTCTGGTGCTTGCTGATGGAAGTATTGATAAACAGTCAGCATCGGTGTGACAGTGGCTGCTCTTGTATATGTGACGCAGAAGTGGTATTCTTGGAGCCGTAGTGCCCAGCGAGTTAACCGGCTGGTGGGGTCTCGTATTCCAACCAACCAGCGAAGCGTATGGTGATCGGTGACTATCCTGAAGGTGCGGCCGTACAAGTATGGTCGAAACTTCTGAATGGCAAACACTACCCATATTGCAAGAACCAGCGCCACGGGGTACCAGCTGATTATGGGCCCAGTGTCACTATGCTACTGGAACGCTGGAGCGGACGCGTCCCAGTACTAGCGCTGGGAGGCGTTTGGTACTCTGCGCAAAATGGCTTCACAGGGTTGAAACGGGGATGCCCATTCGCCATATATAAATAAATAAATGCAAAAATAAATGCATAAAAAATATTTAGGGTAAAAGACGCGATATTGCGCAAATTGACATTAAACATAAAAATAAAAATCTAAGACACCAAGTGCCAGGATTCGAAACTGTCACCTTTGACTTCAAGTCCGAGTACTCTACTCTACTTACTGCGCCACACTTAACGTGTTGGTTTAGTTGTAAAATGACTAATTGTCCTAAGAACACGCCTTTCCACTTCGTGTTTCCATGTCGCACCATCAAGATTGACGTGAAATTCCTTTCCAAATAACAACTGCGTCTTGATTCGACAGGGATGAACAGTTTACGGGCACCGAATGACGCACGGATACTGGCAAGTGCGCCACTTTTCAAATTGACTGGAGGAGCAGCTGCAGACTGCCGGCTCTTGCTGCCAGTATTTATTTTTTCTTTGATGGTCGCTTCTCCCACTTGCTACTAGTCAACATGTACAGATTAATTATATTGACTTGTTCGGTACATATGCACGCACACGATTGAATATAGGGTATTTTTCTCGTGCAAGCCACGATATACCATGCAGTATACAGCCAGCGTGCTAGTGTTCAGACTTGCAGTGATATTGATACTTGCATCTCAGAAACCGCAAAACACTAATGCCAACCGCCGAAACAGTATGCAGGTGTGTTAGTTCACTAAGGCTTACCAAATCACCTACACAAAATTGAGTGTTCTTGCATACTAGTCAAAATTGTACCGGCTACTGCGCTCATAAGGATGCTTTTGGTTAGAGGCTGTGTTCCCAAAAGCACGACACATCGATCGTCGTTGATCCTTGTGAAGGGCACTGCACACTAAAAGAATTGTGTATTTAGGCTGAAGGACATCTAAACTGTACTTAACAGTCATTTTTACAGTTTATATTTGTGCCTCTCTAAAGCAAAAAGCGCCGGTAGCATGTACACCGATACGGCCGGCATGATAGGCCTAATGTGCTCGCTGGAACGGGGCACTGGGTAAGGCTGCTCTCGACGCATCTGATTTGCGGTGCTTCAACATTTTGTATTTGAGCTTAACAACAACTCTAGCTGTTACCGAAACTGTACCTTAAGTAAGTAGAAAGTCAGTCATTGCCAGACATGCATTTCAAGAGTGACGATATCGAGCGACAGCTGTTTTTCTGGCCTTCGCTGGCAGTACACAGCGGGTGTGTCAGTGTACAGCTTTGCAGTTATATATATACCAACAACTGAAAAACCATTTAAGCAAATACTAATGCAAATCTGCTGAAATTGTATGCCAGGAGTCAGTTCACGAAGCCGTACTAAATTACCCACGGGAAACTGTGTGTTCTTACATATTAGCCAGAGAAGTACCGGCTAAGTGCGGCCGGCAGCTTTCGGTGACAGCTTGCGTAGCTGAAAGCACGACGCATCGATCGTCAGCGCTCTTTGTGGACATCGACACAAGGCGAAATGGTTGATTTAGGCTCATGCCTGAACTATACTTTACAGTTGTTTTCACAATTTAAAATTGTATGTACAGAAAGCAAGAAGAGCTGGTAGCATATACACTGATGCGGCCGGCACGATAGGCGTATTGCTCGCTGGGCCAGGAACTGGGTAATACCGCTCTCGACGTGGTGAGTTTGGATGGTTGAGGTTTCTGCATTTCGCTGCATTTGAACTGTTACCTGAAGAAAGCAGAAGGATAAGCATGGCCCGACATACTTCTACAATGAGGCGGCATCGAACAACAGCTTTCTCTCTCGCCTCTGCTGGGAAACCTTGCGAAGTGATCGAGAGAGCTCATTTACGTTTCGTAAACTTTGCGGCAAAAACAATTTCCTGTTTCTGTTAGGATTGGCGTGCAGCTCCGAGCTTACAAACACTGCAACTTGAAATCGTTACAGCAATACACGACTGATGCGAATATAGCCGGTATACGCAGGGGCATGCTCAAAACGTGTAATTGCTGCGATAAGTACGTGCACCGCAAAGATACGTGTGCTCGAGATTTGTTAGGGTAGCACCTATCACTGCCGACGACTCAAATGTTTTATACTCAACGACACCAAAACATACCACGGACCACGCTACTTAAATGTTCCCGCTGCGATGGTAGAAATAGTGCATGCTCTTGTATTCGCCAGCGCTTGCCAGTGAAAAATCCAGCGCTCCAGCTCACCCAGTGTGCACCAGCATCAGAGTGGTTAAGACAGTGCCCCTACCAGTGTGACACCACGATTTCCTAGTGCAGCCAGCGAAGTACCAGTAAATACCAGCGTGTACCAGTGTCTTGCGCGTACCGGTGCCAAAATACGTACTGGCATTACGCTAGGGTGGTCGTTTTTTGCAATAGGGCTACATAACAACAATATACTTGAATTGGCCACCACTAACCGTCATCTAGGCGTACACATCGCCACTTGTTTAAGCTGGTCACTACATATCCGTTCCGTCATTAATAAAGCAAACCGCATGCTTAGGTGCATTCACCCCAATTTCTCCGCACTTGTCTCTTATAAACTGCTAATATATAAGACTCTAATTTATAGCAAGCTTGAATACGCCGCTGCAGTATGGAATCCGAGTTCAATTAATACTCTTTAAACACTTTTGAAACTTTCATTCTTAACGCTTCATTCTTAACAGCTACAGCCGCCACACTAGCCTTTCTGTCATAAAGAGCTCACTCAAACTGCTCTCTCTTGCCTCTCGTCGTGCGCTCTTCTACCTCTGTCTATTCCATAAAAAATTATCATCATAATATAACTCTTCGTGAGTCACCTATTGTTCAGGCTTCTTAGGTATCAACTATATAGAACTGATCATCCTAGTAAAGTTGGAGTTATATCATGCCACATAAAACATGCAGCCATTCGCTTATTTTCAGAACGTTAGTAGACTGGAACCGCCTTCCCGGATCTGCGGCCATCTTGAACGATCAACACTAGTTTTCTTCTGCGTTAGATGGCATTATCTATACGCGCACGTCTACTTACCTCTTCTCTTAGTACACAATATTTATATTTTCTTCTTTTTAGCTAGCACTCTATGAACAAAGAAAATAATGCCTTACCCTCCTTCAGAATGCCTTTGGCCTAAATAGTATTACGTATTTAATAAATAAATAGTTATTAGCAATCACCATAACATTTTGCGATGCCCGGAATTCACTGCCGTGCATCGTACAAGGCCACTATGGTCCGCCTTAGTGTCGAGCTTATCATATGAACAAACGAGCCTATCAACAAGCTTCAGGGCTGCCCATGCGAACACATAATGACAAACTCTTACCATTAGGACTCCATAACACACTTGACGAACTCATAGAGGTTCGCAAAATAGCTCAGTGTGAAAGACTAGCGCAAATCCCTATGGTAAGGCAAACACTTTGTAATCTAAGCATAAACTACGCCGCGCAACATGGTGTTAAGACCAATATACCACATAAAACCAGGTAATATCTCAACGTACCACCGCTGCTGAAAAACATGCACCCCAAACATAACATAGAAAGCAGGTTAGATTGCCAGAAATGAATTAAGAATACATTCTCACACTCAAGAGATGCTGCCTACGTAAAGGCAGCGGAGTATGCGCACATGTATGGCAAGGTCAATGCGGTTGAGGGCGACAATGGTGCCATGAAAGCTAGCCGCTCTGTTCGAACCGGCAGTGTGGGCTGTGGAAGAATCAGCTACTATATTGGCCACAGCTTCCACACCAGCTGAATGCGTAATCAGCGACTCCAAGGCCGCAACAAAAACTTTTGCCGAAGGGCGAATCTTGCCGGAAGCATAAAGGATATTGGTCAACTTTCACAATTACAGAAAAGTTGCAATTGCTCGCGCGCCGGCAAACTAGTTTTTTCCTAGCAACGAGGCGGTTCATATTGTAGCATGAGGACTCACACGCCGAGCCACTAAGACGCCCCCACTAGGCAGGAGAAGAGATCGAATGGTTGCCTACAAGAAAATCACAAACCATCACTGATTGGGAAGGGCCCAGTATCCTCCCGCGTACCACACACTTTGCAAGTAGCAAGCGGTAGCCTGGCGGCGCCTCTTTCAAATAAACAAGTACCCGAACCCGGTTGCCTATAGCCACTATTAATTAGGTCAATACACTAACAGGTGCAATGCAAGGAAAGTAAGCACCTATCTTCCATTCTGTGGGCCTGTTCAAGGGCAGTCGGACAGCATTGCACAATTGATAATTATACGCAGAGGGAGGCCAAGCTTCTCAGCTCCGACCCAGAGAAACAGCTCCAGGCAATGCGACGGACCAAGGACACCACCAGGGCCCAAGGACTTCTGGCTGGCACCTAAGCGTGGGATCCGCACCACCGAAGCCACCAGATTTTTCAATAAAGTTTTTTTCTGTCTTCTCCTCCTCCGAAAAGATCTCCAGAGAGGCAACTGCAAACGAGTGGCATGAAAGACGATCTGGGTCAGCGTCTGCACAACGACATTCAAAGAAGCCGCAAGGCAACTTTGCCGGCGGAGAAAACGCCGTCTGCCGCTAACTTCTCACAGCGTTCCGCCCCGGCCTTCAACAGTTTTACCAACTTTGCCTAACCTTTCGGTGTTGATTCCGCACTTTAAAGAATCGCCGAAAAATGATATGAGCGCATGGTTTAATGAAGCGCGTCGAGTGCAACAACACACCTTTTGGAATGAAGCCAATACTCGACTAAAGGAATGTAACAAATTGAAGGGTAAAGCTCGCGATTGGCACTTTGCGTTTAACCACCAGTATGAGACATGGCAGGAATAGCGCAACGCACTCAAGAGCACATTGTTATTGGAGGTTTTCTTGATGAAGTGCCAGGAACGCATCCTCAAGATTGAACAGCACACTGATCCGAATTTACGTCAAATTGAGATTAGTTGAACAGTGTTTGGTCAAGCTGTCCGAGGGGCAGAAGATTGAATACCTAATTGAGGGCTTGCGTGCCGAGTACATTACCACCGCCATCGCTGATAATCAACCTTCTATAGTCACTGCTTTTATGACGACGTGCATCCGCCTTGGCAAGTGCAATGAGCACGTCCAAAGAGCACCCTATTCAAGACCGCTGCCTGTCAAGCCCAAACGTCAGTCACAAAATGCGTACCCGGCTAAGTCTTTGGCACCCAACATCCCAAACCAGCCAACTCACATCTCCAGGCCCAAACAACGCCTCCCCCACCTTCAAGTGTTTTTTAGGGGCGAATCTTTTTAAAGCGGCACCCGTTCATCCCTCGTCGCAGTGCGCAACCAGTCTTACGTTTTCACCTGCAAGGTGGTGCCGATGAGAGATTTCTCCTGTTCGTTGTTGAACAATAAAAAATTCGCAGCGTGTGCGTTACTAAAAGCCAAATTATTCTGCCTGTCATTCCCCAATAGCAGCCATTGGCATGTGCATTGAGCACTATCTGACAAGAAAGAGTCGCTACGTTATACTCGCTGGGCGCAACGTCCTTGGTTTTAGAAAGGTTTAGCGAGCGCTGGGCGGCAGTGCCATGAATACAGTGAACTATTATATAGCATGAACTCGAGGTGGTTAAAGGTGGGAAGTAGACACGAAGCGCAAGCCGTATTAAAGTGTGCGTGTGCCAGCCCTCGTTTAGTCGTTGGAATGTCCGCTGGATGGTGGTGCTTCTATATGCGGAATATATGATGAAAAGATGCGATATGGTGGTACTTGGAGTGTTGAATAGATGGACGAACGGACACACAGACACATGCATGGACCTACGCATGGATGGCTGCACGGACGGATGGACGCATGGACGAACAAAGGGACGGACGCAAAGATGGACCTGCGGACGCACGAACAGGCGCACGCACGGTCGGGCGGATGGACGCATGGACGGTCACACAGATGGGCAGACGATAGCAAGAACAAATGAACGGACAGATGCTTCACCCCACTCTCCATCATTTACCCCGTGGATATGCTGGCATCTTTTTAATCACTAGTGAACTTTTAACGTCGTAACCCCTACCTGCTTATTGTGAAACTGTGTATGATTCCCATATATATTCACTGTGTTGCCTGAGTGTGTCTACGACAAATAATTGTATATTTTATTTCAGTTACGAGATAGCGATCGGCGGCAGTGACAGAGTAGCATACGCACTGATGAAATGGAGCGGCAACTATCCATACGCACTGCTGAAACCATCATCAGGTCGTGCATATTATAAAACAGGAAGTGAGGCTCATTACTATGGTGACGCCTACTCCTTCGCCATTCGAGCACGATACGACCATAGCAAAGGTGAATCGTACCAGGTAAGTTGCCGAAGATTCTATCAGAGGACATGACAGCCGCACCTAATTGGATAACAATTACAACATAGCACCCGCAGTTGACCTCATATAATGCTATAAAGATGAGCCAGCTGCCAAATGATATATTATGCCATTGAAAGGGTCGCATTGAAATTCCGAGCGTAAATTCTCGGAGATTTGAAATATCTACAAACTCTCAGAAAAACTACTTTATCGGGCCCTAAAATTGTAGAGGATGATGCCCGAAGAGAATTTCGTAGGCTATAGAAAAATTCTCAAATCTTTGCAGGATGCAATACTAAACCAGTGTCCCCCTAACGTCACCCGCGTATTCTAAATGTTCACTTTCTTGAATCAAGCCTAATCCCTGTTTATACGCCTTATATAATAACTCGATAACCCTCAAGTACCCACACAGTCAAGGAAAAGGCATGCGTGTGACAGTACACTCATAAAAACCCTGTTTTCTAGTCGTCATGTTTTAGATGAGGCCAATATTTTCTTTTGTTCCTGTGACACTCTGATTAGGTACTTTTTTGAAACCTTTTGTAAGAGAATTCTCTGAGGGAAGCCGCAGTGGAGGCTAGTTTGAAAGGTGTTTCAGGAGTAACTGAAGTATAAACGCAAGGTAAACGAGCTAGAGTATGTTTTGGGCCCCTCCATCACGTAGCTTAGACTGAGAGTGAGAATTCTTAGAATGAGCGCTAGCTGGGGCACGCGTTTTTTAAGCTTTATATTGGCACATGATGTTCTTGAGACAATATTATCACGTTTCAGTCGACGGCGTTTATTCGAGGCAAGAGCTCGGAAGTCGAGCGGGCAGAGAACCCACCCAGCCGATGTCGTTGATAATGACACACTGTAGCGGTGAGGAGAGGAGAAAGAGAGAAGCGGATGACAGTGATTATGTTCATGCAGTGACGAGGACGAAGTAAATAAGATATTGCCACTTTAATTCTCTTACGTGAAAGTGGACATCCTTGCCACCAGCAGCTAAAGGGATGAGGAACGTCGCGTAAAGTGTTTCATGCGAGAAACGTCAAAAATCTTGGTGCTGCGGTAACGGCGGTTTGCTGAGGCGACAAGTGTTGTCCGTCAATACTTTAAAGGTGAAGTCTATTCCAAAATCATGTATGGTCAATAAAGCGTGGTTTAAATTCGTCACAGTTGCCAGGCGTATGAATAGGTGTCACAAGCAGCACATCCTCACTAGGTCGGAAAGACAAAAAGCGATGGGATGCGTCATAAATTATATTCTGCTCATGCTGCCTCACTTAAGTGTTGATGCGAGCCCGACGGTGGGATAGGGCTAAAATATTCTGCGCTAAAAGACTGAATGCGTAACATTGCTCTTGAAGAAGAAAGAGTACAGAGAGGTAGTATTGAGACGTCCCTACACAAGGTAGAACGGTGAGTGGCAAGTTGTGCGCTAAACGGCCGTGTTGTAAGCTCAAGTCAAGAATGGTAGAAGGTTATTTCAGTTTGTGTGGTCGGGCTGGATGTAAATGGCTATCATGTGAGCAAGGCTTCGATGAAATTTTTCGGTAAGACCAATCGCCTCACCCGTAGTACTTCACTTAACCTTTTCAGCCCTGAATTTTTTTACCCGCAGATATCTTTGTTTCCCGTTGATTTGAAGATTCTTCAACCTCAAGAACACGAAAATTATTTTTATGGGCATCCCATCAGTATACAAGAAAATTGGCTCCTTGTCCTTTATGTAGGACACCAGGCCTTAGTTGTTCTAAAGTGAAATATGGTGAATTTTAATACACATATTTATTTATTCGTAATTGTAAGTTAATGTTGTCAAACCATCATACACTCTAAGGCAAAAATCACCCAAAAAAGAAGTAACGGAGCCCAATAGGCGCGCGTAATAAACGGATAGACCGTTGAGGAGCAACCACACAGGTAATCGTGCCGCGTTCAAACCACTTAGTCTCCAAACACACTCCAAAAGGATGAACCACCCGGGAATCGCAGGCAGTTCGACAACCGTTGCCCTGGTCACTAGCCGTCCTCCTCCTCTCCTGGCTCAGTCTTTCCCAGTATATTGCTGGCGACAATTCGCGTTGCGTCGCGCTCGGAGTGCTCGACCACGGTCGCCTGGATTCGACGACCTAGGAATTACGACGTGGTGTGTACGCTTAGATGAGCGCTGCTGCTTTTACGTTTCACCACACCCATGAAGTCTGGAGCAGGTCTCGACACGTCACCAAGCCGCGCTGTATATCTCTGGCTTCAAGATAGTCACGACCAACACATGAGAGGAACAGTTGGGAAGGCCAACCTGGTGGCCGACAAGACAGCAAGCCTATCGGATATATACTCCAGTCGGACTCAGGGCAGAAATCAGCGCTGGATTCATTCGCAAGAAGGTGATCGTTCTTTATTTTACTCTACTTGTCGTGAGTGCGATACAGATCGCGCTTGCCGGCAACCCGCTCTGTCGTGTTACATATCGCGCGCACGAAATGCAGCGCGAAGGTCAGCTTGGGCGTCTGCAGTTCGCCTCTGCTTTGCGACCGCCTGGAAATTGGCCGCCATTGCCGTCGGCCTCCCGTATGCTCGCTAATCGAGGGCTCACCTGCCTTCGCCACCGGATTGAGCTCTGGGCTCCCGATATTGGGCTGAGACTTCATCGCTGCATTGGGAGTCGTCAAAAACACGTTGCGGGCTCTCATAACCAGCTTGGTTGTAGTATGAATCGCGCTGTAAGTGCACAGCACAAGCTGGAGGGGTTTTCGCTAGTGTCGGAACCCAGTGAAAATTGGTCGTCATTACAGTTGGCTTCCCCGTCATTCGGCCGCTAGTAGCTCGGCGCCGTCCATTGGACGCGGCGGCGGACTCACGTTTGCGCGCTGCACTCGCCTGAGTTTGTGGAAAGGGGCCACATTACCGTCAATTTTTTACGGCACTACCTCCAAACCAGCTCGGCACTGTTCGTGGTGGTGGCCAAGCGTACGCACGCTCTGCTGTTCGAAATTCGCTGGCCGCAGACACTCCGCGTTTAGCGCCGTGTTTGGTCTCGCGTTCTCTTTCTTGAGCTGAACAACGTCGCTCGCTTAGAACACACCACTTCGTTGGCGGCACGGTAGTTCACGGAGCGGTGGAAGCGGCCTCTGCTCCTAAGTTGTTGCGCTACGAGGATCGAAAGGAGTCTTTGGCGATGTGTAACATCATGGTGAAATTATTAGCTTGTCACATCTCACGTAGGTTTATTTCACCTTGCACATATTTTTCATATGCATTCGTACTCATCCTCTGTCATGGGTGACTCACTATTTTAGATACCTACTGTACAGCCGTGCGCACACACCGTGCTGAAGGCTGTGGCGCTGGCGTTTGTGATGCCTGTCATCCATCTCTTTCATCAGAGCAGCTTCAGAAGGAATGTACGAGCTGTGATGGTGTCACACCTGTCCCGTTTATTAGGGAGGCGATCGCCGGGCTAATTCCAAGAGCCGAAGTATCGGCCCCCCGAACCGCACCACGAAAGCGTGGACAATTTAGAAGTGGTCCTTTTTTGGTGCGCCAGCGGACGCCGGCTGTGGCCCAAAGAACAAGTCAGAGCCGAGAGTTGATAAACAAACAAATTATATTCTCAATAATGGCAGATCGAAAACAATACGCAAAAATGCACACTCCACAATAGTTGCATACAATATGTCACCAATCAAACCAATCAATCAACGTACTACACAATACAATCAGCCACACTCAAAACAACGGACACAGACAACAATACGCACTACAATGCAGTCGCATGCATTGAACAACCAAGACACTTAAGGACTAAAGAGATAGAAAACCTATTCAGTCCAAAGTCCTTGGAACAAAAGTCTGAATGATACTCTTCCGAGAATCACTCACTCAAAGTCCAGCGTTGTTGTCGTTCCGTAGCTCTCGAAGTTTCTCTTCCAGGAAACCTCGCGTCCTCAAATGGCCACTCTCCAAGCTTCAAGCTTCTTCGCCGGAAATCCGTCGGCTTCACACACGCAGCTGTTGCCCGCGTCTTCGCTCGATAGCGGTAAACCCACGCTCTTGCCTGTAGCTCGAGCCGTCCCTACAGACCAAAAACTTCGCCGACTACACGGCGGAATCTCTACGCACTCTGGCGCTCACTTCCGTCTCCTCCCGTTCTGTCGTCTCGGCTGCTCGATTAAATACGTTCCCCGCCACCTTCCAGAACGTTCTCCTCATTTCGTCGGCGCGATTCGCAGCGAAGGCTGGGGAGAGGCACGAGACGGTTCGACTGCCCTCTCCGGAAGATGATTCACTCGGTCTGACCCCGCCTCCTTCGTTCTAGAAAAGTCGAGCGCTTGCCCGGCCGCCGCTGTGGGGTGAGGAGGTTCGTCTGCGAAGCCGTGCTTCTGCGGGGAGAGCGTGCGCCCGGGAGCCTTGGATGTTTGCCTTCTTTTTTTTTCTTTTTTACCTCGCGGCGTTTCTGCCGCCCGTTGTCGCAAGGATTTGGCGGCGCGCTCTTTTTTTAGCGCTCGTTCTGTGACACTGCCCCCCACTTTAAGAATATTATCTCATAATATTCAAACCACACAAACGAGCGCGAACAGTCACCACACATTCTCACATACTGTAACACCATCAGTCACTCATGACACTTCACATTCACAATAGATCACTTAATACAATTGTACATTGTAGTTCAATTCCACAACACATGAAATATAGCCACAGGTACATGCCTACAACACTTCATCACACATTCCAAACAATACAAACGTACAAAGTTCTCTCATTACAACAATGGTCCAATACTATACATCACATCACAGCACAACACTTTGACACTTGTGACACAGGATAACACAACGTTTACACAACATATGGCACTCAACACTGCCGAACACATTCTGATTCGACCTCAGCACTTATCCTGAGTACTTCGAACAGCGCTTGCGCCCCTTTTTGCGGTGCTCGCTCGATCTTTTCTTGTGTTTCCCCGTTCTTTTCCGGCGAGCCCTTTCCAACGACGATATCTGAGGCGTCGTCTCAGCCATCGTTGTCTCTTCCGACACCGTTAATGCGTCATTACATTCGACGGGTCCTGTCTGTTTATTTACCCGCTTGATAATGCCTCTACATTTTGCCCCGCTGGCCAACTCCGTCTCCTTTACACTGTCGGTCGGTTGAGGTCGTGCCGACGTAAGTCCGGTTGCTCGGCCCGTGAACTTATTCGACACGATCGTCTTCTCCTTCGCTGTCTCTTGCGCCGCAGCTTCACCTTCGGCTCTAGTGAGATCCGTCACGGGATGCTCCTCCACTGTATCTCGCGGCCGCTGTGTTGGCGAGGGCTCTATCTTCGGGTCTTCTCCCAAACATTCTGGATCACTTGGCCCTCGCGCCCCGTCGATGTTTCCGATGACAAGGTCGTAAAGGGGGGTCGTCATACATAGAGCGGTAACCTTCCCGCTGAAGTACGGGGTTTCAACTTCAACTTCTGCTTCGGGAAGCATCCGAACTGTACGGTCAATTAAGCAAACCGGTTTCGTTCTGCCTGTCAACTCACTTTCCCGTACCAAATTTCTCCGAACGATAACAGTGGAGCTGCCGGTATCTCTTAACACGTCTACACGCCTTCCCGCCACTTTTCCAGCCATCACAGGCATTCCCTTCGTAGCACCCGTTTGTTGTTTTGCGAATACAGCACCCACAATAGGGATTTTCTCCCCATTTTTCAACTCTACAAATCCATCGGTGACGTCATCAACGGTTTTTGGCGCCACTTGTGCACAGGATACCTGGTGAGTTTGACTCGCTCCGTTACGACATGCGTCTGCCTTGTGCCCAGTCTGACCACATTTGAAACATTTTACAACCGTGGGGCTCGTGAAGTTAGTTCGGCAGTGGCTAGCACGGTGACCCACTCGGTTACACAGAAAACATCGCGGAATTTTCTCCGGTGCACGCTTCTTTTCCTCGGAAGCCGATTTCTTCGAATCCTCGGGACCCTCCTTCTTGACTTTGGTCAAATTAGTGCCACCTTGCGCTTCCAAGAATTGATCAGCTAATTCAAGCATGTCATCAAGTGACTTAGCTCTCCTCTCTTTCAAGTACAGCGACAGGCTTGGGTGGCAACTAGTAAGAAATTGTTCTCTAATTAGGAGCTCTCTAAGCTCCTCGTACTCCTGTGCGGTCCCTGAAAGTTCAATCCATCTGTCGAAATAATGGCAAAGTCGGGCGGCATACTGCGTAGCCGTCTCACCATCAGCTGGCTTTCCTGTCCTAAATCTGTCCCGGAATCCTTCCACAGTGAATCTAAATCGCTTCAACAAAGCCGCTTTCACCTTTGCGTAGTTGGCTGCATCGGTCGGCGTCAGCATACCGTACACACTGAGCGCTTCACCACTCAAGCAAGTACTCAAAGCAGTTGCCCATTGATGTTCCGGCCAATTCTGGCTCTTCGCAATCGTCTCAAATCGGTGGAGGTACGCGTCTAGGTCGTCCTTCCTTTCATCAAACGCTACGAGCAGCTTGCTTGAGTTCAAGCGGAAGCCGTGATCCTCTCGTTCGCTGCTTTCAACTCTAGCTTGGACCGGAGTTTCACTTCGCTGTTGCAAACGGAGCCCCTCGAGTTCTATCTCGTGCTGTAGCTGCCGTTCCCTTTCCTCTCTTTCTTCTTTCGCCCTTTCGGCTGCCAACTTCTCTCTCTCCAACTCCAACTTCAATTGCTGCTCTCTTTCTTTCCTCAGCTGTCGCTCTTTTGCCTCTCTTTCTTCTCTCGCCCTTTCGGCTGCCAACCTCTCTCGTTCCAACTCAGCTGATTTTTCTTCCTTGGCCCTCTCTGCTGCCAACCTCTCTCTCTCCAACTCAGCGTCTTTTTCCGCTTTGGCTCTTTCGACCGCCAACCTCTCTTTCTCCACCGCCTCTTTCTCCTTCTGGCTTACCCATTTCCGTAGTTCGGCGCCGGAAAGACCCATCTTCTCACCAAGCGCAACTAACTTTTCGAGATCCATTGTGTCTCGCAACTCGCAAATAAAACCTTGCCGCGTGCAAAAAGTATCTGCCTAAATCAGTCTATCGGAACACTCCCCTGCACTCGTTAACGAGAACACTGAACAACACACAAAATCGTTCCGGTAGCACTATCAACAACTCGAGGCTCTTTCTCACTACTTTGGACACACTGTGCACCAAAAGGTCCTATGTCGCGGACGCCAGATTAATTGTCACACCTTGTCCCGTTTATTAGGGAGGCGATCGCCGGGCTAATTCCAAGAGCCGAAGTATCGGCCCCCCGAACCGCACCACGAAAGCGTGGACAATTTAGAAGTGGTCCTTTTTTGGTGCGCCAGCGGACGCCGGCTGTGGCCCAAAGAACAAGTCAGAGCCGAGAGTTGATAAACAACTCCTTCGTTCTAGAAAAGTCGAGCGCTTGCCCGGCCGCCGCTGTGGGGTAAGGAGGTTCGTCTGCGAAGCCGTGCTTCTGCGGGGAGAGCGCGCGCCCGGGAGCCTTGGATGTTTGCTTTCTTTTTTTTTTCTTTTTTACCTCGTGGCGTTTCTGCCGCCCGTTTTCGCAAGGATTTGGCGGCGCGCTCTTTTTTTAGCGCTCGTTCTGTTACAGATGGTAAACTTATTTGTCATATTTTACACGCATGTTCGTATAATAACTTGCACGTACTTGTATGCGTGCAACTTCATCTTCTGTCACGTGTGTCTATCTATTTTTACAATCTTACTGTACGTACAGGCGTGGGAACACAACAGGCAGAAGGCTGCGTGCGCTGGCGTCTGCAATGCCTGTCATCTATCGCTTCCGTCGGAGGAGCTCCATAAGGAGTGAACAAGTAGTGACAATGAGACTGGACTTGTACGCTTCACTATGAATTCACCTAAAAGAATGGAGGAACTTTATGTGTACGTAGGAAAATAGAAGATTTCGATGTCTCACTTTTGTCTTTCGCTGTTGCCGTGGCTGCGAAAGCAGTTACACATTGGTGGCTAACTACTCTTTCGCGTGTTCTTTTTTGCGCTATTCGTTGCTCACTGCTCAGAAAAACAAGCGAAAAAAGTATTAGGCCTGGTGGAAAATAAATTTAAAAAAGGTTTGAACTGGCGATAGAAAGTTCATCCAATTGAAGTATTTGAGTAGATCAACCATTCGTCCGGCGAGGTGCAACTGTAAAGACTAACAGTTGCCCGGTAAAGTGTAAATGCGGAGATTAACGGTTGCCTTATAAGGTGCCAATGTGAGGTGTAAATGTAATTCTTTTGGGGTTAATTGCGGTACTAACGGTTACTCACTAAGGTGTAAATATGAGAACTAAATGTTAGTCCTTTGGGGTGAATCGTGGTACTAGCGGTTACTCAATAAAGTGCTGTTGTGAGGACTAAATGTTAGTCGCTTGAGCTCATGTATTAAGACCAACTGTTAGACCCGGTGCCGTTAGTTCTTAAAAGAACTAGAGGTTGTGGAAGCCCCATTAGTTTCCAAAATGACGAACCACATGAACTTTTAACACCCCTTTGCATCAGAGAGTACAGCGACCACGTATCAGTTGCAGCACCTAGACTGTCCAACAGCAAGTCTTTGCGCTCGTGATACACAGCTGCTCAGTGTAGTTGAATGGCCCCCATCTATTTATCGAACACTTTGGACGATTCAACCTCATAAAAATTTCCGGATTCTGCTTTGCAGTGCCAAAATTGATTCCGCCCAGGTTTGCAAGGGCAAGCTTTGTCATCGCTTCTTCTATCTCTATCACACACGTTTTAAAAATTTCATAAAACTAATTGTAAATATTTCCGTACGAGTACGCCATTACACATGAAAAGATTCGAGAGCTACAGATCTAACGGTTAACCATTAAGGAGTCAATTTTATTTGGTTTAACGAGTGTCACCGTTATCGCGCTCCGCCATTTTGTTTTTCATTTTGCACAGTTCCAAAAATGATTACGAAGAAAAAATTACTACCTATGCTTGTGCAGGTGTATTGAGGAAAGTTCGTATACATTTCTAAATTTTTTATAGGACGCCAGAGCCGAAAGGGTTAACACTTGTAACAGGAACACTCTGCCACGGTCACCAAGTAGTACACGAGGAGCCCAATGGCGCAGGATTATGGCGTGAATCATAAAGTCGGCAATTTCTGCAGCTCAGCCCAAAATCACTGAGGTTGTCTCAACGTAGCGTGTCAGGTGGTACCCTGTGGTCGCTATCGATCTTTTGGCATCAGATGTGACGGGGAGAAACCCGGAAAGGTTGAGACGTACAACCTCCAATGGCATTTTAGGGCACGGAATTGGCTGTATAGTTACGGCAGAGGTAGATGTCGGTCAGATGTTTACAACGATGGCATGGAGAGCAGGAACAAAAGTACCGCGCTACGCTAGAAGAAAGGCCAGGCCAGTAAATACTACTTCAAAAGCAGTCTAGGGTATTTTAAAAAACCAGGATGATCATCAGTGCCAAGTCATCATGGAAGGCTTCGAGAACATGAAGTCGAGTAGCCCCACGAGAATCAATCTCTTACCGTCAGGATGATAAATGTCGTGGTGGAGAACCCCATTGTCAAGCTTTAAGGGTCATTCACCAGGTTTGACAATTTTGAGCTGACAAGCGCAATGGGGTGTTCACGATCACATCTGGCAAACTTCGCAACGTGACACACCGCGGGAACGGGTCAATTTTAGGATCAACGCTGTTCTCCCTTCCTTTCGCGTGTGCGTGCCCAGAGAATGAGGGCCTGGCGTACACCTACGAATTGCCCTACGTACACGGCAGTGCTGCGACGTTGGTCTTCTACGTAGACGACAGTGCTCTGACGTTGACAAATGTAGCACGTGACATGGCAAAAAGTAATTAACACGACATGTGTAGTCTATGCAATTTGTTGCTTGAATATATGAACGAAAATTGTGTTAAATTATGAGACGCAGTAAAGAAATGTGTGCGTCTTTTACGTTTCTTTCACCCCGTGAATTGCAACTAGACGCGGGGCTAATGTGCCTTTTCGCAGGCGTTCGTGTCCCCGTGGTTAGCTCATCAAGCCGACGTCTCTTCTGCAAAAGAAATGAATGGTCCTGCGCGTTCGGGCACTCATTACGTTCATGTGTTTATTCACGTCTAAACAGGTGTTTCTAAATCATCCCCAAGAAACAGGCAGTGGACCGCGAAATAACGCTGATCAAGAACGCCACTCGCGTGCTTGAGAGTTGGACTTTTTTAGATGCGGAGCATCTAATACTCGAGGCTTGTAGTGCGCCGCCGTCCGCAAGCTTACTCCTCCTTCTTCCACCATCTGTGCATCTCTTCCTACTCTACACACCGCGCGCGCTTCACTCCTCCACCATCTGTGCACCCTTCCTGCTCTACACACCGCGTGCACTTCTTTTCTTCACGAACATTCGCTAGCTGTATAATGTAGCGCGCATGCGCCGTCACGCTTCGAGAACATCGGCAGCTGACGCGCGCGCAAGCGCCGTCGCACTTCGAGAACATCGGCAGCTGACGCGCGCGCATGCGCCGTTGCGCTTCTCCCCCTTCTCGAACATTCGACAGCTGACGCGCGCATGCACCGTCACCCACCATCTGTGCCGCGCGCGCTTCTCCCCTTCGAGAACATTCTACAATTCTCCTGATTCTCCAGTGGACGCGCATGCGCCGTCGCGCTTCGAGAACATTCAACAGCTGACAGTGCATGCGCCGTCGCGCTGTATATATACTCAAGGTCGGCGCTCGCTCGCTCAGTTGCCGCTCGTCGGTTGGTTTGTACAGCGCGTCGACGTCCAAGGTCGCGGTGAAATGAATTAAAACGAATCCACAAACACAATGATCGACGTCCCTTCGACCAGCGCCGCCCTTTCGCATACGTGTGTACGTTTTCACTCATTTAACACCCCCTCCTACAACCACGTTAACCAATTTAGCCATCGACCCAAGTAAGTCGCACTTTAACACCCCGTTAACGAATTATTTGCTCCGCATCCTCCTCAGTGTTCCCCCGAGGAAAGCTGCAGGCAATTTTTTTTGAGCACGTCATGCGCAGGTGACCACTTGGTGAGATGCCGGAGAAAGTAGGGAAGAGATTTGGCTTGCAAAGGCTACGTTGATGAGTGGCAAATATTTCGAGCTCGCACCCTCTCATCCTCATTTCAGGCGCTTCAAAAAAAACAGTTATCTTAGCTTTTGTCGAACCAATTGAAAACATTTTTGTGGCATAATACTTCTAGTTGGTCACACAACAACTTCCACAGTCCAACTAATACTTGTTATGGGGCCTGGTGACTGGCCCTTTAAAGTGCAGGAGTTCACGACGAATTCGCGGGTTAGGTTGATGAAAAGGTCCGAAAGGTGGTATATAACACTGGGGCAGTATATGTCAGACCACAGGCGGACGTTAAATGTTGATTCATCATCCGAAAATAGTTGGTCTATTGAGGCGAGCAAATAAACTGCGGTAGATGTGGTGCTAAAGATCTCGCCAATGTTGAGGGGAGTAGTAGGAAAGGGCAACGTGAAAGGGAGTCGGCATGTTGATGTTTTTTACCAGACTTGCAAAGTATCTAAAAGTCTTACTCTTGCAAGCCAGACTTGCAAAGTATCTAAAAGTCTTACTCTTGCAAGCACAGTGATCACCGACTCAAGCGTCCGAACAAGTGCTTCAGGGTGAAAAGCCAGCGTAAATCTTGGTGGTCCGTAACAATAGTGAACTGATGGTCGTAGAACAGATAGGGACGAAACTTTTGCACTGACCAAACTGATGCCGGACACTCATGCTCAGCATCGCGTAGATTTTCTCGGCAGCGCTGAATACGCAGCTGCCATATCCAACAACTCTCTCTCGGGGAAAGTTGTCGCGTTGGTGAAAAACGACTTCCATACCCCGGCCGCTAGCGTCGGTATGGAGGAAGTCTGTGCGGCTTCGTCAAAATGGTAGAGTATAGGTTCGGTCATGACGACACCCTTTAACTGGTGGAATGCCGTTTGTTTTTCTAGAGACTACAAAAAGGGGACTTTGAAAGCAAGCAGCTGGTGTAACAGAGCAGCTATGTTGGTGTATTTCTGGTCAAACCGGTGAAAATAAGAGGAGAGGTCTAGGATACTCCGTACCTTCTTTCAGTCTATCGGGGCGCGGAAGGCAAAGGACCGCTGCAATATTGTCAGGTCGGGCCAAATTACATCGTTGGTAATGGTGCGCTTCAAGACGTTGATAGATATCCTGGCGAAAAAACATTTTTTAGTGTTGATTTGAAGACCGGCGCCAGCAAGTCATGTCAGCAGAAGGGTTGACAGGCGGGCTAGTTGGTACAAATTCATAATGAAATAATATGAAGCGCATACCCACGGGCACAAGAGAATAGACAAACAAGCGCAGACTGAAACTCAGTTTATTCAGAAAAGAAATTATACACCAGAAAGATGAGAATGGGAAAAAAAACTGGAGAGAAGGTTCCACCATGATCAGGTGTCATCCAGAAACGAGATCACAATCTAACAGAGATATAGACGGTGAACTAACACAACTATAAATATTCTTTTTAATAAAAAAGGCTTCCACAATCTCTCTAGTTTTCGTGTCATGATGGCTGTATAAGGCAAATGTGCGTGAAAATTCAGGTACGCAGCCACACGTTTTGCAATGAACGGACAAATGTAAACCCGAGGCGGAATTCAGCGCATTATAGTGTTCTCGCAGGCGAACATTCAAGCAGCGCCCAGTCTGCCCAATGTATAACCTGCCTCAAGACAGTGGAATACAATAACCGATATTAAATCGACAATTGGTGAAAAAAATTGATATCCTTGACACGACAACCTTTCTTCACAAGAACTGCCTTCATTCTACTTTGTAAGTCACTATTAGAACACTTTTGCTGCAGTTTTCTACCTGCGGAAAACACAGCGTCGAGGTTGAATTTTCAGCACATTTTTCATCTAATGCAAAAACTCGTGCACATATGTGACTACCGCAAATTTACGCCGTTTATCTTTACGCCACTTGTTTGTTCTTCTCTTGTGTCCCATTGGTTTGCACTTCCAATTATTTCATTATGAAGTCATGTCAGAACTTGATCCAATTTTTTTCGGTGCCCAGGAACTGTGGACGAAAATATAAGAATGGCATTCAGGTAGCCAACGTGCGTTTTTCATTTTAGGCTGCACAACAGGGTGTTTACCATGCGTTAATGTTCGCGGCATAATGCACAGTGAGAAAAGCATCGCGTTGAATTCGTGCAGCCCATCGGGGCTGGCGAATGCTGTTTTTTCGTTATCGTTTCCATGCATCAGAATTTGGCAATACCGTGAACGAAAGTCGAGGCTTCAAAAGAATTCCGCGCTTTGTAGGGAATCAGGGGCATCGTCAATGCGTGGTGTGGGTACACGTCTTTGCGAGTCATTCTATAGAGTAATCCTAAAGACCGTCCAGTCGTCCACGCAAAAGAGCACAGGGTCATCTTTGTTTACGGACAAAATTGCAGGGGACCACCAAGCGATCTCTCACGTCATGCGTCGGCAAGGTTATGGAGCACGCCTGCCTGAATAGGGTGGTGACGCTCCTTGAAAGGCGAAACGCGTTTGGCACCCACATCATTTGATTCCGGAAAGGACTTTCCACACAGGAGTCAATGCCGCAAATTAGAAAAAAAGTCGTTGGTGCACCAAGCAAGCACCTTCACGCCATACTCGGGCTTGATTTCAAAAGTGCTTTCGACACTGTGAGGCACAGTGCCATACTGGAGAAGATCAGTCAGCTAAACCCAGGGGAGAGATTCCACTAATATGTCGGCAGCTTCCTCGACGGGCCAGAAGCACGAATCAAGATCGATGGGTTACCACCCAAGACAGTCGAGATGGGAGGTTCCGAAACGCTACAAGGCTTTGTGCTCCCCAAATGCTGTTCAACCTCGTTATTATTGGCCTTCCGGAGCGGCTCAAGGCGATCAAAGGCATCAATTATACAATTTACGCGTACGACATTACGATATTGACCACAGAGAGCATTACGGCTGGGAGTATGCAAGATAGGCTACAGTGAGTGGTAAGCGAAGTTTAGAAGCACCTTGAAGGCACGGGGCTCGTCTGCGCTCCAAAGAAGTCAGAGATCCTGCTCTACAGACTTCGGAAATTGGGACGTCCCCCGTGTGACGTGGCCGAGGTCCGTCAGAAGGGCTTGTGTGTCAGGACAAAAGGAGTCCGCATACCCATGTTTTCCAAGATACGAGTTCTCGGGCTCTGGCTTTAAGAAAACGGTGCCGATTCTCAGCTGAAAAGCCAGCTGCAAAAGAAAGTGGCAGCCGCCAAGAACCTGATACTAAGAAGCATGAATAAGAGGAACTGATTGATAGAACTCGCTGTGGTGAGATTAATACTGGTGTATGCTTTAAGCCACATCACGTACGTCGCTGATTAGGTCAATTGAAGTACAAGCGCAAGCAACAAGTTGGACACGATCATCCACAGGGCTTACAAACTGCATTAGACGTACCTCACTACACAGCTAACTGCAGGCTGTTGCGGCTGGGCGTGCACAACACGCTCGCTGAAATCATTGAGGCTCAGAGGATTGCGCAGCTCGAAATACTTTCGGGCACCAAGAACGGAAGAACCATTCTCGACTCCCTCGAGATTCGTTACTACGGGATGCGGGTACTTAAGGACGTGCTATTTCCAGCGGTCAAGAATGCTATAATCACAAAAAATATGCCTAGAAGCATGCACCCAGTGCACAATGCCGAAAGGCAGAGATGCAGAGCGGAGGCGATCCTCAAAGAGCACGGCAGCCGAGAGGATGTCCTTTTGTCGACGCTGCTAGATACCCCCGGCCCCACCGAGGACAACAGCAGAACGAACAAGAGCAACAACAATGCCAATCGACACCTGCCTTCTTTATGGCCGTAGTCGACACGAGGGAACGAACTCTCGTGACGGGATCTGCGAGGCTCTCATCGTCGGAGGCGGCAGAAGAAATGGCCATTGCCCTCGCAATAATTTATAGTGGAAACGATGACACTCTTACCGTGAGGGACGCCAAGATGGTGGTCCGAATCTTTACGAAGGGCTGGTTATCTGTCGAGCCGGCGCACATGCTAAATGCCAGATCCGAAGATTTTGTTTGGTGCGATTGCTGCCAAGTCTCTCAAGTGGTTCCCCGCGCATGTGTGAGAGCTTGGCAGCGACCCAAGATCTGACCTTCTGTCAAACCACAACGAGCGCGCCCACTTCGTCGCGAGACTGCTAACCTGCCACGACGCAGACAAAAGGGCCGCCGATGTGCGACACATTGACGATGGCGAGGTACCCGAGGTCGAAGGACATAATACCTCTACGAGGACGATAACAGACCCCGAGGCCTTACACGACTACAATAACTTCATGGTTACTTTCCACAACATCCTAAACCATTACAGAAAAGCGCGCCGACGTTACCCACCACCCCACATGCAGCTAGAAAGGTCTCAGGCGTCTGATCTGAGACGTCTGCAGACCGACACACTTGAGAATCCTCGACAACTGCATCAGCCGTCACCCCGCTGTTCGCGGTGCTGGCACGAGGCAGCCGACATGGCGCATATACTTTGGGAGTGTGAGTGCAGTGTTCGCTGCCGCTACTCTGACGAGCGTGAGTGTACCCCAGGACGACTGGCTGACCAGTGGCGAGCCACCCTTCTCAGCCCACGCGCGGTGGACCAAATCTGGGCTGTGCAGCGAGCCAGGGCTATCGCCGAAGACATCGCACAATGCTCACCGGACGACATCTCCGGGAGGCCTAGCCCAGGCCAGTCATTCTTTGTTGGACCTTAATGAAGATTATTATCTAGCTACCTGCCTCAGGACAATATGGCAGACGTAAAACTTCCCGTTTAAGCATGTCGGCAATGTTTTCTTAAATAATGTTTAACGCAATAGCGTTAGAGAGCTTGTGTCGCAGAAATTCAATCATCGGCGTCGGCACCGTTGGTTGTGAGTGAAAAATCGTCCATGAGCAAAAAATAGGAAAGAAGCAAATAAAATAAATAGTCGAATATTCGGTCTCTATAAGGATTTGAACCGGGCCGTTCGCATGGCATGCAGGTGTCCTACCACAAATCCACGTTGTTGCTTGCAGCTGCTTCGGGAAAAAACACTACATATCTGCCATTTAGTGGAAGGTATCAACGCATTTTGTTCGACAGGTGCCACGACAACGAGCCCATTTGGCGATTTTTAGGTGCATTTGGGAGGCCATAAAAGTAGGTCGATTTGTGGAAAAAAGCCAGGGTAGTGCAGCCATCGCCACTAAAAATACACAGGAACTTTCAAACAGCTCTAAAAATGGACAATTAGGTCCATCTAGCGAAAAACATGTCATACCTTTCTAGAGTCGTTGATCAAGCAAACAGCTAACACTAGATAATGCGCTGTCATCTGTAGGTCTTTGTGAGACTCTTTTATGGCTACCAAGATGGCGAGCGCGCGGTGTGTATCTGGACGCCATACGACACTTGGTTTAGATAAGAAACCTGCATGTACCCCTTGCGCGCGCGCGCGCGTGTGTGTGTGTTTGTGTGTGTGTGTGTGTGTGTGTGTGTTTGTGTGTGTGTGTGTAACAAAACAGATAATAAGTAGGCACTTAGAGGTTGAAGGATGCACTAGGGGCTGGATTTCGCTATCGCGTTCACCTCTTAAAGGCAAAGCTTAAGGGTCACCCTATTTTTTTTCAACTGAAGACACAGTGTATGGTAGGCAGTGTACGATAGCTGTCGCTAGTGTCTGAATTCAGTGCGCTGTAGTAGTTGTGCAGCCCAACGTATACCAGCAAATATAGAAAGAATTGACAAGTTTGGGTAACAATGCAAGCAGCTGCTGCGTCTGTGAGGTTGTGAAATCATTGGTTATCGCGGTGGTAAAGGTGAAGAAAGAAGCATGCTCACAGAGAGAAAGGTCTTGGGATGTTATGGCTTTAAGTAGCAAGATTGGTACCAGCTCGTGATCGGAAACACGGGCCACTGTAGTGCTCTGTGGCGGTACAGTCTTTTCTGGTGTAGAATTTACAGCGGCGGCGAGTGAAGAGCCATTGCGAAAATGAATGACACCAGATGGGAGAACTATGCCTTTAGAAGCACAAAGTAGTGACGGTGAGATGAATATGTCACCCCGGCAGATGCCGTTGACCGTAGTGCCGACAATTTGCTCTTGAAGTGGCGGCAGTGCGATGTCTTCTTCAGCGACCAAACGAAGTAGCTTCTGGGTGTCGTTGTCCAGCATGTAGTCGGTGTCAGTAAGGTAGACAACGTGTTGTCCACAATGAATAGGCGTAGTAGCAGATGATAGGAATTCCCACACCTAAATTAGTTGATGAGTGTAGCGGTACAAGACAGCAAACTGAACATGATGGAGGATGCTGTTGATTAAAATACGCACAGCGGAAAACGCGGAAGGGCAGATGATGTTCCCCTGGGCAACAACTAACGTGGGCCTATCGTTAGGCGTCATTAATTTTTTTTGGTCTTGACACAAATCAGTTCGTATTACAGAAATTCTCAAGCCGTGTCCACCAAAGCGTCGAAATGCCCTCCTCTGCTTTCACAAAAGCCATGTTGCACGGGACTGGTGGAAGAATTTAAGTCCTAATTTTGAATGTGTTTTTTTCTCCTCATATGGCTCAATTCAGTTTTCATAATCGCTATAGGTGGAGATTGAGGTGGACTTAAGTGTAGAATACATAGAAGCGGCGGATGGGCGAACGTTGGCAGCGTCTGGTGGATCGGCTGTACCGCGCTGCAGTCGATGCGAGCGGGGATGAAGAATGGTGCGGATGTAACGCATAACGCGGTGCTTGATAACAGGTTCCAGCGAAGAAGTGCTGTTCACGCATGTCGTAACCCCAACGCTCATCTTTCTGGTCGTTTTGGCCGCGATGCCTGCAGTATTAGCACACAGGGCAAGACGAGCACCGGGTTCGTCAAAAGACGTCGAAACACGATAGTCTTCTGTCTGGAGAGAGAGAATAGAACGCTTGCTAGATGTTCTGTGCGAGTGAATTGTGAGTGGAATACTCAGTAAGGGAGGCAAGGCGTAAGAAATGGACGCCTTCTGGCAGTATGACAGAGAAACGAAACTTTTCTGTAGAACGCCGAGCAACTGGTAGGTGACTGCACCCTGACTTTTATGAAACATAGAAAACATGCGATTTTTCTTTCATAGAGTCGCATTGCCAGGGCGGTGTACTAAGTACTACAGTTGCTAGATATATGTATATAGCTATTTTATAAACAAAAACACACAAAGGCACACACAAATAACTTTCACTTATTGATGTGGCGCTCGAATATACGCAGTACGTGCCTTTGATTGGCTATGCTCGCTAGTATGGACGCAGACAGGAGGTCGAAATTTTGAGGCGTTCAGCAAGTGTTCAAACTACTTTCACTCGGGTAGTTGAATGGTTTGACAGACGAACAGACAGACAGAGTACGATGTAAGAATAAGTTAGGTGATGACACTGCGCCGGCAGGCGGGTCCAGATTGTGTTCGCCAATAAGGCTCTTTTCTCTTGATGCCACAGATGATGCTTACGGAGGGCGAGTCCTAGAGTGACTGTATGTACTACAATTCAGTTGAAGGTAGCATACTGCCACGTTCATTTATCTTGGTGCCCACTTCGTCGCGCAGCACCGTCCTCAGCTTATCTAAAGTGTGGCGTCGGTAACGCGTCATTCTGTCGCTCGCGCGTCGGGCATGCCTTTGATAAGCAGTGGGACCACGTGATAACCTGATACGTACCGGCGATGAGAGCACGGGTATTCCTTCCACCGACGCCGAACTGGGCAGGCCGTTTCGAGGAAGCTGACAGTTTTTTCACGGAATTCTTTTTGCACACAAGTTCGCTCAAATAAAGTTTCCTTTCAAGTCGCCTCGTCTCCGTGCTTACGGGCCAAGACCGCCTGATAAGTGTGACATTTGGTGGAGGTGCTTATAGTTGGAACACCCCTTCAAGCCTCGAACTAGCCCTCTACGCAAAGATGACCACATCGAAGCAGTGAAGGTAGAGAACTCGGGATTAATCTGAACCAGTCGAAAGCGCCTTCGACTACCTCCGGAGTACAGACTGTTGCAAGACCATGAATGACACGTGGCAGCCCATCCTTCAACAACGACGACCAACGCCACTGCTCCCGCTACGTATATGTTTCAACAAACGAACGAACCACCGAATTTTCATGGTTACGCCTGCGAGGATTCGCAAGAATGGCTCGACAGGTTCGAGAGAGTCGCATCGCATAACAAGTGGTCGGAGGAAGACAAGCTGCACAACGTCAGTTTCTTTGTTGAAGACTCCGCCCTAACTTGGCATGAAAACCAGAAGAATTCCCTGACGACTCGGCACATTTTTAAAAGATGACTGGCATCTATCCCACATGCCTTCCAAAAGGAACAGGCTGAAGCCATGCTCCAGACCCGTCAGCAGCACTATAATGAGCCTGTAACTGTGTTTGTCGAGAAAATGCAGAAAATCTTGCGACACGTGGACGACAATATGGCTGAAGAAAAAAACTGCAGTACCTGATGCGAGCCTTGAAGAAACAGTTGTTCGTCAGCCTCATTCGCAACCCGCCGAAGACAGTTGGAGAATTTGTGACAGAGGAGGCAACAATTGAAAAAAACACTTGACCTGCGACCCTGTCACTACAGCCACAGCTTGCCAGCTCTTTCTTCAAGCTACGTGGGCTTTGATACACTAGACACTCATAGTCTTCGTTCTACCATACGAATCATAATCTGCGAAGAACTTCAAAAGTGGCTAGCCCACACGTCGCACCTCTGACAAGCGTCATTCACGACGAGCTGCATAAGGCACTCGGACCAGCATTTCCGACCCATACGGTCTTGCAGCCAGTGCCGCAGCACTCAGTGATGACTTATGAAGATGCCATTCGTAGCCAGATGCCTCTGGTCACACGCACGGATACCTACACACCATCACCACCACCCCAGCCCTACACGCCGTTACCACGACCGCCGCTGCAAAGCCGACCCATGGCTTATCAAGACCACTATCAAGACACGCGAAGAAGTCTGACCACTGTGGCGAGCCTGGCCACGTACTCCGAACATGCCCTTACCACCAAATGGGCCTACGGTGTTTCAGCGTAAACACCCCCCGCCCCCTTCCAGGCCAGCAGCTGCATGAAATCGAGGCATATCTGGGGTAAATGGAAGTACAAGCACAGTCCCGCCCCAGGTAACCCTCACCGCAATCACGCAGCACACAGTCGCCACACTCAGCGCGTTTCTACGGAAAAGGAGGGTGATCTTCAAGCCCTTGTCAGGGAAACTAACGTCAGCGACGTACGGAGGGGACGCCGCTTCTCAGCGAACCAAGCAAGACCCTCCAACTCCACGAACCATTGCCGGGGCGCGCCAACCGGGCGGCGTGACTTCACCATCTGACGCTGAGTGACTACGACTTAAAACCGCGACAATGCCCATGTTCTAGACGTGCACTCGACGCAGCCGTGACTGCTCCAAGCGACACACCGCACAATCAATCACTACTCGACCTCGCTGGCCGTACGCCAAGTGCCGACTTGAAGGTCATCATCGACGGACGTCAAGTAATCACGCTCAATGACGATGGCGCCGATTGCTCAGCGATAAGCGGACCGTTCACAGCACATCTGAAAAAAGTCAGAGCTACGTGGGATGGGCCATAGATTCGCATGACCGGATGGCATCTCGTGACGTCAATTGCACGTTGCACCGTGCGAGTGGTTTTTCGATGTAATACGTACCCAGTGAACTTTGTCGTTCTGCAACAGTGCTCACGTGACGTCATCCTTGGATCCTTGGGATGGATTTCCTGACCGAAAATGGTGCAGTGATCGACCTTAAAGCGGGATCTTTTACGCTTACCAGTGAACGATCCTCGTCACCGGAATGCACCGGCTACCACAGTGCCCCCCTCGGAATCCTTGATGATGAAGTGACAATCCCACCTCATACAAGCGTCTTCGCATCCGTCGAAAGAAAAAAAAATCAGCCGGAATCATAATAGTCGAAACCAATGTGTAGTTTCTTTTAGATCGACAAGTATGTGTCGCACGTGGCGTCGTGCAATTATATCGAGGCCAAGCAGACATTCTCGTAACGAACTTTAATTCCCAGCACAAGCACTTGAATTAAGGCACGACGATCGCATTTGTAGAACAGATTGACGAAGTAGGAAGCGCATGTACGCTGTCACAATCATCCGCCAACGTATCACCGCTGATGAAAGGTGACCCGACCTTCGCGTCAATCCTGCCCTTCCAGAGCACAAGCAAGAGAAGATACGCAGCCTTCTTCTGGGTTATGTCCGAATGCTTCTCAGAGACTTCGAAAATTGCACGCACGCTGATTGCGAAGCACCGCATAACCACCATCGAATCAGCCCGACCCATCCACCGGAGCCCATATCACGTTTCACCACAAGAGCGCGACGCAATCTGAACACAAGTCGAGGAAATGCTTCGCGAAAACATCATTAAGCCATCAAATAGCTCGTGGTCTTTACCCGTCATACTCGTGAATAAGAAAGATGGTACACTGAGGTTTTGCGTGGATTACCGCCGACTAAACAGCATTATGAGAAAACATGTTTACCCATTACCGAGAATTGATGATGCTCTTGATCGACTCTGTAGTGCCAAATACTTTTCCTGTATGAACATGAAGAGTAGATATTGGCAGATTCAAGTCGATAAAAAAGACCGGGAAAAGACCGCATTCTTTACACCGGACCGTCTATTTGAATTTCAAGTAATGCGATTTGGACTTTGTTCTGCACCCGCCACATTTCCGCGGGTTATGGATACAGTTTCGGCCGGACTAGAGTGGCAAACCTGCCTCGTTTATCTCGACGACGTCGTTGTTTTTGCGGCAAACTTTGAAGAACACCTCCAAAGGCTACAGGCAGTACTCGAGGCAATCAAATTATCGGGTCTAACGTTAAAGTCAGAGAAGTGCCGCTTCGCCTACGAAGAACTTCTGTTTTAGGCCATGTAGTTAATCGTGATGGCGTACGCCCTAACCCCCACAAAACAGCCGCAATCGCAAACTTTCCTCCACCAGCTGACAAGAAGGCGATGCAGAGGTTTCTGGGAATTCGTGCCTATTACAGCCGTTTCGTCCGGAACTTCTCACCAATCGCCGAGCGCCTTACTCAGCTCACAAAATCCAACGTGAAGTATGAGTGGCAGAAGCCACAAGAAAACTCCTTCCGGGAACTTTAGTGACGGCTACAGTCGCCACCACTACTTGGTCATTTCGATGAGAACGCCGACACCGAGGTTCACACAGACGCAAGTGGCTTAGGGCTTGGCACTGTATTGGTCTAAACAAAGGACGGGCAGAAACTTGTCGTCGCGTCCACCAGCAGGTCTCTTTCGAAGGCTGAATGCAACTACTCGACAACCGAAAAGGAGTGTCTGGTTGTCATCTGGGCAGTCACAGAGTTTCGACCGTACTTGTACAACAGGTCATTCAAAGTAGTCAGTGACCACCATGACTTGTGCTCGCTCGCTGACCTTAAGGACCCGTCGCGTCGCTTAGCTCATTGGAACTTACGGTTACAGGGGTTTGACGTAACAGTGGTCTACAAGTCGGCAAGAAAACATTCAGATGCAGACTGCCTGTCGAGAGCACCCTGAAGCAGCTCCACCTAACGATGATGACGACGATGGTTTTCTCGGGCTAATCAGTGCTAGTGACTTCACAGACAAATAACGCGCGTATCCGGACCTACGCAGCGTCACTGACTTCTTGGAGAGAGAGACCGATTCGCCACCCAGGATGTATAGGCGTGTCATGTCGTCACTGTGCATTCGCAATGGCGTACTCTGGAAGAAGAACTTTGCACCAAATTGGTCGACATACATTTAGTCGTACCACACAATCTCCAGCAAGACATTTTGCAGGCGTCTAATGACGAGCCGATCATCGGAGAACTTGGAGTCACTCGATTCTTTATCAAGAATCCGAAAAAAAATACTTCTGGCCGCGTCTCAACGCCGACGTTGCTCACTGTGTAAGAACCTGCAGCGACTGTCAATGGCGCAAGACCCCACCTGTGAGGCCGGCTTGACTACTGTAGCCAATTGACCCCCCAATGAAGCCCTTTCAGCAAATCGGAATGGACCTGCTTGGTCCGTTTCCGACGTCATCTAACGAGAACAAATGGGTAGTGGTGGCTACGGACTACCTGACACGTTACGTGGAAACGAAAGCGTTACCGTCAGGGAGTGCACTAGAGGTTGCAAGATTCTTTGTGAAGAACATCGTTCTCCGTCATGCCGCACCTGAGGTCCTTATTACCGACCGGGGAACGGCGTTCACGGCAGAGCTCACACAAAAGATATTGCGTTTCAGCCACACCTCTTATTGCCGTACGACAGCCTAGCACCCCCCGACGAACGGCCTCAAGGAACGTTTCAACAAGACGCTTGTCGATAAGGTCACCATGTGCGTAGACCTCGAGCGCAAGACGTGGGACGAAGTTCTACACTACGTTAAGTTCACATATAATACGGCGCACCAGGAGACAACCCATGTAACGCCATTCCAAGTTGTTCATGGCCGAGACACTATGACTGCGCTGGATGCCATGCTACCCCACATCGATGATGAGAACATCGACGAAAATGTTGCCGGATTTCTGCAACGTGCAGAAGAAGCCCGCCAGCCTGCCTGAACACCCATAAAAAAGCAGCAACACGCCGATGCCCGACACTACAACTTGCGATGCCGCGAGCAGAATTTCGCACTTAGTGTGTAATGGTAAGGACACCGATTCGCCGTCGCAGTCTCAGGGAGAAGCTCCTTCTGCGCTACTTTTGACCCTACAAGATTACACAGCGTCTCGGGCCGCTCATGTATGAGGTTGTTCCTGATGGGGTTACGCAATCTCAACAACGCTGGGTGCACCTTGAAGTCGTGCATGTCGTGTGCATGAAAAAGTTTTTCCAGCGTTAGTAGACTCACGGACAATCTTTTGTGATGTGTGTTTTTTCCTACAGCAATTGTTAAGAAAGCTCATTGTTCAAGCTCAATTGAAAGCTCAATTAAAAAAGTTCATTTGTTAAAAAAGCTTAATTTGTATCTATTACGTTGTAGTGAGACGTCCCCACTACTCCTCCGATCGCCAAAGAGAGGGAAGGCCCCTCAACCCCCTTTTTTATCCGGTTTCCTCTTGGCTACGTGTCTGAATCACTTTCCACATACAGAGATTTGTGCTGGGGCCGGGAAGTAGGAGACGTCTCAATCTTTTCTTAATTATGAACGCAATTATTTCAATAACATGTGCAAATGGCATACACACATATTGTCCGTGAATGACATCTCTGTTACACAAATTGTAACCAATCAACAAATACTCGCGACACGCAAAACAGGATACATAAGCGAAGTAACGGTGACAATACAAGGGTGCCTCAATACAGAGTAAACACACTACGACACAAATGAAAAAGTCATAAATTAATAAAACTGAGCAATGTCTCAATATGCCGCAACCCTTCCCGCAAAGCTCGTTCAAGTAAAGGAGGTGAAGTTCGTCTCACTGAATGTCCATGTAGTCAGGGCCTCGGAGTTGGCTGCTCGAGTCGGGGCCGAAGGTTGGTTCTTGGCGTCGACGTCTGATCTGTACTTTTCGTCGCCGTGTACATGTTTTTCTCCCCTCGGAATGGCTCTCCTCCCCCGCAGGGGCGCCTGCGCGTGTAGGCGTTTGTTGTGTAGCGACACCACGGACCCGAGCTAAAGAGGAAGTTTCTACTCCCTCTCACGCCTAGCCATGTGTAGCTTTGCCGTGTCCAGAGAAAATGGGATCCCGGGGGTTGAGCCGACGCTGGGTGATTGGAACTTTAAGGCCCCCCGGCAGAGGCAACACACCCCTTTGGCCCCGGCTTCACGTAGACGGTACCCCTGGGCTGACCCACCCAGGAGAAATTGGTAGTCGCCTTTTTCTATTTCTCTCTCTCTCTCTCTCTACATCTTAGTCTTTTCTCGTCTTTAAATCTATCCTGTCTTCTTCTCTCTTCCATTTACTTCCGATTTTTCCTGGCGGCAAGGGTTAACCTTGTGTATGTGCTCTGTCTTGGGCACAATATATTCGGTTATAGCAGCTGTGTACAGCTGACGTTGACATGCCTCATATAAATTTAGGACTTGTCACGTCTCCGTGTTAGGCTCCATGGTGGGCGGCTGGCATGGCTGCCGAGCTCATAATTAGTTTATAGCTTTTTCTTCTCTCCCTTCATTGTACAATCGTCCTCTCTCGAAGAGAGGGCGCACCGAAGACTTTTGCAATTATTTCAGCAAACCGAAAGAAACCTTTCCCCGCTATCATGTAATCCATTGTGAAACCGCTGAAAAGAACGCCAGAACGATTTCGCCTTTCATTGTTTCCAAATGCCTCACCACTACACATGGACCAGGTTACCAGGCTACAAGAATAGCCGGTGGGGATCTCCTCCTCGATGTAAAAAGCCAGAGCCAGTATGAA
Organism: Rhipicephalus annulatus; assembly: GCA_013436015.1. Classification (NCBI taxonomy): domain Eukaryota; kingdom Metazoa; phylum Arthropoda; class Arachnida; order Ixodida; family Ixodidae; genus Rhipicephalus; species Rhipicephalus annulatus. The sequence continues at coordinate 2,902 of WOVY01009915.1, read as the reverse complement.
AACCTCTCAAAACTTGAATTGTTTTGAAACATACCTATCTCAATTACACCACACCGCTCACTCAACACTTCCCGAGGCGTTGTATCTGATCAAGACTTGCTTGGTCTGACTGAAGGTGAGCTCCTCGAGGGCTGAAAGGACCAGCAGGTGACACAAGTACAAAGAATCAAATTTTGGCTTGATAAGAAGGAAATCCAAACAACACACACAATTGTGACATTTTGCACCAGTACCCTGCCTGAACATCTCTAAACAGGATACTTGAAGTTGAATGTGAGACCCTACATTCCCAACCCACGACGTTGCTTCAAATGCCAGCGTTTTGGCCACGGCTCTCAGAGTTGCCACGGCCAACTCACCTGCGGAAAGTGTGCCACCACAGGACACGCCACAGACGAGTGTAAGGTGGAGAATGGGGCCCACTGCGCAAACTACGATGGTGCCCATCCCGCATACTCCCGAACCTGTCCAACATGGAAAAAGGAAAAAGAAATTGTTACAATCAAAATCACACAAAACATTACTTTCCGAGAAGCCCGTCGACAAGTGACTGGTCTTTTCACAAACAAACCATCGTTAGCCGATTTAGTGCAACAGGGAGAGCATTACGACGGCGTGCGACAACTGCCCATGCCAGGCACAGTGTGCCCAGGCGGTTGCCAATGCCCCCACCTACGGCGGGAACAGCCAAGGCTGCCCTGCCACTCGTCCCCATGGCGACAACCATGGCCACTGCAAGCTCTGGCAGCGGCCAGGGTATCCCAGCACCAAAAGAGGTCCCTTGGACGTCTAGCCCAAGAGGACCGAAGGTTTCGCCCCCCGAGGTGAAGGAGACCCCAGGGTCGGCCGATATGAAGGCATGACTACGAAATCTTAGCGCCACAAAACGGAGACAAAAGAAAGAAACGTAGACAACACGAGCGCTAACTTCAAACCAAGTTTATTAGGAAACACACATGAATATATACGAACTCAAATCTCAGAAATCTCACGCCTTCTTTTTTTACACATATATTGTTATCCAATGTCATACAAAAACAAAAAATGTATTATCAGGAAATAAACAGGTAAACGCGCATGTGTAACTGGAACCAAGAAAACTTAGAAAAACTTAACAGCCCCCCGAAAAACCCTACAAACGAAAAATATAACACCAACTGCGCAGGCTTAACTCGGTGAAACTATGAAAACGTGCTCATTAGGAATGAAAATTCTTTATCGTGAAGGAGTACAGACGGTTGACTCACGCACTTATCGCCATGTTTTCGGATGATGCAGGCCTCAACTAATTCTCGGGTTAGCTGCTCTCTGTGACGGAATAGCACAGCTGTTTGTTCGAACATTGGAGTGCAGCCACACTGACGGCAATGTAATGCCAAGTGGGATGACGGTGTGCCTTTCAAAGAGCTGTGGTGCTCGCGTAGACGGATATTGAGACACCGCCCAGATTGGCCCACGTAAACGTGTCCGCACGAAAAGGGCGTCTCGTATACCACCCCTTTTACACAAGACACGAAACGAATGCCATGTCTCATTGTGCACTTGCCTTTTTTACCACTTTTTTTATTTTCACGGTGCTGCAGTCTCGGGCAAATTTCCTTCAGTTTACTTTTGGCTGAAACACCACGTTGACGCCAAAGCGTGCAGCCACTCTCTTAAACCGGTGGGACACTCCGTGAATATAAGGGATTACCGAGAAAGGTCTGCTCCCTTTGCATCGTTCCGTCGGCGCCAGCTTACCACCTGCTCTTATGGTTTTAAGCAACCTTTCACTAACAGCGGCTATAACAGCATCAGGGTACCCTGCCTGCCGCAACTTAACTGCTTGTTCCCACATGCTTTGTCGAATCAGGTGCGGGCATGACTTTGAGATGGCAGACCGGATACAGGAGCTGGCTATTCCGTTCTTTACAAGTCTGGAGTGACCAGACTGGTAGTCGAGCAAGCCCTTTGAGACCTTGGTTTATATCGCCAGCATATACTATCAGGGCTAAATGCTAACTGGAGGTCTAAATACTGCAAAGCATCGTTCCGGGGTACCTCACACGTGAACGTCAAACCGTGCCCTTGTTCCCTGAACACCTTCATTACATTAATCATTTTTCTGATAAAATCACACCTGTCCACGAAAAACCAAGTAATCGTCAACATAACGAAACACTTTGATTGCCAGATCAAAAAGACTACCCTGTATAGCCCTGTCCACCTTTGCCAAAAATATTGTGCTCAGAATAGGCGCGACACAAGAACCGATACATACGCCAGATTTCTGAGCAAATACTTTCCCTTTCCATGTGACGAGTGTCGCTTCCAGGTAACACCTCAATACCTCGAGGAACCCCTCAACTGACACACCTGAACGAGAGGTGAACTCATGTTCGTCCTCTTGATTCCCAATACACTCCTTTACACTCTGCAGAAGAGGGGCTTGCGGTAAGGAGTAGTAAAGATCCTCGATGTCGAGGCTAAATGCCCTTAAGCTCCCGAGTCGTTGTTCCTAAGAAAATCTACGAGCATATCCGAACTGGCCACTTGAAAAGGGTCAACCACAACCAGAGATTCAAGGATCTTTTGAAGATATCGGGACACTATTTGAAGCCAAGTGTTCCTTTCAGAAACTGGCGATATAAACCAAGGTCTCAAAAGGGCTTGCTCGACTACCAGTCTGGTCACTCCAGACTTGTAAAGAACGGAATAGCCAGCTCCTGTATCCGGTCTGCCATCTCAAAGTCATGCCCGCACCTGATTCGACAAAGCATGTGGGAACAAGCAGTTAAGTTGCGGCAGGCAGGGTACCCTGATGCTGTTATAGCCGCTGTTAGTGAAAGGTTGCTTAAACCATAAGAGCAGGTGGTAAGCTGGCGCCGACGGAACGATGCAAGGGAGCAGACCTTTCTCGGTA